>CM061920.1:66115607-66201585 GCA_031002005.1 Vandiemenella viatica
GCTTTTAGCATAAATGTAACTAAATTCATGTGGCATTTACATCATAGTACCAGCTGCTCAATTCTTCTCAGTCGTAGCCATCTAAACTGTCCAGGTAATCGTACCAAATTTCTGGGACCTACAGATTAACCTGAAATAAGAATCATGGAGCCTAATAGAGATGAATATTAGTTTCGATTCCGAAAACTTTAATACAGTTCCTAACAATACAATGCTGCTCGTACGTTCGTACCCAGTTAATATTTCAACAGAGATAAGTATCTTGCCTTTAAATGGTTAGGAATTTGTTTAAACTTTTGTTTTAATTTATGAGTTATAGTTCTGACTAAAATCAATCGTACCTCAAGACACTTTGGGCTGCACAATCATCAGTACCACACAAAAATTCGTGGTGAATTTACTGAAATGAATCGCGATCAAGAAATGTTGCTTCTCGCAGCTAAACTGTTTAAAGCCAAGAATATATAGATCTCCACGTGCACATGTTAGGACCACCACCGAGATGGGAGGAGGCCAATATTGGCCTCCTACCTATCATTCGGGAGGACCGGGGTTAAACTCGGTTCGGCCATCCTGTCTGAGGTTTTCCGTGGTTTTCCTCAGACACTTAGGCGAATGCTGGGATGGTTCCCTACAAGGCCACGGCCGACCTTCCATCCCCCTTCCCTCCCCGTAGTAGTAGATTGGCTGAAAAGAGTCCCCTATGACTCTCCAGCAGCCCGCCTCCCAGCCTTCTGCTGGGAGGAATGAAATGTAAAAAAAAAAAAAAAAAAAAAAAAAAAAAAAAAAAAAAAACTGAGGACCACCGAGATGGAAGAAAGCTGTTTTCGGCCTCCTACCTATCATTCGGGAGGACGAGGGTCAAACCTCGTTCGGCCATCCTGGTTGAGGTTTTCCGTGGTTTTCCTCAACCATTCTAGGCGAATGCTGGGATGGTTCCCACTTCCCTACAAGGCCACGGCCGACCTTCCATCCCCCTTCCCTCCCCGTAGACTAGTAGGCTGAAAAGAGTCTCTGTGACTCTCCAGCAGCCCGCCTCCCAGCCTTCAGCTGGGAGGAATGAAATCGTAAAAAATACTGAGGACCGTGAGTGAAGACCATTAATGTTATAATTGCTACTATTTTAATTAATAAAAACTCTTGGGAGCATAAGGTATCAAAAGCCGAGAAGGGCAATTGTTATGCCCTCCAACGGCTCGCCCCTGGCCCTCAGCTGGGGGAATGAAAGTTAAAAAAAAAAAAAAAAAAATTCATTGATCACCGAGGCTTGGGCAGTGCGATTTCGCACTGCCACTTGCCATTCGGGAGGACCGGGGTTAAACTCGGTTCGGCCATCCTGTCTGAGGTTTTCCGTGGTTTCCCTCAGACACTCTAGGCGAATGCTGGGATGGTTCCCTACAAGGCCACGGCCGACCTTCCATCCCCCCTCCCTCCCCGTCGTATAGTTTGGCTGAAAAGAGTCTCTGTGACTCTCCAGCACGTTAAAAAAAAAAAAAAAAAAAAAAAAAAAAAAAAAAAAAAAAAAAAAAAAAAAAAAACTGAGGACCGTGAGTGAAGACAGTTGATGTCGTAGATTGGCTGGCCGAAGTGCTGTTTGGAATAGATATGAAAAGCCGATTTATGCGGAGAAAATGTTTCGTTAGAAGGCTAATGCATATTTTCTACCTTAAATCAAACATAAAATGAAATTTTCAAAGATCATCAAAACACACAGAATCATTTTAATTAGACATTTATTTTATACTAGGGCTGTTGAAATTTTAAAATAATCGGATTTTCGATATATCGATATTTTTAAATGTATGATATATCGGAGAAAAAATATCGATACATTTTATGGAAACAATGTTACACAAACAAATTATGTAAAAATACGACCAAGCCTTATGGCTATTTACTCATTAAACGTTGTTAAATATTCTTCTGAATCAAGTCTTCAATTTCTAAAACAGAATGCTTTTTCACAGCGTTACAATTTTTTTTAAATTGTTTCTTAAGCATAATACATTTTTACTAAAATTAAAGGCATAATGTGTGAGATTTACTATAATACTTATAAAACCAGAAATAGATTCAAGGGAAATCTTGGCTTTAGTGAACTTGTAAAGCTGATAAAGCAACGGTAGTGGCATTTAATTAGGTAGAAGTAATTAATCAGAAGCACTAAATGTGTTTTTAAATATGGTCCTATAAATTTTATTTGATCATCTAGATTTTATTCATTTTCATCTTTTCTTAAAATTCTGTGTATGAATTAATTTACTGCATGTACAACACAGGTAATCGCCTTCTTTTCCACAATAATAACTAGATATCTTCTACGAGGAAAACGGAAAACGGCAACTTATTTTTAAAAAATATCGTCTCCGATATTGATATTTCAGTATCGAAATACCGATATATCGTCCTAAAAAATATCACTCATAACTATCGATATTTTCAAAAAATAATATCGTTATTTCCGTATTTTATTAACAGCCCTATTTTATACCACCTATATCATAGACACAAAATTTATAGCGGAAGGTAATCACAATGAAAAAATCTTAATGAACCGCATTACAAAGCTGGCAGATAACCCCATATGCTTATACACAGACGGCTCTAAATCTGAAAATCGGGTGGGTTGCGCTTTCGCAGACCCTGCTAACGAAAAGAGGGGCCTACATCAACTCCCGGAAGAGGCATCAATCTATACCACCGAATTACAAGCCATTTTAACTGCCCCAGAATACTGCTTACATTTGCAGACGAACAGACTAGTCATCATTTCAGATTCTAGATCCGCTTTACTGAGTTTATCTAACCTGGCGGCGGACAACGGTAGAAGCTGGCTGATATGTGAGATTGTACAGCTAGTAGCAAGACTCAGAGATAAAGGATCGGAAGTGACATTCATATGGGCCAAAGGTCACGCAGGAATAAGAGGCAACGAAGTAGCTGACCGACTAGCAAAGGCAGCAGCACTCAATGGTGAGAAAATTAAACAAATTCCGGCTTCGGACTTGACCCCTATATTCCGCAATAAAACCAGATTAGAATGGAACAGAGAGTGGCGGTAAAAAGATACACATAAAGGTGATTACTATAGAAAAATCCATCCAACTATCCCACGTTCACACTGGCACGACAGCATCCAAATCTCAAGGAAGATCCCAACCTTTGTCTCTAGGCTCCAATTAAACCACGGACGCTTCGCGAGCCACCTCTTTAGGATTAATGCGATCACCTCCCCCATTTGTGAATGTGATGGCATTAGTGTCTAGAACGTGGATCATATATTTTTTGCCTGTGGACGCCGCTGGGCAGAATCAACTGAATTAATAGAAGAGCTGACTAAACACGGGGTGGAATTCCCTTCCAAGATACAGACCCTTCTCCACGAAAATAGGGCACAAATCTTCATGATTCTCTTCAATTTTGCAATAAGAAACAACATAGAAATATGACATTCTCATTTCTAAAACCCACATTACGTTTAAAGGTAACCACTGTCCATTTGAGATAACCAGTCTGCTGATTTCTGTACCCAAAAGCTGTATATTTTATACTGTGTCTTAAGTGTACACGTAACCACTGGAACAAATAAGAAAACTTGTATGCTGAATTTTGTATTTACATGATGCAAATTATATACTGTATTTTAAGTTGTAAATACTTTATGTAATAACGGTATCTTATGAATTTTATATTGTATTTCATTGCAATATTGTATTATTGTTTTTTATTTATATTGTATTATATGGTGTTATATTGAGCATGTGTTTTATGATGTCCAGTAGATGAACGTATAACAAATGAAACCAGATGTCAGAAATATTCAAAACCCACATGTATAAATAACCAAATTGTAACCAAGCTGGCTGTATGGTTTGTACCAAAGGCCAAATTTTTTAAAAAAAACGAACATAAAAGATAAATATCTGTTAAATTTAAGTGATAGTGTACCATTTGATTATGTGCTTAAACTTTCTATCTTTCTTTTTTTTTTTTCCTTTTTTTTTTTTTTTTTTGCTAATTATGTAATATTAGTAATACATTTTCTCTCTTCAATCGCCTTATTGCAAGTATCTAGATAAAAAGTACTTACAAAAAGACATGGCATCACAAACCAATGAGATTTTTAAAAAAAACTATAGTGGAATTTTTAACGATTACTACCACCTTAAGTCAATTTTAGTAATCAGGTATTTATAAATAAAACTAATAAATTTATTAAGAATAGAAAAATAAGTTATTACGTCTTTTAAATGAGTTAAATGACAAAATTGTCTTATTTCCAACAAAACAATTACTACAGTAAGGTATAAACAAAGTGCAGTAATCGGACAACGAAACAACTTAAATAGTTAGAAATACATGAATCTGACTATTGACCAAAAAGTTTAATTATAATAAAATTATTTAAAACTAATCATCCTCCTATCAGCAATTTCTATATAAATGAAATAGTAAAAATGTAACAAATTGCTAACTTAACAATGTGGCAACTTAAATATTTAAATAAGACTTATTTCACACTCTTAAAATTGTCCTGCAAATGTAGTTGATAATATACGGTTTTAAACTGATTTAACGAATAAAACGCAATTTAATGTATGAAATCAAAGGAGGGGCTCATACATTTTGGTTGAGCTGACCGTTGCATTCTCCATTGGGCTGACCCTGGCGCCGCGGGAAGCTTTTGAGGTCGCGGAGTTCCTTGAGCCGAATGAGTAAACCATGTTAATTTAGGTTTCCTACGGTTTTAAGAAATCACTCAGATTAATGCCGCGATGGTTCCTTTAAAACGCAATATTCGAACTCCACCCTGTTTCCAAAATCTCTTTCTTTAGCACTAGCACTGAGTAAAGTCGTGAGCATACCTGAGGCCTCACAAACTTCCATCATTTTTTTAATTTAATTGACTGCAGAGATCACGATGTCCAGAGACATATCGCTATATACTGTTAAACTCAGTTCCTTAATTTGCTGATACCAAAATAACTCAAATATTTCTGACATTAACTACCAGAAAATTATGCTAAAATTTAAGATTTTAAAACACTCTAATTAAAGTCAAATTTTCGTAACTGTATTTTTAAAGTGAACTAAACGGTGACGGTACGCCGTTTTTTTTTTTTTTAATTTTTTAATTGATGTGATGTTTTGTTGGTGACATGTTTAATGTCTAAAACTTATCAGTCGAACTAAATTGACGAAACAGAACATTGTGATAGTTAACTGGTAAAGTTTCGATACTGTCTGTGATCATGAGTAGTATCGGAAAGTAAAGTATCAAGCTTAATAAAGTTTGGAAAAAAGGTATCGATACATTGGGGTATCGAAATATAAGTATTGATAACATGATGTTTTTTTCTATAATTCATTGGGATTGAGATTTTCTTTTATTTAATTTTTTATTTCAAGATTAAAGGTCTGCATCTGCGCATTAATTTCAAGTTTTAAATCTTTTTTAATTTTTGTAGTTGAATTTTTTACGATGATGAAATTTTCAGCATTAAACCATATTCCTTTTTCTAATCCTAATATGTGAAAAATATGTTATAAATTAAAAGAAGTTTAAACTTAATCAGACTCAGTTTTTATTTTAGTCATAAATAAACCAAAAGCAAATTCCTTGACTGAAATTGTGGAATTAAGTAGCTAAAATATATACCAATCTTATACTTCCCACTATTCCTTCATTCAGTCACTTACTAACAATAATTTAATCATTTAACCACTCATTTACATGATAATTGGTTTCTTGTCTTTGACATTGCTTTGTCTACCTTTGAAAATAAACGCTGGCAGAAACTGATGTCCCTGGAACTGACAGAAATTCATGGGTTAACATATACAAGTGAGGCAATATATCTACAAATTACTCCAAAGGGTCACTCGACAGTGGTGACAAAGATGTTTGCCAAATATAGGCTCACTTCATGCTTTTCACTGGCCAAAGCAGACTGTAAAGAGGAACCTAATGCTCGACATTTGTTTCGTATGTGCTAACGTCTTGTGATGACTCCAAAAAACATATTCAGTTAATTTGTCAACTGAAGAATCACTAAGTGGATCACTGGAGGATGTGACGGTGTTTACTCCCGCTAGATATTGCCTTGGCACATGCTGTGAAATCATGGAAGTGAATTTTTCTAAATCAAGGATCCAGCAAGCAGGACATTGTGGTTAAATGACTCGAACAATGAGTTCGAATCCGTTCTTAACACACATTCCATACAAACCAAGCAAGGGACAACATTGATAACCAAAGGTAATGTAACCTAACGCCTAAGTTCTCAAGTCAAGAGTTAGAGACGCCTTCCTTCCTTTTTTATATATATATATATAAAAATGTAAAAACTATGTTTTCATAACATTTTCAAGTTCGAACAGCAATAATTCCACCATCATAAAAATACATCGTCTTGAGATGTACTTATTCCTGTCTAGGGGGGTGATACATCATATAGCCATGTGTATTGTAATCATATTTTCATTTTTTCGTCTTGTGACTTTGTAGTATTTCCATCAATTTTACCAGCGTCCTTTTGGTATTGATTCCACCCAGAAAGTACTGATATGACTAAAATTATCGTACGAAGAGTATCGGTATTCATAGAAAAGTACTCGCCACCAAGAAGTATCGATACTTTTTCCGTGTCCCTAAGTGTAGTTGCATTCTGAATCAGCATCTTCGGAATTAACTGTCTATCTGTAATTGCTGAAAAGCCTTAATTTATTAATAAAGAAATTTTATACTTCATTGCTTATGAAGACATTCACTCTCCCATTTAAGTAGAATAAAAAATATTACAAATTTGAGAACGTCAGGGGAAGTTTCTAACAAAAAACTAATGTGGATCTATCAGCTAACGATCTTCGATAAGACTCGTATCTTACCGCAGCTACCATCGCTTCTAACATTGGTGATTTGTAATAATTCACTGTTAGAAGAGACATTGCCGGTTTAAATATCTTTACCAGATATATAAAAATTAGCTTTTTTTAAATTATGGCTTTACGGCTCGTCGACGCTTAGGTCATTAAAAGTGGGGACAATGACCGTAAAATGACTGCATCAAATATACCGCAGGGTATTTAACATTCAAATTAAACACTCACATAAACCTTAAAGAGTTCAAAGTATAAAGGTAAACGGGTATTAAACAACGGCTGACAACCATTGGATGTTGAAATCTTTTGTTGCTTGAGTGTTTTCGATGCTTGATAACTATCTTCCTCGTATTAAATTTCGGTGTGTTTTATCTTTTAATCTTTCTTATTTCCGTTTGAAGTATCAAATTTCAACAACAACACTCTTAGCTTATTTCAAGAGATTAATCCAGATAAGTCGAAGAGAGCTTCAAAGGTTAATTATATATGCCGGATTCTATTTGGACTGAAGTGTAGTCACTTTATCTGTGCTCTTGTAATTTTAAGTTACTAATAATAATGCGTTGCATGTTTGGTTAAAAAACCTCTATGGAGCAGTTTGAGGCAGAACTTCTCACCACAGCCATCCTTTGAGGCATTGGGAGCAGCTAAATATTTCAAGTTTTCTTCCAAGGGGCCCAAAACACGGCTGGAATATTTTCATTTTGGTTTTAAGTATGCTGCGAACGCTCTGTGTTAAAATTATACCTTCTGCTGTCGATCCGGTAACGATGAATATGCGATACATGCCAACATTAAAATTCGTTGCAAATACGTATTACATTAATAATAGCTATATCAATACGTATTGTAGACAAGATGTTACATTCGTACAGTAACACTCGTAATTTGAATGTTCAATTATCATAGTTTTTGATTGCGCCTGTCAGCTCTGCTGTATGACTTCTATTGAAAATGGATTACATTGAATTATTCATGGATGCTTAGTGGTTACTGAATACAGGAAAGTCATTTACATCAAAGAGCGAAATTAATGTAATTTACCTCATCACTAGCAAACACAGCGAGATAAACGGAGATGATTAGTGATATTATTCCGAGTGACCTTCTACATGTTATCTAACAAAATTGATATGAATATAAGTATTAAAAACCTGTATGCTGACAAACTGAGTTATAGCTCAGAGCTTCTGCAACTGATATCTAGTCCAGATGGCTATTCCGCATGTTTCTCCGCATTAACAGCGATTCTCGTCTTAGCAGCTCCTAGCAAGGTATTATTGCATATTGTACTGTTGTTTCGAGCATTATGTTGAAGTTCAGAATCGTGTCTACAATTTTAATATTTCGTCGCAGAAATGCTAGTGCCTTATTTTGGAAATGACTCAGTCCTTTAGACACTACAGGCATATTTCAATAGAAGATGTGCACCAGTTCCATTTTTTAAATCACTGTTAGATAGTTTTTGTCTTTAAAAAAAATTTAATACACATTTCTCTTTCTTTCTTCCAAACAACCTGCAGAAGAATATAGAATTTTATGTTCTTGAAATCTTGCGTTTTTAACTATACAAAACATTCGGAAAAAAATCCAATAGATGAATATGTAATAGTTTTTATATTTAATAACTGTAGACGTATTTCAGTCACTTATTCAGTATCTTTTTAACGAAAATACAGTCTTCAAGGATCTACCAAATAAAACAATTATACGATGGAAATGAGGCTTCCCGATAAGATAATACTGATTTTAAAAAGTTTTGTTTTGTTTTTGTTTTGTTCAAACAGAGTTCAAATTGTTGTTGGTAAGAAATATACACGTGACAGCATCTTCGAAATAAAAGGTAAGTTTTTTTTTAAGCAATTTTCACCAGTCCTTCTTGGTTTTTTTTATTGTTTTTAGTTTTACTATCTTTTTGTCTTTTTTGATATTTGTTTTTTGTTGAATTCCTGGTACATATCTTATGCACGTTCATGAAGGTCGGTTATGTTTACATACTGGTTTTAAATCCAATTACATTATCGATTTCTTGAAACATAGCATTGTATAATTCAACTTTCTTCATAAGATCTGGAAGCAGTTCTAATAGAAGGTAATAAATGAGTCCATGAATTTACATAGCCCCGAAGATGAGCTAAACTAAAGAGTCAAAAGAGTATTAAAAGAATATATTATCATTTAAAGGAAAAAGAACTAAAATTGAGCCAGAATGGACCGAAGAAGATTTTCTCTATTTGGCCTCAATTTTCTTGGAACACTTTACAAGGAACGATTGATACTGTAAGAAGATTTGGCTTCTATACTTGTGAACAGCAGCCATAGCCAGTTACTGCTACTTAGGACAGTATAGGAAGGAGTATTAGTGGTATTGTGTCTAATTGGTTAAGGCGTCTGACTTGAGATCGAAAGGTCCCCGGTTAGATTCCGGGTGTCTCGGCGACAATTTTCATTGGCCCTTAAATCGTCCTTCACCACTATCACGGCTTGCTGTTTTCTGTGAAGTACGCCAGAAAGCTTCGGTGGTTCGGATTCCATACGAAATTGTTGCTCCCCTAAACCCGGTAAGAACACCTGGTTAGGTTAGGCCGCTATGATAGGGGCGGATTGCGCAGCCGGTAAAAAACTCTCTCCGCTGGTCATTACGACTACACGAGTTTATCTTTTCCGTTGTCGGTGGACATTTACTCCTACGCGTTACCGCCTCGACTTTGCTTCACTAACGATTTGTCTTCATTCTTGGCTATTGTTCTCTTGCGTCTTAATGTGGTGGATGTCTGAAGCCGATCTTCTTAACTTAGAATGGTCAGCATCCTCAACGAGCTGTAATGAGGGTGTCAGGCCTGGCGTCGCGTTGGTCGGTGGAATCGTGAGTGCATTTGCAGTGTGCACCGTTGACGCTACCGAGGAGTCTTCTGAAGGCCGTACGTTTGGCTTGGTCGGCTACTGCTGAGCGTGGATTGCGTCACTCGGTTTTCTTTGCGTTCTATTGTCGAGGATCGATTCTCGGAGCAGGAGCCTGATACAGTGTGATTGCCTGTGTGGTCATGTTGACCACATGATCCGTTTGAGAGGATTGCGATTCCTTATTTGCTGCTTTCGTGAGTTGCAGCCGCATAAAAACCGGAATCCCGGACCCGCAGTTGCAGCATACATCATCCTGGCGTTGTTGTTTGCATCTCCGCATAAAACACACCGTACTATGTCAGTGCATTCGTAGTGACAAAATTCACCATTTTTCATGGTGACTGCAGTCTTCCACGTTGATGCTCCTATCTCGATCTCATCTTCACCTGGTAGCATGATTTTGTAGGTGATGCCGTCATTATGGAGTGTCTTGGTGACAGCCACAAAGTCAGTGGGGCAGCACAAAGAAGACCTTCAAACCTTGGTGATCTGAACATGGGCAGCATTGTGACGAGTTGTAGCTGTACCAATAGGCTGTCGCAGTTGCCGGTGTAGTAGGCGATGACGGGAGGCACCGGTCCCTCCGCTATAGTGATAATTCAGTCATCTATTAGTCTTCGTGGTTCAGGAAACGCCAGCGTGTTTGACAGGGTGCCTTGCGTTGAGGGGGAGTGTTTAGGGAGCCCAGAATCCCTGCCGGAGGCAGGGTACCCTGATTCGTTGCTCCTTCTTTTTAGTACTTGCAGCGACTGGAGACAATTGCTTATCTTTGAGACGACTTATTGCTTTCATGGCAGTGTGCCGAGTGCCTGTTTCCTCGACGACCGCCTACCTTGGGGCTTGAAAGTTAATATCATTCGGACATTTACTTTTGTCATGGTGTCTTGGACGAGAATTTCTACGTATCTTTTGAAACAAATCCTTCTGTAACATTCGAATAATTAACAAGTTTCAGTTGTTCATAGCATTTTTGTAAATAACACCCAGAATTTGATAAATCTGATGAATAAAATAATTTATACAAGCTTATGTAATCGTTTTTAAAGCTCCCTTTACTAGAGTTAAATTGAAGTCACATTTTTCGGTAAATGTACGTAGCTGCCAAGTACACTGTCAACGTCATCGCCGAACCTCACGTAGCACTTCCGCACTCTCGTGCCGCCACACGTCCCCAAATGACTTGCAGTTGTCCAGATCTAAAATAATACAACATACGGAAACTACCCAATCGGTTGTATTTGTAGTCTCTATCAAACGTGGTCACATCCGACCTTATTTTGTTAGAGAAAGATTTCAGGTGTTCTTCAAAAAAAGACAAAACCCCATCAGTTCCTGTTACAAACAACACTAAATTTGTGGCCCCTTCTTTAAACGTTTACCGATCATCGCCGAACTTTAATATGTTATATAGTTAACTATTTTAAACCTTTTTTGCTATTAAGTATGTAATTTTTCTGAAATAAACTACAGTTTAGGCGTGAGAATTTTTTGATGCAGAAAATATACCAACTTCCACTTTTCTTTCCAAATAAGACTTCCCATTTCAATTATAGTTTAATTTAACATTCAGAGTTCCCCTGTACAAAACTGTTATAATGAAAGTTTTAGCCAGTTTCCCTCCATATAGTTAATACTATATGTTTGAAATTAAAGATTTATTTTATTTCTATTTAAATCAAAATATGAAATTTATCCATTCTTACTGCTATTTAGTAACAGAGCCACTCGTAAATACTAAGAAGTGCTTATATCATATTTTCTTACTAGCTGTCCTGACAGACGTTGTCTTTTTCAAATTTCAATATGTAGTCGGCCAAGGGATTTATTGAGAGGTATAGGGCTTTTAGGAGTATAGAAAGTTAGGCCAGTTGGGACGGGGACTGTAAACAGGTGAGCCGGAAAGAATGTGCAAACTGGCGAGACGACGACCTGCTTAGTAGATTAAGCCAGTCAGCGATTTCACGCAGACGCCGGTGTATGTCGGCAAGTATGACCGCATCAAGATAGATTAGAGGATTGTTACCCTCTCCCGGGAAAATGTGGTGGAGATAGTTAGACAAAACTCAAGCACAATCAAGGGAACGAGGTCAAGCTGGTGGCCGAGGAAGAAGGACAACAGTTCCGACCCGGGCTCGAGTGGAAGCGACGAAGATGACAGCCGTGGATAGCGGAGCCGAAAACAGCCTCCATGGACGAGACGTCGTGGCGCGACAATAAATACAGATGGGAATTATCCTGCTTAGAAGCCGATAGCTATTTGGGAATGGTACTGCCTAATGGAAAATCAAGGGAAATATTTAAATCTCTGGCATTAGTCGCAGAGCTATAACAGACCCGGCTAGAATAAGGGAATGGAATGCCTAATGTGTTGTTAAATGGTTATCATGTATCTAGATGAGTAAATGTAACTACTTGTACATAACCGACTCTTGTATCATTTACTTTTTCTACTGCTCACACGACAGTAGGTTTCCCAATCACATATACGTGAACCCCTCGGAGTGACAGAGCGAAAAGAAAACAGTAGCCGGTCAACCACTAATAAATGTTTCTGATCGTTTTGTGAATCTGTGAGAAGTTATTGAAATGTGGCTACAAAATTAAACGAGAAAAATGTTTTTCAGAGTGATCGTTATATCTATTAACGATTGGCTCAATAGATATTCAATTTGCGGAAGAGTACATTCATAAGTACGTCAATGGGTAATTTTACGCGCGAGAAGAATTCAATCGGCATGGCACCGCTGAGATACTGGAAATGTGTGATGTGCCTGGAATGTGATCGACTTGGAACCATGCGGTTTTGTTTCAAAATTTAAGTCACAATTGAGTTAAGTCAGAATTTAACGTTAACATAATTATTTATTTTCTTCCATTAAATTTGAAAAATCAATTGATCTCAACGTGTTTTATTTATATTTCGATCATCGCACCACAAAACCTGTTTTGATTGTTTCGTAGATTTTGAATCGTTCAGTATAATGCCTCCAAATATTTTTTATATGCTATCGTACATTAATTCGAAACAATGTTTGCATTACTGCAAATAACTTTGGCCATTGCTCAGTTCTTCTTAAGGTTGCACGCTGGAGTTTCATTGATTTGTATATTCATCGGCAACTTGAATACTGAATGAACTGTTTGACCCTCTTCCTACAAGATAGCTGCAATTCCTGATGAAACAAGTGCATGTTCAATTTCATTCTGCGAGCGAATCATTGCCAAAGTCAATGAGATAAGAAAAGTTTTTTCCAGTTCCACCGGGAGCATCCAAGAAGAAAATCCCTGTAGTTACATCGTTCAAAACTTTCTTGATAGCGCCGTATGCGCATTTTGGTTTCCGATTCAACAGCGGAACGTTCGTTCGAAACGATTTCCTCAATGAATCGCAATCATATTGTTTCTGCGTTTCAACTCTTGATTAAATTTATCGTGTATCCAACGATTGGGCATTGTTATGCCTTCTTGACGTAATATCTTGTTCGATATCATGAAGCACATGGTCTCAATTAATATCAATGAGAAATAAAATAACCTCATTTTTGAACAGATCGTGAAACAACACAAAAACAAAGAAATTTTATTTTACTTTTGACTGGAATGAGATTTTTTTAGATTTTTTCCAGATCTGCCTGTTTTTTTTTTTTTTTTTTTTTTTTTTTTTAATACATACTATTACGTTTTTTCCCACCCTGGGAGCATAAGGAAATAAAAAACTAATTATCCATACCCATCGTTCGAATCTCAAATTATGGTCTTAATTTCATACAAAAACACCGTAGGAAAAATCAATTTCAGTTTTTTGCGAATTTTCCAATTTTCTTGGCAACTGTTCCAATTTTACTTTCTGTAAAAACCTTATTCGGACTATTACGTCCATTTTTTTTTTTTTTAAATTATCCAAATCGGTCCAGCTGTTCTCAAGTGATGCACTTACTAATGAACAGAATATAATTTTTATTTACATAGATATGCGGTATTGTTAAACCATGCTATAACTACCCTTTTGACTATTAAATCGTTTGATAAGTTTTAAGCTTTTATGGTATTATTATACTGTAAAAAACTTAATTCTTATGTGCTTCCAGCATCAGATATATTATTTCTAAAATGTTTTAATCGATAAATGAGGTATCGTTTTAAATATTACGGTATTACCTTTGTTCAGATCATAAAGAAAGTAAACTTTTTCCAAATTCGAACCTTTAAGGCCAAAATTGTCATTGTTTCTATAATTTTTTTTTTTTTTTTTTTTTTTTTTTTTTTTGTACCTCGAACCATTTATCTCCCTGTATTCCTAGCCGAAATAGATAAATGAAGTATCATTTTAAATATTAAGATCTTAACTTTGGTGACAACATATATTAAGAAAGGAATTCGATCCTTAAAGGGTAAAAGCACCAATATTTCCATAATGTATTTTTTTTTTATCATGAGCCATTTATCTCTCTTGATATCTAATCAAAATAGATAAATGAGTTATGATTCTAAAGATTAATGGCTCTACTTTGGTTACATTATACCTTAAGACATGTTTTTTCGGAGTTTAACTCTTAAAAGTATGATCATTTTTTTGTTATGAACCATTTATCTCCCTGGATACCTAACCGAAATCTATAAGTGAGGTATCATTCAAAAGTTTATTTCTCTATTCATGGAACATTCTAAATTAAGAATGAAATTTTTAGGAATTTGACCCTTGAAGGACACACGTATAAGACAGTTCAGAGCTAAGCCGCTAGAGAGCAGCCGCACATATCACACACAGAGAGATATTAATAAACTACTTCACTGTCGTCGACTTTTGTTACGTACCTATTCCGCTAAACAATTAATACAAATGAGGCGGTACTTCTTTCGTTCTGTTACAAACCACCAACCAAACTATTCAACGATTTCGCAAAATTTTCGCACGGATCATCTAGTTTTTCTTTGTGCTGTTATTAATAAGTTATATCAAATTTTATATTCCGACTATTAATACTCGGTCCTTTGTACAAATATTTTGTATTTAGAGTTCCTTTAGTATTAGCAACATTATGCGATAGCTATTTCCTCGCTCGTTAAGCGAATAAACCTCACTTTCAATCTTTGTGATCTTATTTCCGGTGTTAACAAAGTTGGCTGTTGTACTCGATGTCTCTTGAATAACTTTTATTGAAGAATTTTCCCCCGAGCTGCCAGTTAAGATGTTCGTCTTCACCCTTAGAAGTTTTGAAACTGTCTTTTTTACAAAAGGCTTTAACTCGCTGTATTTCCTACATTAAACGACACCGAGCAAACTCTCTTACGTTTAAAACCCGATATAACTAACTTTTTTGGTTTAGAAAGATGGGTGAAAGCCTTTCTATGATACAAACCACTTCTGATATTATGTGTCATATGTTTTATGTTCCCTGTAATAACAATTAATAAACAAGCAGAAGGTGTTATATAATTTCCTTTTTGTTATTTGACAGTCGCAGGAGGTGCTGGTGACTGTGGAGGAGGGGACTCTGCGAGGGGAGACGGTGGTGGGGGTGTACGGCGCAAACTACAGTCGCTTCCTGGGAGTGCCCTACGCTCAGCCTCCTGTGGGGGAGCTGCGCTTCCAGGTGAGCTATCAACCACATCCCTTCAATTATATTCAATAACTGCAGCGATAAATGAGGGAAATACATACACATCTTTTTACTGATAATATTTTAAGTTACTGATGGATTTTTTTTTTAAATTGAAAGAACATAAACTTTGATTATTAATATTTAAATTTCTTTAAAACTGGTACAGTACATTGTAAGAGTTAAAAATACTTACATTCGAATGTCTGTGTTGTATGTAAATTATTTAGCTTACAGTTGTCTTTGTCTATGGTCCTCTGTAAGCGGTTTGTTAATATACCGCTCTGCACTACGTCACTTAACGCAATGTCGTCTTCTCCTGAAATTGATTACTGCTCTCTCTTAAGTTGTGTCAGCCTAAAAAACAAGCTGAAGATCAATGGTAACATTAACAAGCAACTCGTTGTAGTTGTAATTTAATTAGTAAGTTCTTAGAAATACAAGTATTTAGTCTAGTGTTGCCCAAAATCGGTCTTGGTCTTGCATTTTTGCAAGACCAAGACCAAGACCAGGTGTATTGATGCAAGACCAAGACCGGCCAAGTCTGGTCTTGTTCTTGCATTTGGGCAACACTAGTGTTGCCCAAAATCGGTCTTGGTCTTGCATTTTTGCAAGACCAAGACCAAGACCAGGTGTATTGATGCAAGACCAAGACCGGCCAAGTCTCGTCTTGTTCTTGCATTTGGGCAACACTAATTTAGTCAGGTCGCCAGGTCATTTACACTTTCACCAAAGTATAGTAATCTTTATAATATATAAAATTCAAAGCGTGTGTAAACCATATCATGGCACAAAGTGCACTGGACCAATTCAAGTCATATTTAAACGAAATGTTATTGAGGTCGCGCCAAAGGTTTTTATTCATAATTCATTTCGATTGGTTGCGCCGAAGAATAATTTTGTTTAGTACGTGTATTTATTTTATAAGTATTTCTATATGCAGTAGGTACAATAAAATAAAACAGAATACGTTAATTAAACATAATAAGTGTGAGTAATATTTAACTTACATATACATAACAATAGTGCTCACGCATTCGAATAGATCAGTGTTTCCCAACGTGGGGCACACGCCCCACAGGGGGGCAATTTGGTTTTTTTAGGGGGGCAATTTAGAAATTGACTTGATACGACTTTACCGCTTTCTCTTCGGGTTATTTAAATGCAATGCTAGATATAGGTACAAAATATAGCAAAAAAGCAAATTCTTAAAACAGTGCTGTAAATAATTATTAGATATAGTTTCGTTTGATGTTAGCAAAATATATCATCTTGATGATTTGAGTCGTCAACTTGACCTTTTTGGAATTCACCGCGTAATGTTCCGCCTGTCTCGGGAACCCGGACCTTTTAAAACGCGCCAATAACGCCGTTGTTCGTGATTTTTCCATCTTCATATTTAGCCGAATCTGGATTTAGTGCAGTAAATGATTTACTGATAAAAAAAAAAAGAAATCGACTGAATATAACACAAAGTGGAGACTTGAGATTAAAGCTTACTAAATTGGAGCCTAATATAAAATCTCTATGTAGCAAGCATCAAGCGCAAGGATCACACTAAACTGCCATAATAAATCTTTATTAAAAATCTTTTGAATTTAAGTATTTCATTATATGTTTTTTAATTTTACTTACTGTGTTTTATGTCAATATTAAAGTGTTTTCTTTCAAGAACCATCCTATATGAGTTTCTTTAATAACAAATAATTTTTTATTAAAAATTATGTATGGGGGGCAAAAAAAAAAAAAAAAAAAAAAAAAAAAAAAAAAAAAAAAAAAGAAAAGTTAAAAGTGGGACATGACCCAAAAAAGGTTGGGAAACACTGGAATAGATGGTAACATGTTAATTGTCTTTGATTCGAATTTAAAGTGATAAAGATTATAATAAACAGTTGTTCCCTGCAGTTAACTTTATGTAAACAACGTTGTGTGTTGTAACATGCAGTTCATAACAACAGAATTTTAGGTTTTCAATAGAATTCCAAGTAGTAATAAATTTTACAATTAGTGAAATTCATTAGTTACGTTTAGCGCGGACTCTACAGTAACCGTGGCGCCGCAATTTGATAATTGACTGTTATGTAACTCGACGAGCCAAATCGATATCTCGCTGAAGATATACAGTCTCAAAATTAATGTGGCTGGGTTCGTAAGCAGCATATATTTATATGGATGCCGGATATGTACAATGGGGGTTATGTTTTCATGCTACTGGATGAAGTTAAGTTGAAATGCGACATTGAGCAGGAGAAAAACGTCACCAAAGCCACAAGGACATTACTTATGACATTATTTTTTTAATATTCGATATCTCCAAAACTAAACGGTATATCAACAACTTTTATTCTTCATTTTCAGCTTATTTGACCATGATCCCACAGATAATTCTGTATTTGAGAATCACTGCTGACAGAAGTTTACACATCACTGTTTTATTCCGTTTGAGCACGGCTATTTATTTCATAAGTTAAATTAAATGTAATAGAAGCATTAAAATAAAGCTTAGTATGTTAGTTAAAGGAAATAATTCTAGGAAATATTTAATTTATCTAAACTTTACGGTAGTCCTCACGCGTTCGAGTAAACGATGATATTTGTATTACAAATATGTTAATTATCTTGAAGTCAAATTTGACGTTAGAAAGTAAATTATGCTAAGTAGTTGTTACACTTTAAGCAAATCGCGTTGTGTGTTGAAACTAGGGTTGCCACCATACTTTATTATATTGTATCATACTTAATTTTTGGTCCTTATACTTTATTTCGAGTATGGTATTATAGTACATGGAACGAAATGCACACCCTCGTGCCTATGAACCAGGGATTGCTTGTCTTTTGATCTGTGTACTTATCGTTTGGTGTCCGAGGCAACAAAAGCGGATCATCCATATTGTGGCATTCGTGTCAGCTCATGTCAGCTCTCCGTTATTTCTGAATGGAAGGGGGATATTAATCATTTGACCGACAAGAGGTAGAATTCGCGGTTTCTTCTCTTCTTCGTTGTTTTGAGGTTAGAGTTTACAACTGTATTATTTTTCTATTACTTTTTTAAAATGTAAGTAATTCAGATTCTCTTTGTTATCCTGATACAAGTGATGCAACAGTAGCTACGAAGAACGCAACATTAATGAAATGTAAACACCTATAAAAATATAAATATTTGTGGTAGAAAACGTATTACTGGATAAGAAGAGATCCTCAAAATAAATTGTTTACGAAATTCACTATCTGTGAGTATTTGAGTTTTATCATTGCATCAGCTGGCATTGGACAAGAAAGTTAGTAAATAGCAATTTTCAATTATTTTCAGAATATTGTGAGTATGATCTTGGCTTGAATGAATTATAATTTAATGTGAAATTGTGCTGCACTGGCCAGAGGCGTAAAGTTCCTAATCATATTTTTTACATAAGTATCATACATTATTTTTGGTCGTTATATTTTATTGTACTCATAAAGTATGCGGAAATACTTTATTTGTGGTAAACTATACAATTCATAGAACAGAACGCTCTTGTGCGTTATTAATTACCAAACGACATATTAGGGCTTAGTGAAGAAATGCAACGTACACTGCAATCGTCTTATCCTGAGGGGGATGGATGACGTTACTGATCCACTTTACAGCCTTTTTCACGCTTGAAAAGACACGAGATAATTTATCAAATACAAAAATAATTGTTTTGTAGCTGCTCCCTACTGATCAAAATGGCAGGACGGGAAGTAGAGCGTCCTTGAATAAGAAATTAGTTCTTTCTTTATTTATTTGTTTACAATTATAGTTTTAGCATGTAGTACCAGCTATATAACACGTTGAAATTAAAGAAAGAAAGAATAACCTGAAAATATATGTATTTAACCCAATAACTACCTAAATAAAAAATACATAAAAAACAAAAATTTATTATCCCACTTCCCCTAAATGACTGATTTTTATTTTATTATGAGTGACGTGCAGTTGAATAAATTACATACATCGAAAAGTAAAAATATCTGAATAATCAAATGAATTAATTTATCTCAATGGTAACCACCTTTCTCAGTAGTCATTAAAGGGTACAATGTTTGGATTAAAAGTAGTAATTGTTTATTGCTTATTTACCGTTATGATGTTGTGTGGAGGGTGTGCACCTATGGAACAATGTGTATCGCTGGCAGCATGTCGTGGATGTAGGATGACCTCAAGGAGTCGTGAAGACTTCGCGTATTGCCGGAGGTTCTCCAGATATCAAGCGTCGCGTCGGTCATAACGGTTACGAACTGATAGCGGTTACCAACGCATAACTAACGTCTGTTACGCTCAAGGCGTACCCCACGTCTCGTGGCATAGTCCCGCCTTGACATGTACACAAAAAACAGCTGCACAAAATTAGTAACTTATAACGTTCGTTCAGTTATTTAGTGGGGTAGTTTCAGCCACTCACTTCTACACACATCAACTGTTGCTCGACAAGTTGTGACTTGTTCCCACAATCTAGTGAAAGCGTCGCTTCTCGTCTGTGTGATGGAATGTAAGAGTGTCTACCCGCTCAGGCCATGCCCCACCAGCAGATTCTATACCCAGGTACTGTACATTACTGTCTCTGCAACACGTGTTACATTACCTAGCAAAATTCCCCTTTGGTTACGAAAAAAGTAAGTAACTGTTTTCGGTTCAAGCAGCACGTATGCTTCAGTTAATTCGAACAATATTTCCATTGGCTGATATTTTAATCGCCTTACCTTACGTTCACTCAGTGGCTTCAGTTCTATAATTTTCGTAGTAAGCATTCCCCCTTGTTGCCTCCAACAACATGGATTATATTAACTGAAAGATTAACTTACTAGTTCTTTTTCTAGGTTGCTTGTGTAATTTAATAGTTAGTTCTTGTAATGATATTTAAATTATGGAGTTATCAGGTGGCTCACTTACACGAATTATCGCAATATCTTTTTATCTGACAGTTTTAATCGATAGCATATAACTATTCCAAAATAAAAACTTCTACACAAAACTAAGTAATTTGCCTATACGCTTCTTTTCTTCATGCGGCAATTTTGGCTGCTTGTTGAAAACCGTTTCTGCAATCTAGTTGCAAAGAACTCCAGTTAATTCACTTAGGCTAATTACAATATTTAGAATTAAAATTTCGTGTACAAACAGTTTGCTGCTACCGAGAAATGTACACCATCACACAGTTAGTCAAAACGTTTATTGACTTTAAATACTACTGATATTAATTTATGCCTCATAAGAACGAAACTAAAGATGAATTTAAAATGTGCTTAAAATATAAATTTACGGAACTGATGTTGAAGTGAATTTTACTTCACCATATTATTACAAAGTTTTTCTTCATTTTCATTGTGCATTTCATCTCTAGGTTCTGTAAGCTTAAATGCTGCGATAAATGAAGTTGGTGATTTAACCACATCATGGTGGGATCCTCTGTGTATATCTGCTACTATAATCTGATCAACATGTTCTTTGTCGTCAGGTACTACGATTATGCGATCTGCCTTGTGTTGGGCACTTGCTCTATGTTGTCTCTTATCCTGAGCAGAATCTGGTGATAAGAATGCTGTGGTGCGATAAATATACAGAAAGTTTTCCGAATTATGTTCTGCCTATTAAGTTTCAGCGCAACAGTTTAGTGAGCTGTTGTATCGTACGAAATCTACTACTAGAAGGTAAACCAAAGATTCTCCCTTTATAACCTTTTAGTCAAGTAATGTGCTAGTCCAACTACTATCATGATTGCTCTTTATTATTAGTGATAGTTGATATAAAGTAAAGAGCACAAACTAATAGCTCGTGAAAACTGTAGATAAATGTTTCTGTGTCCATCTACAGACTGATCTATGAAAATGCGTTGTTGTTACACAATCGCTTCTAACATATATTTGCACTCTGTAACAATTGCTTGTCACAAATGACAAATGTTCTGTTGCTGCTAAACAATGGGTACTCCTACTCAAGCTAACGCGCTTTGCGACTAAAATTTATCAACTGTTATCGGAATATAATCTCCACCAGTAACAGACCATGTGTAAGAAGATCATATGAAAAAGCTATGCAACTGCTGTTACAACATTATATTTCTTGCTAGCAGAGTAAGTTTTTATTTGGTTACTGCCCTTAGTGAGCCATATAATACTCAAAAGTTTTTATATAAATCAACAAGCCTGCTGTTACTTTGACTTTCACGTACTTCAATAATTACTATGACAGTGCTAACCTGAACATCATTCGTAATATTATTATTTTCAGAGACTTGAATTATTTAAAAAATGTCACAATTGATTATGTTGGCAACGCCATGTAAATTATCGTCTCGTTTATTGTTTACAAAGCAAATGCAAAGCATTGTGTGTGCCGGCAGGACCCTGTTCCCGCGTCCAGTTGGGAGGGTGTCCGAGATGCCACCGAGTTAGCCAGCAGCTGTGTGCAGGATGGAGAGGGCTCAGAGGACTGTCTGTATCTGAACGTCTACGTGCCGTCTGGTACTGGTCCCGACGACTCACTGCCCGTCGTCTTCTGGGTGCACGGAGGAGGCTTCACTGCGGGCAGTGGTTCTTACCACGAGAGTGGGCCCGACTTCCTCGTCGCGTACGGTGTCATCATGGTCGCCGTCAACTACAGGCTGGGGCCCCTCGGTAAGGAAAAAATTCAGCACATGGTAGCGAATTTCACGTTAATTATTTAAATCAAGGTTATAAAGCAACTTCATAGCTACAGAGCTTTGTGAGAAACTGCTTCACTGACAAACAATATGTAGGCCCACCCGGAAATAGTGAGGTTAACGAAATGAAACTGCACGAGAGGAATAACCCCGTGACCGTATTTCGGAGTTTGCAGTACAGGCAAACTTCTGTTCCAGTATAGATAGGGCATCGAATCATATTGAGTCTTGAGACTTGCGTTGATTCGGTGCCGAAGTGTGTTCGGATTGCTGTTGGATCCCACAGTGCTGCAAGACCAAGAGGCCCTCGAGATCCCACAAACGTACTCAACCGGAATCATCGCACAAGCTGATCTCTCGCGTGCTTGGTTACGGACAGGTCGGGGAAATGGTAACGGATGTATTTAAACATTACGGAGCTATCTACAGATACATTTACTATGTTGTGATGTGAAATGTCCTACCGTCATCTTCAACGATAGAGGTATTTTGGCTATATCCGTTATATGTCGATATTGTAATTTATTACAACGTCTATTTATTTGTATCAATTTTTCCATAACATATTTCTTATCCAATACCAGCTAATGCCATCGTGATGAAATAGGCTTTCTCACTGATTTAGTTTGCGACTTAACAAGTATCATCTACAACCTTTTTTTACATGCAGCGATGCCTCATGTACAGTGCCGGATCTAGAGGCAGGTTGCCCCGGTTAGGAAAATTTCTAGATCCGCCACTGCTCATGTGGGTCTAGATATCAATTTTATTCGCCGACACAACCACGTTATATATCTGAAGTAGTGCTTGCTTACAGAATTACGTGCCTAATAGCTGGAATTAGCTGTCGCGACCACAGAGACGAAAGACGAACATCAGTTCTATCCTGATATGCTGTAACTGTTTTACCGCCTTCCCCATATCACTCGTATCGGAACTATAATTACCGTAACTATTGTGACGCATCTACGTCTTGTGTGAGTGTAAAAAGGGCTTTATTAAATTTTTTTGCAGTAAATATCTTGGATTGCGCGCGTGGTGCTAGAATTTATACTTAAGTTAAATTAATGCACCACACGTGTTCCGTGAAGGAATTGCACCTCGAAAACACGTCGAGGAATTGCACAGGAGTGAGACATTTTGAGAAAAACTATATATACAAATACGTAGGCAGCTCGAGGCCTTTTCATTAACATTGTGCGTTATGCGACAGAGAGAAGTTTTTAGGGACAGCTACGAAACTATTCAAGATAGTAACAGAAGTGTGTGGTTTTGTTAAGAAACTTAATTACCTTGTATATTATTTCTGTGGTCTTTTGAATGAAAATTATTACTATACCGGTTTGTGAATCTAATCTAACAAGAAACTGTGCGTTAAACTTTAAGTAGTGATAGTTCATCTCTAACTATTTGTTTTCATTTTTTAGTTTTGAAATCCATCTGAAATTTTGAAAGTTTCAGAGGAAGATCTAACATACCGTCACTGAAGAAATATTACTAGTACTCTATTCCCACTTTACGCTCTTCAGGTATGGTGTGAATGAGTCCACTTTAGGAAAAACTGTTGTGGATGAGAAGTTCGCAAAGGTACTTGAAAATTATTGTTGTTTCGCATGGTTCGAAGTGGGTTTATAAAGCGAAAGATTATTTTAGACTATCCATGTTGTTTCTGGTCATCAACAATATGACACGTCCTTCCAAATGCGAGTCCAGAGTGAAATCGCTCGTCTATTCTTCTATGATTCATTTCCCATGGCTAACATTTTCGCTATTCTCAATACTGGTTTGGTATTGTTATTTCTAATAATTTCTTGACCTCTTTTTGAATGATCAGCGCCATTTACTGATTTTTTAAAATAAATAACTAAAATGTGTGTCTGCTTCTTTTGGGAACGCTCTGCCAGTGCCTTTAATTTTGTGTCGGTGGCAGTACTAATAACTGTTTTTGAGTATCTTTTTACAGTTTTCGAAATTACATATTTTTTTTTACTTTGTAACAACTTTGTAACTGAATTAGTTCTTCTTTCAGCAGAGCATGGATTATTCTCCTCCGATCTACGTTTTCCTTTGAAGTTGACATTCATACATGGGTACCTAGAGTGGTGGTGTAACGGTTAGCGTTCTGGACTAGCATTCGGGAGGACGGCGGTTCGAATCCCCGTCTTGCATCCAGATTTGGGTTTTCCATGGTTTCCCAAATCACTCCAGGCAAATGCCGGGATGCTTCCTTCAAATGGCCATGGCCTAATTCCTTCCCATTCCTTGCCACCCATCATTTCCCGTCTCTAAAGACCTCGCTGTTAGGAGACGTAAAGCAGTTTAAAAAAAACTTACATGGGTCATTCCGTTTAGTCATTTATGTACAAAATGTATAAAACCTTACTACATAAGAAATTTCATACAATAATGAAGCACGAAATAATTCAATGTGTGATATTAATATTAAAAAGAAAGTAAACCTACTAACACTGGGTGTAAAATACATAAATTGGAGGGCTGCATACACATAAAAACGTCGCACAGGCACAAAATGATGTGTCAGATGATTCCTTAATCAAACACGAAGAGCATGAAGATTATGGCAAGGTCAATTGTTGCTCCTGCCACCTAGAAAATTCCGTTGGGTAGCAAAATTTCAGGATTTATTGCAATGGCTCTTTACTATGAAGTTACTGAAGTCACTGGAAAGTCGGAAATCGCTTTGGGAGCAACAGTATGGTCTACCTTTTGTGTGTCAACTGTCTTTCTGTGATTACACAGACAGCTGGTTTGTGGTTATGCCTATGTACTGTACGTGTTTTGGACAATGGAGGCAGGTAAGCTGGTATATGAAGCTACTTGTTCTAGTATTATGTCCGATGACGGGAAAGGTTGGAACGGGAGTTAGATTGTCGCGGCTGGATGAATGTTTCCTTTTAACAACTTGGTACAGTGCGTACGAAACAAGATGAAAAATCTACAAGCGCCTATTTTAAGCCTTGGTGATGTCTGCTATAGAGGCAATACGTTCATTACACGCGAGAAGAGCACTAAAAAAAGGTATTAACAGTATAATAAGCTACCGTTTTAAACATCACCACTATCTGGAATAGGCAACTTGTTCATCACAGGAGATCAAAGCACCGGGCATCTACCTTGTGTGCAGGTTTCCTGAGCCTGGAGAACGCGGCGGTTCCTGGTAACGCGGGGCTCAAGGATCAGGCGCTGGCTCTGCAGTGGGTTCAGCGCAACATCGCCAACTTCGGAGGTGATCCGCAGCGGGTGCTGCTGGAGGGGGAGAGTGCCGGGGGAGTGGCTGTGTCACTACACCTCGTTTCGCCGGCATCCGCAGGTCAGAGCAACACACTGCCAACTGTTCATTATATTATAATTTTGTGCGGTCATTAAGATCTCGCGAAATTTCTGATAATAACATACTGGCTAAGACTTATGGCTGTTCAGTCCACCTCTGTCGTAGCCACCTGGCGTAACGAAACAACCTGGTGAATTTTTACCTACTCTATCGCGTAGTTGGAAAAATTTTGCGTGCTTCGAGAGCCTGATATTTGTGATAATAATACTTCATATCTTGTTTTCGTTGTTATTTTATTATCAGTTTCGATGCATTTGTATTATTTGTAAAACCCTATTCACAATCTGATTGCTATGCATTTAATTAATTCTGAAAGGAATTTCATAGGTGTTAATATATATAATACTAGCTTACCCGGCAATGCTTCACTATTGCTGGACTTAAGTAGGCACATAGATTAAATGAAAAAATATTTACATATAAATTTTAAGCTGCTGTTTCATTCATTTTCAATTGGCCTAAATTATGGGGTAAAAACGTAATGGGGTTGGAAAGGGGTAGAGGGGTGAATATTCGGAAACCATACGTAGGCAGTATTTTTCTGTTTGTTTTAAAGTATAAGTGTACAAATTCTTATCTAAATCGGATAAAAAATGCGGTTTGCCTAAATTATGGGGTAAAAACGTAATGGGGTTGGAAAGGGGGAGAGGGGATGAATATTCGGAAACCATACGTAGGCAGTATTTTTCTGTTTGTTTTAAAGTATAAGTGTACAAATTCTTATCTAAATCGAATAAAAAATGTGGTTTGCCTAAATAATTGGGTAAAAACGTAATGGGATTGGAAATGGGGAGAGGGGATGAATATTCGGAAACCATACGAAGGCAGTATTTTTCTGTTTGTTTTAAAGTATAAGCGTACAAATTCTTATCTAAATCGGATAAAAATGTGTTTTGCCTAAATTATGGGGTGAAAACATTATGGGGGCTTAAAGGGGGCGAGGGGATTAATATTCGGAAAACCGTATGTAGGCAGTATTTTTCTGTTTGTTTTAAAGTATAAGTGTACAAATTCCTATCTAAATCGGATAAAAAATGTGGTTTTGCCTAAATTATGGGGTGTTATGGGGAATAGGGGGTGACTTTTTGGAAATTTTTTTTCACAGGAACCTTCGCAGACGCACCCTCGAAAACTCTCCAAAGTTTCATTGCAATCTGATAAATGGTATAGGAATGCATAGAAGACGAACAAACCAACAAACATTGATTTTTATATATAAGATGTCTTCAAACGACTTCATGGTTGTTTCTTACTTCTATTAAAAAAATAGTATGAACACTCTTTACAGAGGTAACATAATCCAACAAGGGTTTGGTCGGGCAGCGGCCAGACACAGACGGCCCGTCAGAGACGGGGGATGGTTTCGCTCGTTAACGATGCAAGAGTATTTTTCTTTGAGCTTGTGTACTTTGTTCGCCGCCTTCGTTCCCTCGCTCGCGGTGTGCGGCAGTCTGGATTTCCCGCTGTAGGGTCCCTCTCTGCCCGAGTTAGTAGGGAATTACTGCCACACGGCCCTCTCTCGCTGGGAGAGGAACCCACTGGCGTGAGTTTTAGGGTTGTCACTGGTCCTTGGAACCTAGCGGTGATAACACGGGGCAAGTACAACATTCCTGCTAGGTGCCAGCAGCAAGAATGGACAATAATGGAGATGTTATACACTCTTCTGCGGCGGTCGGGCCTATCGCTCCTGCACATCTAACGTCGCCAGAAGCCACCACCTCCTCCTCGTCGTCTGTGGGTGGAACATCTCCACCACGAAATTCTTCAAGCATAGCTGAAACACCAGAGAGCCCCCCACAGGCGGAAAAGGGATACGGCCTGTATCCTAATGCAATAAGTCCAGGCCCTACTGGCAGTGAAACAAGACAAGAACCAACCCGAGATCTACAAAGCAACAATGGTGATGCAACAATGAATTCCTTATTATCATTGAATAAAACTAAATCGTGCAATTTCGCCACATCAACAGATACTGGCAGTGAAAGAAGATCAGATATTGTTCGTGATGGTGATGCCACAGTGATCTCCTCAACAATGAATACTTCAAAATCTTGCACCCTAACCGCATCAAAAGATTTGGCAGTAAATCCTACTCAACAAGGAAGAACTGAGGAAAATCCCAGAGTACTGCAGTACCTTCCTCTGTATAAGCATGAACTCGATATGATCCTTGGCCATCTCCCAAAGAAGAGCAGGCAGGGAATAATGAAAAAACTCATCTACAGTGCAAGCGTTACAACTCCCTCTACTGAGACGCTGAAAAGGACAAGCATTTCAGATCAGAGTATGACAAATGTAACCACTCACAAAGCTAGCTCTACAGTAACAGCTGCTTATAGTGAAGTGCTGAACTCAGACCAGAATGTGACAGAAGCAATAAACGCAGACCGTAATGTTACCAATGCACCTGCTCAGATCCAGCAGAGTAACAGAAGCAAAAGGAAGAAGAACGCAGCTGATACTCCACCGCAAGCCCCCAACAAGAGAATAGATAATAAAAAAAACTCCACCTGTAACACATCAGAACACACCGGTCTACGAAGAGCAACAACAGCAATTACCGGACCAAGAAGAACAACAGTTTCTTCGTCCTAAGAAAACAGTCAAGCTCAGACAGACACAACCTTCTCAGGCCATGGACGTTTCCAACAGATTTAGCAACCTGAACGAGGAGAACAGTGCTCCAGAAACTGAGGAAACTCGTCTACACCTCATAACAAAGCTATTCCACCATTCATGGTTACTTACTCGGGCTCATACCCAGATCTACAGGTATTTAGAAGACTCCAGGCTAAGTGTTCCAGAAGTATCAATGTCAAACCTCAAGGTGTTGACAAATATAAAATAAATACTTTTTGTGTGGAAGACTATAAAGCCACCATGGACGAACTCACCGCAGCCGAGGTGCCGTACTTTACCTTCAACTCGGAGCCAATCCATTACCTGAAGGTTGTGCTGCGTGGAATACCTGGCACAATCCCTGTTGAAGAGATCAAGGCAGAACTCACTGCTATGGGGTATGAAATCACCTCAGTAGTGCAAATGAAAAAACCTGGAACAGGCACTGTGATGCCATTATTTACCACTATCCTACCAGACACGATTGAATATAGGAAAATTTATCAGACAAGAAGAATGCTTGGACTCTCCATCTCTGTGGAGAAAATGAGGTCAAACCAAGGACCTCCACAATGTCATCGCTGTCAAGCATTTGGACATGTACAACGGTATTGTAGTATGCCAGTCAGATGTGTTAAATGTGGACAACATCATCCAACAAACAATTGTGACCTAACTAAAGAAGCTACCAACGTCAAATGCGCCAACTGTGGTGGGGGCCATGTAGCCTCTTACCGGGGTTGTCCTGTTGCAAAAGAAGCACGACAACGTCTGAGAGGCAGGATTCCTACTACAGCAAATAATAATCAGCCAGATAGCCGGACAGGAGGTGATCAAACAATGGAGACACCCCCTCTAACAATCAATTCAGAGAACTGGCCTGCCTTACCGTTACATACTACAGAAGCGCTGCAATCATTCTCCACTGTTGTCCCAACCAACAGCAACTCTAGCAAAAACTTGTCAACAGCTGAGCAAAGTAACATAGTTAAAATGCTAGAGTCTACTATGACTTTAATGATAAACATAGCAACTAAGATTGACAAACTAATGGACCAACTCCTAGTACGTTCAGTACCCACAGCCAACTCAACAGCAAGCGACACCCATCATTAACAGGCATAGACAACTGAGCAATCTAACTTTCTGCACATGGAATGCCAACGGAGTTTTCCAGCAAAAGGGGGAATTAGTAGAATTTCTACATCAAGAAGGAATCGACATATGCTTATTATGTGAGACCCACCTCAAGCCTGGTCTCAAATTTACGGCACGTAATTACAGAAAGTACAGGGTAGATCGGCTAACAGCTGGTGGAGGTACGGCTATACTGGTCCGGTCCTCACTCCCGCACTATAAGATCCTCATTCCAGCTATGACGACTATAGAAGCTACTGGAGTGGTTGTTGAGACCAGGAATGGACCAATCACCATCATAGCTGTCTATCATCCGCCGCGACAGCACATCGATGTAAATGACCTTGACACTTTGTTATCAATCCGCGGGAAATTGCTTATTGCAGGTGATCTCAATGCGAAGCATCAGACATGGCACAGCAGATGCACTAATATCAGCGGCAGAAGACTCTTACAGGCCTGCGACCTCTATGGACTGCGAAGTAGTTGCACCGAATGTACCTACCCATACGCCTTATAACCATCGTCAACGTGGAGATGTTTTGGACATAGCCATTACGAGGGGTATGCCCACCACACCGACTGCCAGGGCTCTTAATCGACTCTCCTCTGACCATTAGCCGGTGATTGTTGAAGTACCCACCGTAGCAGTCACTGAATATGTAGAAACAAGAAGAAACTACCGCAGAATAAATTGGCCGAACTTTAAGTCACATCTTACAGATCAAGTTGTACAACTGGTAGATGCTGAAGACCTGGAAAAAGACCTCCAACAACTCACCAGCTGCATCAAAAAGTAGCGGACGAATCAGCCCCCATCAGACAGAGTGGTAAGCGCCAGAAAGGGCTACCGGCTGACATTCTCGCAATTATTGCTGAAAAAACAGAGTTTCGCGGATATGGCATGAAACCAGACGACCTGAAGACAGGAGAAGACTCAACAGACTAATTAGAGATATTAGAGCCCGTATCACAGCACAAAGAAATAAGGAATGGGAAGCAAGAGTTGTGACGCTCAAAGTTGAGGACAATACGGCCTGGCGGGAAACTAAGAGGTTGCTTAGAAAGAGATCGCAAGATACCACCTCTGCAAACTGATAATAGAGTACTATGTAAACCAACTGAAAAAGCGGAAGCTCTAGCTGAATGCTTTTGAAGCAAACTTTCAGCCCATCAATGAACCGATAGACTGAACAGCACATCAGACTAGTCAAACGCCGCCTTCGCCGTTATCTCCGGGATGGAGGAGACAATGATGAAATCACACCATTTTACCCGACAGGAGTTTCTGGAAGTAGTGTCCAATTTACCTCCGGACAAAACGCCGGGGGAGGATGGCATTACCAACAGAATTCTTAAAAATCTACCACATGCTGTCGTAGATAAATTAGTTAGTAAGTTTAACAGAATAATAGAAAGTGGCATCTACCCAACTGCATGGAAGCACGCAATAATCATACCAGTTCCTAAGCCAGGGAAAGACCCAAAGTCTCCGCAAAATTACAGACCGATTAGTCTACTGACAGCAGTCAGCAAAATTTTCGAACGCCTCCTTCTCAAACGGCTACAAGCCCACATTGATGAGGGCAACATGATACCTGATGTGCAACATGGCTTTAGAACTAACCATTCAACTGTTCATCAACTAATGCGACTAGTGGAAACGGCAACTGGTGCATTTAACTATCGGGATCACTGTGGGGTGGTACTCCTAGATGTGGCCAAAGCCTTCGATTCGGTCTGGCACGAGGGATTGCTCTACAAAATGGCAACCCTTGGCGTGCCTGGCAGATTCCTGAAGATCATTAGCAGTTACCTACAACAAAGAACATTTGTAGTAAAGGTTGAAAACATCACGTCCACACGAAGAACAATACGTGCTGGTGTCCCACAGGGCAGTGTACTGGGCCCAGTACTATATACTCTCTATACCGATGATCTACCCATGCAACAAGGAACTGAAACAGCACTTTACGCTGACAATACAGCAGTCTTTGCAACTTCACGTAGCCCAGAGTTGATTGGACGGAGACTACAGACCGCACTGGATGAGATTGAAGACTGGGCGACAAAATGGAGAATACGCATAAATGCGTCTAAAAGCCAGGCCATCTGGTTAACAAAAAGAAGAATGCCACCTCGACCCAGACTGGAACTCTTTGATGAAAGAATCAGTTGGGTGAATACAGCCAGGTATCTAGGCGTCACTCTAGATACCAAGCTGACATGGAAGGCTCACGTTGAAGAGGTTCGACAAAGGGTACAGCGCCGATTGGGAGAATTATATCCAGTCCTCAACCACACCAGCACCCTCAGCAGTAGAACTGGAATCCAATTATATAAGTCGCTTGTGAGACCACTGATGGAATACGCTTCCCCAGTTTGGGCATACGCGGCTGCAACACATTTGGACACTCTTCAGAGATTACAAAATAAAGCGCTGAAAAGAGCTCTTCACCTTCCAATAATGTTCCCGACAAATCAACTACACCAGGTAGCTGAAATTGAAACACTCAAAGATAGATACCGGAAGTTGTCAACTGCTTTCTACAATAATGCAGAAACAAATACAAATCCGACAATAAATACACTCGCCCAATATGACGTGAATCTAGGACCGCAGAAAAGACCGCTTCACATACTTCAATAGAGAGCAACAAATGACAAATCCAAAAATATAATATCAATCCTATGGACAAATTTAAATGAGCCCACAGCAAATGACAAATAAATACAGAGAAACTCCTTAATCGAAACACCCTACGAGAAAATGAAGGAAATGCCAAACAGGCAAAACTTCAATAAAGAATTCTGCAGCTCAAGGGCTGTAGAAGAACGTTGGCTCTACAGTACATAATCCAACAGTACGTACAACTCTAAAGATGAATTTCTGTGTGTTCATGAAATTATAGTTTCCTTCTGACTTAATACGTGAAACACTTAAGTTCTTTGGTAAATGTTGAAATGACTGCGCTGTGTTTCATTCTGCGTCCTCTCTCCTATCAACAAATACAATTAAATGTTTGAATTTTTCTAATTCGTACAACTGTATTGTTAATTAATTAATGGTACACTGAAGGTAGTTACCCTTTTCATACTATTTGCCCAGGTTTTTACTGAATTATTACAATTTGTCTCAGAAATCGATACTTAATGATGTCATGCAAGCTGTGTTTTATTTATGAAGGGTATAATAATGTTAATATAAGGTAGGCTACATCACGTATGGGTAATCAATGCTGCATACGTTGCTTGGATGAACAGTTGATTTAGCATTTAATGTACGGTGACCCACCAAAAAAGAAGTACTCGTAGCTTTTGTGCACCATTTCGTAAATTCTATTACTTTTACAATTACAGCATTAATATTATTGATGGAAGCCTAATGGTACATACCTCAAGCTGGACTTCAGTTTGATAACTTCTACAAGTCATTTATAATTGTAGCTTATAGTTTAGGTTTGATAAAAGCTATATACACTATATATGTTTGTTCAGACATTATTGATAAAAGAAAAATCTGCAGTTTTTTTTATTATTATTTATTTTTTTATTTTTTTAACGCCTCGTTGACCTCAAGCTGTCAAGGTCAGTAGAGGTTTGATGGGACCGGGGACAAGAAAGGAAGCATCCCGGCATACGCCTGGAGTGATTTGGAAAAACCACGGAAATCGCAAATCTGGATGCTCGGACGTGGATTCGAACAGGCGTCCTCCCGAATACGAGGGCAGAACGTTAACCGTTCACCCACCACGCTCGGCTGGTTCATATGTCTGCCAAGGAAGGATCTTATTCTTCATGCATGGCAAACCTTTTTTGACATGTTGATATCGAGTAGAGGCACCAAAATCCACATTGCATATTTGAAAGTCTGCCTAAATGGTTTGTTCTATGCAGGTCTGTTCTCGCGGCTGGTCGTAGAGAGTGGAACGTTTGTGGCTGGCATGTCATTGGTCAGGAATGCCAGCAAGAACGCTTTCAAGTTGGGCGAAGCACTCGGCTTCCAGACAGAAGATCCGCAAGAATTACTCGACTTCCTGAGATCAGTTGATGCAGAGGAACTACTCGTAGACGACCAGCTCATTATGAGCGAGGAGGTAAGGCACAATAGAGCACTGGATAGAAAACTTGAATTCGTAATTAAACAAACGTAATTGCCTTACTTCGCAAAGCATATGTGCAGCATCCACCGCAATAGTGTTAACCACAATAAGATGGTGGGCTTCTTTTTATTTCGGATTTAACGTGAAAACTATACTTCCTTTCCACGGCCAGGAAGAACGTCCTCAGATCTCCTCTTACAAACTTTAGCGGCTTTAATCGCCTTGTCTTCAATTAGATCTTCGTACAAGCAAAATGTTCCCACAATGTCGCATCTGAGCAGGTGTTCATGATCTTGTAGCTCCCCGTAGTCTCATCCGTCATCCTCCTATCTCCATTTTACCATATTTGTTTTAGATTTAGAGACTCCAGATCTCAGTCACTTCAGTGTCCGCCAGGTAGTGTATTTTAATTTGTGGGCTTCCTGGTAGTTCTTCCTTAGGGCAATTATTTTGATAATCAAGAGTGCTCCTCTACAACTCCATACGGCGCGTCTTGGGTTTGTTCTCCAAAGGTACTGTTCTTTTTAGGAAACTGTTCCTAGATTTCAGGCGGTGGACAGGAATTTCTTGGCTGTACATCTGGTGTCGGATATTTGTTTTGTTCTTTCCTTCACTCCATTTGTAGTGATCGAGGTCTATCACTTGCCTAAAATGTTCGTATTTCTGAAGTTAGAATCCAGAGCGAGCCAGCATGAAATAGTTAAGCAATATTAGAGTGTTATGACCTGGCGACGTAGTGCGCCGATTAGCAAGTAGCTAGTTGCCAAGCGCCAGTAATTATTGCAAGCTTATGAAATGACTTCACACAACAGGCTACCGAGGAGTATTAACCTCTCCACAAAGTGGTAATAAGAAAGGGGAGAATCTATTTAAGTCCTGGGGAGGGGGGGTGGCAGAACAGCTGTCTGTGTACCTGGCTGTTTTAACATACTACATCGACGCCGGGAGGCGTCGGCACCGCCGCTGCCGGGGAACAGACAAGACGATGATGCCAGGCGTCTGATACCAAGGTGAGCTCTACTGTGATAGCGGGATGTGGACAGTCAGAGGGTCAATCATTTAGTTACCATGTTGGCATAGTATTGCTCAAATGTTACCTATACTCCAGTTAGCTTGGCTGCGCGGAGCCCACAAGTACATACATGATCGACCTTGTCCTTTGCCATGTCTCTAACATGTCAGTTAAATACTTGACCATTTTATCATGAAGCCAAATAAATATTGTACATATTCAAGTATGCTGTCATGTCAATTCGTAAGTAAATAAATGTGTAAATATGTAATTGCAGTTTACTGTAATTTATCCTAGCCTTCTCAGCCATTCCAATATTAATATCTGAATGCACTGAGCCATTTAACCTGGCAGGTGTTCCAGAAGGGACCTATGACGAATATTCACATGAGAAACATGTTCGACTTCTATGCTCGGCCCTTATCCACGGCTCCAGTAGAAGCTTACCCTGTCCGCTCTTGCCGATAGGCTGACAGAGTCACTATACAATCACTCTTTGTCTGATATCAGGTGGAGCTAAGCCAGCTAGGGGATCTTTTTTTTATAAATGTTCATGAAAACCATTAATCCTTATATTATTTGTTGCCTTTGTAAGATAAGAAACCTATCCTATTAGCATTAGGTAAGGCTTTAATTGTGCATCGTGTTTGATTCTAACTGTATAATTTTGGATAGAAACTGGTATCACTTAAAATAATATGCAAAAAGTTTTTCATCGTAATGTGCCCGAGTTTACTGTATAGGCTAATATTAACATGGTGCTAGCCGTCTTCTTAAATTGTGCTCAATTATTGTATAGTCACAAGAGTATGTAATAGTAGGGATATTCTTACTCCTGGTGAAATGCTAATTATTGAGAGTTAGTTCTTCGCAAAATTTCTGAAACAGAATAAATAATCTGCACACCTTGTTTGACGCACAGGAGCAGTGGTACTTCTCCTATGCACCGTGGACACCAACCATCGAACCTGACATTGACGGAGCCTTCCTCAGCGAGTCGCCGATCGTGATACTCAACGAGGGACGCTTCAACCTCGTCCCCATCATCATCGGCGTCACCTCTGGAGAGCTAGGTACAACAACTTGTCGTACACTTACGCTTTAATATCAACCCATTTTTAAACTTTTGTACAAGTTTGTAATTGGAAGTACAACCCTCACGTTCACTTGAATCAAAGTATAAAGTGATATTTTAAAATCCCAAATCTTAAATATATGCTGAAAGGCTTCATAAGAATACGCAGCGCATAGCTAACAAACTTTAACATTTTCACTTTTGAAAGTGTCGTAGTTTCTCGAGATTTTCATTTATCGAGCTTGAAATGGTCTAAAATTGTTCACCATACCATTTTTCTCTCGAAATAATATTTTGCTATTATTCAGGTGAAAATGATCAGATATTTTCTCTCTCTCTCACTCACACACACACTCTATAAACAGCCGTTTCGCTAGCAGAACAATCGCATCCTTTCCCCTTGTGTGGGGGTGGGAGAAATGGTGGCTAGTGTGCTTGAACCTTTCAGGCTTTTTCTGTCAAAGGCTTAGTTACCCTGTTGTCCCCGTTTCACCAGACTTTTAGTGCCAACCGTTTCAAAACGGTCTGTTTTCGTGTAATTCCCAATTCTGGAATGCCGCCAAGCACCGAACTTGAAGACGTTTAAAAATACTAACAATAATTCACAGACTTCACTTTTATTCATATATAATGATCCACGTCTTCTAACTTTCCCCACACTTTGATAGGGATGAGCCTTCTGTCGGACCAACCGCTGATCGACCGCATGAACGAGGACTTCCAGAGAGTGGTGGGGCCGAACCTGCACCTTCCCACCACAGAGTGGCAGGCAGAGGCGGCTCTGCTGCTGAGGGACTTCTACTTCAGCGACGACACCATCTCCGCTACAGACACGGATCAGTTATGCAATGTGAGTAGTTTGATTTTCTAACTAAAGGCTTATGGCAAGAATTATTCACAGATAATAATTGTAGTGCATCCACGATTAGAAACAGATTACTTTTCTTTAGGTGTTCAGCAGCTTTGTCGTAGACTCGGACTAACTAACTAACTTTTATATTGTTTTATGCTTTTTAAATTAAATGAAACCCCCCACCCCAAAAAAAAATTTGGTGTTTTTGCCAAAGTAATCTTTGGCCAGACATATACACAAGTCAGCCTTTACCACCCAGGCCTTGCGTTACAAGTGACACCAGTTCCTTCCAGGCCTGTTGCCTGGCTGGCTTTTAGTAAGTGCTATTTTCTTCATGTGTTATTTATAGTATGCAGTACATTAACACAAGTGATAAAACTATCTATATATATCATTTGCAGTTTGTAGCTGGTCATTGCTATATTCATTTATTTTTACAATTAAAGCAATTTTCTGTCAAATATAAAGAAAAAACTTGTTACTCATCCAATTATGCAGTGATGGATAAAAGTTTGTGTTGTACAAGGTGGTAAAACGATTCACTCCACTAATTTCAAATTTGATAACAATATATTAACTACATCGACGCTGCTGCAGTAAAAAACCTACCTGTTGTTTTCTAGTTCATTCTATTTTCATTCGCATTTTTAGCCCCCGGCGATAACAATAATATTGAGGCACAAATAAAAAAATGTTATGTGTTCCATCAAATCGGACAAATTTAAAGATAGCCGTCGTAAAAAAAGTAGGCACAAATATATACAAGCAGTTTCAAATCTCCAACAACAAAAAAATGTCATTTGCTTTAATTAAATTTCCCTCAATATAACACGAAAATGTGGTGACACTTATACACTGGAAACTGTTAGGTTGAAAAATATACTAAATGATATGACTTTAATACCTAAACAACCTTAACAACATATGTTGATAAACGTTGAACTAGCATACTGGTACCTACATTTCAAGTTATACAATTTTTGATACAATAAAAGTATATATAAAATGATTTGACATTTATTTGCTATTCAGAGTACTACTAACATAATGTGAAGTTAAGTATCGTATTCACTCAATGACAGAATATACTGAATTTGTTTCGAGTCTTGCTGTTCTCCTCGTCCTACTGCTCTTTAACTAAAACATCTATCATTCCTTCATAACAGTTTTCGAACGACATGAACTTCTTCAATCCAACGGACTCGCTTGTGAGGAAAGTAGCCGAAGTTACCGACCTGCCAGTCTACTACTACGAGTTTGACTACAGAGGGCCCAATGTAGTCCTCAGTGACTGCGGTAAGCAGAAATCCACACCAATTAACCAGCCTAAACGCTAGCAAGAACCATAAGTTGGTAGAAAATAAGGTAAGAACTATTGGAGTCGACGTAAAAGTGATTTACATGGTAGAGAGCAAACACTTAGGGAAGGAAATGCACTATCAAAACAAGTGGCAGTGAATATGGGAATGCCACAGGGTAGCCTGTTGGGACCATTGCTATTCATTTTTCTAATAAATGATTGTGTTGATCGATTATTATCAGAAGATGGGTTGTTTGAAGATGACACAATGAGAAACGAAGTTTGTTGGTAAAGTATCAGACCTTTGCCGTGGGGGGGGGGGGGGGGGGGGGGAATCTGGTATACCTGGAGTGTTGAAAACCTAATCATCCTCAAAGTAGTATCCTTGGAACTCACCCACTGGTCCCAGCGGTGCTGCCCATGGTTGGAAGCATTCTGAAAAGCCTCTTTAGGGATATAATTGTGCTCTGCTGTCGTTGCAGCCATAATGTCGTTTCTTGTCTGAAATCGCTTTCCTTTGAATTCCCTCTTGACTTTCGGGAACAGTCAGAAGTCGCAGGGGGCCTTGTTAGTAAAGTAAGGAGCCTGTTGAACAACTGGAGTCTTGTTTTTCACCAAAGAATTCTGTCAAGTGCTGTAGCATTGTCGTGATGGAGGCGCCGATTCCCTGTTGACCACAACTCCAGTCTCTTGAGCCGCACAGCATCACGTAGGCGACAGAGGATTTCCCTGTAGTACTCTTTGGTGATTGTTTGACCCTGTGGTGCGTACGCGTGGTATGCCACTCCGCGGGAGTCAAAGAAAGCAGTCCGCATCACTTTGTCGTTGTTGCTCACTATGCGGTCCTTCTTTGGTCTTGGTGATGTGGAACGCTTCCACAGTGACAACTGGGATATGGCTTCTGGGTCGTACCCGTACACTAGTGCTCGTCACCAGTGATTATGGTGTTCATGAAGCCGGGATCACTGTTTGTGAAGTTCATCATGTCCTGCGAGACTTCAAAACGAAGTTGCTTTTGCGCCGCCGTTAGCAGCTTCGGCACGAATTTTGCCTTCACTCTCTTTATGGCTAAATCTTCGGACGCAATGGAATATGCCAAAAAAAAGTGCTGATGCCCACCTCTTACACAATTTCTCGGATTGACACACTATGGTCCCGCGTCACCAGAGCCTCCACTTTGGCAATGACCTGGTCATTTCAGCATGTCGATGGGTGACCAGAGCGTGGCTCGCTCTCCACCAATGTACGGCCATCTTTTAACCGGTTGTACGACTCCTTAATCTGTGTGATGCACATAGCATCGTCACTGAAAGCCTTCTGAATCTCCCGAACGGTTTCCAACTGGCTGTCGCCAAGTTTCTGGAAAAATTTGATGTTGTAGCGCTGCTCCAGTAGTTCCCTCAGTTTCCTTGCGATTAAAAACTGACGAAAGCACTACACACAACCTCACTCAAGTGTTTGCTTAACAGCTACTGACCCTATCGATAGGCGGGAAAAAATTTACGCATGCGCACTAAGATTTAAGTTCGGCTCATGCAAGCGCGATTCATTCAAATCGACAAAAAAGGTCCGATACTTATCTAAAAGCTAGAATCAAAACGTTAGAAGATTGTGAACAGCCGCTGGGTTGGTAAACATGGGATAAAGATAAATGCAAAGAAGAATGAGCTTATTATAAGGTTGCCATTTGAAGACTTGAAATGTAAATATCTTGGCATAATGGTTTCCCCAAATCACTCCAGGCGAATCCCGGGATGCTTCCTTAAAAAAGGCCATGGCTGAATTCCTTCGCGTTCCTTGTCCCCAGTTCCATCCCTCCTCTAATTACCTTAGTCGTCGACGAGGCGTAAAGCAGTAAGGAAAAAAATCTTGGTATAACATTTGATAACAAGCCCAACTGGGCAGGACACAGTGGACAAGTAGTATGAAAAGGTTTCAAAATCCTAAATTTGTTGGAGAGAGTATGAGGGATGTACTAGAGAAGTAAAGGATTTTGGCACCAAAACTTTGGTAAGATCATTGCTTGAATATGGTGGGGTAGTATGTGACATACATCTTGGGTGTCAAATACGGAGGTGGTGCAAAGAATTTTTTTTTTTTTTTTCTAACTGCTTTACGTCTCTTTTTAACATCGAGGTCTTTAGAGACGGGAAAGGATGGGGGGCAAGGATGGGGGGCAAGGATGGGGGCAAGGAATGGGAAGGAATTCGGCCACGGCCTTTTGAAGGAAGCATCCCGGCATTTGCCTGGAGTGATTTGGGGAAACCATGGAAAACCCAAATCTGGATGCCCGGACGGGGATTCGAACCGCCGTCCTCCCGAATGCGAGGCGAGAACGCTAACCGTTACACCGCCCCGCTCGGTGGGTGCAAAGAAGGGATGCTAGATGTTTTCCTGGAAATTAGCGCACAACATAACCAGTAACCGGTATGATGAAAGAGCTGGAATGGGATTCACAGGAAGACAGGAGGGGGATGAAGGGAGTCATGAGGGAGTGTACAGGGCGTACATTGTTGATGTGGCATGGAAGGATATTGATGTAAGAATTAAAAGTAATTCATGGAAGAGAAAAGATTACCATGACCACAAGCTGGCGCTCGGTTTCAGGCATAAGCGTATGGGATATTTTCTTTTGTGGGTATGGAGGTCAGGGATTGGAATATGTTGCCAACAGAAATAATTAATAATTTACGAAAAACGTTGAAAGAATTTAAAGTTGAAATTTGTAGAGAGCAAAAATAGGTGGGTACAGAATGGGGGGAAAATGAGTGTTTAGGCAAATTGCCACTGGAGTGTGCTCTACTTCGCAATTACATTAAATTAATACCCACTCTGGTGATGAAACGTAAACAGTGAATAGCCACTTGTATGTTATTATCAGTGTAAAGGCACGATAGTGTTCGAGTTAATACGTGGTGCTATATACCGAATGCTCTGTTTATAATAATATTCACTGTAAATATAACTGATACTGAACAATGCTTTTGTTTCTTGTTACATAAATAATTCGTAACTTTAATTAATCTCTTTCAGTCCAAAGGCCTATATCATTGAAATAATCAACGAAAATAAACGCTTATACAACAAACCAACTTAATTATTACGGTGATTTACAAAATTTAATCATTTCATTCAGTGTGTAATTTAAAGAGAAAAAACAGCAATTAAAAAGAAAAATGGGTATGTAGTCAAAGCACAACAAACCACGTGTACCATTGTGCCAATAAACGAACATTAATATGTCTCTTCCTTCAAGAATGGCACCGTAATTCCTGCGGATTCTTCTGTTATGAGCGTAATGGCATCCCATCGATACCATTCTGACACTTAGCCTCACTGAAACTTTCAGTCGATTCTTTGTTCGGCAGCTAAGTCCGTGGTCAACTTAAAGACAATCTCCTCCATGGATCACGACTCATTGGTCTGAAGCTTTTATCCTTTCTCTTTGTCCTATCTTCACTGTCGATTTATAACTTCACTAATCCAAGCGGCTGAGAAACTCGCGATTGTTTGCCAAGAAAATAAACAATATTTAACAATAATTACAAAAAATTTCTTTTGCTGACGTCTTATTTTCTATGCATTCCATTCCAATATCTTCATTCATTCAACATCGTGGGAACTAATTGGGTCAACGGAAAAGGCAAAAGTAGGTGAGAGTGGGGAGGAATGGGACAATTTGTGTTTGAGATTATATTCAGGGAGTTGTGGTAACATTGGAAGTATACGAACTATGGATATATTTAGCACATGTAACTGACTTAATACTGTATAACAATTTTTTTCAAAATCTGCAATAATAGCAAGGGAATCTTCAATTTTTCAAAACAAGTGGCACTGTCCCATTCCTCCTACACAAAGGAAGAATTGGACAAAGAGCTGGAGGAATGCGACACTAACTTAATTTTAAAAAAAAATGACCGACAATGTTGTTACTCTTGGACTAGATGAACATGAAAAAAAATATGTTAGGTGAAGCAACTGAAAAAAGTATGATCCCACAGAAAAAAAATGGTGCATGGAAAATTATTTATCGGAGTGTAGGAAATTTAACACTTAAATTGATTCCAAAACGAAAAATCTTGCTAGTACTTTTAGTTCTACCAATGACTGGAGCAGGCGTCTTTAAAGTGATATCATTTCTTCTAGTGAGACCCATATCTTTAACATTAAGTTAAACAAATGACAGTGACCTGTCCCATTCCACATGCAGACCATTGTCGCGAACCTCCTGCAAGGAACCAATTTAGAATTTACGTGCATGAAAGACAAACCACTGATCACAATGCAGAACAGTTTGGTGTTAAGTAATCTTCAAACTATATGTTATGCCCATATGCTAATGCAATGTGACCTTCTCTGTTCTCTTAAAGATCAGAAAAAAAATCATACTTCTCACTAAACTTACTTTTAATGGTGAGAAACATCTTTTTTAACACAAAATTTGGAGTCCACAATTTTCAGCAACGTAACTTCACTGGCTAATGAGGCACTGCTAGTGCTATCTATGATGAACATTTGAAGTAAACAGAGGTGATAGTTTTGAAAATATCACAGTCCCATTCCTCCTGTGTCCTCCTCCCCACTCTCCCCTACAGTTGTCGAAAATGAAGGTCCCTAACATCTCGGGACCACTGACAGTTGCAGGGCGCTTGCCATCTGGTCACGCAGAGGACTGGAACGTCTGGCAGTCCTTAAATCGATTGCGAACAGGAGTGGGCAGGTCCAAGGAAAACCTAGTGAAATGGGGTTATACTGATTCTACCAGTATTAAGTGCGAGTATGGTGAAAACCAAACAATGAACCATATGCTCGAGTGCCCTACGTGCCCATCTTCCTACAACAAAGATGATCTGTTTCGAGCAACCTCGAATGCACTTGAGGTTGGGAAGTACTGGGCGAAATGTGTTTAATGTTGTTTATTTGCACGATGAACACGAAACACTTCTCCCCACTCTACGAAATGTCTAAGCAGCAATAGATATCAATGCGATAAATTTTTATCACCACAGTTTATTGCCACTTTTTGCGACTTCTGTTCCAAGTCAGTTATATATCAGTTAGTTCTCTCAAAAGTCTCTCGAAGACCCAGTAAAAATTAATACCTGAATTGTGAATATTTTACTAAAAAGGCGGGATACTCTCCATCTTTCATGCTGTCAATCAGCTAGAAACTCACCGTAGCTGCAAACCGACGTTTTATTCTTCGAGTAGTGGGGACTACTACGCAGTGAAGCCCCGACATCAGCTAATACACCGAGTGTGTTGGCTAAGTCTTAACGCTTTGTTGTCACATTCTGCGGGACACGGGTTCTGATTCCCTCAAGTCAATCACATTTCAATTTTCCATGGTTTTCCAAAATCAAGCCAGAATGGTTCTTTCAAAAGGCCAAAGCAGAATTCCTCCACATTGTGTGTTCCCAGTCCTTTCCCTCCTCAAATGACCATGATGTCGAAGAAGCGTAAAGCCATAAGAAAAAATATCTGTTAATGCATTCTTGATCTGAGGTAAACTCACACATCACACAAATCAATGTAAAAATATTTTTTTTATTTATAATAAGTGTACCAGATGTTACTGTTACAGTGAACTGGACATTCGCTATTCATTTATAGAACAGGTTTAGTTCAGTTTGAAATGATGTTAGATCTAGTGAAAAAATTCTTAATTGGAGGTATTGTCCTAATTAGAAAGATCTAATATGCTTTCCATACAAACAGGGTTAACTTGAATTAGCCTGATTGCGGGTAGTGAACACTAGATAAAGAAAATCGTTTTGAGTAACGTTAGTGGACCTAAAAAACGTAAATAATATAAAAAGGAAATTTAGTTAGTATAAATTCAATTCCCTGGGCTGATAAAGAACGATATTAAAAATTATTGCAACAGCAACATAGATTTACAGTTATTTTCGCGCGAAAGAGTCAGACTGTTATACGAGATAAGTCATGTTCTTAAATGGTATTCCGTACTATCTGGATACTAACAACCTTGGTAAAATAGTTAAAATTTATGTTATTGTATTTTTACTCTACTATATTGTAATTTATAACCACAAAAATTGTACCATTGCGATTCATATGAATCCTAAAATTTCCATGTACAAAACCGCCATTGTAAATTTTCCTCTAATACCACTTTCTTTCATTTCAGGAACTTTAAGAATGTATTGACTCATATACAAGTGCATACTACGCAAGAAGCATGCAGAACAAATTGTTTAAATGTCTCCTCTTTGTTGTAGGAGTGATGCATGCTCAGGAACTTTCCTACATTTTCGTAAGAGAAGGCGAAACACAGGACTTAAATCAGGAATCAGAAGAAAATGGCGTTCGTCGAAACATTCTGACACTATTGACCAATTTCGCTAAATATGGGTAAGTGGCTGTCCATAACAATGTCATTCTTGTCGAACAGCCGAAGTTATAGCGCCTTTATTCGCTTCTTAGAAGTAAAACATACTTCGAATGATAAACAGTTTTATGCTAACAAACAAAGTATAGCAAAATACTTTTGCTGTGTTTCCAAATCATCTCAACAACTAAGACCATTGCTGATGATCTATTTTTAAATTTGGTGACAAACCATTTTTGTGTACATAACTACACTGAACTTTCCGTTTTTGAAAAGTGCAGTTTTTGTCGGAAATGGGTCACAGCTAGCATTTACATACACTGCCTGGCAAGAAAAGGTGAAGCACCCAGAAGCGAAGGATGAAACGAAATATGACATGTTGAGAAGCTATGTGATGATATTTCAGCGATTATAAATATGAGTCAAATTTACAATTATATTTGAAAGCATGAGCCCACTTCTCAGAATGACGTGTCCCCAACACCACGTGACCTGGATACATGCACTGATTCGATTGGGAAGGGTGTCATGAAGCCGTTACATCATCTCCTAACGCAACCTGGCCAACAACTGTTGTAACTGGTCGTTTATATCCTGGATACTGACAGTGGGACTGAGTTAACGTCCGATCTGTTCCAACACATGATCTATCGGTGACAAATATCGGGATCTTGGTGGCTACGGGAGTACCTCAACACCAGACTCCCAGATCCTGGAAAAACGCGTCGTGTGTGGACGAGTAATGTCCTACTGAAAAATAGCACCACGATACTGTCGGCTTGGAGGTAACACAAGAGGACACAGGATGTCCGTGACGTGCCTCGCAGTTCTCTACAACGATGGTCGTCAGAGGTAACGCAGAATCTTTGAACAGAATAAATTGTGTCACATTCTGTTCAGGGATAAATCGCAGTTCTCTACATTATTAGACAAGTGTGAGGGCATCCTGGGAAGAGGTCCCATTTTCCCAGTCCTTTAGAGAGGCATATTGATGTGGAGGAAATCGGGTATGAGTATGCATTATGGATAGTAGCGACTTAGCGAATACCGACGGCACAATGGTACATCATGTACATCCTGCGCCGTCTTATGTTAAAACTCATGCGACAGTGTCGTGGTACCATTTTTCATCACGACAATTCTCGTCCACACACGAACACGATACGTGTCTCTACGAACTGTCTGCGTGATGTTGAAGATCCCTAGATCTTTCCCCAAAAGAATATATGTGGGTATGTGGGACGTCAACTGCGTCCCAGCGCCAGCTTCCATGATGTCAAGGACCATTTACAACAGTTGTGGTACAGCTGGCTTCAGGAAAGAATACGTCTTCCCAGCTGAATTAATGCATACATATAGTCCAGACTGGGTGCATCGTCATACTGATGAGTGGGTTTGTAGTGACAACCTCATTGTAAATTTGACTCGATTTTATAGTTACTGAAATTACATCACACACCTTAAAAACCTCTGAAGTTTCTTTTTGTTTTCTCGTCGTCTCCTGGGTGTTTTACTATTTTGTATAGTAGTGTTTACAGTTATGGTAAAACGAAAACGTAATTTCTAGTAGGCATGATCACTCATCTGTTCTTGTTAACGCAAGGAGAAGATTAGGAGGAAAGGAACGGGAAGGAGTTTGGCTATTGCTTTTTGATGGAATCATTTTGTATTTACATGCAGCGATTCCCGGAAACGATGAAAAATCTATATATGGATTGCAGGGAAGCCCACCCAGCGTGAGAATTTGTGTTGCAGCGGGCCATGTACGTCGCGGATGACACTGGCCGTGTTCGTGCAATGACATCGCTATCGAATCTCCACGCTCACCTTCGCCTGATGAAACCTAGGTCAACAAAAGTCCATTCAGAAGAAGATTATGCTTATTCGTACTCTGAAATGGCACCTACCAAGCGCAGTGCAGTCTGTTCCTCTACAGGTAAAACCCACATGAAGAATATAGTCAAAGCCTGCTACAAGAAGAGGTCTACACACCCCCAGCTGACCAAGCTTCGTGCCAGGAACTGATACCCAGTGGATTTCTACTACGGACACCGTTGGCACCTCCGACCAAACCACCTCTGACTCAGAGACACAGCATTATCATCGACAGTACTCACACAAACAAGATGAAGAGGTTTTTGTGTTTCCACAAAGCCCAGCCAAAACACCATCTCCAAATGAAAACCTCACAAGGGTGTACGTCACCTCAAATTACAGGCATAGGAACTTTGGTCAATGTCCGGACTTTCACAGTGTTTTAATTGTCTACGCTTTGAGCATATAGCGAAGAACTGTAAAATTCCTCCAGTTTGATGGATGCTAGGCAGCACGATTCTAACCGGTGCGCCTTGCAAAAATGAAAATATCCAGCCCATTAACCAAGTTAACTTTCACTACCACTGAGGATTATTCTGCTGTTATGGGGATGTTGCAGGAAAGTGAAATACGGGATTATACCTTCCTATTGAGCCAGTTTCACTTTTGTAAGTGGTATTCAGTAGAATCTGCCGCACCTTACCCACTGAAGAAATGAAAGAAGAACTTACCGCGATGGGCTATACCGCATAGACGCTGGGCCAACTCCACCGACCAGGCAGTAACGTGCCTATGCCTTTTTTCATGGTGGTTCTAGTGGATATTCCAGAAAACAGGACGATTTTGAGGATCGGCTGGATCTGTCACCTCAAAGTATAGGCAGAATTCAGAAACGTCTGGACCTTTAAAGAGTTTTAAATGTCAGCGGCTTAGGCATATAGCGAAGAAATGTAAAATGCCTCTGGTTTGTGTGAAGGGGAAAGTGCAGCATGATTCTTACCAGTGCACCTTGAAAAAGCGAAAAAATGCAGCCAAATGCTCAAACTGTGGAGTTGGACATATAACTAGCTACAAAGGCTGCCCTTCATTTAAGAGGGCCTGGGACCGGCAAATAGGGCTAATGACGTAGAAAGATAAGTCGCCTCCAAGCCGCAATCAATCACAAAAATGAGTCTCGCAGCGGATCAAGAACAGGCACCAGATTAAGACCAGAAAGCTCCAAGACGAAGACCAAAATGACGCAGAGCAAGACCAAGTCATAGCCCAAAAAGAAGCCAAACCAAAGAAATCGAAAACCAGGCAAACCACAATCATAGGGACATGACGGCGGGAAATCGCGTGCAGGCACCTGGCGATGACCAAGCATTCAAACCCACAGACACCACTGCTAGTTCCGCTCCATTTACGGCTCCACAAGCAAATCCAATACCAATCAATGGAGCACCCACAAAACAACACGCATTCACCCAGCAGAGAAAAACACCGAGTTCCAGCCTTACTGTAGATACGCTAGAGTCCATTATGAAGATGATGTTCACTCTCACCAAACAGCTGGGAAACATGACTACTGAAACGACTAAGGCTCTTTTCCAAAATGAGCACGTTGCAACTATGATGTATAGATGCCAAACCATACACTCTCTAAAATTCTGCATGTAACCAATAGCATTTACAGTTAACTGCATAAATTCAGACAGTTCCTCTTCGAGAAGTCAAACAATGTGTGACTGATGCACGAGACACGCTTAAAACAAGGCCTGCGTGCCTGTGTTGCGAACTGCAACAGCTACCTCCAGGAGTTGCAGAATAGATATAAACTATCCTGCACCACGAAATAACTGTGCCAGTACTGCAGGAGAAGAAGAACAGTAGTTTCTGCCTACCGACCCCCTCGCAGGACATCACAATCCGAGGCAAGCTCCTGATAGGAGGAGACCTAAGTGCTAAGCACGCCGACTGGGATTGCATTATTGCTAACAAGGCGGGAACTGCAAGGAACAACTAATAGGCACAGTACGTGCATGACTCGCCTAAAAGTGCCCACACATTATACCTTTAATAGCGGAAGACCAGATGTATTCGACATCATCGTCACGAAAGGCATACCAGGCTTTGTGACTCCATCCTCCATAGACCGGCAGTCATCAGATTACTGTCCAGTGATGAAAGAGGTCAACATTGGATCCTGGTAAACCCAGAATGAATTCAAGCTCAAATTCCCTATAACCAACTGCAGCCGCTATCAGGTGCCACTAATGGCCGAATTCAACGATACTTCTGATATAGGCAACATCGATGACACATTCCAGGCCTTTGAAACAGCAGTACGCGTCGCCTCTGCAGTTACAACACCCTTATGGCTCCAAAGACTGAAACCTACCACAAGTTCCTCCACACCTCATTGTAGAAATTCGCCATAAAAACAGGGTACCAAAACGATGGAGACTAACATGGAACCCTGATACGAAACGGTTGCTAAACCGACTATAAAGAGAACGTAAAGGCTCCCTCACAGAGATATAGAAACAAGGGGCAGAGTGTCCGCATTTCTATGCTCGATTCTGATGATTAAAAACTCGGAAATCATACTCGGAAAATCACCTGGCGGAGGCAACGACTGTTACCACTTGACGGTGAGGGGAGTGTTGTATTTAGCCCTGAAGATTAATTCAGTGCCCGTCTGACAAATTCGAAAAGAATTTCCGGCCATCGCAAGTCGAGCTGAATAACCAGCACCTGAATGCAGCGCATCGCCGACTATGGGTTTTCCTTAACGCCGATGACGAGTTAGAAATAGCGTCAATAACCGCAGCGGAAGTTGTAAGCTGCATATCCAAGCTTCCTACCCGTAAGACTCCAGGACGCGACTACATTATCAACCTAATTCTTCGTAAATTACCACCTGAGGCCATAGCATATCTGACAGCGACCTTTAATAAAATTCTGAGACTACAACAATACCACCATAGCTGGAAATACACTGAAGTAGTCGGAGTCCACAAGGACGCGAAAAACACACTCTTCGCCTAACGCTACCGGCCCATCAGTTTTCTCTTGGCCATCAATAAGGTTTTCGAGAAGCTGCTTCTCAAGCGCCCTTTTCCTCACATTGGAGTCAACAGCATCATCCCGACCATTCAGTAACTGGAACTTTTTTTTCAAGGATTTTCTGGGTTGGTTCTACTGGACATCTACCAAGCGCTCAACTCAGTATGGCATTCGGGTCTTCTGCTTAAACTTTGTAAGCAGGGGTTCCCAGTTCCATATGTGAAACTATTAAGAGTTATCTCACCAGCCACACAATCAGTTTCCTCGTCGATAATACACTCTCAACTAGTAGACGGAGTCCCACAGGGCTCTTTACTAGGTTTGGTATTATACTCACTAAGCTTCGCTGATGTCCCAAACAACCCTGGTGTTGAGGTTGTGACATATGCAGACGAAATTGCGTACTATTCCCATAGCTGGAGCAAGTCTACCACAAATCGACGTCTCCATGAAGTTCTACAGAAAACTAGGAGGTAGATTACTGTCTTAAACCCAAGTAAAACGCAAGTCACAATGCTAACGCATAGATGTGATCTAATACTGCCAGTAATTCCAGTTCCTGAACTATGTCTCAACTGTGAAGATATCTCCTTGTCAAAGACTGTATGCTACCTTGGGGTTACGCTTGACTGGAGACTGACTTGTCACCGCCACATTGATAACATTGGTAAGACGAGTGCGAGTCTGCAGCAACTGCATCCACTCATTAATCAAAGCAGCCTACTATCTCCATCTACAGGACTAGGAACCGCTCTAATCATACCCATTATAGAACACGTATGCCCAGTATGGGCATACGTGGCTGATAACCACTTACAAATACTGCAAGTAATTCAAAATAGGGCACTGAAGAGACCTCTGCATCTCCCCTGCCACTTCCCGACTTATGCTCTACATGAGGTGTCAGCTCTGCCAACACTACAGGAAAGATGCTTATGCATTCTATAACTATATTAAAATAGCACAAAAAAATCCAATAACCCAATGGTTTGAAACATTGATCAATACGATATAACAGCTGATTGATACAAGAGACCACTGAGTCTATTTACTGAGCTTAATACCAATGCAATGCTACACCATAAGAGAAGACCTGTATTACCTAAGCAATGAGGCGAAAATAATCAAGGATAAAGGCTCACATCGATAAAATGTAGCAGTGTTTGAGGATTTACAAGATAAGTAGAAACTAACAATAATATTGTAGACACATAAAACAAGAAAACAAAAGACTAAAAAGATGAAGAAATATTGGGTTGGCTGATATCGAAATGAGGGAGCTAAATTCCTTATCAGGAACTGTGACATAGGAACCACTGAAATCTGTTCTCTGGATCAACATACTTGGGGAGGATTTCCATAGAAGACATAGACCATGATGTTCAGTGCCAGGAAACTGGCCAGTAATTAGCTGCACGAGCTGGTACTTTCTAACCAAGTCGACATAAAATATGCACAATGGAATAGTTTAGAAATAATACTCAACAATGTAGTAATGAACTTTCATAAAATACCTAGAAATTTACACTTCTAGTCAATCATTGTTAAATCTCGCATGAATTTAAAGCTCTAACAATCTTTACACCCAGCCTAAATCCTCAAACTTAGAAATAGTGCCGTGGCCAAATATTTTTTACATTGCAAGGAACTTAAACCACTTTTTGTTACTGGTATACATTAATAAACACTTCACAGGACGAACTATTGTATGTGTTCATAAGAGTAAACGTTAACAGCTGGTTTCCACATTTCCTCGCTGATTCTCGCTGATTCTCAATCATTACAGGAACCCGACTCCCAACGCTGACAGCCCTCTGGTGTGGGAGCCCTATGACGAGGTAGGTCGCAGCTACCTGCTGATGCAGGCAAACTTCACACTGCAGACTGGCAAGGACGCTGACAGGATGGACTTCTGGCAAGAGAATGTTCCTCTGTTGCCCTACCCGGGCACCTTCTAGACTGTTCTCTACGAACCGGAGTCTACAATAAACTGAAAATGAGAAAGAGATCATCTGTATATACAGAACTCCAGACACAATAGAAATGTGTTTTTTCCATCACTTTTGGTACTGCATTCATTTTGTTGTGTTACTTTTTTAAATCGTCTTTTTCAATCCAACCACTTTGTTAAATCAGATTTGACTTGCCAGCATTGCATTAAATTTGATGAAATGGTAGTTCAAATAAAAGGAATCAGTGTTCCACTGGTCACAGTTTCTCTTTCAATGAAATGTTACCATGGTTAAACAAAAGTGAAATATGAGAAAATATTTCGTATCCATTTTCCAGTTGATCGCTGACTTGAATTTTTGCTTGGTTGCATTTATGAGCCATTCCATTCTAAAGTCAGCTGCCTACATTCTGAGTTATAGTTATTAATTCATGTGTTGTCATCTGTAACCACCTTAAAAAAAAAAACAGAAGTTTCCTTCCAGTGTTAGTGCAAATATAAGCGAAGTGTGGATAAAAAGTGGAGCCAGTTATACGAAGCAGGAATTTTATAATTTAAATCACCCTCGTCCACAATTTCTGTACCTCCAGCAAAATCTGATCTCAATTAGTATTGATGAACAATCATTCAATTGCAGATACAAAGAAATAAGTGAGAAATGAGCCCTGAAATCATAGCAGTTGATTCAGCATCATTAACCTTATTGACACACTTGTTGAGTGAAACCTTTTATACAGCATTTTAAGATATACAGTAATACCCCGCTTTAAGCGACGGATATGTTCCACCAAAAATCGCGTTAAGTGAAATTCGCGTATATCGGGGTTTACGATTAAACATAGTCAAAAGTTAATTAAAAAAAAAAAAATTACAAATCATTTGAATCAATCACTTTAATTCTAAGAACTTTATGCTGTACGTATTACATTTTTTTTTTTTGTTTTTTTTTTATGGAAAAATACATCTATTGTCTTTTGGGTAGAGTTTCTTTTACGTTCTTGTAAAAAATGTTCATAACACCCAAAGCTGTTTTTAATTGTTTGACACACTGTCATCATCACTATCTATGCTCTGCAATATGTCCAAACCTGAATAAATTTTTGAAAGAGCATTTTGTATTCCGCTTGAAGATAAAACTCCCTCTTCTACTTGTTCTTCCTCATCGTTTATGGCATTATTCTGTAACTCGATCAGATCTTCATTGCTGAGAGATTCGTCGTGATTTGCTACAAGTTCTTCAAGATCTTCTACCGCGACATCTTCAAGCTCAATCATTGCAGCAATATCTTCAAGCACTTGTCTGTGCATTTGGACAATTCTTCTAGGTGCTTCCACTATATCTGGCCAAAGATTATGCCACTCCCCGTTCATACCAATCTTAAATTAAATGAAATTGCAATGGAATGCATGCTCCGGTGGCAATTTCCCTAAACACCCATCTTCCCCATTTTCTGAATCCACCTACATTTACCCTTCACAAATTTTAACTTTAAATTCTTTCAACGTTTTGGCAAATTATTCATCATTTCTCTTGGTAACTTATTCCAGTCCCTGACACCCTTACCTAAAAAAGAGAATCTTCCTACACCCTTGTGCCTGAAATCAAGTGCCAGCTTGTGGTCTTGGTCAACTTTTCCCTTCCATGCATTACTTTCACCAAATTCTTTCCATGCCTCATCATCAATATACGCCCTGTACACTCCCATGACCCTCTTCATCCTCCTTCTGTCTACCAACGAATCCCATTCCAGCTCTTTTATCATATCTGTTACTGATTGTGTTCTGTGATAATTTCCAGAAACAAATCTAGCAGCCCTTCTTTGCACCTTCACTCTTTTTAACTTCGTTCCAAGACTCGTCTATGTTGTGAATAGCCTTCATGATCTTGTATGACTTCCACGACTCTCGCATAGACTGTCTTCTTTCCCCGTCAATTTCATGAATTAATTGGCTTAAAGTGCGGCGATGGTAATAAGCTTTGAAGTTTGCTATTGCTCCATGGTCCATAGGATATTGACGTTGTGTTTGGTGGAAGGAACTTCATGTACACTTTTAAGTCTCTCGGCGTATCAAGTGAGGTTGGATATCATGGGGCATTGTCTAAGATTAATATAACGTTACGTTCAAGCCCATTTCGGTCACAGTAGGATTTGGCTGACGAGAAAAAACTATTAGAATACCAATCTTGAAAAAACTTCCCGGGTAACCCACGCCTTTCTGTTGGACCACCACACGACTGGTAGGCTTGTCTTGTCTGTACCTCGCATTGCACGGGGTGTTTCTGAATGGTTAAGCAGTAAAGGTTTCAGTTTGAAATCACCAGTGGCATTACCACCCAGCAGAAGTGTTAGTCGATCTTTCGCAGTTTTGAAACCGCTGGCTTGACATTCTTCTTTAGAAATGAATGTTCGAGATAGCATTTTTTCCCCAGTAATGCCCGGTCTCATCATCATTAAAGATGAGACAAGCATGAATTTTTTCTCGTGCTACGAAATCTTGAAACTTGCCTGGAAACTCGGCTGCAGCTTGAGTGTCCATATCTGGATATTGTGAAGACTGGAACGCTGCTTGAACCGATGAAACCAGCCTCTGCTGGCAGCAAAAGTCGGAGTGGAACTCCCTTCACCTTCTTCTGTCTTTAACATCTCATACAAAGATTTTGCTTTTGTGCATATGAGATCTTCACCCAGTGGTGTGTTCTTCTTATTTAAATCTTCGATCCATACTGCTAGCAACTTGTCCATTCTTTCTGGCATAGAAGATCTCAAACGAGAAAGTTTTGTTGCACTTAGGCCTATATGTGTTGAACTTTCGCTGGAAAGTTTAATTTTTTCCCGATTTTTAAAAATCGTTCTCAGTCAATTCTGACAGACCAAAATCTCTGCCAACAATTGTTTGCTTTGTCTCCATTTTCCATTCTTCTTATCACCTTCATCTTCAATCCCAAAGATACGCTTTTACGCTCTTTATTCTTGATAGGCGGCATTTTTAACGTAGCTTTAAATTATGTGTCTCCACCAAATGTTAAAACACGACTGCCAGCCGAGATAAACATATGGAACAAACGAAACAAACAAGGGAATCCCCATAGAACAATATCATAGAACGGGAAATCCCCAATTCTTTGATCTGAATGGTTGGAGAAAGAAGGGATTCCCACGACCAAAGAGAAACCAATGACTACATTATGTGCACATATATTCTTAAGTAAGCAATTCGGGTAATACAAGGCATTTTAACGCGAAATTTGAAATTCGTGTTAAAGCGAAACTGCGCATAACGGGGTCGTGTAAAGCGGGGTATTACTGTATTCAAATGTGAAAGTGAAAAAATAAATATACACCAGAGCCATCAAGCAACAAACTAATCAATAAATTCTTACTATACGTATTTTTCACAACACAGAAATAAAATTCATGTTCTGTTCTAATACCCTTCTGAGATAGCAAAATGAGCCAAGATGATATCATTTTCAGTCTGAATTCAGAAATTAAATAGATCTACAGGCATGAATATAGATAAATATTACATTTGAAAATTATTATACAGTAATTACCACACAATAGTTAAGTACATCCAGTTGAAACACCATGAGTGCATAACAGGAACGAAACCTCTAAATTGAATCTATGTGTGGCATCCATTTTCTCTTTGATGCCCTTAGCATGACGGCAAATAAAAATTATAGCGGAGCCCTTATACTTTGTCTAATCCCAACTGCATCATGGAAATATCAAATTGTAAAATTTAACAATATTTATTCCAACTACTCTGCCTTGAGGATTATCTGGTTTAAGTGAACCTCTTTAAATCTCATGAAATAGAAGTGACATGGAGCTAGAACAAACATCTGTTATGCTTAAACAAAAGCAGTGCTAAACAGCACAGCATTTGTTATTGGAACTCAACTGGTGTCTGAAGCAATGTTTCACTCAGTGCCTTTCCTCAAACTTGCTTGAAAGCTTCACTTCAGGTTCCAGCATCTTATTTGTTGGATAGTTGTTAACTCTACGCCTACCATTAACATGTGCCCATTTTTTACAATTTACTTCCCCAATTACTTTCTCCTTCATATTATTAATTTTTTCTTTAAGAAAACTAATGTTTTCATCCATAATTGAAATAATATACTTAAACTGTTGAATTGTGTGTTCCATGTTATCTGGTTTAATGTCTGCATGTTGTTCGCTGACTTTACATACTTCAATTTAGAATGTGTTTTGACTGTATTAGAATGGGATTCCGATATCTAAATCCGTCTTTGGGTCATAAAATCATAGAATTTCATCATGTTGAAAGAAAACAGTGGTACTTTTTATTTATTTTATAAAGATATATTTGTTAATGCACTAAACATTCCATCAGTATTAATAACTCGCTTATCAGTCATACATTTATTTAATTTTTCCTGTACTGATACATAGAGTGGAGACACTTAAACTGGATTTTTTTACATATTTGTGTAAGATGGCTGTACTGCTAGGAAAAATCTGTCTGAAGGGCAATCATATTGTCCCAGCTGCCAGTGCCAAGTTAATGTCTTTACAACCTAATGATAGTATTGGAAAAACAAGATGATCTTCACACATGCCAAACTGCTGAACTTTGATTGGCCCTAAAAGAGTTGGGCAGATTATCTTGAAGCCTCTCATAGTAGAACTGAATTTTTCTATAGTAACAGAATACAACTGGACTTCACTTCTTTTCGCAGTGACCCCAAGTGAGAAGCAAATTTTTTGATAGTGACATTGAGTTATGATGAGATTTCTCAATACACTTCTTTTGTCATCGGTGGTTCAGACTACTTTTCATTTTACTTCCTTCAATTTCAAGTATGAGATTTGTTGGATAGACCATTGAGTCTTAAAGTTTCAAGCAAACACTGAGAATCTTGCTGCCAATAATTCCTGTAAACAATCTACCTTCAGATTGTAAACCATCAACACAATCATTAATTAGAATAATGAATAGCAATGGACCCAATATGCTATCCTGTGGCACTCCTTTTGATTCAGCATTTCCTACTCTAACATTTAGCTTTCTGTCTTTTAAGAATTCTACTACTCAACAAATCAAAGAGACAGCTTATTAGATACATGCACACAAAAAACTAAAGGATGATTAAGATTAAAAAGTGAGGAAGGAATTACTTGTTGAAAACTTGAAATGTAAACACCTTGGCATAACATTTAATACAAAATTCAACTGGATAAGACAGACTGGATTTCACTTGTTGGAAAGAGTGATGAGAGGATGTGCCAGAGAAGTTAGGAAATTGGGTTCCAAATTTTGTTTAGACCATAGCTTAAATTTGGTGATGTAGTATGGGACCCACATTTTGGGTATAATATACAGGAATCAGAAGGGGTGGAGAGAAGGGCTGCTAGATTTGTCTCTGTTAATTACTGCAGAACATAATCAGTAACAGATATGATAATGGAGGTTGAGTGTGTTCTTTGGAAGATGGAAGGAGGGTGAAGAGAGTCATGGAAGTGTACAAGGCATATATACAGGGTAAATACTGAAGGAGTTGGTAGTATGAGAAATATTGAATAAAAAGAATTCACTTAAATAGAGGTTCAATTTCCATTATTTTAGGAAATACAGGTGCTAGAATGTTATGCATAAAATAAACCTCAGAAAATGATCAAGAGCACACAAATAACCTATTGAAGTACTTTATTCATGCAAAAACACACACATATTATACAAAAGTTTTTGTTAAATGGTAAAAAATCCAATCATCAACTTCGATACACTCTGCAGCTCTCATTGCAACTGTACATGTAGCTTTTCTGTGTACGTCTTGGTGTACTTTTACGTTGGTATCAGGGTACAATTTGAGCAATTAATTCATCTCTTGTATTTACTTTTTCTTACTATTCTTTGATTTCCAACCATACCCACACACAAAAATCTAATAGGGTAAAGTCCAGCAACTTTGGTAGCTGACCAGTTAGGCCAATTCATGTTAAGTTTAGATAAGTAGTAATTAGGTTTAAATAATTTTTGCTGTGAATAAAATACTTCATTAAGTTACTTGTGTGCTCTTGATCATTATCTGTGGACTATTTAATGCATAACATTCCACCACCTGTTTCCCCAAAACATATGGAAATCAGGCACTTGTTAATATGAATTTCTTCTACTCAATATTATTCATGAACCACCTCCTTCAATATTTACCATTCCTCCTGAATCACCCTATATTGGTGGCGAGGCTTTGAAAGATATTGGTAGGGGAACAGAGGTGCGAAAAATGGAAAAAATAACTGTGACCACAAGCTCGATTTCAGGTATAAGGGTTTGGGTAGATTTTCTTTCGTATATAAAGGTGACAGCCATTGGAATAAATTACCAAGAGGAATGATGAATAATTTACCAAAAATGCTGAAAGAATTTGAAGTTGAAATTTATAGATAGCAAAATTATGCTAGTTCAGGAAAGGGGGAAAAATGATGTGTAGAGAAATTGCACTGGAGTGTGTACTCCATCGCAATTAAATTAAACACAGCAGAATTGTGCAAGCAAAGTAACTAGTCTGAAAAATACCAACACAAATTCAGGCAAGTTTATTTGCTTGAATCATAGTTACTGGATTACATCCTTGACATTATGTGTTACAGGGGTAGCATACATAAAAGGTTTTAATTCAGTTTTGGATCTTCTCAAAGCTTTGGAAATGATCCCTGAAGTGAAGGTAATTAATTTAATTTTTAATTTAATTTAATTGCAATGGAGCACAGGCTCTGGTGGCAATTTCCCTACACACCCATCTTCCCCCTATCCTGCACCTACCTACATTTTCCCTCTACAAATTTTATCTTTAAATTCTTTCAAAGTTTTCGGTAAATTATTCATCATTTCTCTTGGTAACTCATTCCAATCCCTGACACCTTACCTAAAAAAGAGAATCTTCCCACACCCTTGTGCCTGAAATTGAATGCCAGCTTGTGATCATGGTCATCTTTTCCCTTCCATGCACTACTTTTCATGCCTATTGCAATATCTTTCCATGCCTCATCGCCAGTATATGCCCTGTACACTCCCATGACCCTCCTCATCCTCCTCCTGTCTTCCAATGAATCCCATTCCAGCTCCTATATCATATCCGTCACTGACTGCATTCTGCGATAATTTCCAGAAACAAATCTAGCATCCCTTTTTTGCACCCTCTCCAATTCCTGTATTTGATACGTAAAATGAAGGTCCCATACTACACTACCATATTCGAGCAATGGTCTCACCAAAGTTTTGTAACCCAATTTCTTGACTTCTCTCGTACATCCCCTCATCACTCTCTCGAACAAGTGCAGAACTTTGAAACCTTTTCCTACCACCTGTCCAATGTGTCCTGCCCAGTTAAGTTTGTTATCAAAAGTAATTCCAAGATATTTACATTTCAAGTCTTCAACAAGTAATTCTTTCCCCACCTTATATTCATAATTAACCTTTTGTTTTTTATTTGTGTATCTAATAAGCTGACTCTTCTTTGCATTTTTAAATTTCTTGTATGTACTTAATTTCGCCATTCACAAGTTTTAATTTTTTATTAGTCAACATTGTTGAAAAATGATTAATCTTTTCCTTCATAATTTGCAACAATGCCTGAGTTTCTTGTCTACAAAACGAAATTTCTCCCACTCCCTCATACATAAAATCAAGTCTCAGCTTTTGTTATTGGTTAATTTTTTCTTCCATGCACTATTCTTAATTCTTCTGCCAATATTCAACCAATGATTGCATAGACTTCTGAAATCATGGTAAATGTTAACTTGGCTCTGCAGATGGAGCTGCTTTGGTTTATTAAAACCTGATTTTTTAGCCATCATGACTTTCGTAATAGGACTGGCTAAGATCAGAGGACTGGTCTTCTGATGAAAGCAACAGCTTTATGGCTGAAATATCATATTTTAATAAATCAATGCAACTCGACCCATAGAACCAAGATAATAATATTCATCCTAGTCTCATCACCCTATATGCCTTGTACATTCCAAACACTCTGATAATTTCCCTTCTGTGTTCCAATGAATTCCAATCCACCTTCTGTAACATATTGATTTGGTTCAGTGGTAAGTTCCACTGAAACATCTAGCTTTCCTCTATTGTACCCCCTCCCACTTGTAAGACAACTTTATTAATATACTTTCAGTCCCGATCACTTTAAAACATGTAAGATAACTTTTATGCTTTCTTTTATAATTAGTGGTATCTTAATACTCTCAAATAAAAAAAGTTCTCTCAAAAACACAGTTCTTTAAGAAAACTAATTTAATTTTATATAGTTCGTTGTGCCGCTGGTAGCCAGATGATGAAAAAAAAAGCCTTCCTAAGCAGCAATTATAAGAAAAATTAATAAAGGTCATTAAGTTCATTAAGGAGAAGAATTACGTCCATGACAAGTTTATTAATAAAGCACGTTATCACTTGTGAACAGTTTGGCCACCATCAAATTTCAAAGTAAAGGATAATCGAAACTTCGTATCTGAAAGATTACAGAGTTCTTGAGACAAAAGGAAAATTATAATTCATGCCTCCTTCCAGCAAATCATCCACTATCACAACTTGACGTTTAATGTTCATTTAAATACTGTTCGAACTTCACTTTTATTATCACAGTTCCTATCGATGACATAAAATTCTTCTTAAATACAGTTCTACATTCGAAACTACACAATTCAGAAAGTATATAGGTCAATGCCTTCACTAGGTGAGCCGCCCTCTGCGTGCCTTGCTCTGTGACAATTCGCATACGACTGACTAAGAAAAAATGTATCTCCGCTCCAGAGACACTACTTCGTAGCCGGCGGAAGGTGACTAATGTTACACACTCCTATATTTGACACCCAAAATGTGGGTCCCACTCAATACCATTGTATTCAAGCAATGGTGTGACCAAAGTTTAAAAACTCATTTTTTTCACCCCTCTTATAAATCCCTCATCACCTTTTCCAAAAAATAATCATTTTGTAACTTTTTCAAGCCATGTGCCAAAGTTTTCTGCTCAAAAGAGTTTATTCTCAAATGTTATGCAAATTGTTCAACAAGTAATATTTTCTCTGTCATATAATTTAGACAACCTTAAGATCTGTGTGCCTAATAATCTCACTCTTCATAATATAATTTAACATCATTTCATTTATTTTAATTCCATGTTGATGTACCTAGTTAGATATCCTCCTCAGGTTACCCAACAGCTGTTCACAAAAAATCTTCCGATTTGATACTATTATATACATGTTATCAGCTAACAATCTAACTTCTGACTGAAAACCAATAACACATCTATTCACTGGAGTAGTGAATAGCTATGATTGCAATACACTATCCTGATACACTTCCATTTTCATTTACACTTCTTGTGATAATGCATTCCCTGTGCTAATTTCTACCTTTTAAGAATTTCTGTATCTAGCAGGTCACTTTTTCATCCATTCAAATGTATTTTGCCTTATGTAACACCATTTTAAGGCTCACCATGGAATGTTTTAGAAAGCTCTAATGCTACATCATGATCATTGCCTCCCTTGACCACTTCATTAGAAATGTCATGCATACAGCCCACTAACTAGGATTAACATAAATATGCTTGTAAATAGTTATGTTGTCAATTAGCAATCTAGTTTCTTTCTTCACAGATATTTCTGATGTATACCATTCTTTTTCCCTACTACCACCACTAATTCCAAACTAATTAACCTGTAATTTTCAGCCCTATTTGTCATCTTGTATTATAAACGCAGTTTTTGAGTCATCTGGTAAACAGTAAGTCTCTAGACTCAATGTAATAACATTTCTAGGTAAGGTACAATGCCATATCCCATTATCTTTCCAACAACTGTAGTAATATTTGATACAGCAGCACATTTATATTTTTAACTTTCTTTGTTACTTCATAATATTCTAAGGAATTATTTCAAATTTTTAGGTCTGCCCATTTCAACTTGTATTGACAAGCTCCAACTCTGCTGTTCCCATTCCATTCATTAATTGTCCCTAATGATCTCATGTAACTATTTATTTAATATCTCATCATTTTGAAAATCCTCAGGATATTTTGATCCATCCTCATTTATAACTGCCTGAATATGTTCCCTTCCTCAATTATCAGCCATAGTCATAAACATTTCTAGATGTATCATTCAGAATTCCCCCTGCATTCATAATATTCTGCTTAAACCTTTCTTTAGCTTCCTCCTTTTCTGCTATTAATTACTTACTTAGTTGTTTTGAATCGATAAAAAAAAAATTGCTAACTGGATAGAGCAATTTCTAAAATATAGAAAGACTATTAGGGTATGAAGTGCAGTATCAAAAGAAGTGGAAGTGAATATGGGAGTGCCACAGGATAATGATTTGGACCATTGCTGCATATTAATATAAAAATTTGTAACTGTGATGGATATCTAAATACAGATATCAACATGAAATGAAGATAGACACCAAGAAGTGCCAACTGATATGGTATACAGATATAAAGTATATTATTTAATGGTTTTATGGTGTGAGGCTTCCACACAATGAGTATGTGGCTGGGCATATAAATCCTACTTGTGACATACTGTGAAACAATAGACGGACCTCATCTTGATGGTTCCAAGTCCACTAAAATTACTAAATTTTCTGCACGTTATACTGATATATTAGTCTCACCACAGGGTTTATTGCTTGTTGAATATCATAAATGTAAATATTTTACCGTAACATTTGACAGTAAGGTATACAGATAAAAAACTAAAGGTTGTTTATGATTATAGGGTGGGGTCAGAAATCCTTGTTGAAGGCTTGAAGTTTTAAATATCTTGGCATAATGTTTGATAATAAACTCAACTGGGTAGAGCACATTAGGCAATTGGTAGGAAAACATTGCAAAGTCCTTCATTTACAGGAGAGGAAGATAAAAGGATGAACCAGAGATGATAGGGAATTGGGTTACAAAAATTTGGTCAGACCATTTGCTGAATATGATTGTGTAGTTTGGGATCCACATTTTGAATATCAATTACAGCAGTTGGAGGGCATGCAAAGAAGAGCAGTTAGATTTGGTTGAGGAAATTATTGCAGGACCCAGTCAGTGACTGATATGATAGAGCTGGATTGGGAGTTACTGGAAGACAGAAGGAGAGTGAATAGAGTGCTGGGAATGTCTAGGCATATTTTAGTGAAGGGGCTTGGGAGGTTTTGGTCTAAATATTAGGAATAGTTCATGGAAGGGAAAAGATTACCATGGAGACATGCTAACACTCGATTTCATGCATAAGGTAGTGAGAAAATTTTCTTTTGTGGGTAAGGATGTCAGAAATTGGAACAAACTACTAAGTGATGTGATGAATAATTTACCAAAAAGTGTAAAGGAATTTACAATTAAGATTTGTAAGAGGGATTTAACACTTATTTAAGGTAATTAAAAAATTGAAGTAAAAATGTGGTAATTTGATGACTAAATGATTTTCCACTGGAAGATGCACTCCATCGCAATTCAATTAATAACAATAATAACTCAATAATGTGAGGCACACTGGGTAGATGGTACGTAGGGGTGATAATCATTCATTTATTGGAGTGGATGAGGAGAGCATGTATAGAGGTGTGAGGGAATTGGTTTTAAAATCTTGGTCCAACCATAACTTGAATATGGAGGTGTGATATCCACATTTTGGGTATTAAAAGTTGAAGTTACAGGGGATTCAAAGCAAAGTTTCTAGTGCTACAGTATACAATCTGTAATTTATTTGACAAAGGATCAGTTGTGGGCAGTACCGGATTAACCACGTAGCAGGAGGTAGCAAATGCTATGGGCCTCGCAGTTCTTAGGGGGGTCCACGCACCCAGGCTAGATCAGCGACCTTTTTTTTCCCCCCGGACGGCAAAAATCAAGGGCATCTTCTTCATATTTGCTATGGGCCCCATGCCATCTTAATCCGGCCATGGGTCTGGGAGTTAATCTAAGGTAGGAGAATGTGAAAACAGTGCTGGGAGTTTATAGGCCTTATATATGTGTTCAGGCATATCTAGGTATTGGTAGAAAAACTAGGAGAAATAACAAAAAAAAAAATGTAATGATGTTAAGTATTGGAATAAATTAGTAGGGGAGTTGATAAACACTTTATCAGTATCACTGAAAGAACTTAAAATTAAGATTCACTTAGAACAAAAGTAGAATTGTTCAGATATTACATTTATAGAATTTTCAGACTAAAAAAGAGAGAGTACAGGAAAGTGTTCAGATTATAATGGGTTGCCACTGGCAATACTCTCTACCCTTTAAATTAATTAAAAATTATAGCATGCCTTACAATAATATTTAAATTGATTTGGAAGAATCGATGCATACCGGAGGATTGGATGAGCCACAGTAGTACCATGAAGGAGGTAAAAAAATTATGATTTATTTAGTTAGTTTTTTCCAGGAGACCAACATATGAGCTTAAGAAAATAATTATTTTAAAATGATAACCATGAAAAGATAGGGGCTAAGTGATAAAAAGGAATCACAAATCAGGGTAGAAAAATGAACCACCACTTTAGATGATGGCTACATGGCATAAACCCATAAAAAAGAAAATAACACAAATGGCATAGTAAATTTTGGGGTTTCCAGTTGACAAAGACCTAAGATCCAAAAAATACTATGTCATTTATGTTATTGTCTTTTTGGTGTGTTCCTGGCATGCAGGCATTATCTAAGGTAAATGTTTTAAAATGATGAGATATTAAACAGAATAGTTAAAATATCTATAAATAAAAAAGTAAATAATCATATTCATTTGAAATGTGTGACCCAACAGTGTAGAAAACATTGGTATTTTCAGTGAATAAATTTTCTAATATATATGAATTACAACACTTCTGAATTCCAAACAGTGTTGTAGTTTGTATAGTGATCCACAAAGTTTGCCGTGAGATATGTAACCCCACTTATTTGGGTGCATTTTTAACCATGTTCAGGGTTTGTTTTTTCATTTTTCACGTAGGATAGGGAAGAGTTTATCCAGCAGCAAGTTTCTCATTGGCATCCTCCCAATATCCTCCAGAAAACAGCTAAGTCCAGTTTGTTTCAGGCAATAATGGAATTGGTTAGTTGGCTACACGAATTTCTTTCTTGTTTACAGCCTTGGTGGTTGAGCTTTATAACTAAACGGATGCTCCAAGGATTTTTTCAATTGCTTATTTCTTTCTTCTATTGGTCTAAAACATCAAATATCAGGAGGTGCAAAGGCTCTGGGACAACACATTTTTCGACAAGAGATTGGCAGCATGGAAAAATGTATTCAGTCTGAAGAAAGCAAACAGTTAGGGTAGGAAATCCCGTAAAAAAAAAAAAAAAAAAAAAAAAGTGGAAGTGAAAAGAGGAGTACCACACTTGAGCATTCCAATTCATTATTCCAATGTATAAATATAATAGTAGCTTATAGTTGTTTGTTTGCAGATAACATAATATATTAGGATCAAAGTGAAAGATGATTGTGACCAGCTACTGGGTGACTAGACTGCATTTCTTGCTGGGTAGGTCACCATGGAATGAAAATAAAAGCTAAGAAGTCTCAGCTGATTATGTTTACAGATTCAAAACTTAACATTTTTTGTAATACAGGGAAGGAGAAAAAATTACTTTTCGAAGTCCTGAAGTCTAAATATCTTGGTTGTGAATAAAGTCAATTGGGTTTAACACATTGATAAGGTGGTAGGAAGAAGTTTCAAAATCATTCATTTATTGGAATGGGTTATGAGAGGAGTGAGAGAATTGAGTTTCATAAATTTAGTCATATCATTAGTTGAATATGCTGGTTTCATGTGGGCCAACATTGTGGATATCAATAATGGGAGTGGGATGGTGTAAAAAGAGGGGATGCCATATCTGTCTATGGAAATTTCCACACCACCAAATCAGTAACTGATGTGATAAAGGAGCTGAAATGAAATTCATTGGAAGACAGGAGAGTGCTGGATGTGTGAAAAGCATATATTTGTGGTGAGTTTGGATGAATATTGATAGAAGAATATAATTATTTAATTTAAATTACAAGGAAAGGGAAAATGACTCATCACTCACCAAAGTTGAAGGCAGCGATGGGAGGAGAACATATATCACGAACATACAAATAAACACAATGTTTTGGACTTAATCCTTCTTGGTGTTAAAGAGAATGAGTCATGTGGTTTGGGAGGTGTGCACACGCCGAAGATTCCTACGTGGGTAATTTAATTGTGATATAGTGCATGCTGTGGTGCAATTTCTATATGACACATGCATTTTCCCCCTTTCCTGTACCACCCATCCAGAAATTTCAACATTTTTGGTAAATTATTCATCAATTCTCTTGATAACTTATTCCAATCTCTGACTCCCTTACCTACAAAAGAAAAACTTCCTACCCCCTTGTCCCTGAATTTAAGTGCAGCTTGTGGTCATACTCATCTCTTCCCTTCCATGCATTACTTTTAATTCTCACACCAATATCTTTCCTTTCCTCATCACCAATATACACCATGTACACTCCCATGACTCTCTTCACCCTCCTCCTGTCTTCCAATGAATCCCATTCCAGCAATTTTATCATATCAGTTACTTATTCTACTCTGCAATAATTTCCAGACACAAATCTAGCAACACATCTTTGCACCCACTCACTCTCCTTTATTTAATACCCAAAATATGGGTCCCATACTACACCACCATATTCAAGCAATAGTCTGACCAAAGTATTCTATCCAAATTCCTTTACTTCTCTCGTATGTCCACTCACAACTCTCTCCAAAAAGTGCAGAGTTGTGGACCCTTTTCCTACTACCTGTTGAATGTGTCATGCCCAGTTGAGCTTGTTATCAAAAGTTATGGAATTTCTAAGTCTTCAACAATAATTTCTTTCCCCACCTTATAATCATAATCAATCTTTGTTTTTTGTCTGTTTATCCGATAAGTTGACTCTTATTTGCATTTATCTTCATCCCATGTTTACCAACCCAGCTAGATATCCTGTTCATATCACCCTGCAGCTGTTTACAGTCCTCTACCATTTTGATCGTTTTGTATAGCATTATGTCAACTGCAAACAACCTAACTACTGATAGTAAATCATCAACACAATCATTAATTAGACTAATGAATAGAAATGGTCCCAATATGCTACTTTGTGGCAAGCCCCATTTTCACTTCCACCACTTTTCATACTGCATTACCTACCCTAAGTTTTGCTTTCAATCTTTTCAGAATACTCCCACTCAGCAAATCAATTTCTCACCAACTCCAATAGCTTTTACCTTATTTATCACAATTTTATGGCTCACTCTGTCAAAGGCCTTTGAAATGTCTGGTGCAACACTATTAATTTGGCTCCATTTCATCCAAAATATCTTGCATATATCCAACTAACTGAGATTCACATGAAAATACTTGCCTAAAACCACATGGCTGACTTGAAATCCACTCACGCTCTTCACATATATTTCTGATTTTCATGCATATCAATCTTTCCATTAATTTACACACCACTGATGTCAAACTTATTGGCCTATAATTTTCAACATTATTTCTCATCCCTCCTTTATATACCAGCACTACTATCACACTTTTTTAGTTCTCTGGTAGCCAGCAAGTATCCAGACTCATTTTAAATAATATTTCAAGATAAGGTAGAACGTCAATTCATGTTATCTTTAAGACATCCATAGTAATATTATCTATACCAGCCGCTTTATGTTTTTTTCAGTTTTCTGAGTTCCTTCATCACATCCTCAGGATGAATTTCAAATTTTTTAGTCTGCTCATTTCTAATTGTGTTGTTAAGCTTGTTCTTTAATTTAGACCCTCCTGATTCAGATTCACTGTCCCTAATGGCCTCATTAAACCAATTATTTAAAATATTTGCTTTATTGAAGTCCTTGGTAACTTTCTCTCCATCCTTACCTATAAGTGCCTCAATACCTTCCTGTCCCCTCAGTTTTCAAACATTACAAATGTGGTGCATGGAGGGAAAAAGGTAACCAAGGCCACAAGTTTGCACATGATTCACTCATAAGAGAGTTGATTTTTTTATATATGGAAATTAAATTTTGTTAAGGGCAGAATTAAGATGGTAAGATGATACAAGAAAGGGAAAAAATTAGTGTGTAAGGAAATTGCCAAAGCATGGGCTTCATTGCAATTAAACTTAATTCTTCTGGTTTACACTGAAAATATAGTTTACATATGCAGTAATGTTTTATAACATGAGAAGATTGTGAACAGTAACAAAGGGATGAGCACATGATTTCAAGTTTAATCGATAATTATGGAAAAAGATAAATGACAGACAAAAATCACCTAGTTTGGTATGCAAAGAGGAAAATAAGTGTTTCATGACATTGTACAAGTTTGACATATCTAAATATTGTGCGAGTGTAAAGGAGAGAAGTTAAAATTTTTAGGAAATTATTATAGACCACAATCATTAAATGATAAAATACAGAAACTAGCATGGAATAAAGGTATTTGGCGAAAGGAACACTGCACATGTTTAAATCATACATGGGCAATGAGCCCTTAATTGGTATGGTGAGAAGAATTAGGAAAGTATATGACAGGGAAAAAATAATCATGACTATAAACTAGCTCTTGATTTAGGCACAGGGTGCTAATGTTATGGATTAGCATAAATTATTAAGGGAGATTCTGAACAGTATTTCTCAAACACCAAAAAGATATTAATTCAAAAATTTATATAATACAAACGATGGTATTTCAGAAAATTGAAACATTCATTTAATAAATACTCTATTAAATTAATAATAATTCCAAGGTTGTTATAATATTTGTCTGTTTTATTTGGTATCCATAATGTGCCTTCAGAATTATCCAGCCATACAAAATCAAAGTACTGACTAACACTTTATATAATAGTGCCAAGTGCCAGCTTGTGGTCATCTTTAACCATCCAAGCAACTCTCTTAATTATCTCACCTATATCTTTCTACACTTCATTACCAATATAGGCCTTGTACATTCCCATGACTCTCTTCACCCTCCTTCCATCCTCAAATGAATACCATTTCAGCTCATTTATCATATTAGTTACCGATTGTGTTTTTTGGTAATTACCAAAGACAAATCTGGTTACCCTTATCCGCACTCTGTCCAACTTCCGTATTTGATACCAAAAATGTGGGTCCCATACTACACCACCATATTACAGCAGTGGTCTGACCTAAGTTTTGTACCCCAATTCCGTTACTTCTATAGTGCATCCCCTCATCATCCTTTCCAACAGGTGAAGGATTTTGAACGCTTTCCCTACTACATGTCCAATGTGTTCTGCCCAGTTAAGTCTGCTATCAAATGTTATGCCAAGGTATTTCGAATCTTCAGTAAGTAGCTCCTTCCCCACTTTATAATCATAACCAACCTTTAGCTTTTTATCTGCGTACTTGCTCGCTCTTCTTTGCATTTATCTTCATCCCTTGTTGACTCGCCCAGCTAGTTATCCTATCTATATCACGCTGCAGCTGTTTACATTCTTCTACTGTTTTGATCCTTTTATATAACATTATGTCATCTACAAACAATCTAACTTCTGACAGTAAACCATTAAGATAGTGGTTACCAAATGGTGGTCCATGGAACCTTGGGATTCCATGGAAAGGTCACAAGAGTTCCGTGTTCCAGCCAAGAATTAAATAAAATGCTAGTTGAGAATAGTCGTAACCACCCAGTGAGAAGGCTATCATGGTTCTGCTTCCGTTTGTGATGACTTATTGATGCGAGACTGGTTTTTCAGCGTACGCTTATAAAAATGGCGATCCGCCAAAATATGTATGATCGGTTAGGGTTCCGTGGACAAAAAAAAAAAAATAATAATAATAATAATAATATTAAAATAAAATTGTGAACCACTGCATTAACATTAGAATAATGAATAGCAATGGTCCCAATACATTACCCTGTGGAACTCCCATGATCCCTCCTACTTCTTTTGATACTGCATTTCCTACCTTGACTTTTTGATTTCTACCTAATAGGAATTCTTCTACCAAGCAAATACCTTTTTATAAACTCCAATAATTTTTACTTATTTAACATCATTTATGGCTCACAATGCCAAAGGCCTTTGAATGATCGAGTGCCACACTATCAACTTGAACTCCCCTGTCAATTTCATCAGAAATATCTTGCATATAGCCTACTAACTGAGATTTGCATGAATATCCTTGTTTAAAGCCACGTTGCCGACTTGAAAACCAATTACATTCCTCACAGACATGTCTGATATGATTACATATTAATCTCTCCATTAATTTACCAACCACCAATGTCAAGCTGATTGACCTATAGTTTTCAACCCTATTTGTCACTTAATGGACTGGAACTACTATTGCACTTTTCCAGTCACCTGGTAAACCACAAGTATCCAGACTCAAACTCAATTTAAATAATGTTTCAAGATAAGGTAATGTCCCATATTACTAACTTTAAGACATCTGTATTAATATTATCCACATCCACCCCTTTACAGTTTCTTTAGATTTCTTAGTTCCTTCATGATGTTTTCACATTTAAATTCAAATTTTCTAATATGCTCACTTCTAATTGTGCAGATAGGCTGGTTTTCTTATATAAACCCTCCCGTTCCTCAATTATTGTCACAGAACCAGTTACTTAATAACTCTGCCTTTTTTAAATCCTCCGTTACTTCATCTCCATCCTTATCTATAATGGTCTCAGTACCCACTCTTCCCCTCAGTTTTCTGATATGGCTATAGAAATTTATAGATGCATCAGTCAGAGGTCCCCCTGTACCAATATTATTCTTCATATACTCATCTTGGGCCAGTTTCATTTACGTTATGTAGCGAGAGTGTTGATTAGTTAATGAAAGAAGAAGTTGAGAGGGATGGTCTTTGGTGTAAGGAGTGCAACAAAAAAACACATGATTTGTCAGCAGGATCATGTGGTGATGAAAAGAAACTGTGATTGGCTGCAAGGTCAAGGTATCTAGCAGGCGGCCATGATAGTCAGAAGTATGAAGCCAGCAACCATTGAAAATGGTCATGTAACTTGTTGCTCGCTAGCAGTGTGATTATGAGTGTGTATTCAACATGTGTTGCACCTTTCAGTGCCTTAAAGTGGCATAATAGCTGAGTTTATATAGTAGGTGAATAATAACCATGTGTGTTGGCAAGTTTGCGTTCCTTCTAACTGCTAATCTGTAATCTTCGTTGAATTTGTTCGATGCCTGATTCTATTTTTGTAATGTGAGACTGTTACTGGACTGGATTTGTGTACTTTAAATAAACAGATTGAAGTCTTATGATTACGCATAAACTTTCTTTAGAAGTAGATAGCCAGGTATAAGGGTTGTATCGACAATCCATGGTTATCTTCCCAGGTACCGGGTGGTGACTGATTGTTATTAACGAACCTGTAAAAGTCCATCATATAACTGATCATCATAAAATTGCGTTACAGTTATTAATTCCTTGTTTCGTTGTTTTAAGAATTCCCTACTGCCTTATTGTTTCTTAATTTTGTTATTTTCTTGTCTCACCAACCTCTTTAACTTTCTCACCTCCTTGTTATAATATGTAGGTTCTGTACTTATTTTTATTTTCTGTTTTGGAAGAAACATTTCTTCACCTTTTTTTATTGTTTCCTTGAACTCTTCCCACTTTGTCTCCACTGTGTGGTATAACAGGCTACTATAATAATTACTCTGTGAAGTTGGTTGCTAGGGAGATGAGAGCAACACAAGAACCGGAGAGCAATTGGGTTGAGTGTGAGCACTTTCAAGCTGACAACATCTAGTTACTGTATAACAAGAACCTATGTAATCTTCAGATACTCCTTAATGTAATGAAATGAAAATAAAGACCAATGAATAATATGAAAGTTTATAATCACTCAAGCACAGGGTGCGGCAAAATAACTTCCTTTTTTCAAAACTTAATAAAACCCATTGTATGAATCATAAAATTTTTATTTGTTTTTTATAATGTAGGCACAAACATAAAGTTTTGTTTTACTTAGTTTTGAAGATCAAATCAGGTAGGTGACGTCCCCCATTCTGCACACACCGATTAAACCGATTTCTGGTGTTAGTCATGACTCCTGCCAGCATAGCAGGCGTTATGTTGGCAATTTCTTCCTCACAGAACGATCGGAAGTTCCAAGGGCAGATGCATGTTTGCGCGCAGAACGCCGTGGTGATCGCAACATTGAAGATCTCACTGGTCAATGTTCTCAGGTGATATTTCCGGTCCGGGAATTAAAGTGATTCCAAAAAGCGCTCTGGGTTGTGATCACAGAACATCTGCTTGAAAAGTAGACCTCAACGGAAAAAGCACGCTTCTTACCGTTCCAACGCTTGATGGCGACTGAACTTTATAGTCACGCCTTGTGTCATTCTTCCATTTAATAAAAGTAACCCTGAAATAACTTTCCAGTTGTAAAATTTGTGTCTTTTTTTTATAATTGCATCCATTTCCCCCTTCAGTTCTGGCCACTGGCTTACTGAATCCTCTTATATCCATCAGAACTGCATTGTGATCAATTATTCTTTCAGTTACTTTACACTGATCATCAGGCATTATTAGGAAGATATCCAACATGTTTGGTTCTCTTGTTCCCTGCTCAAACACCTGTGTAAAGCCTCCTTCCCTTAGTAAGGTACTTGCAAATCTCTATTACTTTGTGTTATTAATCTTATTTCCTACTCAGTTCACATCTGGTAGGTACAAATCCCCACCAATAGTGACCATTCTATGCTCACTTCTAAACGCCGAATATGAATTTAGTTTCTCCCCAAGAGCCTATCTTTATCATTCATTTTTCCACTATGGTATGCAGCAATATTACTACAGATATCTTAAAGATAGCCGGATGTGACATTGTACCTTATCTTGAAATATTATTTAAATTGAGTCTAGACACTTGCTGCTTACCACAGAACAGGAAAAGTGCGATAGTAGTACCGGTACATAAGGGAGGTGTGAGAAATAGAGTTGAGAATTACAGGCCAATCAGTTTGACATCAGTGGTAGGTAAATTAATGGAAAGATTGATATGCAACCACATCAGAAATATATGTGAGGAACGTAAGTGGTTTTCAAGCAGGCAACATGGTTTCAGGCAAGGATATTCATGCGAATCTCAGTTGGTGGCATATATGCAAGATATTTCAGATGAAATGGACAAGGGAGGCCAAATTGATAGTGTAGCACTAGATCTGTCTAAGGCGTCTGACAGAGTAAGCCATAAAATGGTAGTAAATAAGGTAAAAACCATTGGAGTGGATAAGAAAGTCATTTGCTGGGTAGAAGAATTTTTAAAAGGTAGAAAACAGAAAGTTAGTGTAGGAAATGTAGTATCAAAAGAAGTGGAAGTAAAAATGGGTGTGCCACAGGGTAATGTATTGGGACCATTGCTATTCATTATTCTAATGAATAATTGTGTTGATTGTTTACTATCTGAAATTAGATTGTTTGCAGATGACATATTGCTGTATAAAAGAATCAAAACAATAGAGGATTGTAAACAGTTGCAGGGTGATCTGGACAAGATATCTAATTGGGTTGGTAGACATGGAATGAAGATAAATGCAAAGAAGAGTCAGCTTATTAGATACACAAATAAAAAACAAAAGGCTAATTATGAATATAAGGTGGGGAAAGAATTGCTTGCTGAAGACTTGAAATGTAAATATCTTGGAATTACTTTTGATAACAAACTTAACTGGGCAGGACACATAGGACAGGTGGTAGGAAAAGGTTTCAAAGTTCTGCACTTGTTCGAGAGAGTGATGAGGGGATGTACGAGAGAAGTCAAGAAATTGGGTTACAAAACTTTGGTGAGACCATTGCTCGAATATGGTAGTGTAGTATGGGACCTTCATTTTACGTATCAAATACAGGAATTGGAGAGGGTGAAAAAAAGGGCTGCTAGATTTGTTTCTGGAAATTATCGCAGAATGCAGTCAGTGACGGATATGATATAGGAGCTGGAATGGGATTCATTGGAAGACAGGAGGACGATGAGGTGGGTCATGGGAGTGTACAGGGCATATACTGGCGATGAGGCTTGGAAAGATATTGCAATAGGTATGAAAAGTAGTGCATGGAAGGGAAAAGATGACCATGACCACAAGCTGGCACTCGATTTCAGGCACAAGGGTTGCGAGTTTAAGGATTACTTCTGCTGTTTAAAATGGCCCGTTATGAATTCTGGATTTAAACCAAAATTACGAACGATAGCCGCCTCGCTGCTGATTAGTACAAATCATTATCTTGATTAATTTTATTCAGTACTCAACTAAATAATTCTCCAATAATTTTCCAACATTGATTATTTATTTATCTTCAGTATTGAATTTCTCACAAACTTAACAAATCTTAAATCATCGACTTGCAAGTCAAACCTCTACTGCTAAACGTCCATGACAACACCAGTTCATGAATAAAACAAACACTTCCAATGCAGTCAGCGATATTAATTGTATAGCTCTTGGCATTACATGTTTGCCAACTTAAATATCCGACCATAGTATTTTTTACTATTACTTACATTAGTTATTTTACAATTAACTAGCCCTATGGTTGTTATCTCACATATGCCCCCCATTTCGGAGCAGTTAAATCATTATTTAACTAAATGATGATTTCAACAAAACGAAATGTTAAATAACAACCACAGTTACATTTTCAAAAACAACTAAATTACTCAACTAAATAAGTACTATCAAAATCTTTTCATCGAAATAATGTTCAGATTTTACACTCATCGTATTTCAGGATCAGTTTTAGACATTATTCTTTTATACTCAATTAATAAAAATTATTAAAGTTAAAATTAGACTACCACTTAATTAGAACTCAATAAATACATTATGTTATTAAAAAATTGCCTCAATTCAACACAAAAATCGAATATGTATCGAAATATCTAATACCATACATGGCGAAATAAGAATATGTGCTATGTGATCATCAGTCATAATATTAGTGTTCCTTCGCCCTATAAAGCTTTAAATCTACTATATTCCGCAATCCAAATCTCTCTTTTTGATACTAGGGTAGACTAACAAATAAGCATTTGGATGAGGTTTATTCCTTGACTATGAAAGGCTCCCAATATATATCAATTTATTTCTTAATTTCTGGCATTGATCTCACATGATTTTGATGCTGTTTTAACCAATACCAAATCACCAACATTGAATTCAGTCAACCGAATCCTCTGGTCATGACGTTTCTTTCTTTCTTCAGCCCTTCTCATCAAGTTTTCTCTCACCTTTTTATCCTATACATCTTAATTTCTTTCACTTTTTCTTCTCTCCACTTCTTACTTCTTCTTCCTTCAAGTCGTAATATATTCCTTCCTTCATAGTGTATATTTAATCCTTTCCTCTTCTTTTTTACTTTTCCCTTCAAAATTTCTTCTTCATCTCTTTAATATCTTCTCTTCGTATCACAAGGCACTTCACTTTTTGATTATTTTCACATTCCTCTGGTTTTTGACGACCACAGGCTCTCTGCTCTTGAAACTCTTCGTCATTTTCTTCATAACTTTCGGTACAGTCGCTCGCGCCTTCGCCTTTTAATACATTAAATGTTCCCGCAATCAGATTATTGTCTTCGCATCTCTCTTCACCCTCTCTATGCCATTTCTTCATTTCTGCAGATCCCTGAATTTCGTCTTTTAAATTCTCTTTTTCTTTAGTATTAAAAAATGTTTCATCTTTATCTTCCACAGTTTTACAAACATTTTCCTGCAATAAGTCTTTCATAATCTCATGCTGCGACCATTCAATCATTTCCTTTTTTCTAACATCAGGTGGATATTCTTTCTTTAAATAATTCGTAACAACTTGATGGCGGCCATCCTCGTTTGCGCTTCGCAACAATGTTTTAGTTTCTTTGCTTTGATCCTTTTCGTCGGCATTAGCTTGTAAACAGGATGTATTCATTTTTTTAAAACTACCGGTTTCATTATTCCTTTTTATCCCTATTTGCGATAAATCCTCATTTCTATTATCATCATTATAACTCCTTATAAAAAATATTCTTACTCCGTTTTCTTCATTACTTTCATACTCAACTTCGCTGCTTCCATATTCGTATTCTTCATCATCGCTGCTAGGAATATCTTTTTCACTTTCATCATCATCCAATGGTAGCTGACTATCATTCTCTGCAAAATTCTCCTCTGTGAATTTATCCTTCAAAAATTCGCTCTTCGTTTCCGCCCTACCCGTTTCTTCTTCAACTTTTCTTTCACTAGGTTCTTCCTCCCGCACATTGATTTCGGCCATCTCTTTAATCTCTTGGTTATTCCACCCACTTCGTTCATATGTGGAATTGGTTTCGCATCTCTTATCACTAATTAGATGTAGACATTTCCACCATTCTAAGTATCTGGCCATGCTGTTTTGCCTGTTGCCCTGGATAGATTCCGCGCTTGCACTTTTATTTTTTTCAATATAGGGTGGTCCTTTAACTTCGCCACTCGCTCCCGTGCGGACCTTCACAGTCGCGGACTTGAGTTTTCCGCCCCTCTTCCTTCCTTGATTTCGGTTTTATTTTCTGTTCTCACATACATCACTTGTTTTGGCGGTTGACTATTGCTGCTTCGTTCCCCCGATGTATAATTATTGTTATTATGCCAGTAGCCATTATTGCTCGCATTCTTGTTAAAATTACGCCCCTCTTCCCTTTCTTGCCTGTGCAATCCTTGTCCATATCCTCCACTTCCTTTCGGTGGCCAAAGATTTGCTCGCTCCCGGTATTGATAGTCCCTTGGCTTACCATATCTGTGATCAGATTCTCGATTCCTTTCAAAATTATTTTCATAACTTTCTTGGATCGGTCGAGTCTTTCCAGCATGTCCAAGAAATCTTCCATCTTATCCCATTGAGTAACCACCAGTTTATCTTGAACTTGCCGCGGCAGCTTTTGTAGTAATATCTCCACTTGTTCTACTTCCCCTACCTTTTGGTCCAGGTGCCGCAATTCCTTTCTCATCTCCTCGCAAAATTTCCTCATACTGCCGTCGCCTCTATAGTATCTCCTACAGTTGTAAAAATCACTCCTTACCTTGCGCTGTTTTCTCTGAGACCAGTATCTATCTCGGAACATTTTTAGGAAATCGTCATAATTAGTACACCTCTCTGTAACTTCACAACTCCATGAAAAAGCCTCATCTCTTAATTTGCTTTGTACATAGCGGATTTTATTTGTATCCGACCACTCTATTGGCAAGGTTCGGGAATATATCTTTACAAAATCAGCGGGGTGTACTTTTCCGCTTGGTTCAAACACAGTCTCTGGTAAAGTAATCTTCACAATAACTTGGTATACGGCTCACCCCGGTGTCTGGCCGCTTTTCCACTTTTTCCAGTCTTTCATTAATGTGACTCATATTCCCACATATTTGGCCTACTTCCGTCGACAAACCAGTAATTTGTCTTCCTACATTATCAGCATGTTCCGCTACGCTATGTATTTTAATCTCACATTGCACTTGGCCTTCTAAAATAGTTTCCATCCTGCTTTCAATATCCTTCTGATGTCCTTCCATTTTCTGACTTAGTGATCCTTCTATTCTTTCAGCGATAATTTTCTCTTTTTCCTCTATACAGCGGCCTACCAAAACATTAACGTCTCGCTGTACATTTTTTTTAACTTCAAAAATATCGCTCTCAATCGTCTGTAATCTTTCTTCTGATTCCTTTTCCACCTTCTCAATTCTGTCTGACATCCTCCCCATCATCTCTTCTGCCCTCCTTTGACTACGTTCGATTTTTTCATTAAGTTCTCCTATGTCTTGTTTCAATTCTTGCCTGAATTTCTCTTGATTTTTCTCAATTCTCTGAATAACTTTTTCTTGGCTCTGATTCATTTCTTGTTTCATTTCACTGATAGCATTTAATAGCAACCTTAGGTCCGTATTCCCTTCTCGAGCGTACTCAGGTTGATTTGGTTTTGGCAAAACTGCATGTCCTATTGAATTCTGCCCCCCATTAATTTCATTTTCTCCATCAACCAATTCGTCATCCTCATCAATGTTGCTGAGATCATTGTTTGGAAAATAACCGGTAACCCCATCTTTATCCCCGTTATTAATAGGACTACTACTGAAATTATTTTGCACCGAATTACTATCTCCTCGGACACCCATTCGGTCTTCATATTTCCCATCAAAACTTAAGATTCCGGAACTTACCGTTTCCCCCTCTGACATATTACTATTTGTTTCTCCCAACTCACTAACCAATTTTCCACACTTATTTTCCATAATAATTTGACATTTAAAATTTCATAATGCAAGCAAACACAACGGTATTATTACTCTTAGCAGAAATTCTTTAAACCGCAATCGATATTACAAACTTACAACTCCAATCCACAACAATGATACAACGCTGTCCACATTCAACTCTGCAACACAATTTTTAGGAACACACAGAAAAAAATAGCAATTAACTTACAACTTTTTATCGTAACAGCTGAAAACATGTATATTATCACAGAAAAGAGACAACAAAATTCGGCGGCCTTATATCTGGAAACAAAGCCGACACATATATAATATACAAATGCTTAAAATGCTGATCTTTTGCTCTTTTAACTAATTTGGCTGTACATATAAATTCCCCCCTTTTCTTTGGTTTTGTTTGTAATAATTCCTTATTAGCTTCTTGCTTCTCGACGGAAATCCACAGATTCTAGACTACTCTATACATGTTAGTACAATTTTTTATATGATAAAATTTTTACCACTAATCGATGGTATTACTTTTCTATACAATTTCCTAAAATCACAAATTTTACCCCTTTAAACTACTTTTCTCACATGAAAAAAAAATTAACTTTGCAACTGTTCTTTAACGAAATATAACTCAACTTGTAAGTTCAACTTTGATTCCACTTTCATAATAATTTACTGAGTGTTCAAAATTTAGTTAATATACTTCCTGTTGGAATCTGGTCGTTGACACTGCAGCCCCAAAAACATAATGAAAACTGGAATTCTCTTACTTGATGCACTTGCCCGTAGATCAGCTCTCTGCTGCTGCTCAACTGATAACACTGCTTCAGAAGAAACTCCAGACGTTTAAGGTGTTATGTTAATCATCTTAATTAACACCCATAATCCTGGTCCAGGTTCGCCAATTGCGAGGTTAATACTTACTTTTGCTGTTTAAAATGGCCCGTTATGAATTCTGGATTTAAACCAAAATTACGAACGATAGCCGCCTCGCTGCTGATTAGTACAAATCATTATCTTGATTAATTTTATTCAGTACTCAACTAAATAATTCTCCAATAATTTTCCAACATTGATTATTTATTTATCTTCAGTATTGAATTTCTCACAAACTTAACAAATCTTAAATCATCGACTTGCAAGTCAAACCTCTACTGCTAAAACATCCATGACAACCACCAGTTCATGATAAAACAACACTTCCAATGCAGTCAGCGATATTAATTGTATAGCTCTTGGCATTACATGTTTGCCAACTTAAATATCCGACCATAGTATTTTTTACTATTACTTACATTAGTTATTTTACAATTAACTAGCCCTATGGTTGTTATCTCACAGGGTGTGGGAAGATTCTCTTTTTTTAGGTAAGGGTGTCAGGAATTGGAATGAGTTACCAAGAGAAATTATGAATAATTTACCGAAAACTTTGAAAGAATTTAAAGATAAAATTTGTAGATGGCAAATGTAGGTTGGTGCAGGATAGGGGGAAGATGGGTGTGTAGGGAAATTGCCACCGGAGCCTGTGCTCCATTGCAATTAAATTAAATTAAATTAAACACCCTGACTTTTTCTTTCTTATTTCCCCAGAAGTCTATCCCAAGTAACTCATGATCATGATCTCTGGACATCAGTGAACTGTAGAAGTCTTTGCTAACCAGTATGAATACCCCTCCCCCAGATGCTCCTTTATCTCTATGGTACACTCTGTAACCACTTGGAAAAACCTCATGGTCTAGTACTCCTTCTTTTAACCAGGACTCTACCCCTGTAACTACTTGAGGTTCATGTATCTTTATTAGATTTGCAAACTCCATTACTTTGTTCATTATACTTCGCTATCACTCTGTTTTCTTACTGTTGCATTTCCTCATTGACTTCTCCAATATGGTTCAAATCTCCTCCCTACCACCTTTCCTCTGTGTACTGAACAACTGAGTTTACTTAACACATTGAAAGGCCTAGATATTTATATTTTATGCCTTCTACAATTAACACTGTCATCAACCAAAAATCTTATTAAAATAGTAATGAGAAGGAAAATGTTTATTAGATAATGGAACTAAGAGGTACTGGTATATGAAAAGTATTGAATTGAATGATTAATTGTGATGGAGCACATGGTCCATTGGAAATTTGCTAGTCATCTAATTACCACTTTCTTAGTATTTTTTATTACTATCTTATAAATTTTGTGTTACAATTCCATCCCCTGACTACTTTTCTAATTTATGAATTTTAAATTCCTTGTGGTGCAGAAGCTAGTGGGGCACTTCCTTAAAAGTGATTACATATGATCTAGTTCAACAATAGCTCATCTAAACTGTTGAACCAACTAAGACTGTGTAACACTTACCTGTTGGCCTATTCACTGGATCTGCAGTATTCACATCTTGGCTGCTACTCAGGGAATTGTGCATGTACTAGAGTTCTGAAATCTATGCTGGCTGTAAAACAGTTACTTAATGGTTGTATGATAATAAATCATACCCCAGTGCTGAGTGACATGACCATACTTAATGGTATCCAAAGTCTTCACAAAATAGCCTTATGAAAACACATTGGAATTTTGTCTCATCCTCAGAATACAGATTCTAATTGGAAAACACAGGTTTAGTCCACTCCTACACATAGCATCTTACATGCATTGACTCTATATACCTCAGACAATTATTCTTGATACCAACTAACATGTTACTTACAATTCATTTTAGACATTCCTAGGTCTTACAAGTGGGCGAAAAGTGTTTTACTGAGTTAAACATCTGACAAAAACTCAACTGGGTAGGACAGATTGGTCTGCTAGTAGGAAAATGTTTCAAAGTCCTTCACTTGTTGGAGAAAGTGACAAAAAAATTGTCACAACACTGCTTGAATATGATAATGTAGTATGGGGACCACATTTTTTGTATCAAGTTGTTATTTATGAATTTATAGTAAGTAAATAATGCTAACTAAATCTTAATAACTAAGCAATTTCTAATTCGAAAATGTACAAATATCACAAAGAAACATAAAAATATTAAAGTCAAAATTTTGATATGAATGGATTTTGTTACTCTCATTTCCACAATTAAGGTTCTTAAAGATGAGTATTTTGATCTATGGTTTGTGTAGGCTAAAAATTTTGCGAAGGTAAAAATTTTAAAGTGTTTTTCAGCATATGCTTCCATGTTTATGACAAACAAAAAAGTGTTATATCAAAACATATCAGGTATTTAAAAGAGATAATCCAAATTTACTATAATAGTATCTTGTCAGCATAGGCAGACAAATTCTGAAAAAACATTTGAGTTTGCAGGTAAATCTTAAGTGTTCTTTAGTAAGATAAAGAAAGTGAAACTTTTTTAATAAAATAGTTAGACAGGCAGAATTACTTTCAGAAAATAGAGAAAAATTCAGTGAACAACAATATATAGGGTGATTCAAAATGATTTTTGGGGTTTCATGAATTTTTTACCGGCTTGTAGTATAACAGGCTACCATAATAATTGCTCTATGAAATGGGTAACTAAGGAAACGTTTATATAAACAGGAGAGGATAGATTGATCTAGGAATTAGAAAAAACTTTTTAAAACTCTTTGTGTGGAGCACAGCACTTTATGGTAGCACCACATGGACTTTAGGAATACCGGAAATAAAGAAATTGAAGCATTTGAAAAGTGGTGCTACAGAAGAATGCTGAAAATTAAGTGGACAGACAAAGTAAGAAATGATGGGTGAGAAAAGAAGTTTGTGGACAAAGCTTACAGAAAGAAGAGACAGGCTGGTAGGTCATATTTTGAGACATGCAGGATTGGTTAATTTGTTAGTGGAGGGAACAGTCGAAGGTAAGAACTGTAGAGGAAGACAGAGATTAGAATATATGAAGCAGATAATTGAGGACGTGGGCTGCAAGGGGTATGTAGAAATGAAGAGGTTAGCACAGGATAGGAAGGGATGGAGGATTGCATCAAACCAGTCAAAAGACTTGATGACAGCAAAACAAAAAAATATAATGATTCACTTATATTTGACATATCTAGGCCTGTAGTTAAATGATATTCAGACAACAATAAATCATTAATTCTATAGACGGCGTTCGATTTAGTTAGGCAGATCAGAAATTTTGCCACTTTGTCCCTTATCTCTCTGGTATTTTGGTTTAATAAATTAATCCCTATAAAATTATTAATTTTACTGCCTTAAAACTAATTATTGCTTAAACCAACTTCTGTTAATACTCCCTATCTAATACTTGTCCCTATTCAAAAATTTCAGACAGAAGAAGCCATTCCAACTCCAGATTCAGTTTCCTGACAGCATAATTCATCTGTGGCAAAGCATAGCATCTCAGCAGGGGCGGATCCAGGAGGGGGGGCTAGGGGGCTCAAGTCCCCCCCCCAAAAAAAGTATCTAGGTCCACCCCTAACATTGTAATTTTGGAGACTTTTTTTTTTTAGCTCTACAGATTCGAGGTCCAAGTAGGCCATAAAGACTACCCCATGGCCGACTCAAGGCCCCCCCCCCCAAAAAAAAACAAAAAATCCACTGAAGGCAAGCCCTCTGAACCAAAATTCACTCAAGCCAACCCCCCCCCCCAAAAAAAACAAAAAAAAAATCCTAGATCCACCTCTGCATCTCAGGTCTAACACCAACTGGACCTGGGTATTGCATGCTGCTTTAGATATCTTCTTGTAGTCATCTCAATTACTATAACTATTATCTCTGTCTAAACTGTTTCCTACTACTCTCACTGTCAACATATTATCATCATCTGTGAAGTCCTCACATTATGAACCTATACCTTCCACTAACTAAACAAGAGAAGCACCTGGTTTGAAGATACATATGATCTACATATAAGATCCTAATTTTTACTACATGAAATGGCCCATACCTCGCCCATGATTACTGTGCAGCAGGAAGACTTTCTTTTTCTATATCCCTTGAATACCAGATTTACATACACAATTTTTTAGTTAGATAGATAGATATGTTCACTTTGATCCCATGTGAGAATAATCTGGGGGATGTGGAACAGTACATACACTTATTAGTAATGTCAATATTACTGTATAATTGATAATATTATTATATATTGACAACATGTTAGCTACAATCCATTAGTAGGCCTATAATTAATATCTCCTGTAATCTACAAATACAATCCAGAGTTTATTAACACTTATTATGTGGAACAGTGTATACACCTGTTACCAGCATCTAATAACCAGTTATTTTCTTATCAACCAGTTACCATGATAAGTTTCACTGTAATTTGTGACAACATATTATATCATATTAGTTGCTATTTATGTGGAACAGTACTCATACCTATTAACAATATCAATTATATTACCAACAACTCATAAGCAGTCAATTACTTAAAAACCTGTTAGTATGATAATTTTTCACAGCAGTTTTTGAGTGCATGCTATCCAATGTTAGTTACTATATATGAGTGAAATTTTGTAAACAGTGTAATTTGTTCATTTGTCAAAAGTTTCAACAGAAAGAATAACCATATATAATTTTAATAATTGTGGATAATTTTGTTACCTTCCCCTTCCATACACCATACATACTATTTTATCAGTCATTCTTAGTTACCAAATTCCAAGAAGAAAATTCTTTCACAGAGTAAAATGGGTTCTGAAGCAGAAACTCTTTCAGTTCGGACTTAAAGTAGTTGGGTTTTTGTAGATAACATTTAATTTCTGTTGGTAAGACATTGAATAAGGAAGCTCCAGTAAATGTTAACCCTTTCTGTACAATTGACAGTGATTTGTAATCCTTGTGAATATTATATTTATTCCTAGTATTATGGCTATGTATGTCAGCATTAAGAATGAAGTGTTCAGGATTTTCCACTACAAATGATAGTACAGAGTATACATACTGTGCTGGCATTGTTAGTACACCCAGGTTTTTAAATAGATTACTGCACGACGTCTGTGGGCTTGCTCCACAAATAGTTCTTATAGCACGCTTTTGCAATTTAAATACCCTCTGTGCTTGTGACGAGTTTCCCCAGAATAAGATGACATAAGTGAGCAGGGAATGAAAATATGCAAAATATACTAACTTTCTGGATTCTATATTAACTATTCTAGATATTACCTTCAGTGAAAATGATGCAGAATTCAGTTTTTAAGAAGTTGTTGAATATGTTGTTTCCAGTTCAATTTGTTATCTATATATACACCCAGGAATTTTGTGAAACTGCTTTCATTGATTGCTTTCCCTTCTGATATCAAATTATAGCTGTCCTTTGTTTTATTTTTTGTAACAAACTGAAGTAACTGTGTCTTTTCTACATTAAGTATTAGTTTGTTGGCCTTAAACCACCTGTTAATTTTCTTTATAGCATCATTTCCTGTGTTTTCGAGGTTTTGTGCTAATGGGTCTTTCAACGATATGCTAGTATCATCTGCAAAGAGCACCATGTATTCATTATCACCTAGTATATGTGGGAGGTCATTTATATAGATTAACAACAGCAGAGGGTCAAGAATTGAACCCTGATGCACACCACATTTAACTATACCCCATTCTGAATTTATAACATCTCCTGTATTTGCATCTTTCAGTGATACACATTGCTTTCTATTTTCCAGGTATGATTTAAACCAAAGTCCTGGCTTACCACTAACTCCATAGTGGTCTAATTTACCTAATACAATCTCATGATCAACACAGTCAAAAGCCTTAGCAAGATCACAGAATGTACCTAGAGAATTTAATTTTTTGTGCATTGATTCCAGTATGTTGTTTACAAAAGTGAAAATTGCTGAATCTGTTGAAACACCTTGTCTAAAACCAAACTGTACTTTACTAAGTAGGTCATTCTTTTGTAGATGTGCATACACCCTTCTGTACATTGTTTTTTCAAAGATTTTTGAAAATGCTGGTAGAAGTGATATGGGTCTGTAATTCTCAATCTTTGAGGTATCACCCTTTTTATAAAGTGGTTTGATTATTGACTTCTTGAGTGAGTCAGAGAAGATACCTTCTTGAAAAGAACTATTACAAATATGACTAATAAATTTACCAATGCTGGTGTTAAATTGTTTCACTACATGGGTTGAAACCTCATTATAACCAAATGACTTTTTATTTTTGAGGGATTTAATAATTTTTTTCAATTTCATTTTGACTGGTGGGAAATAGAGACATAGGTGCTGTTTTTGGTGACAAGGATTTAAGTATTGCTATAGCATCCATATTCCCAATATATTTTCCTTTTATTTTTTCAGCTACTGTTAAGAAGTAGTTATTGAAAGCACTACTTACATAAGTGGGATCAATTACAAGTTTATTATTAATGCTTATAGATATAGGTTTATGTTCAAGGGATGATACAGTTGTTTCTCTTTTAATAATGTTCCAAACACTTTTTATCTTATTATCTGAACTACTAATCTCATCGTTTATGGCCAAACGTTTAGCTTCTTTTATTACTTTGGTTAAAATTGTGCAGTAAGTTTTGTAATGTTGTCTGAGAAGCATATTATCAGTACCGGTATTCCTAACATTTACATACAATTCCATTTTATGTCTGCAAGATGTTTTAATACCAACTGTAACCCAACTTTTGTTTACTTGTTTTTGACAAATTGCAGCTAGTTTTGTAGGGAGACACCTTTCGTAAATTTCCAAAAACCTTTGGTGAAAGTAATTGAATTTATTGTTTACTCCTTTTAATTTATAAACAGTGCTCCAGTCCTCATTGAGAAGTTCATCATTTAATGTTTTTATTCAATTGTTCTTTAATGGCCTGACTTTGACAAATCCTTTATTTTTGTTATTTTCATTTCCCACAACATCCAAGGTACTTATTTGAGCATTATGGTCTGACAAACCATTTTCCTGCATGACAGCTCTTTTCTCCCTGTACTATAGAAGGCTAATCCATACCTAACCCTGGCAACAGTCAAACCAATTTGTTGCCCCAACATCAAAAGAATCAGAAGAGAGTCTCATTTTACTTACCTTATCCCCAGTTGCCAGTTTCCCACTATCTCTGTTTATGAACTTCCACAGTCTATGGATCTCCTTCCAACAACTACCAGTCCTGCCTCAAGGTTACTAATCCTCACCTCCTGTTCTATTATCTTCCAATTTTTATTACAACTGTTGAAGAGTCTCCTCAATTTCTTCTTTTAACAAGGCACTACAGTCATCCCAATCAAACCATTTCCCACACTTTTACAATTGTATTGCTATTGCCACACTTTTACTCTGAAGAGTACAAATAGCTACTAACAACATTTAACAAAAATTGAGAGAAACATTTTTGTTGATGCTAACATTGCAGAAATGGCCTATTAACTCACAAGACAAGTAGACTTTTGCTAAAAGCATTAATCAGGTTTATTGATATTCCATTCCAGCAGACCATGAGTGGTAATGAAAAATCATCTATTAATTAATTAATTAATTGAATTTCAATGGAGCACACACTCTGGTGGCAATTTCCCTACAAATAATTTTTTCCTCTCTTTTCCATAATCTAATGTATTCCACCACTTATACTATGGTATTTTCTCTTACTTTAGTCTGCAACTAGGCATATCTTTTTTTCCCCCCTTACTTCATCTATTTTATGGTCTTCCTATCGGTATTTTTCAAGTTACTATAATTTCATAATGTGACTTAACAGTCAACCCGTGTGGCTTGTGCAAGCTCAGCCACATGTTTCTTTCCACCTGATGAAGGTAAACACTAAAATATTGTATTTTTTTGTGTTTGTATGTTATTTGGATTTGCTGCTGCCCTCATCCCTTCAACTTTGATAGTTTTGGGTATAATTTAGCTTCCCTTTAAAATAAAATATATTGTAATTTAATATTTTAAATTAAAGTGACATGCACTACTAGTTTCTAATGGTAATAAAGACAATTTACAGGCACACAATAGAACAGTTACAGTTTACCAACCAAATTCCAGATGTATCATTAATTTATTAGAATACCGTAATGAACAGAATATTCCCAATGCACTAAACTGTGACATTCCCATTATAACTTCCATCTCTTTTGATAGTGAAATTACTACCATAATTCTTTTGTTAATACATTCTATGAATTCC
>CM061920.1:66202585-66327216 GCA_031002005.1 Vandiemenella viatica
AACCTATACCTTCCACTACCTAAACAAGAGAAGCACCTGGTTTGAAGATAAATATGATCCTAATTTTTACTGCATGAAATGACCCATACCTCTCCCATGATTACTGTGTAGCAGGAAGACTTTCTTTTTCTATATCCCTTGAATACCAGATTTACATACACAATGTTTTAGATAGATAGATAGATATGTTCACTTTGATCCCATGTGAGAATAATCTGGGTAATGTGGAACAGTACATACACTTATTAGTAATGTCAATATTACTGTATAATTGATAATATTATTATATATTGACAAATGTTAGCTACAATCCATTAGTAGGCCTATAATTAATATCTCCTGTAATCTACAAATACGAGGCGTATTCCAAAAGTAAGGTCCGTTTGATCATAATAAAAACATCGTTCAGGATACAAGGTTTTTATTAACGTCAGTATGTAACTACATATCTAGTTCACTTTTCCACATAATCGCCGTTCATATCTATACACTTTCTGTAACGCTGTACCAGTTTCTTTAACCCCTCGGCATAAAAGTCTGCCGCCTGGGACCTGAACCAATTGGTAACGCTCGTCTTGAGTTCTTCATCGGTTTGAAATCGTTGTCCACCAAGCCACCGTTTCAAATGCAGGAAGAGAAAATAGTCGCTTGGTGCAAGATCTGGACTGTAAGCAGGGTGGTCTAGGATTTCCCAACGAAACTCTTGAATCTTCTCTTTGGTTTTGGAAGCGGTATGCGGGCGTGCGTTGTCGTGCAGGAGGATGATGCCAGACGACAGTTTCCCGCGGCGTCGATTTTGGATGGCACGTCTCAGTTTGGTGAGCGTTGCACAGTACACGTCAGCTGTAATGGTTGTCCCACGGTCCATGAATTCGATCAAAAGGACGCCCTTTTCGTCCCAAAACACGGAAGCCATCATTTTGCGATTCGTGTACGGCGATTGCTTACACTTTTTTGGTTTGGGTGAACCGGAATGGCGCCACTGGATTGATTGTTGTTTTGATTCTGCGTTGGTGTACGCTATCCACGTCTCGTCTCCCGTAACAATTTGGGAAAACAAACTGTCTCCATCTTGTCTATAGCGCTCCAAAAATTGTCGTGCGCTATGCATTCGTTGCTCTTTGTGCTGAGCGGTGAGCAGTTTTGGCACCCACCGCGCACAAAGCTTCCGATATCCAAGCTCTTCAGTGACAATCCTGTAAATTGAGGTTCTAGCAACATTTGGGAATTCCAAAGCCAGACCACTAATCGTCAAACGCCGATCACTTCGCAGTTTTTGGTTAACTTGCTCGACGATGTCGTCGGTCCGAATACTGGGCCTGCCACTCCGCTGTTGATCGTGCACATCTGTGCGACCACTTTGAAATTCTCGACACCAGTGTCGAACTTGTTTCTCACTCATTATGTTTGGTCCATACACTACACACAATTCGCGATGGATGTCCGCAGCTGACGATCCTTTTGCCAACAAAAATCTAATCACGCCGCGCACTTCACAACTGGCGGGAGCTATGATTGTCGCGGCCATTTCGAACTGCTCTGAACAATAGATATACGGCTACTGCGGCACGCCAACAATACTGCATATTTACCGGGAGTTGGTAGATGGCGCTGCAGGTGGGAAACGTCATTCAGGCCTATCATCTGTGACATCTTGTACCCCGGACCTTACTTTTGGAATACGCCTCGTACAATCCCGAGTTTATTAATACTTATTATGTGGAACAGTGTATACACCTGTTACCAGCATCTAATAACCAGTTATTTTCTTACCAACCAGTTACCATGATAAGTTTCACTGTAATTTGCGACAACATATTATATCATGTTAGTTGCTATTTATGTGGAACAGTACACATACCTATTAACAATATCAATTATATTACCAACAACTCATAAGCAGTCAGTTACTTAAAAACCTGTTAGTATCATAATTTTTCACAGCGGTTTTTGAGTGCATGCTATCCCATGTTAGTTACTAAATATGAGTGAAATTTTGTAAACAGTATAATTACTTAAATTGTCAAAAGTTTCAACAGAAAGAAAAACCATATATCCTTTTAGTAATTGTGGACAACTTTGCCACCTTCCCCTTCAATACGCCATATATACTATTTTATCAGTCATTCTTAGTTACCAAATTCCAAGAAGAAAATTCTTTCACAGAGTAAAATGGGTTCTGAATCAGAAACTCTTTCAGTTTGGACTTAAAGTAGTTGGGTTTTTGTAGATAACATTTAATTTCTGTTGGTAAGACATTGAATAGGGAAGCTCAAGTAAATATTAACCCTTTCTGTACAATTGACAGTGATTTGTAATCCTTGTGAATATTATATTTATTCCTAGTATTATGGCTATGTATGTCAGCATTAAGAATGAATTGTTCAGGATTTTCCACTACAAATGATAGTACGGAGTATACATACTGGGCTGGCGTTGTTAGTACACCCAGGTTTTTAAATAGATTTCTGCATGACGTCTGTGGGCTTGCTCCACAAATAGTTCTTATAGCACGCTTTTGCAATTTAAATACCCTCTGTGCTTGTGACGAGTTTCCCCAGAATAAGATGCCATAAGTGAGCAGGGAATGAAAATATGCAAAATATACTAACTTTCTGGTTTCTATATTAACTATTCTAGATATTACCCTCAGTGAAAATGATGCAGAATTCAGTTTTTTAAGAAGTTTTTGAATATGTTGTTTCCAGTTCAATTTGTTATCTATATATACACCCAGAAATTTTGTGAAACTGCTTTCATTAATTGCTTTCCCTTCTGATATCAGATTATAGCTGTCCTTTGTTTTATTTTTTATAACAAACTGAAGTAACTGTGTCTTTTCTACATTAAGTATTAGTTTGTTGGCATTAAATCACCTGTTAATTTTCTTTATAACATCATTTGCTGTGTTTTCGAGGTTTTGTGCTAATGGGTCTTTCAACGACATGCTAGTATCATCTGCAAAGAGCACCATGTATTCATTATCACCTAGTATATGTGGGAGGTCATTTATATAGATTAACAACAGCAGAGGGCTAAGAATTGAACCCTGAGGCACACCACATTTAACTATACCCCATTCTGAGTTTATAACATCTCCTGTATTAGCATCTTTCAGTGATACACTTTGCTTTCTATTTTCCAGGTATGATTTAAACCAATGTCCTGGCTTACCACTAACTACATAGTGGTCTAATTTACCTAGTAGAATCTCATGATCAACACAGTCAAAAGCCTTAGCAAGATCAGAGACCCCGTCCGGGCATCCAGATTTGGGTTTTCCATGGTTTCCCCAAATCACTCCAGGTGAATGCCGGGATGCTTCCTTCAAAAGGCCATGGCCGAATTCCTTCCCATTCCTTGCCCCCATCCTTTCCCGTCTCTAAAGACCACGTTGTTAAAAAGAGACGTTAAACTGTTACAAAAAAAAAAAAAAAAAAAAAAAAAAAAAACATCACAGAATGTACCTAGGGAATTTAATTTTTTGTGCATTGATTTCAGTATGTTGTTTACAAAAGCGAAAATTGTTGAATCTGTTGAAACGCCTTGTCTAAAACCAAACTGTACTTTACTGAGTAGGTCATTCTTTTGTAGATGTGCATACACCCTTCTGTACATTGCTTTTTCAAAGATTTTTGAAAATGCTGGTAGAAGTGATATGGGTCTGTAATTCTCAATCTTTGAGGTATCGCCCTTTTTATAAAGTGGTTTGATTATTGACTTCTTGAGTGAGTCAGGGAAGATACCTTCTTCAAAAGAACTATTACAAATATGACTAATAAATCTACTAATGCTGGTGTTAAATTGTTTCACTACATGGGTTGAAACCTCATTATAACCAAATGACTTTTTATTTTTGAGGGATTTAATAATTTTTTTCAATTTCATTTTGACTGGTGGGAAATAGAGACATAGGTGCTGTTTTTGGTGACAAGGATTTAAGTATTGCTATAGCATCCCTATTCCCAATATATTTTCCTTTTATTTTTTCAGCTACTGTTAAGAAGTAGTTATTGAAAGCACTACCTACATAAGAGTGGTCATTTACAGGTTTATCATTAATGCTTTGTAAGGACAAAGGCTGACACTGGGGCTGAAGTATAGCCTTAGTGCCTCAACTAACAGTTTGTGGTTGACTCAAAGTTCTGTAGAAAATTTACGAAATAATTTAGATTTTACCATGTAGCCGGATAACTCAACCTAAATGCTTGAGGTCGCCACAATATTTGTTAAACCACAAATAAAGAAAAGGTTGCAAGATCACTACGAAATGATAAAAGTTCACTTTCCGAAAATTTCAAGTTTATTTAAAAGAAAATCACAAGTTCAAAATAGCATTTTACAGTTGAGCTGGCACATCGAACACACTTTTCCAAAGGTTGCAAAGAGAAATTTGAACCGACCGAAACCCTTTTAGTGAATTTACAAGTTCTTAACAGTCATTAAAGTTGCTATATAACACGACAACATCCAACATGGTCGAACTAGCCAGCATGGCGAGTTACAACCAACCGAGACGAAAGACAGACCGGAACAGACGACCGACAGGAACAGACCACATTTGACTAAGTTCCCATTTTAAACATCACTGATAAAGTCATGCGCGGAGTTGCTCGATCACTTCCCGGCATAAGAATGAGATAACGTGTGCTTACCGCACGAACTATTAGAGAGCTGCGCGCGCCTATGACCTTGGCAAATCTTTCTTTACCTAATTAATATCTTTAAAAGTATACGATAGTTTAATTTGAGATCTTTACAGGGACTTTCTATCATCCTGTTCTATCTATTTTAATTTAATTTACTATTCCAAAAGGTTTCTATCGTCTTAAAACAGAATTCATCACGTGACCAATCTTGGCGGACTTTGTGGATTTTCCCGAACTTCTACTCGACAATTAGCAATAATCAATTTTCAAAAACTCGATTAACAGACAAATACTAAAACTTTTTATGTAAACCAATATATGTACGAAATCGTCTTAATTAGGGCTATCTACTGATGTAATTTTTAATTTAAAATCTCTTTTAATAAAAAAGCTTATTTTTTTCTCTTAATTAAAATCACTAATAAAACTTTACCAAATTATTTAATTCTGTTGCCAAAATATCGGGGATAGAGCTGACTACAGCTGGTGATAAAAGTTCGGTTATAGCTTTACCGGATTTAAAGATATTGCAAATCTTAGAATTTCACTAATCTGATCGCGTGTTTCAAAACATTAACAAACGGGAATATCTCTTAAACTAAACGTTTCCCGATATGATAAATACACTTTAAAATGATTTTTATGGTGGATTGTAACTGTGAGCAAGATTACAGGGAAATTACTTAAAGTTGAAAACTATTCTTCTCGAAATTTCAAGAATTTGCAAAAATTCTAAGGTGCTTACAGCTTGCAGGGGCGTAGCTACTATGGGGCTAGGCGGTGCAGTGCACCGGGGCCCGCACGCTCAGGGGGCCCCCAAGCATACCTCAAGGGGCCCCTAAGCGCACCTCTAGGGGCCCTCAAGCGCAGTTTAGAGGGCCCATAAGCCTTCACGGCAAACTGGAGACCTTTTTTTTTTATTTTAGCTCTACCGTCGTCTAAGCGGCCCCTGAGAACACAGGAGCCCCTCACTAAGGGCCCTTGCTGCTCAGGGGGGGCCCCAACCACTGCTCGGGGGCCCCAAAAGAACAATTCAAGGGCCCCCATCCTCAGTTCAGGGGGTCCCTACCAGCACACAAAGCAAAAAAAACGTCGCCCGTCTGGCCTGAGGGCCCAAAATAAATTAAATTTTTTGCACCGGGGCCCTTGTTGACCTAGCTACGCCACTGACAGCTTGTAGATATAGGTTTATGTTCAAGGGATGATACAGTTGTTTCTCTTTTAATAATGTTCCAAACACTTTTTGTCTTATCATCTGAACTACTAATCTCATCGTTTATGGCCAAACATTTAGTTTCTTTTATTACTTTGGTTAAAATTGTACAGTAAGTTTTGTAATGTTGTCTGAGAAGCATATTATCAGTATTCCTAACTTTTACATACAATTCCATTTTATGTCTGCAAGATGTTTTAATACCAACTGTAACCCAACTTTTGTTTACTTGTTTTTGACCAATTGCAGCTAGTTTTGTAGGGAGACACCTTTCGTAAATTTCCAAAAACCTTTGGTGAAAGTAATTCAATTTATTGTTTACTCCTTTTAATTGATAAACAGTGCTCCAGTCCACATTGAGAAGTTCATCATTTAATGTTTTTATTGAATTGTTCTTCAATAGCCTGACTTTGACAAATCCATTCTTTTTTGTTATTATCATTTCCCACAACATCCAAGGTAATTATTTGAGCATTATGGTCTGACAAACCATTTTCCAGCATGACAGCTCTTTTCTCCCTGTACTATAGCTTTAGAAGGCTTATCCATATCTAACCCTGGCAACAGTCAAACCAATTTGTTGCCCCAACATCAAAAGAATCAGAAGAGAGTCTCATTTTACTTACCTTATTCCCAATTGCCAGTTTCCCACTATCTCTGTTTATGAACTTCCACAGTCTATGGATCTCCTTCCAACAACTACCAGTCCTGCCTCAAGGTTGCTATTCCTTACCTCCTGTTCTATTATCTTCCAATTTTTATTACAACTGTTGAAGAGTCTCCTCAATTTCTTCTTTTAACAAGGCACTACAGTCATCCCAATCAAACCATTTCCCACACTTTTACAATGTTATGGCTATTGCCACACTTTTACTCTCAAGAGTACAAATAGCCACTAACAACATTTAACAAAAATTGAGAGAAACATTTTTGTCGATGCTAACATTGCAGAAATGGCCTATTAACTCGCAAGACAAGTAGACTTTTGATAAAAGCATTAATCAGGTTTATTGATATTCCATTCCAGCAGACCATGAGTGGTAATTAAAAATCATCTATTAATTAATTAATTAATTGAATTTCAATGGAGCACAAACTCTGGTGGCAATTTCCCTACAAATAAATTTTTCCTCTCTTTTCCATAATCTAATGTATTCCACCACTTATACTATGGTATTTTCTCTTACTTTAGTCTGCAACTAGGCATATCTTTCCCCCCCTCCCTTACTTCATCTATTTTATGGTCTTCCTATCAGTATTTTTCAAGTTACTGTAATTTCATAATGTGACTTAACAGTCAACCCATGTGGCTTGTACACAGCCACATGTTTCTTTCCACCTGATGAAGGTAAACCCTAAAATATTGTGTTTTTTTGTATTTGTATGTTATTTGGATTTGCTGCTGCCCTCATCCCTTCAACTTTGATGAGTGTTGGGTATAATTTAATTTCATTTAATTAATTTAATTTAATTTAATTGCAATGGAGCACAGGCTCCGGTGGCAATTTCCCTACACACCCATCTTCCCCCTATCCTGCACCCACCTACATTTGCCCTCTACAAATTTTATCTTTAAATTCCTTCAAAGTTTTCGGTAAATTATTCATATTTCTCTTGGTAACTCATTCCAATCCCTGACACCCTTACCTAAAAAAGAGAATCTTCCCACACCCTTGTGCCTGAAATCGAGTGCCAGCTTGTGGTCATGGTCATCTTTTCCCTTCCATGCAGTACTTTTCATACCTATTGCAATATCTTTCCATGCCTAATCACCAGTATATGCCCTGTACACTCCCATGACCCTCCTCATCCTCCTCCTGTCTTGCATTGAATCCCATTCCAGCTCCTTTATCATATCCGTCACTGATTGCATTCTGCGATAATTTCCAGAAACAAATCTAGCAACCCTTCTTTGCACTCTCTCCAACTCCTGTATTTGATACGTAAAATGAGGGTCCCCTACTACTCTACCATATTCGAGCAATAGTCTGACCAAAGTTTTGTAACCCAATTCCTTGACTTCTCTCGTACATCCCCTCAACACTCTCTCCAACAAGTGCAGAACTTTGAAACCTTTTCCCACCACCTGTCCTATGTGTCCTGCCCAGTTAAGTTTGTTATCAAATGTAATTCCAAGATATTTACATTTCAAGTCTTCAGCAAGCAATTCTTTCCCGACCTTATATTCATAATTAACCTTTGTTTTTTATTTGTGTATCTAATAAGCTGACTCTTCTTTGCATTTTTCTTCATTCCATGTTTACCAACCCAATTAGATATCCTGTCCAGATCACCCTGCAACTGTTTACAATCCTCTATCGTTTTGATTCTTTTATACAGCATTATGTCATCTGCAAACAATCTAATTTCAGATAGTAAACAATCAACACAATTATTCATTAGAATAATGAATAGCAATGGTCCCAATACACTACCCTGTGGCACACCCATTTTTACTAAAACTTCTTTTGATACTACATTTCCTACCCTAACTTTCGTTTTTCTACCTTTTAAAAATTCTTCTACCCAGCAAATTACTTTCTTATCCACTCCAATGGTTTTTACCTTATTTATTACCATTTTATGGCTTACTCTGTCAAACACCTTAGACAGATCTAGTGCTACACTATCAATTTGGCCTCCCTTGTCCATTTCATCTGAAATATCTTGCATATATCCCACCAACTGAGATCTGCATGAATATCCTCACCTGAAACCATGTTGCCTGCTTGAAAACCACTTACGTTCCTCACATATATTTCTGATGTGGTTGCATATCAATCTTCCCATTAATTTATCTACCACTGATGTCAAACTGATTGGTCTGTAATTCTCAACTCTATTTCTCACCTCTTCCTTATGTACCGGTACTACTATTGCACTTTTCCAGTCCTGTGGTAAGCAGCAAGTGTCTAGACTCAATTTAAATAATATTTCAAGATAAGGTACAATGTCACATCCGGCTATCTTTAAGATATCTGTAGTAATATTATCTTCACCAGCCCCTTTATTTTTTTCAGATTTCTTATTTCCTTCATGATTTCCTCAGGATGGATATCAAATTTTTTACTATCGTCATTTCTAATTGTGTTGTTAAGCTCGTTCTCTGAATTAGACCCTCCTATTTCTGATTCATTGTTCCTAATGCTTTCACTGAACCAGTTACTTTTCCCTTTAAAATAAAATATATTGTAATTTAATATTTTAAATTAAAGTGACATGCACTACTAGTTTCTAATGGTAATAAAGAAAATTTACAGGCACACAATAGAACAGTTACAGTTTACCAACCAAATTCCAGATGTATCATTAATTCGTTATAATACTGTAATGAACAGAATATTCCCAATGCACTAAACTGTGGCATTCCCATTATAACTTCCATCTCTTTTGATAGTGAAATTACTACCATAATTCTTTTGTTAATACATTCTATGAATTCCTCTATCCAGCAAGTCTCTTTTCATCTACTCCTCACATTTTAAAATAGTTTTATCGCTTAATTTGTTACTTACTTTGGATAAACTATCAACTAAACATCCCGTGTCATTTTATCTGAAATAGTATCTTCATAAAGCCCACAAACTGAGATACACTTGAAGATTTTATTTTTAAGGATTATGGGGGAATGTACCAGGGAAGTGAGAGAACTGAGTTATGAAACTTTGTCTAGACCATTGCTTTAGTATGGTTGTGTAGTATAGGATCCACAATTTTGGTATCAAATTTAAGAGTTGGTTCATTGCTAGATTTGTTTGTGGACATTACCACAAAACCGATAAGTAATTGATATGATAAAAGAAGTGGGTTTTCAGTCATTGGAAAACAGAATGTAGATGAAGAGAGACCTGGAAGTTATTGATTGTTTATTACTATGAAGTTTGTTAGAGTATTCTTAATAGAATTAGGATTAACAGTTAGAAGGGAAGAAATGGCCAAGACTGCAAGAAACAACCAGTCCTAAGAGTATAATAAAATGTTTTACAGTAGATAGTCATGTGAAACAAGCAACTTGCATAACTGTCAATGAAATAAGGACTTATGCAGACAAAACAGATGAAATTTAGGACAGACATAGAAAATGATGATAGGAAGATAAAACCAGAAAAAAAATAAGAGAATACGGCTCAGCACAGTGCAGGAAAGGTTGCAATGACTGGAGGAATTCATGAGAATGAAGGAGAGTGACAAAGTTAGTACCCTAAATGAATAAAAGGAAAGGAGAGCTACTGGAAGTCCACAAAGATGATGGATTTTCAAGTTCCAGAAATACCTAGAAGCCAAGGCATTTAGTTGGAGACCAAAAAAAAAAAAAAAAAATGACTCAGATATATTATAAGAGAAGAAGAAAATGCTGAAAAGTGACCAGAATACTAAAATAATTTAACATTCCTAATGGGCACAAGTAGGTTGGGTATAATTTAAAATTTCTTATTATATCATGAAATTTGAATGCAGACGTGTAGGAACATTGCCTCATCACAATCAAATGAAATTATTATATAGCTTCCAAAACAGTAAGAACTATTTGATGTGTCATGATTAATATACATACATATATGAATAATAATTATCTTAGTGAAAACTATTATATGTTACAAAAATAGTGTCGTCAACAAATAAGATACTCTTACCTTTGGTGGATGAGTTTTCAGAAAGAGCACTGTTGTCTGATCAAAATTGAAGGGAATATAGGAAAAACCTTTCTGTTACACCAAGTTGTATTTTGTGCCAGTCTAATCACTCATATTCACTGATTTTAAGAATTAAAAAGGGAAACTAATTGCATTCAGTTTCCAATGTAGTATTAAACAATTTGCCAGCATTTCCACGTATACCAGCGGTTCCCAATTAGTGGTACGTGCACCCCTATGCCTATGTGAAGTTGGTTCAAGGGGTACACATGGTAATCTCTTGGGTAATGTAATCACTTACAATAATTAAAAAAAGTTTCCCCAACATTACAATCACCAAAATATATTTTGAGAGTGTGAGTGTATGGATTATGTTACTGTACAAGACTGGTATAAACACATTGGCACAAACAGCTACAAGAGGTACACGACATTGAGTTCTCTCTGGAAGTGATACTCGGGAAAAACTAATTGAGAACCTTTGATGTATACCACAGTATTCTAATTTTTCAATTATAATTCATGATTAAATCAGCTCAATGCTTTTTTAAGAGCACAGAAAATTCCTATTAAATACATTTCATTATTCAGTTTGTTAAATGTTTTATGCAAAAGGAATATGTAGATATCTGTGAATGAACCTTTCTGCAATCCAAAGTGTAAATCATTAAGAATATTACATTGTGTAATATATTTTATTACTGTAAAACAAGTAATTCTTTTTTTTTTTAAATGCAAATGCTGGGAGCAAATACGTGGGTTGGTAGTTATCTACTCATTTCACTTGACCTTTTTTAAATAATAGTTCCACAACTACACATATTCTGGTGAATCTGAAAAAGTACTTTGAAAAAATGATTCATTACTACTGTAAAATATCTGAACTACTTTTCAGCAATTTTCTATATTTTCTATAATGACTGTAAGAATCATAGGATTTTAACTGCTTCATAAGTTTATTCATATTTAAAACTGTTATTGCATTCCCACAAATCTATTTGAGTGAGCTGTCAGAAGAGGCCTTAGCCACTTTTGCTCTTCCCAATTTTTCTACATGTTTATTAAAATGTTTGTTAGAAATTTCTGCTGTTTCTCTACCAATAAATCCATTTGTTTTCTTTATTATTTTTAGAGTGATCTACAGGTCTCCCTGTTCCATATTTTATTATATTCCAAATAGCTTTCATTAGATTACAAACACTGCTTATTTCCTCTCACACTTGTTCTTTGACTTCCTCACTATACTTCTTAGTATTTAAGAATAATGAAATTTTAATGTGCAACAATCATCTTTATGTGATAATTGTATTATGTTTCACTGGAAATTGGAAAATCTAATACTCTCTGTAATCTATCGCTTCCTCAAATGTGTTTGTTGTGATAATACACCTTTTTTTCTTTCCTGCAGAGAGTGTGAGAAATTTCTTCAGAAAGAAATCAAATTTTGGATTAACATGTAACAGGCTCTGATGCAAAACATGCAGTAAGCCTCCTCCAACCACAACCTATTTCAGTCCTACTGCTGGCAAAACCTACACCATCACAGGCCATGTTACTTGTTCCACAACCATCTCATGTACCAGCTGCCAAAGTTCCTAAATCAGCCTTACCTCAAACTATTTATCTCTCAGAATTAATGGTCTCAGACAAATAGTTTACTCACAAAACATAGATCTCGCTGCTGCTCGCCATGTCAGCACTCACAAAACCCATGACCTCAATAACTACTTCATAGTCAGAGCCATTAGAGTAATTCCAGACACCACTTCCCAATCTGAGCTCTGTATGTGGGAATTGGCATATCAACACATTCTGCAGACTAGACAACCCCAGACCTCAATTTCAGATAATACCTTCCATCCTCACCCTGTTATACCCATCACTAGCAAATTCAATAGGTTTATATATACAAAGACCTTATTTCAGAATTCAATTATTTTTATTTTTATCTCTCCTTTTATATTTTCCATTTTTTTTCCTGAGATTAATATTTGTGATTATATTATTGTTGCTCTTCCCACCACCTCCAATGGTCAATTTAATTCTGCGTGTGGCAGTGTTGACTGTGAAGCTTGCATGAGCTCAGCCATATGTTTCTGTCTTCTTGATAAAGGGTTAACCCCCAAATATTGTGTATTTTGGGTTTGTGTAGTATTAGTGTTGATGCTTGTTTCCTCGCAACTACTTTGGTGAGTGCTGGGTGTAATTTATCTTTCCTTTCCATATTAGAATTGCTATTTATCATGATCAGAAAAGTAATTTATTACTGACAGTATGCAATAATTGCTATTTAAATATATATCAAAATGCACAAAAATAAATTTTGCTTCAATTATTATTACCTTTATTACAGTTTGGGGTGGTGGTAAGGGGGAAATACAACAGCAAATAAATTGAAGATATCATCAAGGATTACATAATTGATCTATTATTGCTGTAATTGTGAAAAACAACATTGAAATCTCCACATAATTCTGATTGCTCATTATTTGTGAAATGTAGCAGCAATGAATCTATGCCATAGAATTCCAATTTGAGTTCTGTAATGAAAGATCAAATTGGAAGACCTTTGCATTGAATGAGTAAGGATCTAAATAGCTTCCCTTGCAGTCACTCAAACGTATGAATATTGGCCTTGAAATGCCACCTCTAGGAACTACTCCACTGATATGATGAAACTTTAGCAAAGCTAATGGGTGTGAATTCACCAGGGAAATAGAACATAACATACATTGGATACTTCCATATATAAGGTATTATCAGCACTTTTTAAGATTGCTTTGGGTGATACCATAAATGCATATCTCTAGAGGATATACTAGGGAATAAATTTCCATGTTGAACCTTAAATTATGATGAGCTACACTGAAGAAAATTGAAGTTTACCACAGTAATGGTATTCAAGCAGAACAGTGTGTTTGCTTGTGTGTGTATAAAGTAGTAGCAGCACAAATATGATTATCATTAGCTCTAACATTAAAGCAAATCATGTTTCATACATAATTGTTAATCTCACTAGCAAACAACCTGTTGATGATAGTGGTAAATCTAAATAAATTAGAAATGAATTGAAGTTTATATTTTCCCAAACTGACAGGACCTACTTCTTTGCCAGAAGATTTCATAATAACAGAGAGATTGGTGACACTGAATAAAAAAAATCTTGTGAAGCTAGTAGCAGGTGTAGATTGAATATACCTAGAGTTTCTGAAATATTGTGTTCCATGTATGTTTAAATGGATTCAGAGTCAGAGCTAGGAATTTTCCTAACCACAGCAAGCAGGGCAAATGGCACTAGCTCCCTGGTTTGCTCCCCACCCCCCTAGATCCCGCACAATCTGGATTGTGAAATTTTTCACCAGAATCTTATGACCCAGTGGTGTCTCAACACTTCTTAAAAGAACAAGAATAATACAATATTGAAACCAGACAATATTGGCAGCTTTGAAGATTACAGATGAATAACGGTATTAACTTCACGTTAGAAGCCACAGGACAGGTCTCAGAAAACATTTTTGAGCACATATTGTAAGGAAACATAGTTCCTTACATTTTTTTTTATTATTATTATTTCAGTTTCATTGTTTTATGTTTGTATATTTAAAGGTAAGATTATGTTTTTTTGTGTGTGTGTTTAATTTATTTCATTTTTGTAAAAGGAAAAGATACGTTAATAGTTACTATGCAAGAGCAAAGATGTGTGTGTTACAAGAAAATCTTTGGCGGAGGTAAAAAATGGCAGGAGGAAGATCTTGGACGTAAATAACAGATGAGAAGAGAGATAAAATTGATGGCGGGCGAAGGCATGAATTGGTTTCGTCGCTCAAATAGTAATCGACATAATAAGAGAGAATATTGAGTTTTTAATGATTTGTTGAATGTGTAATTTGTGAAGCAAATGATGAGTGAAATATATAGAAAAGTGAAATGAAGTTTTTCTTAGTTTATTGTATGTTGTTTGAATCATACAGACCAATTAAGTAGCAGAAACTACAAGATTCCATGGATTCTGTGGTGAGTAATATCCACCCGAGGCAAATCTAGGAATCATAATAAAGGTCGGTTTCTTACATGTGGCGAACGTGACGAGAACGCAGAACTAAGTAATTAGTTCGGTAATTAAAGAGCCAGCAATCTTCGAGATACGAAACAATAATGGATACGAGGACTTTGGTAATAACATCGGAGCGAGTAATTGACCAAATGGAAAGTGAAATGAGTGCAAGTGCAAGAGTTTCTGGAAAAATTAATAGCAGTATGAATTCGGGATACGAATGTCAAGAACGATCTATGGGTGAGATTAGTACTGAGTTTTTTCATGAGTCCCCAACAGTTACCGGAACCGAAAAGAAATTTTGCAGAGAAGAGAGTTATTCCATCGAAACGATGCTGGCGATGATTTTAAAAAACCAACAAGAAATTAAACAAGACATGCAAGAATTGGAACAAAGTCAGCAACAAGCAATACAAGAATGGAGGAGAGCACGTAAGGAAAAGCTAGAAGTTGAAACAGAAGAAGATGGAAGAGAGGAGAACAATGAAGATCAGCAGGAAAATGGTGAAAAACAGAAAGTAACAGAAGATTGCAGTGAACCAGAGGAAATTATTTCTACAGTTAGGAAAGTAGAAAAACAAGAGAATGAAAGGAAATTTCAGACGATTTTGGTGAATGATGATATAGGAACACATAGAAAAGAAGAAGACAATGAAGAAAAACCGATGCATGATATCAAGAGAAGAGACAAAGAGAACCAAGCAACAGAAGCAAAATACCAAGGAGAGGAATGGAAAGAAGAAGACAATGAAGAAAAACCGATGCATGATATCAAGAGAAGAGACAAAGAGAACCAAGCAACAGAAGCAAAATACCAAGGAGAGGAATGGAAAGAAGAAGACAATGAAGAAAAACCGATGCATGATATCAAGAGAAGAGACAAAGAGAACCAAGCAACAGAAGCAAAATATGAAGGAGAGGAATGGAAGGAAGAAGTGATGGAATGTGATAAAAGGAAGAACATAGGCAAAGAAGTAAGATCAATAATGAACTGGAAAGTAAGGAAGAGACGAGGGCTAAATTTGGAGTATGAAGGCAGAAATGTGAAAAGACGTAAGTCTAAGGATGTGCTTTACACCATCAGGGATACTACGAATAACAAATGAGTTTTTAACCCAGATGGTGGGGAAAAGAAAAGTTAACATCTATTGTTTTGTTGTTCAATTGTATTCATTTATATGTTGTAAGATTGTTGCATTTAAAAACATAAAGGATTTGAAATTGTACAGAGAAAGAGTGGAGCGATGACCATTGTACAGAATGAATGAAACATTATAAGGAATATTATGTAAGAAGTAATCACCAAAAATTTGATTGACACAAATTTTTGTGAAAATTGGCCGAGCGGATATGTAAGGAAACATAGTTCCTTACATTTTTTTATTATTATTATTTCAGTTTCATTGTTTTATGTTTGTATATTTAAAGGTAAGATTATGTTTTTTGTGTGTGTGTTTAATTTATTTCATTTTTGTAAAAGGAAAAGATACGTTACTATGCAAGAGCAAAGATGTGTGTGTTACAAGAAAATCTTTGGCGGAGGTAAAAAATGGCAGGAGGAAGATCTTGGACGTAAATAACATATGAGAAGAGAGATAAAATTGATGGCGGGCGAAGGCATGAATTGGTTTCGTCGCTCAAATAGTAATCGACATAATAAGAGAGAATATTGAGTTTTTAATGATTTGTTGAATGTGTAATTTGTGAAGCAAATGATGAGTGAAATATATAGAAAAGTGAAATGAAGTTTTTCTTAGTTTATTGTATGTTGTTTGAATCATACAGACCAATTAAGTAGCAGAAACTACAAGATTCCATGGATTCTGTGGTGAGTAATATCCACCCGAGGCAAATCTAGGAATCATAATAAAGGTCGGTTTCTTACAATATCGATAAAGCTGGCAGTATTTTGACTACGCCGCAGCAGATGCGACCAGGTAGGCCATATAATTCTGATTTATGGCCAAACATATACAGAAAGAATTCCAAGATCAGAAGAAGATTTAGGCTTATGATACTGAATGACCAAAAAATAAATAAATAAATAAATAAACCAGAAAAACTCCATACTTTTCATATTTTAGTCTGGTTGATATATCCTGGTTGTAATTACCTACCATATGTCATGAAACTAAAAAAAATTTTGGGCAATATAAATGACAAGGACTTACTTACTTTCCGTGTCCAGAGAAAACAACCTAAGATTCTCTTCTTGCAAAATTCAGCAGCTTTAATCGCCTTGTCATTTGCTTCAATGAGATCTTCGTTTGAACAGATGGTTCCCATGATGCTGCATCTGAGCAGGTGTTCATGATCCTGTACCTCCCCGCAGTCACATGTGTCATCATCCCCATTTCACCAAATTAGATTTACATTTGGAGACCCCAGATCTCAATTGGTCCAGTGTCGGCCATGTGGTATATTTTAATTTGTTGCCCGCTGGTAGTTCTTCCTTAGGGCAATTTTTCTGATGGTCGAGTGTGCCCCTCCACAATTCCATACAGCGCGTCTCAGGTTGGTTCTCCAAAGGCGCTGTTCTTTTGGGGAAACTGTTCCTAGATTTTAGGTGAGGTACAGGAAGTTCTTGGCCGTGCATCTGGTGTCTAGTGTCAGAAACTTGTTTTGTTCTTTCTTACTCTCCTATTACTCATTGTCTGATATCTGATGGAGCTATGCCAGCTAGGGGATGGATCTGTGTCTACTTGCCTGGTGTACTCAGATGCTTCCCAAACTGGTGCCGCATATTCTCCTGCCAAGAAACAAAGTGACAGGGCTGTTGAGCGCAGCACTTCAGGCTGTGCTCCCCAAGCTGTTCCTGAGAGATTATGAATGATGTTATTCAATGACAAGGAAATGGAAAATGACTCATCACTCACCAAAGTTGAAGGCTGTAACGAGTGAAAAGCATATATGGCAAACATTAAAATATACAATATTTCGGTTTTATTGTGTATTTTAGAGTTCATCACATTTGTTGTTTACTCTTTGAAGCCTTCAAATTTGTTCAGTGATGAGACATTTTCCCTTTCCTTGTCATTTATACTACCTATATGAATAATCTGTCCTTTCCTTAGATTTATTTTCATGAAGATAAAGAATTATAAAGACGTACGGTAAGTAAAAAAGGGAAATACCTGTATCTAGTAATTAATAGTCCGATTGAAAGGATAGATTAAGAATCTGACCATTGTTCATAGCAAATTGAATCAATGTAGGTTTGACTAAAACACTAAATATGGCTGACGTTTCCAATCATTTGCATTCATTTTTACGTTGCAGTCTTTACAAACAAGAGGTAAGTTAAATGAAAACTTGCAGAATAAAATCATTTTTTTTTTTTTTTAGTCAGGTAAAACTACTGGAGTAATTTGTAAGCTGTTAAGTAGAAGTAAAATTAGAGGAAAAGAAGCAACGGATGAAATATTAGTGCTAAATTACATCGGCGAACAAATATTTTTTTTTTTCATAATCAGAAATTTTTTATTTTTTTTACATAATAATATAAAATAATGAGGAAAGACATAAGAAAACATTACAGATGACATTATTCAATTGAAAAATGCAACTTATTTTTATTTTTCAGTATATAATGAAACATATTGTCTCAACTTAATATTAAAAACACTGAAACATAAGAAATAAAAAAAGTTTTTAACAGAGTATTAAATCAATACTTTTGAGTGAGAGTGGTGACGTCTCATAATAAAAGACAGAGTGTTTGCACCCATAAAAAAATCTAACATAACTAACTGACGAGGAGAGAAAATAATTCAGAAATAATCATTATTTATGATGTTATATTTTAAAACGTATTATTTGTGTTTACATGTTGCTTTTATTAAGTTTTTGTACCATATGTTATTTTTAAAATATATTTCAGTTATCATATTTTACAAAACAAATGAAGAGAATCTTTTTACAAAATATGTATTCCACATATATTAATATAAATATCTTAATAACACACTTGATTTATATACACAGTCTATTTCGAATAAATATTTGTTTAAATGGACATTAAGTCAGTACTTTAGGTAAAAGTCCTTTCCAGGCAAATTTACCTCTGGTTATGATGTACAATATTTACATTTATATACGAACAACATTTAACCATATTTTATAGGGAAAGGTTGGAAGGAGCTATCACAGGAATGAATGGGTATTTCACAAATATATAATTTTCCTCCGAAACACACGTGGTAATATATTTCATGGATTTTTTACTAACAATACGTACGAGTAATACACACAGTTTACACCTGACTTTGTAAACACGTGAGATTTTCTCCGTAACGGCAATTAATTATTATTGTTTTAAAACATTTATTCCCCAGCAAAACACGGGTCAATGGCAGGGTCGCTACGATGGACTGATTAGATTACACTTGTAATATTGTTGCACATTTAGGAATTTGACACTAAGAATTTAAAAATATTACTGAAGTGATAAATACGCTTACTAAAGTTCAGCCAACGTGAAAAATGAAGATTTGTACCCGTGCAAAATATTTTAAAAAAAAATTGAATGTTTCAGAATTTGAAGAGAACAATGTGCAGTGTATTTTTCCCCCCTTAAATATTAGTTCCCATATGCAGCTGAACATTCTTGATAAAATGTGAAATATATTTTTGAGTGTAAAAATGTTCGTAGCTTAAATTAAATGCCCTCTTTCAGTAGTAAAGAAGGATCCAATAAAACGAAAAATTTTGTTATGCTCTTATGACATTGTGTAAACAGATAAATTGCACTTTAACGTCGTTGTTTTAAAATGGTTAAAAAAATTGATTATGTAATAAACATGTGTTTGACTGAAATAGGTTAGGAACGTGCAGTGAAAAGTTGGCATAGAGAATTTGTATACATTTTTGTTTTAGTTGTCGTGATTGGGTTTTAGTGTTTTCTATTTAGTTTTATTTACGAATTAATTGAATTGAGGAGTAAAGTATGTAATTTTAAGAGAAGTGTGATATTTTTGTTCATGAAAGTTATCTTTCTTTAGAGAGAATGTACATTTATGTATATAGTGTCACACTGTTGTTTTGAATATGATACTTATCACAGGCGCAGCAACCATGTGTTCATTTTGAGAGTAGGCCTACCCAATTGGGGTTAGGCCCTTCGAATTTTAACATGAATCAATAGGGTATTCATATCGTCATTCGTCAGTCACAAAACCAGTCCAACATAATATTCATTTTCGTTTAAAGTGATGGAATATGTCTATGGATCAAAATTTTAAGTACAATTTTAAGGAAGAAATTTTCACTTCCAGTTGAATAACAAATTAATTTACGTTATTCATCTGTTCAAACCCTCTTCGCCGATCTTTAATTCCAAATTTATGCTGTTTAATTGTTTTCTACTTCAGTTGTATTATTCTAATTAATTTGCTCTTATCGGTTTCATACTATATGGTATTGCTCACTCTTTCCTCATGTTACTTTGAAATGAAACATGTGATTGAGTGGTTACTTTTTATCATTTTTTTTTACATTTATTCAGCGCTATTCTTTTTTTAACTGTCTGTTACGTTTGATTAAGAAACCGAATAGACCAGTTTTAATAGGAACCTAATTTGCCAGATTGTGGCTCAGTTTCCCCCTACTTATGTAAGATTCCTCAGATGTGTATGGTTAAATTTTAACTAACTACTGTGATCACACAATTAAAGTAAGTTGTGATAGTATGATAAAAAATTTGCCTCTCATATTTCAAGACGTAATTGTGTAATAAATAATTAAAGAACTTCAGATATTCCAAAGTATTTATCATTTTTTTAAAATTTAAATTTTTGATTTGATTACATTTAAGTAAAAATTTCATTAATTAATGAAACAAGTTATTGTTTGGATTCCAATGACGAGAGTTCATAAACTGAACATTATGTATTGTACCAGCTTCCTCAAAAGTCAAAGTTGATTCAAATTCGTGATGATTTCACTAGCTCATTTAATGATTTATGTGAAATATGGAGGAACCATAAATAATAGAATACAATCTGTTTAGTAAATATATAAAAACATAACGTTGGGATTAAAAATCATAATCATTTGATGTATTAGGATAAAACAAAAACATTTGGGAACTTAAGATATCATTATTCTTTACATTTCAACGGATTCAAGTATAACCGTCGACTTAGAGAGAACTGTCTCAGTTAATTTATTTTAGACGGTTTCTTGTTATAATAATAACATAAAGAAGTATTTAGAACCATGTATTACACTGAGCTCTTTAAATGGCCTTAATTGTTGACTAAACGTTAGGCTCTGTTACCAGTAATAAAAAAGAATACCATTTCTTGAATAAGGCGTGTTGTAACAGAAAATGGGTTTATCTGATTTTTAAGTGTGATTTTAAAATACTGGCAACAGTGTTTTTAGATCTTACCTTAACTTTATGCCGTTAGCCTACATTTGGATCTAGATCCTGATATCCAAAATAGTTCTGAGAAACACAAGGAAAATAAATTTGTGTATATACTTTATAGTCAAATACATTTACAAGTAAATTTGCTTGATTCAAGTATAATGCTACGCAGATCTTCAAATTTACTTTTTCGTGTTGAAGTGTTTTGTAATCTTATATGTTAGTACGTGCTGTAGCAAAAGAACGAAATGCCTACCTAGGGTAGCAGCACATAAATACATTAAGTTTAGTAATATCGTTACTGCTCTCATACAAACATAATTCTTATTTTTACCAAAGGCCTACCAATAACAAAACAAAACTGATGCTCATGATATAATAAATAATGGATAAAAAATAAATTAAATAATTGATTTAATAGTTAACATGCTTTTTTCTTGAGAATGAAATTACATTTCATTCACTTTTTATCCTCTAATTTTGAAAACCACCATAGCAGCAATGAAGTGTATAGGTGTTCCTACAGTACTTCAGATTTACGTTCAGAAATGCACAGAGAAGGTTCAGGGAAACCAACCAACATGATCCGAGAGATAGACCACCCTAGTAAAAGTTGTATAAACCGAGAAAATTTTATGCTCATTGGGAGAAGAGTATTTGGATTCAATCTAAATCATCAAAATTTGGGGTACCATGGTACACTTATCATTTTTTAAATATAAAATGTGGTGTATATGTTACTTCCTCAATTAAAAAAATGAATTTAAAAAAAAAATGCAGTGCTTTTATCACAGTACGGTACATAAAAGTGTATGAACCTAGTACTATCGTTCTGGAAAATGTATTAATTGTGTTATTAGAAAGCGTTTCAGGGTAATGTAATAAACTAGTTGATTTTAAAAAAAATAAGAAAAATGCTTTCGCATTTCTTAAGGTTTCTACAATTATTGATGAAATATGAAGTTGGAATATATTTACACAGTGAATATACAGAAAATTAGGCATTATGATATCAAATTTCAAACGCTACAATACTCTTTGAATGTGATCTCAGAAGACTGTTTTATTGTCCTTGGCAGATAATAAAAAATTACATATTGACAGAATCTGATAGTTAAAAATATGAAAGTTCTAAATAAGGTCTGTGCGACTAGCGTTCTCGGACTTAGCATCTTGCCACTGTATAGTTATTACTACGATTTTTTTTTTTTTTTTAATTTGATAGATCGTACTTTTTGAACACTGAAAATTAATTTGACTAATAACAGACAAGAAGTCTATGTTGGCTGGTAAAGATATAAACAGAAATTTTAAACAATGTGTTACAAGAACGCTTAAATATCAATAACCCAAGGTACTCATATATCCACGTTTGTTGCTAGTCGACCACACTCAAATCGAGGAAGCGAAATGGGATAGGTACAAGAAGAAAGAAAAGTAGTTTGTAGTTTCCATATCATGTAGAATTTAGAACATCTGTTTCCCCAAATTTATAGGTAACAGTTTCTATCAGCATACATTATAAAAAAAAAAAAATATAAAAAAAACTTAATTTCATGGAGTTTCCAGAACATTCAGATATAACTGCTTAATGAAAATGTAAATTTAGTTTTGCTAACAGGGTATAGCGTGGTTTCCATTTACTGAAAATGTTTAGAAACTCGCTAGTACTGAAACCTTTTCTTGTAACATTCCTTTTTCAGGTTTAAATCTTTTTTACAGTGGCCAACTCTGTTCCTTGCAGCTAGAGTAACATTCACTCTATGAAAACGCTCATAAATCTGTTAGATGAATGATAGCTTGGGTTTGGATATGCTCTGGTTTCCTTGGCAGCGCTTGAGAATGGTTTAAGATAGCAATATACATGAGTGCTTGGGCTCATTCTCAACGGATCCCCTTCTTCAGGTTCTTGATAACAACTGGAAAATAGATGAAGGCAATGTTTCAAATTGATTTTCTGAATTAGCTCTCAAATACATGAAAATGTTAACGTTCAATAGTTTCACTCTTTCTGATGGAACTAATCTGTATTAGATTTTTAGAAGGGGAAAAAAGCTGAAGAAATTAATGAATCAGAGCCTCACGGAATGATCTTCTGAACAGAATGTTTATCAGATTTTGTCAAGTACTGAAATGTACTTCAAAATAGTACATGTTGTCAACATAAGATTAATGTTTACTTCCCACCCTGAAACTGTTTTGATTTTCTGTATTTAAATATATTAATTCTTATCGTTGTTGAGTTTCCATTCAAGTTTTTCAAGTACGAAATGTTAATATTTTTTAAATGTGGCTTTAAAATTCTGTATAAAATTCTCAACCTTAACTTATTTCATTAACTATGCAGGTAATTCGAGAATAAAGTTTATAAACTGAGGTTTGACAGTTAGCACAGTAATGTGAGCCGAAAGTGAATCTTTTTCTTTCAAAAATTTCTATTAGTTTCAGGTTTCATATACAATAGCCAGTAAAATGTAGTAGTAATACGTTAAGACAGTTTGGATTAGGAATATCTAGTAAATTTGTTTATTTTTGCTGAATATCAGAAGTCCACATCGGAAATTAATTTTTTGTGTAAATTGTTAGCACGAAGAATTTTCTGCAAGCTCAGTAAACAGCTATAAAATAGAATGTTAAAAACGGATGTAATATTGTTTCAACGTGTACCTTTTAACAAATTTATAATGAATAGCAAAAATAATTTTCCTTATAATTAGCAGTGTGCAGCAAAACATCAAAACAATTAAATAATTAAATGAATTATTTGGTAATGCTAGATCTTGCTTATGAGTTGCTTGACATTAAATCAGTTCTTCAAACGATTAAAAAAACTGGTGTTTCATAAAGTATTAGGTATGAAGCAATAAATTACCTGAAATCAAATACCTCGACGGCGAGTGATTCGTAAAAAGTAATTAAGTAAAAGAATATTTCTGCAGTGCAAAATATCATTTGCATACGATATAATTGGTGTTTAAAAAAGTTATTTATAATTTTCTGACAAATTGTCGAGTAATAAATTTCCCTATTGTAATATGAAATATTATAAATTGACCTACTATTTCTACCCTGCCATCGGACAGACGTCTGGATACAAACCAGGAAATCATTACAGCAATATGATTCTCCACTTACGCAGATGAAGGTTTTTTTTCCCTTTGGATCTATCCAGTGATAAGAACTCAGTATCCATCAAATTCCACCACTCTACTTGGTTGCAGATGTTTGAGTATACTTTCGGTTGCGTTATTGTAAAAGTCATTGCCTCTTTTGTTAACTCTAAGATGGAAACAATGGGCGCTTTATGAGGGGGATAACAATCAAGATATGTTATTACATAAACTCGAGGAAACTAGGAAGCCATATTCCGTTGGCAAGTGTGTTTCTGTAAAAAGTAGTGCCAGTACAAAAAGCTACATCACTCGTATTATAAATTATCTTAATGCATACTCTTCATAGAAACTTCATTTCAATTAAAAATTTCCGTTATCCTGGTGATGATGTTCACCACAGGTCGTCGAAGACTGCAAACGAATTACGGACGTTTTCATCCTGGAAAAAGAAAATACCACTTATATAATGTTGAGTGAATTATTTAACAACCAAACAAGCAAATATTGGACAGATTTTGATATGTAATTTTTTATAAATATAGAAAGTGGGTTTTTAAAATTAAAAGTCGTTCATTAGGAAGTATTGAGCACTTTCAAATATTATCACCAGCCTCCAGTCAAAACAGAAAAATTAATGATGCTACAATTCACCACGAACGCAATATTTAATTACTGCTACCTCCGATTATGTTTGGACTCTAACAGGAGACCTCTCGAAAAGCTGTACACACAGGAGACATTGCTCACTATGAAAACACAATTTGGTATCAAGAAACAGTGCCATCAGGTCCATTATAAAATACAAGAAAAGAATGGGAGTTTTAGACGAGGAGGCGTAACAACAGCTATCACTGTAGATATGAGATCATAACGTTCAATTAAAAAAAAAAAAAATACTGTTTTAGGACAAGTAGATATTTTTTTTTTTTTGTGTCCTAGAGTAATTTCAGTTTAACTGCATATTGGTGTTTCGCAGTTTTTGCATGAGGAGGACCAAGTTTAATCTGTTGCTTTTCATCCGAAACTCGTAGTGGGAGAAATTTTTTGTTCGTTTAATAGCAGGGTGAGAACGGATCAAAGCTTTGGCGAGATGTCTCTGCGGAAAGATCTAATGGCAGCTTTGAAGTGAGAGGGATTAAAAGAATTTATGGCATCAGGCCCTTCACTGACAAAAACATTCAAATGAAAAGGTTAGATACATCAAATGATTACTCATCGCACGAAAACGGTTATTAATAGAGGTAAAAGCAAAAGAACAAACTTCGCTGGAGTATATTGCCTGATATTTCACTTGCCTTTCTGCCTCATAGTTTTCAGATAGTTTTCCTTTACCGGAGTTCAGTTTTAAAACAAAACACAGATTCGAAAACTCTTGTCATCATTTATCTTCTGATTTTAACATTAAATGTTGAAGTAGTGGTAGAATCAATTGAGATATTTAAGCCATTTCCCTTAAATTTGAGGAACAGGTACCGTTATCGCTAAACTAATGAATTTAAAATTTCTGTCAGTGCAAGAAAAAAATTGATACTGCTGGAGTAAGAATGTTTTAAAATGTAGGGTGTTGGAGTGCTTATTAGATTAACTGAGGTTCAAAGAAGAAACTGAGCAATTTACTCCAGTGACTGTTGAATCCGTGTGTACTTGCATGCTACGTTGGAGTGCATTCACTGCAATCGTTATTTTTTTTAAGCCCGATAAAGCTCCTAGATGTCTGAAGAGCAGATCACCGGGATGGTATCATGGATCTGATTTATCACTGTTAGATTTTTTACATTCTTTCAAGGCAAGGTAACATTTGGCATATTTTCACGGTCTACTTCCAGGTGCATTTTTTAGTCATTTTCGTGAAATGAGTTATTAGGCATTTAAGTGGTGAGAGGTAAAAGCCAATTACCCATTATCATAATCCCCCTCCTCCCCCCTACCACCACCACCACCACCACCACCACCTTCCGATTTAGCCACAAAGGATCACGTGGACAATGGCCACCACGGAAGGGTAACATGCTCTGTAAATTCAACGCACTGACGTCATGCCATTACTATTCGTACTTCAGTGTTAATAACAGATCTTGAGGAAAAAAATTGAATCATATTCAGAAGTTTGAAAAATAACGTGATAATTCACTAATAAGTTTAACAATATCATGTAAAAGCTTTTTATCAATTGTAGACATAAAATCGTCCCACTATAAAGGTTTTTATTCCTAATGGCCGGTTTTCTGACACCTAACACTGTTTTGATTTCTTCGATTGTTTCCAAACCATTCAAGCATATAAGTTACAACAACAGTACACTATGTATGCTAAAAGTAAAAGAAAAATACACATGTGGTCGTAATGAGCTGGTGACAAGTTGCCCATGTCGTAGCCGCCTTAATCCTACCCAATAATTCTTCGGGGTATATGAGGTAACCAAGGCCCGCTGTAAGCGGGCGAGCAAGGCGTTCACCGCACGCGGGCGGCATATCAAGGGGGGCGGCAAATCGAGCGATCGACAGTCGCCGCCCCGCGATAGTTGACGAAACTTATGTAGCGGGCGATCTTTTTTTTTTATCTCAACTGCTCCTTCAGGCCGGCGGCGACACTCGGGGTGGCAACAATGGCGGCGGCAATCTCACAGTTTTTTGACCCGGCTCTGAAAACTCCTAGATCCACCATTGGCTGTAATTAGACAGGTGAGGCATAATCGGTATTGCACACGGGCGTTCAAACAGCTAGCGGCGGGCCTAGGTAACCCGATACAATGAAGCCTTCTGGCGTACTGCGTATTAAACGGCAAACTGTGCCAGAGATGAAAGTCTGGTTAAGGGCATTTGAAAATTCCACCCAAGACCGGGATTGGAACCGGGAACTTTTCGATCTCCATTCAGACGCTTGAACCACTAAGCCACTACATTTAAAAAAGGTTAATGCAGTTCCCTTAATTCAACACATATTTACTGCTTAACTGTCAAATAGTGGTGGAGTTGTTCCTGGCTGAAGAGGGTCATTTTTAACAATAGTTAGAACTTTGATCAAATTGCAACTGGAATTTCTTGTGAACCATCTAACATACCACATTTCTAGTGAGGACAAAAGAATTTAAATCCTTCTGGTCTTATTTCCAATTTGTAGCTGTTTTTTTTAGCATTAATTGCTACTATTTCTTGATTTTAGTTTACTATGGAGTATGTTTGTTTCTTCTGAACTACAACTTTAAGGTGGATAGGAGAAAGTATGATTAAAGCTGGATTATCACCATTAAATTATTGAGCTATATGAAAATGATCTCTTGTGGATATGATGTTTCAAACTATAGATTCCTTATTATCTTGTATCGTTTGCGTGGTTTTTAAACTTAAATTTTTTAGCGATTTGCGTAACGACTTCTGAAACAAATCATTTTATACTGACTGGCGCGACTGTAAATTTCTTGGTCTCCTCTAGCCTTGTCGGTCAGGAAGGTCAAGTTCCATATGTCGACCGAAACACTCGGTAGATAGAGTAATTAGAGCTTTGTTTGTTTTCATTGCTCTGCTGCTGATTGAGTAATTAATAGTTTGATAATGGACAACGTCAATTATTACCTCACCTCATTCGCGCTGGTATTGTCTTAAACTTACCGCCGAACAGTAGTTGATAAACTCGTCGACTGTTATCACACCATCGTGGTTGAGATCCAGCTTCTGAAATTAGAAACCATATGTAAGCAGGCTGCTATTTACGGAGATTCGCCAGTGTTGCGGGGTAGCTGGCGGTTGTAGGTACCTTGAATATCTTCTCGACATGCTGCTGAGGCGTCCGATTTGAGTGCGACGCGTCTTTGGCGTCTCCCACCAGGTTGTAGATGGCCGAGATCACCTCCAGCATCTCCTGCCGAGTGATGCATCCGTCGTGGTTCACATCGTACAGCCTGAGACAGCCATAACAGAGTTGTTCACAATTTTTTCTGGTTACATGTGAAAGATTTACAGATATAAAATTACTGCCGGAATATACACTCTCATATTAGTCAACACTAATGGAAGATTCTGACTAATTCAAGAATCATAAGTTGCAAGGAAAGCTAATCAACTTTTATCACCAATTCGGTTAGTTGTTTTCAGTAATTTAATGTTTCTGTATCATCAAAAGACATTTTATTAAAACTGCGCTTTCTAAACGCTGAAGAGAGGTTGTAATTTAGCCGTGCACTTCATATTTTATAGCAAGATAGTATCCTTATTCTGTGCAAAGGACAAAAATCAATCGACAAGTTCCCGTTTTACAGCAGACAGTCACATGAAGAATAGTATCAGATGGAAGTAAGATGGCGAAGGATTACAGAACTTAAATAAATCTAAGTAATACAAAATTAATAAAATCAGGAAATAAAAAAACTAATAATCTATTGCAAGGAAACTAACATGTGTTATGCTGTTTAACTAATAGGAATAGCATGTATAAGGATAATGAACTTAAAAGTTGAATATACGAGGGAAAATATCTTTCGGAAATAAAGAAGTTCACCAAGTACTTCCTACCGAATGTGGTGTGGAGATCGAAAATACGATAACCAGAAACATGGATGAGAAATATTTGAATTACTTCGAAATTTTATAATTCAGAATAATAAAAAATAAAAATAAATGACGAACGAGGTGGTGCATTTGAACGAATTATATACAGCTAAAATGGGAGAACTTCAGCTTCTCTGTTTACTAAGCAGGGAAAAAAAATAACGAAAATGGGTCAATACATCTTTGATCATAATAGATTTCAAGAAATGAAACAGAGATATGGAGATGAGCAGGAGTCTATGTCACCAGTATGGGAAAGGAAAAAATATATGAAAGTATTGTTTACAGCATGCAGTATATCTTTGTTGTTAAATATGCATGTTGGCGCTCGAATATTAAATTATCATAACAATAACTACCGTGTTCTGTTGCTGCAGTTATGTTCTTAAAACATACCAGCTGTTAAAACTCATCATTATGTGTAATGCATCTTTGATATTTTCAGTCAAATCTACGTTATATTATCCCAATATTACGCTACAGTACTCCAATAGTGACCTCCAAACCATTTTTTATTATTACGTTAGTTGTATTCTTCTATATTTTTTATAGTTTCGTCTTATTATTGGCAGTCAGACAGTTGTTTACAAATATTCACATATCTTTGTCCTGTTGTTCCTACTCCGAATTGTTCAAATAATTTATTTTGTTTGAAGATTGGAGTAACCTTTGATATATTCAAGGTCAGAAGATTTACTATTATTATTATTATTCATAATTTGTATTCCTTCTAGACGTTTCTTATTACACTCGGTAATTCTAGCATTTCCAGAATCCTCAGTGAATAATTTGAACCGATTATCCACAGTAACTTCACTGTGGCACTAGAACGCTTCACTTCGGAAATTCTAAAATTGTTGATGTTGCTTGATGCTACAAAAAATTTGTTTTCATTTTAGGAAATCATTTATTGTTTAGCATGTTGGAATGAAAATTGCTCGTATTTTGTATCTTCATTGACAGGAATCTTTTTAACGAATTTAAGATCATGGTATCATTTTATGATCTTACGCCTATAGCTCGAATAACTCTGTGAGCGATTCTTCCTTAACGACTATTTGTTTTTAAAGACAATTTTTTTTGCATATCCGCTTTATCGAAATTAAATATTAAAAAATATTATTATCCATCAAGTGATTTAGTTACTCGATCATAGAGTATGTCTATGAAAGGAAGAGGGAGGAAGAGTTAAATAATTTTCTGTTGCCGGACGTTCTGCAGTGTAATTGAGATGTCCATAGCTTTCTCTGTGTGTATATACGCTTCTTATAGTCCAATCCAAAAGTTATGAAACAAGAGAAATTCCAACCGATTTTAATAAAAATATCATATTCACACATCCAAAGAAAGCACAAGCTGACAAATGTGAGAATTATCGCACCATTACTCTAACATCACATGCTTCAAAATTACTGACCAGAATAATATTCAGAAGGATGGAAAGGGTAGTAGAAGAGATAGTAGGTGAAGATCAGTTTGGGTTTAGGAAAAAATCGCGGTACAAGGGAAGCTATTCTGTCTTTAAGATTAATACTTGAAGGGCAGATCAAGAAAAACAAAGAGACTTTTATGGCATTTGTTGATTTAGAAAAAGCTTTCGATAATGTTAGATGGGACAAGATGTTCAAAATTTTAAGAAGTCAGGTCTAAAGTATCGAGATAGAAGAATACTCTATAAACTGTATAAGAACCAAGTGGCTATAATAAAAGTAGAGAATCACGAGAGACGTGGATCAGTTAAAAAGGTTGTGAGACAAGTTTGTTGTCTACCCCCCTTATATTCAACTTCTACGTAGAAGAAGCAATGAAGAAAGTCAAAGAAAAATTTCCATGTGGCATAAGTTTTCAGGGAGAAAAAATCAGTATGCTACTATTTGCTGATGACATTGTCATTGTCATTGTCATTGTCATGACATAGAAGAGAGGGCTGAAGATGTTGAGAAATTACTGAATGGCATGAACAAAATACTGAAGGAAGATTTTGGACTGATTATAAATCAAAGAAAGACTAAAGTAATGAAATATAGCAGAAATGATACCGATATTAGTAGATTAAATAAAAAAATAGGATCGGAGGCAATAGGAGAAGTAAGTGAGTTCTGTTACTTGGGAAGCAAAATTACAAACGATGGCCGAAGCAGGAATGATGTTAAAAGTAGCACTAGCAAAAAGAGCCTTCATGAAAAACAGAATCCTATTAGTTTCAAATATTGATCTAGAAAGTAGAAAAAAACTTTTTAAAACTCTTTGTGTGGAGCACAGCACTTTATGGTAGCGAAACATGGACTTTAGGAATACCGGAAATAAAGAAAATTAAAGCTTATGAAATGTGGTGCTACTGAAGAATGCTGGAAATTAAGTGGACTGACAAAGTAGGAAATTAACGAGTTTTCGAAATGATGGGTGAGAAAAGAAGTTTGTGGAAGAAGTTTACAGAAAGAAGCGACAGATTGGTAGGTCATATTTTGAGACATGCTGGATTGGTTAATTTGTTAGTGGAGGGAACAGTCGAAGGTAAAAACTGTAGAGGAAGACAGATTAGAATATATGAAGCAGATAATTGAGTACGTGGGTTGTAAGGGCTATGTAGAAATGAAGAGGTTAGCACAGGATAGGAAGGGAAAAAAATAGTCCAATATCCGACTGGATGAATTCTACGTCCATCTGTTATTTGATTGAAATGCAATTTTTATGTATAATGATTAGCAACAGAATGCGATTCTGCCGGGTTGCCGATCAAAATATGAGCGCAAGTATTTTAGTGAATTAAAATAATTTCGTTCACTTGTTTTTTTTTTTAAATAAATTATAATTTATTTTAAAGACATATAAAAAACATGAAAATTATGTAGGGGTTGCAAACTGTCAAAATTAGCGTTATTTCTCTCTCGCTTCTACGTATCTTTGTAGTGTTTCAAACTGACAATGCTTATAGCTCACTTAAGATATTTGCACAAAGGAGACGACAGAAGTGCAAGCAATATTTTGCTTGATTTATCTCGGACTGATAACACACTAGAATATAGATACTTATTTTAAAATAAAGGAAATATAAGAAGAATCCATGGGCTTCATGTTTTAGACGCGGCCCAAGTTCAAACTTCCGCTCTGATGTATCGTTATAGTTTTTTGGCGCTATTCCACGTTTATATGGACGAATGCTAAAATCGTCACCAATTTCTAAAATGCATAGTTCACCAAGAACATAACTTGGAAGGTTCAAAAACAGATAGTGACACGTTCTCCTCCTACTTGTTCCCACAACGTTAAACCTGACAGTAAAGTATAAAATGTCTAAATGTAACACCTAAAAAAGCATTTCTCAAACTTTTTCAACTGGCAGAACAGTTAAGCGTAAAAAATAATTCTATCGATCACTGACTTATATGATTTTAATAATTTTACTGTGTTTATATTATTAACATTTAAGACATATTGTATTATGCCATTACAAAACAAACTTAAGAACTGGTTCTGAATTCCTACAGAAACACAATTATGCAGTAGTTATACAGACCATTCATATTTATTAACAAAATGAATTATAATGTTAAGAACCAAGAAAGGGATAGCATAAAATAAGGAAAATAAAGAAAGATCAAATATATTATGTTATTACTCATTGTAAATTTATTTTTTGTTATGATAAATTAAATTAAATTAAATTGCTTATATTCCACCTGCGCACCACATGTCCTATCTTTGTGGACCACAGGTTGAGTATTGCTGACCTGGAACCACATCCTAGCAGTTACAGGATACGCCGAGAATGAAAATAAGAGCTGGTGGATACTGATTTGAATCGAAATAGAAATTTCGCTTTTAATCCAAGCACAGATTTTTAGATTAGAACCTGTTTATCCGGACTGATAGCACATAAACAACTAATTTTCTCAGCCGAAATTTTGCGTTTTCAACAAGCACAGTGAAAAAGTGCTAAATTTACATCAATATTTTCCCCCCGCCCTCCCCTTTCATGTTGAATGTTCTGTGTTGAAACGGAAACTTTGGCAGATACTCACGAGAAGACCCATCTGAGTCGCTCGTGCAGGGTGCCCTTCATGACGACGGACAGGCCCAGCATGAGGTCTCCGAGGTGACGGTGCCCGTACGACTGCGGTCCAACGCCGCGAACACGTAGTGGGCGTACTGGCTCGAGTCTGCAACACGACACACAGGGCTGCTAGAACACAGTCAGTTACTGATACGATAAATGAGCTGGAATGGGAGTCACTGGAAGACAGGAGGAGAGTTAAGACAGTAGTGGAAGTTCACAACGCGTATATTGATGAAAGAATTAGAAGATATTCATGGAAGGGAAATGATAACCACGCCCGCAATCTGGCACTTCAATTTCAGGCATAAGGATGTGGGAACATTTTTTTTTTTTCGTAGGTAAAGGAGTCAGGGATTGGAACAAATTAGCATGGGAAGTGATGAATAATTTACCGAAAAAACTTTGAAAAAACTTAAAATTGCAATTTGTACAGGCCAAAAATAGGCTGGTAAAATAAAAGTGGAAATTTCCACCGTAGCATGCAATATATATCGAAATTAAATTAATTATACCCTTTCAAATAACAATTTGCAGCAGATTGTTTTTATTGGAAGATATTCGGAAAACAAATGTCCTTTTGGAGCATTGTGTATACTGTATACATTGCTGGTGTATTGCACTTTGCATGTGTCAATTTGAATCTGAAAAAGAATAAATAATAGGTACCGAACAATGACCTTTCGTATCAAAGTGAGTGATCTATACAATCAAATTTTACAATGCAGCCTGCAACTGTCTAATTGTGAATAAACTTGACGAAATTAGGCCGATATCTATTACCTCCATCTGCCTAGCAGGTGAAAATTTTGTTACCATACTTTTTAATCATATACAAACAAAATTCTCCTGTTTGCTAATTTCACACACACAGGGGGTAAAAATCAATTTAAAAACAGCAAATGAACAATAACTTTGAAGTATTTCGATCATACAAAATATTTAATTACTCTTAAAACATCGGAGATCTGAAGTAGTATTAAATATAAACCATTGGAAAAATACTCGGTATTCGTAGCGTTTTATTACATTATCTATGAAAGCAAGCAACCTAGATAGCCGTCTCAACAGAAGTTTATGATAATCGTCTAATAAATTCGATGCCACGACCTCTGATCCTGATGTGGTCTGTATCTAATTGCAGTACACCAGTAAACTCCTCATCTGTGCAGGACTTAAAAATTCGAGCTCATGTGGTAGCTCGTATTCCGAGTGCTTACTTTCCTTCGATCATTTGGTTCGAGCCGCTCCTTTTATTATATTCGAAACCGCGTCCTTAATAAGTTCAGTATCTGAAATGAATGAATCAGTGAAGTATAATACGTTCAATAAACAGATAGTGTTAATATCTAACATTGCAGATTGTTGTTAACTCAAATTAAAACTTCTATCTTCATCTTTTAGAGTTGCTGAAGCAACAACCGCTACTGAATTATCTTAGTGAGATTATGACAACGAAGTTAATTTTATGTTGTAATGTAAAATGTATAAAAAAAACTCTCAGAATCATAAAAGCGGGAGTTTTGGTATGAATGATATGATTACTGTAGTATGTTATTATTTATTATTCGGTTTTCACATATATTACGAAAGTAACTGAATGTAACATGTTTTGCAAATGGTTGCTTGTCAACTGATATTTTCTAAAAACTGTAAAATTCTCAAAGAAATCCATTAGAACCTTTAAACTAATGTATGTTATAAAACAATGATTTTTGTTGACATCTAAATGTGAAGCTTGCCTTATCAAAAATTAATTGACGACTAACCACGGTGCGTGTACTTTACGAGCAATAAAATGGATAATCTGTTATAATTTAATACCAAACAGTTCTTCATTACAGAACTTCAAAGTCTATTTTTTGAATTTGGTATAAAAATCTCAAAGGTTGAGAAAAGGTTCCGCAATACTGATTTATACACTAAAGAGCCAAAGAAACTGGTACACTGGGACCCGCGAGCAAGCGGAAGTGCCGCAACAGGACGTGGCCTGGACTCGACTAATGTTTGAAGTACTGCTGGAGGAAATTGATACTATGCATCCCGCAGGGCTGTTCATAATTCAGTAAGAGTACGAGGGCGTGGAGATCTCTTCTGAACGGCACGTCACAAGGCATCCCAGATATGCTAAATAATATTCATACCTGGGGAATCTGGTGGCCAACGAAGATCTTTAAGCTCAGAAGAGTGTTCCTGGAGCCACTTTGTTGCAATTCTGGACGTTTGGGGTGTCCTGCTGGAATTTCTCAAATCCGTCGGAATGCACAATGGACATGAATGGATGCAGGTGATCAGCCAGGATCAGCGTACGTACGTGTCACCTGTCAGAGTGGTATCTAGGCGTATCAGGGGTCCCATGTCACTACAACTGCATACACCCCACACCATTACAGAGCCCCCACCAGCTTGAAAAGTCCCCTGCTGACGTGCAGGGTCCATGAATTCATGAGGTTTTGTCCATACCCGTACACGCCCATCCACTCGATACAATTGGAAACGAGACTCGTCAGACCAAGCAACATGTTTACAATCATCAACAGTCCAATGTCGGTGTTGACGGACCCAGGCGAGACCTAAAGCTTTGTGTCGTGCACTCAAAAAAGGTATTCGAAAGGGCCTTTCGGCACTGAAGGCCCATATCAATGATGTTTCGTTGAATGGTTCGCACGTTGACACTTGTTGATGGCCCAGCACTGAAATCCGCAGCGATATTCACGGTGCATTCGTGAAATGATCGTACGGGAAAATCCCCACCTCATCGCTACCTCGGAGATGCTGTGTCCCATCTCTCATGCGCCGACTATGACACGATGTTTAAACTCACTTAAATCGTGATTACCTGCCATTGTAGCAGCAGTAACCGATCTAACGCTTGCGCCAGACACTTATTGTCTTATACAGACGTTGCCGACTGCAACGCCGTACTTTGAATGTTTACATATCAGTGTTCTTGCATACGCGTGCCTATAGCAGTTTCTTTGACTCTTCAGTGTAGAAATTATCCTTCACATCGAGTCCAACTTATCTACCTGAGTGTTTTAGTAACGATTAACCAAAAGCTAATAGGAACAGAAAGTAGCCGTTAAAGGGGATATTTTTGAACTATTTTATTCAAACCGTGTGAGGAAAATGACACAGTACTTCCACAAATTGTGGTTGACGTCTCTGTTACGCTAAATACATTAGCAGCAACTGAATACCAGTTTTGTTCCCTGTTCCACATAGCATGAAGCGTGAGACCTCCACAGAGAGTTATATATTGTAGGCTAATCAAGACCCCCGACCAGAGGAGGTTCAGCAGACTAGAATTAGATACGTCGTTGGACTTACCAGCGGGAGGAAGACGCTAGTGGGATAGACTAATTGAGCGAGCATAGGTTAAGAGAATTTATAGACAGCCTTTTATGCAAAAGTTTATTCAGCAATAACGTGCATAGGGTGTCATTATATATAGTTCGCAATCAGTAAACAGGACAATAGTTTCGCTAGCCAAGCCGTCTATGTCTGGTCCTTCGATTGGCTTAGCGGAACCTCTGACCAAACAGAACTGCCATCCTGAGAGGTGCAAGGTCCTATGTACTCTGAACTGAGTAGGTACCGGACTGTATACTTGATGATTACCGTAACTGGTGCAGTGCGAGGCGGTGTGCTGTATCTAGTGTTTTTTTCGCTTCTTATGGCTTTGCGCCTCATCGACGTCGATGCCGGAAAGGATTAGGGGCAAAGAACAGCTAGGAATTCAGCAATGATATTTTTGACGGAACTACATCGGCATTACCCTCAAGTGATTTCTGGAAACTACGTAAAATTGAAATCTGGATGGCTGGATGGGGATTCGTACTTGCATCCTCTCGAATTAGAGACCAGAGTGTTTTTAGTGCTGGCGCCAGGATGGATTTTATCGTAAATGGTAACGTTCCACCAATATGGAATTTACTGAAAGAGGCATCGGCCACAAAACCTGAGACATAGCTGGCACTCAGCAAATCTTATAAATACATAAGCTGAAATCCAGAGTTCATTGTGGTCGATATCAATATTCCGAAACTAAAACTTTAATTACTGTTAAAAAGTCTTTGTTGGAGAAAGCATAAAAAAGCAGTATACCTATTGCATTTTCTATCCTAATATGCAACGAAAAAACTGAGGCACTCACCGCCGAGGGGGAAAAACTTGGCGTAGATGCTCTTGAAGGTGGCCTCGTTGATGGCTCCGCTGGGGCACTCCTGCTTGAAGGTGCGGTAGATGTACCTGATCTCCTGCCTGGAGAAGCGCGTTGCGCGGCTGATGGTGTCCAGCCTGTCCGGACGGTGGCGCTCTGGAGGAGGACCTTCGTCTTCGTCCAAATCCACATCTAAAAAAGTCACACACAAAACTCCTTGAAACAGCCATGTGGTTATATACAAGTCTTTTAGCTTCTAAAGAAATGCATCGTTTGACCTTACAAGCGGAAAAGAAATTGTGATCTAAATAATTTTATAAAGCTTAAGATGGAATATCTAAGCCTTATTGAACAATTGACAACGTTTACTTTTGTATCTTTGTAACAGTCCAGACAGCTCTTACAAACAAATTAATCTCTGGTGCCACTGGGAGAGTTGATCATCTTATTTGCCTTCGACAGCCAGCAACAATCGGGCATTGACCTCAGCTCAGAAGTTCATAGCTTAAGACTTAGAAGGAGAATATTGGGAGACATTTCAGAGCCAATAACACGAATAGCCGTACCCCTTGAGAGGAATTTTCTACACTTCAGTATGCCGCGTGTAATAGGTTCGTAGGTGGCCTGAGCAGTAACTGTGTAAATACTTTTAACGCGAGGCCAGCCAATCAGTGTAAGAGAGGGCATTCGGGATCCTCGTACGAGATAGAAGACACCGTTGGTTTTGGTATTGGGAAAGAGAGTGGAGACCATATTTTGTTTTGAAATGCGATGGCACAGATTATGTATGGAAGACGCTAGACTATTTTTGCTACGAAACTTAATATAGAACTGCGACGCTCCCAATTTTTCCTTTTTGTACTGTATTGTGTTTCGTGCTTACGCACACAATTAAACAGATCCAAAGATATCTTACTGTTCTTATTTCACCGTAAGGCATTGACGTATTGGAACTGGTTTATAAAATTTTACAAGTGACTGTGTACCTTGAAGCCTTAGCGTTGTTAATTCTTAAATTTTCAGATACTAGGTGTTACACTGCGCAGCAAAATTTAACTAATTATATGAATGTAAGAAAGTAACAAATTTTACTATTTATATTGCTCCACTAAAATATAAAATCACTAGTACTGGATAACTAACTATGACTAATAAATTATGAGTTTAAAAACTGAAGTAATTTACGGAAATGTAGTAAAGTAAAACACTAAGGAATAAATTTAAAGAGTAATGGTGTATCTACAGTATTGCATGCGTATGCTAATTTACTTGTCACCATTTAGCAGAAATTGTTCTGTAAAGAGCCCAAGGACTTCTCGGTATTTGTGCCCTTACTTTCTATGTTCCTATTATTATTTCTATTTTACTTTGTGTTAAAACTGTATATTAAAAAAAAGGCAACGAAGGAATCATTAGCGCTGATATAACATGTAGCATATTCATTTTAAAGTGAAATTTTTATTCTATATCCTCAAATTTTTCCGTCCATCTATTGCATGCCGCATTACAGCCGACCAGGCGCATGCGCGCAGGTATGACGTGACCTAGTGTGGAGACCTCATGTCCGATAACATTCACAAGGGGAGGTTTTCAGTGTGGAAATTGCAGTCGTGGAACGAACAAGTCTGTTTCTCGCCCTAAAGCAGTTCTGCCTGGTGGGCCTCCGTTTAAGAGAAATTGGGGATTAAAAAGTGCTTAAATTGTATGTAAATGAGCTATACTTCATGGAAGACGGCTAGTTTATAATGTCTATTTGGACGTGCTCGTTAAGGTGGTGTAATCAGATGCGGTGTGTCCGAGGTTCGATTTCCCCCCCCCCCCCCCGTAATTTTTTTTCTATTTGTATTTTTTTATTACTATTCTATGTTGTACTAAATGTCTCCTTTACCGAAGTTGTGACTGACTAGTGTTTTTTATTATTATTATTTCTGTCTTATTTATTTGTAATATATACCTCTGTAATTGTATAATGTGCACTATGTTTCTGTTATATTTATGGCCTGTACCCTTTGTATTCTGCTATAGACCTTAAAGGTCCGTGAAAGCAATAAATGATGATTCTATGTTGTAGCATTAAAAATTGTTTTGAAAAAAATTCTACAATTTTTTTTATTTTCCTTTGACAAATACACAAATATTAGGATGGTACCACCGAAATGTACACATTTATGTCAGCCATGTGATGTGTATTTCTATCATCGGGTAAAAATACTAATAAGAAAACTTCAAAATGCGCTGAAACTGTTGCAAGATAACCATGCAATATCTTTTCGTGAAGTTGCTGTTAAGATATATTCTCTTATTCACCACATTTTGCGAGCGCCTGTATTTTATGACAGGGTAAAATATTCATGGTATGGTTAAAAATTAACGAATAAAATGCCGAAATTTACAAATGTTAACGAAACCTGCTTTCCTAAATCAATAATAAATACTGTATGTGACTGCCGAAACATATCCTTCATAAAATGTTCCTGGTTTTTGTTTCAAATGTTTTTATGATTTATACCATCTTAATATTTGCGTATTTGTCAAAGGGAAATGAAATTTTTGTAGATTTCGTTTCAAAACAAATTTTTAATGATACAAGATGGAATGGCAATAAATAAGTTTCGGGGTTGGTGGGATCGAACTTCGAACCGGTCGTATCTGATCACTCCGCCATAACGACCACGGCTAAATAGACATTATAAGCCAACCGTCATCCGTAAAAGTATAGGTCATTTACATATAATTTAAGCACTTTTTTTAATCCCAGATTTCTCTTAAACGGAGACCAACGAGGAAGAACTGCTTTAGGGCGAGAAACTAGAGGTGACGTGCTATTTACCAGATTTGTTCGTTCTACGATTGTGATTTCCACACTGAAAACCTCTCCTAGTCAGTTGAGATCTGTCTGGCGTCGACTACAGTTGAACTGAAGCAAGGTAATCGGAAACTGACGGGTGCTTTCTAATCTTCTCTTCCGAAAACAGGAAGTATTATTTCTTCGTCCATTTATCGCATGTCGCATTACAGCCGGCTGCGGAGTGGGGATAAACTGAAAGGCGCTCGGCAGAGCAGCCAAGGCGAATATGGCGGCGCCCATAGCTCGCATCAGTTAACCGTTTAGCATTTACATTCTCACTTATTCGTGCGATTGTATTTATTATTTATTCTGTACCGGTACTCTAATACATAGATTGAAATTAAAATTTATAGTTGAATGTCTTGTTTACTATTGATTTCCCATTATCCTTCCCATTTTCCAATTATTAAGTTAAGATTAAGAACGCAATTTTAATACCCTAAATCGAATAATTTTCCGAATATTTTCAGTTAAGTGCTCAAAAAAGTTTCACTTGTTTCGTGGTTTCATAAAACCACACAGTTGTTTTTTTTATTTATTTGAATGTAATGCATGGCCCCTAAATACCATATTTTAATTACGAGTACAGTTCATAGATAAAGCTTCTTGAAATGCTATCACTAAATCTGATACAAATGTGTATAAAATAATGATGTTTAAAACATTTTTTTATGTCACTAGCTTTAAACGTAATAAAAAGGTTCTGTGCTTGTTACGGTAGCAATTGATCATCAGCATATATTACTGGTTATCAAAGAAAGGGAACAATCGGCTTGTAGGATAATTGTCACCTGAGTATGCGCTCCATAGCAATTACAATAAATTAATTAATTTAAAAATACATCTAAGAAACAAGGGAGCAATTAAAAATGCATTTTGTGGAGTGTATTTTTAGACTCGGTAATCAATTTTAGATACAGACCTGCAATTATTTGCAAAACGGGATGCGCATTACTGATTTGGTAGGTTTATTGAGATAAATTGTTACAGTAGCACCTAGTAGTTTCCCAGCAAATGTTTGAGCTAAAATGCTGCATAAGTCGAACAGTTCCGTTCTCCATCATCCTGATACGTTGTTTTGGCGCAATTTCATCCTTCCGCGAATGAATGCGAGCGTCGCTTTATAGTTCCACGCAAACATTTTATTAATGGCGGAGGGTGTGGGGCGTGAAAGCAAGAACGTGTTCAGTATTATAAAGCGCCGGTGTGGCTCGTTGAAGAAGATTTATTGGCAGCTTCTTGTCCTCCATGGCTTCATAAATGACATCAATTTCCTTCGCCGCCGTGTTGATGCTTCCTTCAGTTCAGCCCGCCAGGATATATAGTATCCTTGACAGACGTTATTGGTTTATAGTCTTCTGTCCTTAGAGTCCGTGTTTGGCTTGAACTTTTTAATGATTGAGTATCAGCAGACTATGTGAGGCAAAGTGAAGAAGTTAGATTTTCGAACAGAAATACCATATGTTAACACTAAATGTGCTAAAAAGGTTTCGTCTGTTCGTCGATGATACTGAGAATGATCTATTGAAATAGTTAGAGATACAGAAATTTATATAAGTCTTATTCACAGACAATTCCAGATTAATTCTTCACATAAACTACGTGTGATACAAGATCTCTATTGTATTATCCATAAAAGTCGATCCAAGTACAAATTTTTATAATACCGCATTGTTTATTTTAATTTCATTGTGATAGAGCAAACACTCTGTTGGCGATTTTCCTCCACACCTAGTGTTGAGTTTCGTATTTTTGTTTTGTTTGGTTTTTTAATCTTAAATTCTTTTAGAGCAATTTCGCCAACCATTTGCTATTACCATTTACAAATTTTAATTTTTTCAGTATTTCAGATAAATTGTACAGCATTTAACTTGGTAATTTATTTCAATTGTCACCCGCCTTCTGTCTTACAATGACTGACAACTCAGTTTCTTTAACATGTCAACTACTAATCGTGGTGTGCGGTAGCTTCCACAAACCAATCTTGTCGTTCTTCTTTGCACGCAATCTATCTCTTGTTTCGACAGCATGCTGTAGATCCCATACCACCTCACCATACACAACCAATGATGTGACAAATAGTTTGTACACCAATCTCCTCACTTCCCTGGTTTAAGCGGTTAATTTACCAAAATAAGGAATCACTTTCCAGTTTTGAGCCTCTGTTTCATCAATCCAGAACATTTTCAGCTACACCCTTAGGATTGTTAACAAATAAAAAGGGTATACGTCATGTATTAATGGAAGTCTTAAAGACCATTACAATAAAAACGTTATGATTGAATTTGTATCCTCCTTAATAATCACAAAAGTCATACTGCTCCTGTTGCAGAAGCCAACATCTGTGAACTTATCTTTGAAAAAGTATCACCTATTTATGCCTGATTATTCTAAGTGGATAGATCATTGTTACTACAGAAACAATAAGACAGAATTGGTCAATTTATCACGTATGTTGAGGACGTTTATATAGTTACAGCAGAAAGTATCACAAATATTGTATCTTAAATAAACATGAACCCACTTATCTATTTACAGTCGTTACAGATTACCTAGGTCTTGTTGGAAACATTCAGACTATTACAAATAACCGTTACAATTTTCTTTAGATTATTTTGGATGAGAATAATAATGAGCAGAGTTATATTAAATTTAATTTGAAACGTAAATGATTTTCTGGATTTTGATTTCCTAAAAATTGGTAAATGTTTAGAAGGCAAGACCTGACGATAATACACAGCGAGTTTTAAAATTTTTGTGGAACTCTTTTGTGGTGTGTTAGAAGGAAAATTCGGGTTAGTGAAAATCTATGTGAGGAAAGAATTCTTGTCCCAGTCAAGTGATTTCGACAATCATGGAAAAATAACAATCGATGGCTCTAAGGAATTGATTTAATGTTTGACCGAAGAAAATCATTTCTTCGCCATCTTAATAATAACTCTAAATTTAAACGTCCAGGATAAATATGCGTAACTGGAAATTGTGAGTAATGTAGCCTGTTCTGTAGATTTTATCAACAAGCAAGATCACCGTCTTCTTCAGGTTCTACGAGCGCAGAACCTCACCTGGAAAGTAGGTCGCATTTTCGTTGTATGAAGGTTACTGCAGTGCGTTAACAGCATCTAACGTATGGCCGTAATAAACAGTTTATGGCCGTCCTTTATTGAAATTGTTAACTGCCTGAAGAACAGCGAAATGGCTGCATTAATAAAATTTGAACAAAAACTAGAAGAGCTACCATCACGGAGCAATAAAGTGCTTATAAAATATTTAACAAGAAATAAAGTAAAATTAAGTTTTAAGATATATATTCCAACAACAAACACTTTGTTTCTCAAAATAATTTTGAAATGATTGATTAAATAGCTGTAACTTTTGCGTTTCTCTCACTGAATCATTAATGTTGTAATTATTTTTCATAAGATGAGCTACTAACATTACATAGAACATTTTTTAACTAGTAGTTACTCAAGACTTTGTGCGTCTTGAAGTTTGTTATAGCGTAAGAATTTTCTTTATAAAACTAATAATAGTAATAAATAAACTAATATAACAATACAAAAACTTTAATCATATTTTACCACTAGATTAACGAAATTATTTGCTTTTTGGATACTAGTTTTTTTGATTATGTGTCGATTCAATCAATTAATTCTGCTTTAAAATAGAAGCTTAATTGTTGAAGTGCGACTTGTTTGTATCTTTATTATCATCTTTGACAATATTATTATTGGTTATTTTTACTTCCTCACTTTGTAAAAACAAATGAACTACAGTATATTGGGTTAGATTTACCAAAACAATTACATGTATTTTTGTAAAGACAAATTCGGAATGTCACAAAAATTGAACAGTAGCAAAAAGGTGCGCACACAGAAAAAAAATTACTCCGAGCTGAACTGGAAGCAACGCCATCCTTGTCAGAATATGACTACGCAGCTAGTGTGACCAATTTGCCGATATTAATTTAATGAGTTTGCTATTCGTATATAATCAACAATTTTAATTTTTTTTTTTTTTTTAACTTTGATTTCTCATAAACTGCGAACGAAAATGGGTGTTTAACTTTAAGTGACATACTATTTCCGTCTTCCCATCTGAAGACGTCTACTTGAAAACTTGCCGAAACTAAATAGATTCGAGATAAAAATTTTAAGATTTATACTTCCTGCTACAGAACTTTTAGTTTAAGAAGTGTATCAATTTTTGTGCTTCTAAATGTAGCACACATATGAATACGTCTTAACGTTCTTGCTGTTATCTATTAAACAAGTATATGCTATAACCATAAGAAGCAAAGAGTTGTAGGCTACAAAGCAGGAGATTATTTGACGTTGAAGACTGCGAATTGACAATAACAATTCTCAAAGCTACTATTCACTTTAGCGGGATAAAAACTATGCAACTTTACAGTCAAGACTATATACCACCTCTGAACCAAATTTCATTTAAATCCGTCGAGCAATTAAAGTGTATTGAGGAACATAAACTGTTAATTTGCCACTAGTAACAGCTCCGCAAACACATATTTACGCTGAACTTCATATTGATTTAAATGAGACGATCATCGACAGAAGCAACATTAATAGACTTTCATAACCGTCCCATAATCTGAGGGCATAATTAACGTAAAAACAGGGAAAATCAAAGTTATAGTAGGCCTATTGTTACTTCAAAGCAATTTACCGTGAAGATATACTCAAAATATCTGCATACAGTAATAAAAAGAACATTTATGGTACTTTCAGAAATGATATAATAAAAAAAAGTTATTCATATATATATATATATATATATAGTGAGATAATTACGGCTTATGGTAGCTTGAATTGCAATGAAGAAAAGATTGTGTGGGATAATATTGAACATTTGGATTTCTGGAGTACTTACACTACCTGCTAACAGAAATTTTATTTTACTGTTGGGAGATAACTGTACACTAAAATTCCTGCTAATAATCATTTTGTAGAGAGTATAATGTAAGCAACTATTACGTTCACTTTAGTGTTTTGTAATTCCGGACTAATGGAAGGAAGGCTTACGTTGCGAGTTTCTATGCAGCTCTCGCTCAGGAGTAAGACTGAACTGCGTACTTCTCTGAACAAAAGTTCCGGCTATCGAGCAGTTTGCAGCGCCGCCTGTGTAGTCGGCGACCCGCAGTGCGCCGCACGCTGGGACGAGGCGACACGGCCGTCGCTAGTGCTGTGGGCCCCGAGCCCTGTCCGGCATAATTAAGCCGGCCGGGTGGGGCTTCCGCTCTCTCCCCGTACACCGGAAATCAATGAACGGCTGACACACAGTCGGATGCGTCCGTCAGGCAACAAGTCCCTGATTCTTACGGAAGACAGACAGAAGCTTTCAGAGATTTCTTTTTCGTTGGTTGGCGTGGCTGCATTTTTCAGTGGTATTGCTGCTGATGCGACATGAATCAGAGGAATTCAAATGACGATGGAGCTGAAGTGTTTTTCTTGAAACTGAATTTTGTTTGTTTGTCAGGGCTTTACAGCATAATTCTTATTACAGCCGGGAAAGGACTGAAGGTAGGGATCATCAAGGAATTCAGCCTTGAACTACTAAAGGAACCATTCCGGCATTCGCTGAAGCGAGTGATCCTGAAAAGTAATTTAAAACTCCAACTTGTATGGCCCTACCGTAGGCCGAACCCGCGTGTTCTCGAGTGCAGGCACGAAGCCTCCTGTAGTTAGGAAGTTACTCAAGTTACTCCTCTGGAGTAAATTTGATCCGAGTGATATGTTGACAACAACATTTAGAACTACGCCAAAGACAACATAATCTCCTCAGAAGCTCATATGAAAACCAGTTTTTTCCCCTTTCACACACTGTTAGGTTGAAAAATCATACCAGGGAAGACTAAGTTACGAAATCTCTTGAGACACATGGAACTCGTCACAGAGGTTAACTTGTTATATCCTAGAAATTACATTAAAAAACACATGAAAAAATTATCGTTCTGAATTATTGACTATCAGTGATTAAGGCGTCTGACGGGAGATCGAAAGGTTTCCAGTTCAAATCCCTCTCTCAGCGGGTATTTTTATAAGCCTGTAACGTACCCTGTATCGCTCCCTTTATTTTTGTAGAGAACACATGTGAGTGTTACTTTATCATACTTTTAAATTAATATTTTTTGCTTATATTTCCTGCACCAGACCAGTACATAAGGATTTCCGTAATCCCTCTTTGTCCGTTGCCTGGTTTTATTTCGATACTAACGCTGTAAATAAAATTATTAATAATCAAATTCTTACAATACAAACTTTAAATTAACTCCTTTGTCTATATCTATATTTCAATCTCACTATCAAATAAAACACTTTTTACTTATCTTATAATTCCTATATTTTCTATTAAACAAACAATTATCATTTCCAAAGTCACATTCCATTATCTTTATCAAAACCCTAAACCTTCTGCCCTCAGGCTAATATTTTCCTCTTCTTAATCCTGCCAGGATTCTTGTGGCTTCTCCATCTAGCCATTCTCTTTCATCTCTTCTCTTAAAACATATTCTTTCCAAAACCAACTCGTCCTCTTCCTTTCAAATCATTTCTTCATCTCGACTGTTCATTATTTTCCAGATATCTCATTATATTCATCTTGACATACTTTGATCTTGGAACTTAAAAATACAGAGTTAGTATATACAATTACAATAATTAAATAAAAAAATAGCTTTATTAATATTAAAATCACAAAATGTGAGGTTGTGTTCCTCACAAGCCCCTAAACCAACCTTCACATCTGGCTTGCTGTGTACTGTGACGTACGCTAGATCGTTTCCGTGGTTCGGATTTTACGTTAAACCGCAGGTCTCCTCTAGAGCTAACAGCCCTAATTGTAACACTGATGTGTACACATTCACAGCCAATTCAAGCCAAACAACGGCTAAACGTGGTCCTAGCTAACCCAAAAGAACATACATAGTATACAGACATACGTATTACGAACAGTGCCTTGAATTTTAATGGTGAATAGATTTGTTCAGTGATACTACATACCTTTGTTTAATGAACATCTGTAAAGTCAAAAAACCTAAAATTGGCTACTTTTCTCCGTTTTTAGAGAAAATTAATTACTGGATTCTCAATTCAGGAATTACGTTAGTAATTTTAAAAATTCTGAATAATAACAGAAGCCGTTGATGGAGATTCTTTAAAAAATATTTGCATCACTTGTATTGGACTAAACTTGACACAAGCTTGTAATTTACATTATGTGTTTTGCTCTGTCTCTAATATTCTTTTCTACCCGATATGAACGGATACAGGTTACAAGAATTTCCTTCCTTTAAAGAAAAATCCTCCTTCTAAGATCTACCAAAATATATTTTTACTAATAATCTGATACATTGATCTCGGCAACGTAACCGACTACTAGATAAGATTACTAGAAGATTAAATTAACGAAAAATTTAATGTCATTAAATTATGAAACTTAAGTATAAAAAGATCAGCAGTTTCATATGAAAAGTAATGAATGACAAAAAAATATGCACAAAAGAAACTAAATTTACAAACTGACACATTACGAGCCGAATGCTCCTAGGAGCGTTCTGATAAATCTGGTACTACTAAGAAAGTTAACATTAACATCTTCTGTTATTAGGAAATTATGTTGTTAGGAAATCAGCTACCCTGTCGGCTAGCAAGAAACTGGATACCGTAACATTGTATTTTGAAAGCAAAAAAAAAAAAATGTTATTTGGACAAAAGATTCGCAGTAATGAGCTATTTCTCAGGGCAGCATAGGTGGCATACTTGTAAAAAATTTCTTACATTTATTCTCCGATCCATCTATTTTGGGACAGTCCTAAGCTGCTTTTTCCAACGGTTTATTACGTTAATACTACTTTTAAAAGTGCAGGGAAAATACACAACGGAACAATGTGATAAAAAAGGAACTGGAATGAAATAAGTGAGGCACTAGCAGCATAAATAATATACAGATATTAGTAACTGTTACGACACATCGTACAAGATTTGTGAACATCAAGTGATCAAAAACAGAAATAAAAATAGAAGTAAATCCATTTTGACGGAAAAGACAGCGAAAATAATGAATAGTTTTAAATAAATGAAACAGAAAGATTACCGTCGTGTACTATTGTGTCAGATAAATTGGCTAAGATATTGTTAAAATAATAACTAAGCTTGTAACATAATTGATATCAAGTTAAAGTGTAGCCATTCGCAGCAATATATTTCTTGCAACATCCGGTAAAGATATAAATTTTTGACGATAAGCTCCTTCTGACGTAAATCTCAGGCAGAACTGGCAGCAAGTTTTCTACATGGCCAGTTTTGCAGTCTATATATCATACAAAATATCTGAAACTTGCCATATAACGCCAAACATTACTGCAGTTTATTATAAGCATCATATGTTTTTATCGATAAGCCCCTCACAGTAGCTGCGCTTATACATCAACCATAATCTACTTTCCCAAACCGTTTAAATGGAAATGGAATTTATTACTTTGTATAAAAACGTTTTATCAATTTCTCTACATTGCAATAGGCTGTAATTTTGGTTCCAGCCGTAAAAGTACATCAGTGAATAGTAAAAAAAACACAATGCATATATATATATATATATACATATTGTGATCGTATCTGGCGCAAAAGTAAAACAAATTTAAAGAATAAATATGATATTATTGTCTGAATGTTAAACTAATAAAAACGTAATATTTGAATTATAAGATATGCTACCATGTAAAACGTTCTAGCGCAGGCATTTTCCCTAACGTAGAGCCGCTGAGGAACATTCTCTAAGTAGCTTTTATTTAGATAAAACATGGATCTTTGAAACACAAAAACCTGGTGCAATGGGTCGTAAAACCTGACGCCTGATGGCTCGCACCAAATCCTCATTGTCTGAATCCAGGTCCAACGTGAGTTTTAAAATACCGATTAACAAGCGTTTTGAAGTTATCCGCAATGTACTGTTACTAAGTAAACTGTGGTTTCAAGCTTACCTTGTAATTGTTCCAACGTGGATTAATTTCCAAAATAGTTTTAATAGCTAAATTAAGGACAAAGTTAGTTGACGAAACGATTATATCTTCATTTATTAAATATGTAGAAAATTCAATTAAGACGAGACAGTATAAAATTTTATAAAGAAACCACAGTTTTCGAAGACCACGAAAGAGGTGGACACAGGGAGCAGAACAGCGAAACGGCCTATTTAGAGTAGAAGAAATAAGAAAATTTTCGAGACGATACTTCATTAGCAGTCATTATCTACCTTCAATATATTGTTCCTATCTTCTTGGATTAGTGAGAGACTGACCACCCTTACCATACCTGATTCCGGGTGTAGGCGTTTGCCTAGAGGATGTACCCCTTCATGGAACCTTTATTGGAAAGATGAAGTGATGTGGCTTCCCATTACCTTCCCTAGTGATTAAGTATCTATGTTATTGTATGTGTGGATGACTGTGAGAGCGTGTGTGTTTATTATAGATAATTGTTTACGTTGTACGAAATGGAAGATTGATTATGGGGAGGGTGAAACTCGGTGCCTGCCCATTGAGGACTGCTCAACCGCAAGACACGAAGTGGACCTCCAAGTTCAACGACCTCATCCGACCTCATCATCAACAGCGCTGTCCTCATTCCGGATGAACTGCGGAGAGTTTTGGTATTTAACCCAGGCAACCAACTGGGTGGGCTATTGGTGGTTACCAAACGTATTTCCCTGTAGTCTAATTTCATTTGTCAGACCGCATTCAAGTCTACGCAGAGAAGGTCCAGAAAGGAGTGTGTGAATTATTGTTGCTGGTGCCAAGATGGAAATTTCAAAATAAAATCTGAAAAGCCTGAAACAGCTGAACTTCAAAAATGAAATAGCGTTTGTAACGCTCTGCACATGGAGAATTTAAAAATTATCAATTTCCTAAACGAAAACTTTATTTCAGTGTGAGTAAAGAATTCTATCTCGCTCGGGGCTTCACTGCTAGTCGATGATGTTGTAATTAGGATCAGGATGGATTGGGAATAAGGAACTTTAAGGAATTTGATAATGGCCTTTTTGATTAAACCAACCCGGAATTGCACGCTGTGATTTCCAGAGGTATTAGAAAACTGAAATGGGGTGTAGAGTGGTCTGAATGATTATCAAATCTATTAAAATTCATAAACGTGTTGATTCATAAGGAACTGCTCCAAGACAATATTTCTTAGTTACGTTTTGTGAAAACTGATACTAATCTTTATGTCTTTCACTTTAAACATCTAACCCTATAAAATACTTGAATCCTGAGGTTCAGAAATGATGAGGACAGCTAAAGCAGAAATTCCAGAGGTGCTGTAGTACATGCGTCACTGGTTATATCTCGTTGTTCAAATGGCTACATGCGTCTGATATAATTCTCGGATTTCTTTTTTGTGTGGTGGAAAGCTCGTCATTGAAACAAAATCAGGATTATGAGTGGGGGACAGGAAAGAATCGAACCCGGATCCTTGTCCGCAATACTTCTCACTTCATCTACTGCAAGTAGTTCACAAACTCAGTTACTTTTTGAACTTTTTATGGATTGTAATTACACGCTCATTTCTTCTTATGTGGCGGAAAAATCTGCAGTGTCAGTTTTAAAGCCAACAAGATTTATTACAGTAACCTAAATGAGAATGGCTGTGATTGAAATTTTATCAGGTGCGCCAACTCTCCTGTGACAACTGCATTCCCACCGGTCCTCGTATTTAATAACTCGTCTCTGTGGAACAGAGTGATATACGAATGGGGAGTGAAAAAGAATGAGGCAAGAGATAGTAACACCAATTTAACAGAAGGTTTCATACAAATCCTGTTACGGGCGAATATTAAATTGTGTAAATGGATTATCCGAAAAGTCGTCACTTGTTCTCATTGTCTGGAGATTCGATGCGTTTGAATATCGAAAAGTTTGTGGAATATATTGACATACTACAAGTACGTTACATTTACGAAACTGTGATGGTAAAATTTTGTTGGATTAGACCCGGACTTCTGAAATTGCTAATCACATAAATTTTTATTTGCCTTTTTCGAAAGAGGAGTAAGGTTCCATGTCATTCAACGTAAAGTTCCTTTGCTAGAACAAAATCTGAATGCCCAGAGCCATCTATATTAAAATTCATTGCGCTTAATAATTCCATGTTTTCTATTCAAATGAGAAGAAGCTATACAATAATTAAAGGCCCTATAAGGAAAATACTTCGGGTTTTTTTTATACAGTTCATCGACAACGGCGTTATTAGGATGCTGCCACGGAAAGCGAATGAAATCGGTCTTGCCATTTTTTTAAATGGAAGAATCATTAAGGCTTTCGCCGGGAATGTTTTCGAAATCCAGGAAAAAACTGAACTCTGATGGCCGCGTATTTATGAAGGACTTCTAAAACCGTAGCAAGAAGTAATTAATCTTTATTTTAGAAGGAAAAACAATAAACACCGTGAAGAAGTGAGTTATGGTTGTAATATGTTTCCTGAACGTTTTTGTTTTGCTATACTCACATGTTAAGTATTTTATCCATGTTACTGAGAATAAATTATGTTAGTTCAAATTTGATGCACCAACTGGTTATGGCTTATTGGTATCACCAAGATATTTTTCACTAGACCTGGTATACTGTTTTTAGTTCTGTGTCTGTACTAGATTCCAGTAAAAGCGATAACTCCAGATGTAAATAGCCTAATATTTCATTTTAAAGAAGCTTACACTTATGTAGATGTCATAGGATACTTGGTTCATTTATTTCAGTTTGAAAATTTATGATCTTATGGTATTAAAACCATATGGTATGACCGGCAATGTCACAACTACATTCCAAGCTATTAATAACACAATTAATACTGCATAATTTTAATATCAGCAACATGGTAACCGTAAAATTACACATTTAATTTTGATTTATATGACAATTTTTTACATCTGTGATATTTTATATGTAAATTTGAATTTAACATACAAAAATTCAAACTTTTTCGGTGAATAAATTGCAATAAATTTTCTCAGACGGATGGTTGATTGTTACTCGATAACGTAACAATTTGGTATCAATAAGAGTGAAATGTCACCTGTTGTGGACTACCCTGTTATTAATATACACTGAGCAGTGTGCTTGCCAGCTAAACCAGCTTCGATTTGGGACGGTTAACTATTTTACAACTTGTTGCACAATGCAAAAAGATCACGTAGAACAACCAAGCACATCATATTTCTCAGTATCGAACAGACAAGAAGCTTGATAATTTCTTAGAAGCTTCCAGTCAAATATGGAAGGTATTGGCAGTTCCGTATATGAATATATCGCAAGAGTCATACAGAAAAACAAGATGGCATGGTATACATCTAAGAAGTGCTCTACAGCTCACTAGACGAATTTTAAAAAAAAACTTACCATGTAAGTGAATGCGCACTTGTTAGCTCAATAACCCACGCTAATTATGGCACTGCGACGTATGAATTTGTCAGATAACGTGCAAATAATCGAATGGATTAAAATGATTGATATCTTACAAGATATAACCGATATTGGTGGCTTCATTGTCGAAAAAATTTGCAAAATACTAAATATTTCATGACCAAAGAAAGGAATTCTTGATTTCGACAAACCTGAATGCATTTGGGAGATTTTAATATACACAAAAAACCACTAGACGTATGCAGATAACTACCAGAATAGTGAAATACTATCATAGTGGGCTGAAACCTAACTGGTCATTTCAATAGATGTGGCAATTTCCAAGTAAACTCATTTTAAAACCATAATTAAATTTTAAGACACCAACGTAGTTGATGATATTATGAACAAGGGAAACTTTTGTGCAATTCTTGTCGCCGCAGAGAGCAAATCAGTGGTAGGTTACCACAGAGCCATGTAGAAACATTTGCCAAATATAAGCTAGCAATATTATCTTCTATCTTCTCCAAATACTCGTCAACAGAACGAGGGAAACCTCAGCAGCTAGCGTGTGAAACCTTGCGCTTGACATTGCACAACAGATAGTGAAATAGCGTACATTTCTTTGTTTCACCAGAATTTATGTCGATACTCAACTAACTATAGGCACCTGAAATTAACACAGAATATACAGCTGGAACGTCTGGAAATCCTATTTTTTATTGTTTTGGTAAACATTGTATGAGCGCTCGTAATCATTTCTCTACACCAAGTGACACACGTAACAAGTTAGTAAAAATATAATTTTGTGGTCTTCTTTTCGTGTCGTTTCATTTTAGCAAGCCTACAATTAAACAATATAATAGTGTAAGTTATTTACATATTTTGCACAAAACTTCCCATTCATAAGTATTTCTGACTTTAATTATAAAACTAATGTTTATTCAGTGACCTTAAGCTACCAACAGTACGTTGCGCTTAGAATTATGAAGAATGCATTGCTTTATTTCACATTTTTGTATTTGATTAAAAAGTCAGAGTGTAGTAATATAAGTAAAATCTATTTGATACTGTCGCTACCTTTGGACAAAAATTTTTGCGTTAACATTTCTTGCTTTCGTGTGTGTTGGGTAACAAGAGGAGTATTATCTCCATTGAGGGCTAGGTTTTATAAGTATCCAGTGATCGTTTTTGTCTTTAGTAAGTACCTATTGCTGTTTAATGACACTGGCTGTTATTCTACTCTGCAATGAACTGAAGGAAGTCCTGTGAACTGCTGCTCAAGTCATTAAAAACTCCTGTCTATCACACACGACATCCACTGAAAGCAATTACCCTCTCTGCATTGTTATCATGTGTAAAAAAATCTTCAATACCCCTGTTAATTTAGCAACCGTTTGTTCACGTCAGAGCTTAATTAACTTTCTACGCCATCCAATGCGCGTGCATAAAGTGGTCTTCAAACAACATTTGTGTGTGTTTGTTCACTATTCTTCTCCTTTTTTTCACATGCCATTGCAATTCTTTTCCTAATCATCACAAAACTCTGTGAAAAAGTAGATTCCATCCATTGCTTTAACGATGTCGGTTACGATTAAGCTCTGAAAAACATATCCCTCTCTCTCTCTCTAAGCTGCTTAATTTTCACTAAACACATTTGATTACACCTTCAATGATTAATCTGAAAGCCAATTATTTTAGGTTACATTTTATACTGGTTTCTTATATCCTTCATATTTTTTTCTTGAGTGTGGGTAGTTAAACAACAACAGCGGTTTATGGGAGCGTAAGTTGTACAATTTAGTATGGTATTTCTGCGTTTGGCATCTCTTAACATGAGAAATTTTCACGAAAACTATCATTGAGTAAATAGAGAAAGTGTTTGCTGCAGGATGGTTGTCAAACATTTAAAAATATTGCAGCACCATAAAATGACGCTCCGAATGAGTGTAACAATGAGCTAAAAAAATCAGAACAGTTAGACCAAATGTTTATTTTCATTTTAAAAGAATAATGTAGATAGTTGAAATTACAGGCTTCGTTTCATTTCTTTTTTCTTCTTGTTAGATATGTGTACACCAAAATGTAGTGATCACTATTGGTGCCTTTTTTTTAGTACCTACATTAGCTGGTCTCACATAATGACTAAATTTCTTTTCGATTCTTCGATTTAGTTTTCCCTTAGGCTGAGCTTACTAAATTTTGCTAGGGTAGTAGATGAGTGTTTTCCTTGTTGATTTTATACATCCATTAATACTATACAGTTTTTTAAAAAAAATTGTTAGAACTTATTGTTTATAAGAAAAAATAAAACCAAAGTAAAAAATGTCTATTGTGTCATTGTATAGGTTATCAAACGAGGTTTCCAGAAAAAAAGTGATAATGGAAGTGTTAACAAATAAACTCACAATTTGTACCGGAAAATCATTAGGCCTTCATTTCATTGCAGCAATTTTTTTATAAACCATTGAAAAACTAATGGCTTTGCTCTTAATTTTTTTAAGACGATTTCAATTATATATAGCAAATTTTTTAGCAATCTAATTCATTCGTCACAAACATTACTCGACTCTTTTTAATAAAAATAAGTAAAGGATATTTGGACACACGTTCCTGGTTAACGAAACGAAATTACTGTAATGCTTTATTACTGGTAATTAATACTTCTACACAATACTTTATTACATTTTTCACGGTGAATTTTGAACATATATAATTCAAACGGCAGTACTGTCGCTTGACGGGCATTCGGGACGACCAATGTTCGAATTCTCGTACGGTTTTCAATGATTGGCAAGATCACATCAGGCGAATTCCGGCATTGTTTCCGAAAAAAGGCTATGGCTGAATACTGTTCGTTGTCTCAATACTCTTCAGCCTCTAATGACTTCATCGTCGACGAGGCGTAAGGCTCTAAGGAAAGGAATAAGCTGGCAGTGTTAAGGTCTACTTTTGCGAATTTCCCCGTGGTTTTACATCCAATAGTAAAAGCATTCATCCACAACACTATCTAAAGTTTAATACAGGATATCTAGCAGGGGTGGTAAACATAGGAGGAAGATAAATGTAAAGAAGAATCAGCTTATTAGATACACTAAAACTAAAGGTTGATTATAATCATTAGGTGGGGAAATAATTGCATGTTGAAGACTTGATGCGTAAATATCTTAGCATAACGTTTGATAACAAACTCAACTGAGCATGACACATTGGACAGGTAGTAGGAAAAGGTTTCAAAATCCTTCACGTGTTAGAGAGAGTGATGAAGAGATGTATAATAGAAGTAAAGAAAATAGGTTACAAAAAATTTCTAATTGCTTGAATATAGTGGTGTAGCATGGGACCCACATTTTGAGTATCAAATACAGGAGTTGGAGGGGGTGCAAAGAAGGCCTGCTAGATATGTCTCTCAAAAATACCGAAGAACACAATCAATCATCGATGTGATAAAATAGTTGGAAGACAGGAACAGGCTAAAGAGAGTCATGGGAATGTACGAGGTGTGTATTGGTGATGAGATGTGGAAAGATGTTGGTGTAAGAATTAAAAGTAATGCATGGAAGGGAAAGGATGACCATGACCACAAGCTGGCGCTCAATTTCAGGCACAAGGGTGTTGGAAGATTTTCATTCGTAGGTAAGGGGATCAGGGATTGGAATAAGTTACCAACAGGATTGATGAATAATTTATCAAAAACGTTGAAACAATTTAAAATTGAAATTTGTGTAGGGCAAAGGTAGGTCGGCACAAGAAAAAGGAATAATGGGAATGTAGAGGAATTTACACCGGAGCGTGTACTCCATTGCAATTTAATTAAATTAAATAATATATGATTTTTTCTAATGACTGAAAATATAGTAGTTTTGGCAGCCCAAAAATTTTCACGTCAAATTCGTAAATATTAAGGTGGTGACAGTTTAGAGCGACATGGCGGTAGTGAACTTGTCTATCGCAAAGTTTTGATGGCATGGCCCGACAGACATGATACCATCTTCCAGCAAGTAGAGCAGCGCCGCACATCCATCACGATGTACAGCGCCCCCAGTTTATGGGTGGGTGTTTAGTTTTGAGGAAGAGGGATGGGCGGTTTGCACAGTAATACCCTCCTGTGTCCCTGGGGTTTCTCCTCTTGGAAAATTTTAAGAAAAAGTATGAGTGCAGAAATTGATCGAGTTAAATTAATCTGAGACCGAAGAATGTCATAGTTGTACAAAGTCAGAAGCAGTAATTGTTTTTATGGATTTTATATTGACGATCGCTGTGCTCGCTCACAAAAATTGGCGAGATATCTCTGAGTAGCTCTATCTAGCGTCACACACTGCATGTATTTTTATTGAATATATAATTTAATGACTCTCTTTACCGAGAAAATGATGACGTAGTTTCCAGACAATCTGATTTGTTTCTTGGAGGACTAACGTTTCACCTCAAGAATTTCGCGAATAGTTACTAGGATATATTAAGATGCCACAAAAATAGCATATACCTTCCTGCATACCGTAATGATGTCTGTGCTATACTTCCTAACTTTTCACCATGTTATTTATTGTGTTGGACAATTTCATAAAGTTTATTTCATTTTCAAACTAAAAATAAAAACATAACAGTAGACCTTACGTAATATTAAACGAATCAACTATACTTCAGAAAACATGATAACATTTTTTATACTTCGTTTGCAAGATAATGTTTAAAAAAATGAAAATGCTTTCAATCGCCGCTAAGGCTACATATACAGATTGATCTTTCCTTCTCATGGACAGATATTGAATGTTTCCTTGTCGGTGAATTGAGAGAAATTGTGTTAATTTGTATTCCCATAACATGTTTCTGAGACTCCAAGAGGACTACTTGAGACGTAATTGTTACTATTGTTTCTTAACTGTTATAGTTGTGTTAAATAGCTGTTTATAAATATGTTGATTATTTACAATGTCTCTTATAAGAGTGATGAGTTCTTTTCATTTACCTGAACTTTCTTACACAAGTTATTTTTCACAGTTCAGTTCATTATAATCTGTTTATGCCACGCTTCATTGTTTTATTTATTTTTTCTTAGTACTTCTCGATCATTATTCATTTCTTCACTTCTTGATATTTGCACAAAATACATGAAAAGACGTATTTATGTGATTTTTTTCCTTTTCTTGTAATCAACCTTTAGCAATAATGAGTGACTCACCAGGCATACTTAAAATACGTGATTGGTACTTTTATTAATCTCGAGTTTATTGTTGATTCGGGTTATTTCTTAATACTTCTGGTCGTAGATTTCTGAGTGCATACTTTAAATAATATTTCCTTGTGGTGCATACTTCTTCCTTGTTTCTTTACATAGTGTTTGATGGATTCCTGTTGAACGCTCACATTAAAATAAATAATTCTTTAGATTGCTACAGTTTTTTTTTTTTTTTTTTTTTTTTTTTTTTTTTTTTTTTTTTTTTTAATGGCATTTGGCAACGGAGGTCATACAGCCAGCTCAATGTAATTATAATTGCTTTTTTAAGCGTGTAAGTCGTCATCCAGTATTTTTTGTATTTCTCCAATGTATGGACGCCACAGGACGGATAGGACATTCACACAGACACACAACACTTAACATCCATGCCCGCGGCCGGATTCGAACCGGAGTCCTTCGGTACGCGGAGCTAGCACTCTAGCCCCTACGCTACCGAGGCCGGCATTGCTACAGTTGTTATGCGAGTATGTTTTAAACTATGCTGAAGTCTTTAACAATCTTTTATTGCTGGAGCTGGATAATTACTTGTTTGAAAACTATACAAGACCTTGAAAACTGGTTTTATCAATCAAAACATAAAAATTACAAATGCAATACCAGATTGGCGGCAGTTCTATCATTACCGTGGCGCCTCAATCAGTTGATGAATTCTTGTAGAACTCGACGAAACAAATCGAAAATAAAGAATAAAATTTTGTAATATCTCGCTTGGTTGTAGAGATATAGTATGTTATAAATCAGTTATAGGTATAGTTCCTTGTGCTTTTGGTGACGTTTCTTCTGGTCCAGGCCGTATTTCAACCTAACAACAACTACTAGGAAGAAAATAAAACACCTATAATGCATGTCCACGGCGTAGTCATAAACTGGTTTCGGTGATTTTTTTTCTGGTCCAGGCCAGATCTCACCCTAACTTCCTCACATTTGAGATACAATATCTCGAGAACTAAGCGAGATATAAAAAATATTTATTCTTTATTTTCTATTTGGCTCGTCGAGTTACATACGAATTCATCTTCAAATTGGGAGGCGGTGATTTTTTTTTGGTCCAGGCTGCATTCAACCTAACCACAACAATTTTGAGGCACAATATCTCGACAACTAAGCGAGATATCAACAAAAAAAAATTATTCTTAACTTTCAATTCGTTTCATCGAGTTACATAAGAATCCATCATGAAATTGCGGCGCCACGGTTATAGTAGAATCCCCAGATTGGCTATCACACTACAATTTATGTGACTCGTACAAAAGTTTTATGTATTTATTTAGAGTCTCTCATATTGTAAAAGAGGTGTACAAAGAAATGGTGAAAGTACTAAAGGAATACAACTTTGGGTGTAAGTGTATTTCGTTGTTGAAATTTAGAGTCTTTCAGATTGACCAGTTATTCATTTCTATACTTTGAACTATTTCAATGATTTTATTAAAAAAGAACGTGCAATATGCCTACTTTCCAAATGAAACGCATTCTACTCGAACACACTTGTTTTTTTTTTTTTTTTTTTTTAATTTAAAATAATGGCATTCGGCCGTTCCAGCCATACGGATGTTGTATAATGTTGTATGTATGTTTTCTGCTCAAGCATTCGAATTTCTCAGGTTAATTTAGGGTAGGGTATGGAAGACACAAAATTCACACAACGTTTAATTAAAACCACCTCTGCCCTCAGTTGGTATCGAAACGGTGACCTGCGGTACGTGAGGCCACCGCTCTAGCCACTATGCTACCGTGGTTGGCAACATGGGAAGTTGCCGTGAATGTCCGGCCGGAGAGGGTTCTCACCGTCAACATGCCAGCTACTCTCAGCTACACTCTGCAACATCGGCAACAAGGCAGACATACTCGGCATTATAGCCTGGCCACACGGCCACACGGCCGCAACATAGCGGCTACTCATAGCCGGCAACACATTGCCGTAAAAATGATGCTCGTGTAGACACCCGCTAGGGGAACTCTCGAATAACCATGGTAGTCAAGCAGCATACAACCAGCTGTAGTTTCCTGTTTGACGCTATTTCTGGCTGACAAGTAAGTTCAGTAGTCAATGGAATAAAAGATACGCATCGACTACGATAAAAAGTTGGTGAGCATATAAACCACGTAATTTTATAAAAGAAGTATGATTTTCAATTTCGCCTGTGTGTGTGTTAATAAGTATCATATGTATTAGAAAACTGAAATAAGAAAGATACTCGTACATGTACGCTACAGTAATTACTATTACTGGTACCTATTATGCTACTTTGCTCATCGGATCCTTTACACTAACGTGACCCGCCTAGCCCTAGTTGTCTGTCTAAAAACGGCCAACGATGCTACAACAAAATAGACGGTATGAGCTCGAAGAAATGAATTGCTGAACCTAGAACTAATTTAATTATAAGCACAGATCAGTCAGCGTTACTATTAGTAACTGGGTGATCGATCTTCGTTCGGTATCTTTTGATTTCTGTTCAGTATTCAAGATTTTAAGTAAAGTTTGATTAAAGTTAAACGTTGTTCTTGAAGCCTTCCTAGGCGTTTTTAAGAGTACAGTTCCTTGCAAAGAAAGCTTAACTAACATCAGCAAACTCACTGGTACCTGAATCCTACGAGATGAGCTTAGAGCCGTTTCCTAGATACCAAATCCTAGAATTGCTCTTTTATACATATATATATATCGTGTTACAAACCTGAAAAGCAAAACGTTATCTACATATGAAAGTTCATCCAAATCGCTAGAGCCATTAATGCTAATCACGGATTACTTAATTCTATTACATGAGCAAATCATCAGTGCTAAGTTAATTCACTCCGATAAAGCTATGCTCATACCTCGCATTAACCTCACGCCTCCAACCGTGCTTTTCCAATTCCCAATTAAAATATCATTCGCTACGAACATTAATAAAACACAAGATCAGACGCTTCAAAAGGCAGGATTGTATTTATCAGAAACTTTTTTTTTTTTTTTTTTTTTTTTTTTTTTTCTTTTTTTTTTGTATGTATAGACGCATTTGGGGTTTTCAAGGTTCTGTAGATCCATCAATGTTTATTTTTGTGTTAAAGACACGTACTTTAAAAATGTCAACGATGATGACAATATAACTACTAATATTGTTTTCAAAGAAGTTTTGCAAAGTAAATAATATTTAAAAAAATGACTTCTGACAAAACCATATTTTTTAATTTTTTTTGCAATTAAACATGTACTATTTCATTATAACGATTTTTTACATTAAAAGTGATATTTATTACTACTCTTCAAAATAAAAAACCTTTCATTAATAAATAGTTGCATTTACTTATTTCCTTATAATTACATTACCATTTAGAGACGGATCACGATATTGTGCGAAATATTTGTATGGGTCAGTTAGTATACATGAATTCTTCATTTAAATATATAAGAGTTCCTTGTCGAAAACAAAGACAAACTAACAGTCAGCTTTCGGGTGGCTGAAATGTCTACGAGATGGCGTTATAGTCGTTTGCGATTCGCGATTCCGAGATCTCAAATATATATATACTAGCTGATACCCGCGACTTCGTACGAGTGGATTAAGAATTTCTTTGCCAGAATTGAGAATTGAATTTAGAAAGTTATTGGTAACGAAGGATTGGTCCCAAACAACACCAAGTCGGCATAATATGTCAGGAAAGCTATCACTATATCATTCTACCGTCGAACCTGTCTCTTGAAGAGAATCAATTTCCAACATATTTCTGTCATCATTCGATAAGGTCTCAAAATTTCGTGACTATAACTATTAATCATACTTTAAAAAAACTTCCTGTGCCCTTCATACAGATTTTCTTGTCAAATTCCATCAATATCGATATAGCCATTTAGTCGTCAAAACGTAACAAAAAGACAGAGACTTACTTCCATATTTATAGTATTATTACTGCGGTTCACACAGACACAAACACACACACACACTGACTGCGAACAACCCCTGAAGGATCATTATAACGTAAAAAAGTGTGCACCTACAGCATTGCAAGACTAACTACGATTTGCCTTGCATTGCACCCCTAACTTTGTAATATCTATAGTTTAACATTCAATCCGAATAACCGACGGCCCAGGCGTGACTCTTACGATCAAAAACAATTTTTAAAAATCTTAGCCTCTACGGAGTTCTGAACCGGAGACCACGACCCAAACATTAGTAAGAAAGCGCTTTAACCACTGAGCTGCCTGACCGCTACACGGAAACATAGTACAGAGACGTCCATATCCAACGCGTCTGTCTATCGCCGTTCAGTAGTATTTAGAAATTATGAGACAACATGTATTATTTATACAGATAATTTTTCAACCAAATGTAGACAGTATTTTTCTCCTTGTTGCAAAGGATAAGTGTGCAAAGTTTCATCGAGATCGGATGCAATCTGTGGATTTGTATGAAGAACAAACAAACAAACAAACAAACGAACAAACAAACATACATACATTCATCTTTATATATATATATATATATATAAGAACTGCTCGTGTAAAGATATGATGACACTGTTTCTGCTTCAACGGAAAAATCATACCGATTTCTAGAAAACGATATAAACCAAGAAACCATAATTATGTGTTTTTTGTTACGGATAATTAGAGATTTGTGATAGAAACTAATATTCATATAATGGTACCGAAGAAATTAATTAGTTCATATGTTGATTATCTCACTCGTATTCGTATAGTCTTTAATCAGTGGCCAATATTTTCGGTGTATTCATTTTCATTAGGCAAACAATGAGCCAATTCATTAGAATTCATTATAATGTTAATAAATCATTCATTTCGCTTTTCTGATCAGTATTTCTGCATCTGATTTATTTTTCGAGACATCAGCCCACCAAAAATGTAGTGAAGTGCTATATGGATTCAAAACAATCACAAGAGGCAAAGAATTGTGCTAATCGTAATTTATTTTCTTAATTATTCGAGAAATATTTCCAAACAAGCAATTGCAATCAAATGTTAGATTAGTAAACATATTCCGTAAAGTATATAATTAAAATACAGCAACATGAACTGATATCACAGATTTCCAGATTGTGAAACGGAGTTTTTTATTATTAGTAATGGTTGTGTTTAAACGTCTGATAAAAATTTAGAACCTGGAAAGAAGGAACTTAGTAAAAGTACGTGAATGAGGGATGTAGGAAAGATAATGCTAAGTACTTGAGGAAATGGTGGCCCAAATTGTCTTGAAAATCTGCTCTGTAAGTCTTTTATTTATTACCTTAATAATTTCAGGTTAAAATTAGTAAAGGGCAAAAGCAAATGGTTGGAGGAATTTAAACGAAAACAATAAAAAATAATAAGAAAGGGATAGTTGGATGACTAGGGAAAGTACCACCGGAGCGTGCACTCCATAGCAATCAAATTCAATTTAACCTCTTAACATTTTTTACGACCCATATTTAAATTTTTTTAACCATAATAAAATCTGGTAGCTGATTTTTGGGGTGATGAAATTAAATGGCTGCATTGAAATAGAACAAAAGGCAATTTTCATGACCTTAAGGGAAATAGCAGCTGCACGGTTAATTGCCGCGTTTTAAAATTGTAACCAATTTACGGATAAATTCCATTACCGTCTGAGCACTGTAATTAAGACAGCCACGTTTTGAACCCGCGGCGATAGGTGACAGATGGTTTCTGAAGAAATCTACTATTCCACAGTTCACAGGAAACTTGAGCCCAGCAAGTGTGTTACAATAAAACCGATCCCAATTTTGAGCTTTCCAATCCTTAGCGGTACAAGGGCAGAAAGAATTCATATACGCATCAATATGGCAACTTGTATCCACGATTATCTATTCTGCCATTGTGATCCAATTTATGCTGCAAATTTTGTCGCGCCGACAATCTATCGCTGGGCGGTAACTGTCGATCACTCGTTTTGCTGCCCCCCACGACGTGCCGCCCGCGTGCGGTGCACGCCCGCTTACGGCGGCCCTGCCCATACATCAAGATAATAAGGCAGATGTGAACGCACAATAGTTTTAAACTATTTTTCCTTTACAGATACGTTTCAACTTTCCAAAATGCAACCTATGAAATCCAGCTTAAAATTAAATTTTCCATCAGGTGATGATATTTGCTGATCGAATTTCCTACTGCTTTGTATTGTTACACCTTGATACTTCCCAATAATTGAACAGCTTACTTTGTATTCATGGGAATGGGGTATCTTTTTAAGCATTATGCGCATTGGTTTGAACATATTTCAATTTAATTTTAGCTTTCATTTATCACATATGTTGAAATAACTTCGAAGAATACTGTACATTAAATCTTTAAACAATCAGAAACCAATAATTTTTCAATTGGTATCCTTAGCATCATGAAACATTCCCAAACGGCTATTAACATTGCCTACGAGAAATTTTATCGAGAATAGAAGTGGTTCTATTACGCTTCCCTGCAGGGAGTTCGATTCAACTTCTAAATAAGAAAACGCCTCCTCGTGAGACGGTATATTGCAGCTGTCCTTTTAAGAAAGCTGGTAGCCATTTACATATCTGTTGCTACATTCCATATGCTTGAAATTCTTCAGTTTACAAAAGAGTTGCATTAGTTGCATTTGCATTTAGTTCATACGCTAAATACAGGTAGCTATTTCGGACAACTCATGCATTTTTTTTATTACGCTTAGAAAGTTGGAATTAACAAGTATCGTCTTCCATTTGGATAGAAACGAATGTAATGAATCCTTAAAAACTATTTCTAATAGCGACCAAACTGGTTTTCTGTGCATTTAACAGGGTGATATCAGCAGGGTGGGTTGTCGTCGATGATGAACTTAGAGAGTTTTGCTGTACAACATAAATGGAATAATTTATTCTTGGAAAACATTTTTTTTAATTAAATATAGACCAGAAGTTGCACGAAATAGAGAATAAGCGAATGAGTCGTGGATATACATGATACAAAATTTAAACATCTTAGAAGGTTTGGTCATTAGATTAAAACATTCAAAAGGCCTTTCAACGAGGAAAATATTTTTATATCTAGTATCGTCTACCCACATCATATTCAAAACTGTTATCCTAGGTGTGTATTCCTATTTTTCGATTCAGCAATTTTGTATTTTTCTGTTTCTTCGGGGAAAATAATTAAAAAAAATGTTGTTAGAAGACATTGTAATTATTTCCTTGATAATTTTATTCTGTAAATTCACCAATCAACCAAAAAAAAAGAAACTTTCCAGATGGAAATTTCGTTTTCTAAATTTATTACTTTCAAATGGAAAAAAATCTTGTTTTTTATTTTAGAGTGTACGAAAATTACAACTCTCAGAATATAATCTTTACTTTTACTTCTTATTCCTGAATTTGGTTCATTGCATTGGGAGGGTGGTAAAAACCAGAAGATAGCTTTTAGCACAAGTGAATCAAAGATTATCATTTTTGCTGAATCAAATTTGTTGTCTGGATTCATTACTAATAAGAAAATTATGAATCTAATGTTACCAACAGTCCATAAGTCTTTCTTGTTTATAAATAAGAAACAAATAAACTCAGGTTTGCTGTTTTCAAACTTGGTTTTCCTGATGAATGCGTGCTTCCTACTCTTTGCTAGCACTTCCAAGAAACTGATGACACCGTTTCTAAAACGATGTGAAAGATATAAACGATAAAATGTATAATGGAAAATTTAAAAAATCACCAGTGAATGTTTGCAGTAATACGCTTTGAAAAATAATTATTTTCGGAATGAATGGGTAGGTTGATGATCAGATTTTTCTTATTAATAAAAAAAAGAGTTGAAGGAAAGATTACCGCTTTTTGCTTCCAAAGCTTTATCATGACTATCTTAATAGCTACACACTCATACAAGGTATAAACCTAGCTATATTTGATGGATTTATTTCGTTTGAATAAACTTTTCAATCTTGCTTTATCAGAGCTGTTTCTTAAAGATACTGGCGACCATAACGGTAACAGTAGATGTTGGTGATGCAAATTTTAAGGTCCTCAGATTGGTATTACGATTAAGTGCAAATAAATTGAATACTATCGAAACATTTCCATTAAACTACAAACAAAAAATTGACTTTCATGTATAATGTCTTGCGTTCCATTCCTTTTCTCCAACTCTCATAAGTTTCAGAGAAATCGTAAAGCTATTAGCCTGTTTGGTACATTTCCTGGTTTACATTGGCGTATATAGGTCATGATATTTGATGGATATTGGTGGATGAATTAGGAGTAGAAATAACCTTAATGACAAGTTGCCGCTTGATTTCAGGCAGTGGGAGAATTTTCTTTATTGGTGAGGAAGACAGGTCTTGGAATAAGTTACCAAGGGAAGTGGTGACAAGAATAAAACATCAAAATTCACAATGTAGGCAGGTGGAAAAATTGTACTCAAAGATTTTAAAACAAAAACAAGAATTGAAAAAAATAGGTTTTAAAATTAAATTAAATGCAATGTGGAGGGTAGTCTACTGACTTATAAGGATATTTTATAACTTGAGTTAAATGCTTGGGTTTGTTAATTAATTTCATAATCATCAATATTCTGTGTCTTTGATCATTATCAACTGATTGTTAGTAATCTATAAATATTGAAAACATACGACGACGTCGTTTTGTGTTTTTACGTAATGTTTGAACTGAATAAAAAATTGTTTTAGAAAACGATTACTCAGTATGGGAAATTTTTTACGTAATATTTTGTAATTATTATTGTTGCTTAATATTATGCTATTACGTTTTGAAATGACTAGAATTGCAGTATTGTTTGCTCCTTTGCAGAATTATGCAGTAACGTTATGATTATTACCATTCCATTGTTTCTGATAGCGGTATAAATTTCCTTTTAATTGGCTGGTATCAAGGAAAATTACAAAATGTTTATAGTTTCATCTAGTTGAATCTTTCGGATTAAATAACACAATTTGGTAGAAAATGGTCTGAAGCGACGAGTGTCGTTACTTCGCTACAGTTGTAGTTGAGGAGAAAGTAAGAGGACCCTAAAGTTATTATCATTTGGAGCATGTGCATACCGTAATTCTGAGTTCTCTGTTATTATCCAGCCCCAATAATCCAGAGCACAGTCGTTTTTATAAGTCATGAATAGCTCGAAGCGATATAGTGCCTCTAGTCTGTAGTTAAAAGCAATTACTGTTTTACGGGGGAGGCCCTCAGTCGCAGGAATGACGGCTAAGAATACTCTCGTTAAATCTGCAGAATCATAACACCTGGTAGCATTAGCCATTTTAAATACGTTTGAGAAACGTAGTTAATTCTAAAGATAACACCAGTCGCAATTATGTTAGGCCGGGTAGTAATTCTTATCTATATTATGCGTCATCTGAGGTAGAGCTGAATGCTATACGGTTGATGAAATAAAATCCAACATGCGAACTGTCTGATGCCCACTGAGGTGACCGCAATTTTAAAAGAATATATTAACCTTACTACAGTTTCAAAAAAAAAAAAAAAAAAAAAAAAAAAAAGAACCAGCTATTTTGAGCAGTCCGTTAGCGCTATGGTCCCAGGTTAAAATCCTGCTGGGGCCTTGTTTATTTTTGTGTTTGATCGTATAAGCTACACCAGGACGTTCCGTGGTTCGGATTCCACGCTAAACAGTATGTCCCAGAGGAAAGGAACTGGCACAACGGCTCAGTATGCCTCCTTCGGGACGATCCAACCAACCTTCGTGTTGTGGATTAAATTAATTTTTTAGGTCTTTAATACTGTAAATATGTCTTCCTTGTTCGCTACTGGGTAGATTCTCACAATTACGAGTGTCATGAAAACTGTCCAGTTTTAAAAATGTCATGAAAACTTTCCAGTTTTACACGACTACTGATCAAAAACTACACAGCGGAGGATAACGGGGTGAACGGTGTTCGACAGATAAAGATTGAGAGAAATAAGTCTGTTAGCAAACATCTCTCCTGTCAGCCGCAAGATGCGGGGAAGAATCTGGATTTGTCAGATAACAAATCGGTAAAAGGTGCAAGCCAAGTGTCCTTTGAGAGCACACCCCTCTCGTTTGTCGGTTGACCTGAGGAAAAATAATATCATCTTGTGTGAAAAACATTACGATGGACATTTTATGAGTACTTTCATATCGATAAAAATAAATTTAGGGAAATTTTAATACTTTGAAACTAAGAATGTTAAAGTAAAAAAAATGAGAAAACGGGTAAAAGACCAGTGGAAGCAGGTGGAATTAAAGCATAATTTCTTGGAAAGGTAGACGGGTATTATCTTTACGAATTGAGCAGGTAGCCGAACGTTAAAAAGCTATGAGTAGCCACCAAGTTCTCCCAGGAGTCGATGAACGTTAAATCTGCACGCGCCAGGTAGCTTCTGAGAGTGTATCCCGATCGTTTATCGCGTAACTTGAGGCAAAATAATATAACAATATCATTTCTTGTGGAATAAAATACGTAAAACAATTTAAGACCGTTTGGTGATCGATAAAAGTAATTTTCGAAAAAAATGTGATACTTTGAAAGAGAAAATGTTAAAGCAGATGGGAAGAATGTTGAAGCAGAAACATTGGAACTCGGTAGAATTGAAGCACAACACATTGGAAAGTTGAAAGCCAAGATCAGCGTGACCCTGCGGTGCGGGTGAGAGAGTTATTCCTGCAAAGCTCCTCTGAAAAAGCTAATTACTGAGTACCAGTTTCTAAACAAATGTTTAGGAGAAAAGCATGAAGTACTAGTTTCTCTTGTGTACCCAAATAGAATTTTTAGTTAGAGTCAAAATTTGTTGTTACACTGGCTATTTCTCATAACACAGACGTACTCTTGATAAATGTTGCGGCTGTAGCTCCGACTTCTACTTTCACTAAATTTTTGAAGTGAAAACTTCTATAGGCGCTTTAGACGATGTTTGGACGGGGGTAAATCTGTGAGTTCGCGGAAACCCGTCACCGACAGGCCACTTGTTGTGCGTATGAATGCCACCTGTTGCGCGTACGATATGCGTGTTGGACGCTTCTCAGATGGGCAAAATCTTACCTACAAACTCATAGCTTTTATCCAATTTGACGGAACTTTGTATACATATACTTCAAACGAAATATAAAAATACTGTTTACGTTTGATTTACAAAAATTTTAACGCTGTCCTTTCCCCTTCGCCTTAATTTCTGTCAACATTGTTCATACAAATCTACAGTTTTATCCGATTTTGAAATTACTTAGGATACGTATACTGCACAACAAGGCGGTCTGGTAGCGCAGTGATTGGCGGTCTCGATAGTGCGGGGTGTGCGAGCTGGCTTTGCGTTGCGACGCGGTGGTTGTAATTAAGTGTTGTGTTCGACCTGTATCGTCCTTTCATTTGAGTTTATCAGCGACACTTCAGGAGTCTAACACACTTAAGGAAAATGAAACACAGATGATGCTGGCCGAATAGCTAAAAAAGCCGAATGCCATTCTAATAAAAAAAGTTAAGGTGCTTATTTCAGAAAGTTTGACACTCCGGTTGCCGATTCAAATCCCGTGGTGAGCATGAATTTTAAGAGTTGCGGCGGGATGTTCTGTGGTTCTAATTCCACGTTAAACTGTAGGCCCCTGAGGAAAGGAATTGACCTTCCTATCTCTGACACAATTGCTTAGTACTTCGGGAAGATTCGACCGACCTTCGAGTTAAATTTTTAGTTTTTGAAGTGAAAACTTCTTCAGACGCGTTGAGTGATTTTTGGATGGCTAAAATCTAATGAGTTCGCGTCACCGACATGCTAATGCTAACGGTACACCTGTTGTGGTCTAGTGGCTCAGTGGTTAAGTTGTCTGACTGGGGAACGAAAGGTCCCCGGCTCGAATGCTCGTCTCGGCGGTGATTTTCATCGATCCTTAAGCTGACCTTCACCTCTGGCACAGCTTGCTGTGTAATGTGACGTACTCCAGAATGCTTACGTGGTTCCAATTCCCCGTTAAATAGTAGGTCCCCTGTACCTGGTAGCACTGCCGGGTTAGGTTAAGGCGACATAGGAGGAATGCGCAGCCAATAGAAACCCTGTCACCAGCTCATTACGACCACACACAATCTTTATTATTTAGTATAAGTATTACGTATTGCGCGTATGGTATAGTTTTAAGTTTTCATTTCTTTCGGCAGTCCGCAATGAGTGTTCTTGGGGCTTTATGGTGTTTCAACATTGAGGTTATTTGAACAGAGAGAGAAAATGCGGTAAGGAACGGAAAGGATTTAGGCCATGACATTTTGAAGGAACCATTGCTACGAGTGATTTCGGGAATCATGGAAAATAGAAATCTGAACGTGAGGGAGATTTGAACACGTATTCTCCGAGTTCGAGGCCAGTTAATATTGGTAAATCAGACTTACTAACGCAGTCTCCCTGAATGTGATTCCAGCTGTTTCTGCGTTTTGAATCCAGGCACTGTTGGTACATACTTAATATACATAATGATATTACATGAGGTCCAAATAATATAATAATAAATAAAAATAAATAAATAAAAATAAAAAACGGAATTATTTATTAAAACCTACACATTTCCAAATATTTCCAAATTTTTTATAAAACAATCTGATCCCCTTCAAAATACTCTCCATTACACCAAATACATTTGTTCCACTGGTGCTTCCACTGTAGTTATCTTAAAAATGGCTGACAGATCCACTCTCGTTTTTTTCTTGACCTCTTCAATGTTGTCAAATTGGTGTCCTTTCATACCCCTTTCCATGCCTGGAAATAAGAAAAAGTCCCATGGAGCCAGGTCAGGCGAGTAAGGTGCGTGGGGGCAGCGGAACCATTCCATTTTTAGCTAACGACTGCCTAACAGAAACAAATGTGTGTGCAGGTGCATTGTATTGGTGGCAGAACCAGTCTCCTGTCTGCCACAAATCGTGACTTTTTTGACGAACCCTGTCCAAATAAAAGGTTTGATTGACGGTCTGATGTAGGAGAACAAACTCTGAATTAACTTCGTCCTTGGCATCAAAAAAGCAAATGAGTATTATTTTGATGTTTGATTTGACTTGACGGCTTTCTTTTTTTTTGGACGGGGTGACAATGGCTTCTTCCATTGGATTTACTGTTGCTTTGTTTCTGCGTCGTAACCATAGCACCATGACTCATAACCAGTAACGTCCTTTGACATAAAATCTGGAACAATTTCAAGCTGTTGTTTCAAAGCACATGTTTCATCTCGACGTTCTTTTCGATTGTCAGTCAGAGCTCGAGGAACAAACTTGGCAGCAAACATTTTCATTCCCAAATCTTCGGTTAAAATTCGCTGAACTGAGCTCCAAGATAACCCACTAATCTCTAACAGTTGATCAATTGTCTGTCGACGGACTGACAGCACAAGCTCTGGAATTTTTTCAACATTTTCGTCGATTCGGACAGTTGATGGACGTCCACAACTACGTTGGTCATCAATCAACATTTCGTCATTTTTAAACCAACCGAACCACCCGTACACTTGAGTTTTTTCCACGGCGTCATCTTTGTAAGGTTTTTTCATCAGTAAAACAGTTTCAGCAGCATTTTTACTGAGTAGAAAAGAAAATTTCACAGTTGTACGTTGTTCACTTAAACTTGCCATTATCAAAAACGAAACAATAACAAAACAGCGATAGCAAAAAAATTCACTGTAGATTACCAGAAAAAGCCAGGTCGACTACACAGGCAGCATTGAATTGGCAATGAGTTGCGCTATAAACGCCAGCGGCAGAGACTTGTACTACACAAACTCCGCCCAAGGCAATGCTATTCCGGTTATTTTTGGGTACTCCCTCGTAAATTCACTGTTCCTAATCATGCATTCACTCGTATAAACACACCATACCCTGCCATATGACCCTTAATAATCGTGGTTCTCCTAAATTCATAAGAATAATGATATGTAACACAACTATGAAGTAATAGCTCCAAAATAGAATAGAAAACTTTAGATAAACTTCAGTTATTATTCTCCGTGAGTCTGTGAAATATGTAAGATAGTTGTAATATTCGTTCTGTTAGTTCCTTTTCGTGTATCTAACATCGAGCTGAAATTGCGAATGCGGTCGCGTATACCTTGATTGATGTGCTGACAATATGATCAGAATTGGCACTGCTGCAAATTCCTATATGACGGTGATAACTCACGATAAACACTTTCCAATTAACAAAACTAAGAAAATGAAATTATCGACACCCCATGTTACAGGAGGGAACTGTCATATTTCGTGAAATATTAGTTTTACCAAGGTAATACTTAAATTTGGGCAAAACGATCTGATTGTTTATAGAAGAACTGTAATTTTGTAAGTAAACGGTATTCCTACAAGATTCTACTCCATGTACGCAAAGGAAATTGCGCCGTGTTTGATGAAAATATATATACCGCCTCCTTGGATCAAGGAAAAATACCAGCCAAATGGAAGACCGCCATCGTAAGTCCAGTGTTTAAAAATGGGAATGTTAATGATCCTCAAAATTATAGACCGATCTCGTTAACCTCAATATTTTGCCGGATTTTAGAATACATCATCTATTCAAATGTCATGCGGTTTTTGGATGAAGGTGAGCTTTTAAACCCAAATCAACATGGATTCAAAAAATGGCGATGCTGCGAAACACAACTTGCACTTTTAATTCACGACTTGTGCCGTATTATAGATGGGCAATCCCAGGTTGATATAGTTCTATTAGATTTTAAAAAAGCTTTCGACACTGTGACTCACACTAGGTTACTTAGGAAACTTCGTGGCTACGGCATATCTAGACAAATATGCGACTGGGTTGCAGACTTTCTGAAGGGCAGAACACAGTGTGTAGTTCTCGACGGTGAGAGTTCATCATTTACCGAGGTGAGGTCCGGGGTTCCCCAGGGAAGCGTGATGATTTGTGTGACATAATAAGGAGGATGAAAAGATTATTTGCTGATAATGCTATTATTTATCGTGAAATCAAAACCCAAGACGATATTATGAAAATAATTGCGTGGTGTAAAGACTGGCAGCTGGAGTTAAACACTAAAAAGTGCCAAGTCATGCGTGTAAGTAAAAAGGTGACACCATTTAGCTCTGAATATACAATTAATGGTATTGTCCTTTGAACGGTTGATTCCGCTAAATACCTAGGGGTAACAATTCGTGATAATTTGTCGTGGAATGAACATATCGAGAATGTAATTGGGAAAGCAAATCGTATGCTCCGATTTCTAGGTCGTAATTTAAAACAAAGCACTCCGGAAATTAAACGATTACATATAAGTCACTAGTGCGTCCTCATTTAGAATATTGTTATTCTGTATGGGGTCCCCATCAAAAGGGGTTAGTGGAGGCATTAGAGAAGGTCCAAAGAAGAGCCGTCACCAAAATCCGGACAAATCGAAGAGTTTCTTGAAACAATTTTTTTCACAAAATATTAAATATAACAAAAATACTTTTGCATGGTTTATCAGGGACCTCTATAGAAAATAATTATTCAATATATCCCCCTTTAGCTTCAATAACTGCCTCCAGTCTCGGCCTGAAGCGGTCGCATGCTCGACGTAATGCAGCCGAGTCCATGGCGGCGAATGCTGCTTCAATGGCGGGTCTCAATGATGCGACGTTTGGATGCCGAGACTCGTTGGACATCCTTTCAACTACGCTCCAAACGTAGTAATCCAGAGGATTTAAATCGGGACTGTTTGGAGGCCAAACTCCTTTGACCAAAACATGTCCAAATTATCGGACATCCAGTTTTGAACCAAATGGCTCGTGTGGGCTGGTGCACCGTCTTGCTGGAAAACTGTACGGAGTTCCAGACGCCACTGCATCAATCCACGGCTTCACAACTCGAAATAACGTTCAAAAAAACTTCTTTTGTCACAGTTGTTTTTAAAAAATGTGGGGGCATGACATGACCCTCGCTCGACACAACACTTAGCACGTGAACACTGGCAGGAAATTTTGTTCTGGCAACAATAGGGATATCCTGTGGATCATGTGCAAGCCGAATCATTTCAAATGCTGAGCGCCCAGCGCGAAGACCTTTCACAATCGCGGCTCTTTTATCATACTCCGCACTTCCCTTCAACATCATGGCCATTTTGAGGTTACCACTGTTTACTAGAAACGTTAGACACTGCAGAGCGCCAAACACGATCTCTGGCGGAAGAAAAATGTGGCGGGAAATTTAAATTTAAAATTGTCCGGATTTTGGTGACGCACCCTGTATATAGTTGGAGGGAAAGCGTAAGTACGGTGTTGTAGGAGTTAGGTTAGGAAGACCTGGAACAACGAAGGCGTTGCTCTCGACGGAAGCTAATTGAAAAATACACGACTGACATATTTCAGAATGACAGCAAACAGATATTGCTACCAACAACATTCGTATCTCGGAATGACCGCGAAAATAAGATGAGAGAAATCAGGGCCAGAACCGATTCTTTTCTGTATTCATTTTTTCCACGAGCGATTAGGGAATGGAATAGAAAGGATTTACCGGGCGAGTAAACTTAAAATCCGACAGGAGTAGCTTTCGATAAAGCTCTCCGGCCATCCTGATCTGGGTTTTCCATGGTTTTCCCAGGTCACTCCAGGCGAATGCTGGGATGGTTCCTCACAATAGCCCATGGGCGCCTCCTGCCATATCCCGGATATCCCTTCAAAACTATTACCCTTTCGGATAGGTGCACCCTCTGCCACACACTTTTAGTGAATCGCGGAGTAATAGTAATAGTAAACTGAATCAATCTCTATCATACTGTTAACCTTTTCAGTGGAATCAATATGTGACAGTGTGGTAGCAAAAGATTTTTACAGTTAAACTTATATGCTAAACGTGTGTGATAATGATCTTTTCGCCCGGTTTTGCTGTGATGAAATACAGACATTGCTTGTGGCTGAAGACATGTGGCCATGTCATTTTACTCGCGCTGTTTATACTGGCTTGGGTAGTGAATCAACATTCGTCGGCGATTGTTTCTCTACTGCGAGGTCTGTACACTGGTGACTCTTTTTCGAGGGCGATGGCTTGCAGGGCCCCGCCCTTTCGTAGTATTACGCCGGTGAGCGTTTTCAAGCAGCACGTGTTTATGGCGAGGCTGAGCGACCGGCGCGGGTTATTTCAGCCGGCCTCACAACACTTCAGATGGGATGCACTCGAGCGAGACTCTCTCACTATGTGCGGATCCTATTGAATCGTTCACGGCCGCGAGCGCGATTTAGGGCGCGAACGCTTTACGGCTCGGCGTTAATTTTATTTGCTCTCTCCGCCTGCGCACCACGCACTAGTGCGGTTACGATCCTCTGCGAAAACAAAGCCTGGCAAGAATCCGCGACCAGCGGTCCCATGGTCTGCCGGCTAGTTTACGACATACAGGCTGCAGGCTACTCTGGCTTAGCACCAGCTATAAACTTTACTGTTGTGGAATCATGATGCACCATTTTATCGACTCGACCAGCATCTGTAGTAATTCCTGTGGAGTTAACGAAACACAGGTGTATAACTTTGCTGTCTCTGCGCGGTAGGTCAGTGTGGTGGGTGAGTGGAAGTGCTTTGGCCTCGCAGTGGGGAGGACGTGGGTTCCAATCCCCAACCGGCCAGCCAGATTTCAGTTTCCCAAAGTTACTCCAATCCTCTCCAGGCTAATGCCAAAATAGTTACTTCAAAAAGCCATAAGAAATGATACACAGCGAGCTGTGCCAGAGGGTAATGTCAGATCAAAAGCCTGTGAAAATCCTTGCCAAGACTGAGAGTCGCTTTTGATCACTAGCCAGACGCCTTAACAACTGAGTTACCTGACCGCTACTTGGTACGTAAGTTGCCAACTGATAAAATGATCATATCCACCTCTCATGTACCGGATAATTTAAATATGTTTCACTATCAACAATTTCACCAGCTGATCTGTTCAGTGTTTGTGTTACGCAACCTTGGTTACGATGTGAACTCAGGGGTATTTACACGCCGCAATATGATAATGTTGAGAATTGTGAAGCAGTATGCTTGAAAGACCGAGACAATTAAAATATATTATTATTTTTTTATAGTATAGGTTTCTACACTACAAATAAACAAAATAGAAATGCAACTAGACCTAAAAAATTCGGAAAACATATAAGTTCATAAAATTAAAAGTTAAAAACTGTTCAAATTTAACGTCAACATATTGAAAGATTTACATCTAGATTGGTTAGCCAACGTGATGCTGTGGGTTAACTTCTGAGTCTCTATCGAAATGCGTAATGGGGAATTATTTGACGCTGTGATTAACCATTTGGTTAGGAGATCCGCAGCCGCATTCTGGTTATTTTGAAATTAACTACTTGTTAAGCTTAGTTCTATACCTTGCTTACCCAGATTTTATACTCTTCAGTTGGCAGCACATGTTGCTTAGATACTACGAGCCACGCAGTAGTTGGATGTGATCCTTGGGAGCTATCTATCTGAAGGTGCTTCGTGACCATTTTACCTCCAAAGCTTTTTTAATGGAGTTCGTTGCAAAATATTCCCCTTCATCTCTGCCCTATATTGGATTTCTTCAATTGAAGGCAAGCTGATGCACGTGGATTTGAAGATTGTGCTATCTTTAAGGATCGTTACTCTTTACCCAGACTTCAACCATGTGCATAACTGAGTTTGAGAAATATTAGGAAGAAAGTGGAGTCACTGAATCAACTTTGTTTTAATGGCCAAGTTATGATTCACGTTGTTCCATTTAAAAATACGTAAAATCTGAAGTGGGTCTAATTATATGATAGCTATTTAAATCAACTACTAATAGTTCTCGAAAGTAACAGACAAGAGGGAAACATTTCCTTAAAGGTTCCGTTTCATGAATACAATTCGTCAATGCGAGTTTCAGCTGAAACTAAGAACCGGCCTCCTCAGACTTCCACTTGTTGGTAAACAATGAAAAATCATATGATGTCACCACAACCTTTTTTTTTTTTTTTTTGGCAGCCTTGAGAAATTCCTTTACACAAATGGCGAAAAGGCACTGGAATAACGTTGCAGGAATTTTAGGACGCACAGAGCAACTTTTTTTTAATAACGAGGAACAACCTTTTTTTGTTTTTAAACAAAATCACGTGCATCAGCGCCAGGTGACGAACTTCTTACACAACGCGAGTATATTATTCAGATTCATGTTATTTCTTTGGTAATTGTTGTGGAATTTTTAATGTAATAATATCGTTTAAAATTCAACAAAACCACGATTTTAATAAATAAAGCTAGAATTTTTATGAAAAATAAAAAGTTGTTTTTGGCAATCAAAATACATTTTGAGTGAAGTGAAACAGAAATATTCCACGCCAGTGAGTGCTTGTTTTCCTCTCCGTATAATTCTTGATGCGGATTCTGGGATATTGCAGTGCTCCGCAGAAAACGGGAGTTTAATTGCATTAGAGAGGCAATCTCTTGCTTCACCTCCCCTAGATCTGACAATTTCGCGAGTTCAAAACATTTCTCTGATTTAATCTCCTGCGTCAATTTATGCAGATTTTGAGAAGAATTATATCTCGGTAAAGTATAACTGGCATTGCTGTGACAGTATTATGTTCAGTAGGACAGACATTAATCACTTATAACAGTTTCAAGTTTTAAAGGCAACAGAATAATTTGTTTATCTAAGTAATATAAGTCCACTCCAAATTTCTATCAACTGTTGTCAGATGTTGGTATAATACTGTACTCTGATCGTGCCCATTATTTTGTTTCATTCGTTATGGGATAGCGCAGCATGCAGATATGCTATTAACCTTGGCAGTCTGATATATCTTTGCAAGCAGATTTCCAAGCGGTTATGAATCATCGTCGAGACCCCGTGGGCCATTGTGTTAGAATTACAAATTGCCAAAGTAATTGTATCTCCTTATACAAGAATACAATGAGCTTTTATCGTACTAGGTCAGCACTAAATTGTCGCAGCCACGTAAATATTGACTCACGTGATGTAGGGCGTCAGATACAAAGCATGCTTTCATTTCTCTTTCGCTAATTACAGAAACCATATTTCACATGTAATACAAGCTATCATTTTTAGAGCAGAAATAATTTCATAAAACGAATCTGGTTCATATATCGCTGTGTATACGCGCAAGAGCTGTTACTCCGTACTACAATTGTGTATTTTTTTTCCTTTAAATTTTTTTAATATCTTTCGCACTGTAGTGTACGAATGATGATATTATATTGCATTTTCCAGTAAATTGGAACTTTATTCAAGTTATTCTAGTAAACAAATAAAAATTATTAAAAATTTAAAGCACAGTCCCCCAGATTATAGAGTAGTGCATTTACCCTTAATCTGTATTTTGTATATAGAGCTCTTATATCGGAGAATATGTTGGAAAAATTATCTGATACCGTTAGTTACTAGTTCTTAAGCCTGTTAAAAATGACGGATTTAACGCAGATATCTGGGTCATAACTTAAATAATTTTAAAGCATAAATAACATATTCCTATATTGTAAATGCGAATGCTAATATTTCTACATGCCAATGGAAGCTTTCATATCACGGTAATTATTAAATTCACTATATCGGATAAAAAAGTGATTCCAAATTTCTTTTCTTACTGTAACAACGATCACAGAGTATAGTAAATCCATCTACTTAAAACGAATACCAATAAACAATATCGCATGCGCATTAAATTATTCACTGTATAGTGATATAAACATGATTCCAAATTTATTTTCTTGCCATAACAGCGATCAGAGAATTAATGAAACCATCTGCATCGAAAAATATAAATAAACATAAATCAACTAAAAAACTGGTGCATATCTCATCGCATAATAATAGCGACTCCCCTGGATGTAAATAGACTGTCTGACGTCGTCATGTGATTTTAGATTAGTATTAATGTAATTTAAGTTTTGACATCTAAATGCGGATGCGCAGAACGTTGCGTAACACGTAATACTAACAAATTTCTTCCTGCCGCGACCAAGGAAGGTTCACTTCAAAAATAAGATTGCTTTTGCTTAAGGCTCTTTCTTAGGCCTAGTCGGCGATGCAGTCATCAGGTGGGAAGGGACTGAGGGCAAGGAACGGGAAGTAACTCTGCGATGTCCTTTTGAAGGAGACATCTAAACCCAGAAATAAAGAACAGATATTCAATGAAAAAATAATGGGTGTTTCCGTCAATGTTGCCACCTTAGCGATTTTGTCGCTAGATTTAGTGAATTTTGAAGCTCGAAAGCGATATTTTCAAATATGTTATCGCTATTAAAAAACACTGGGCGATTTTTAGTGATATTCAACCTTGCAGCGTTTCGAAAAACTTGATTGGAATTGGAGTAGGTAATGCCTCTGTCATGACTCGTATAAATAATGGCGTACAAGAGGCTGCTGGAATAAATACCTTTTTGGTGTTATCTGATTTAGCCATATCGTATTACTTTCTCACTCGGAATGCCGCAGTAGAGAAGATTTTCAGTACAATGAACATTCTTAAGAATTCTTTACAAATAAGCAAGCTGTAAGTAGCTAATTCTTTTTATAAGGAATCGGTTTAAAACTTGTGAAAAAATTGCTACAGTTACGAGCTTTCTGCTGATGTTATTGGTAAAGATGCTAAATACTCTTTTAAATCTAAGACTGACGATTCATCTCATCCTTCCGCATCTGCAAGATCTGCATCTCCAACGGTAGACCAAGATGATGATGAAGAAAAACCGATTGAAAAATTTGATGTAGATTTATAATACAATGTTGTGCTTAATTTAACGAAAATACTAATTATTAAGATATTTTTATATCACTTACCTTACCACTTCGATTTATTTTATTTAGCGATTTCTAGCGAATCTTTCAACTCTAAATATCCCGCAATCTAGTGAGTTTTGAGACCCGGTCTAGTGACTTTTGTTTTCGTAAGGTTGCAACACAGGTTTCCGCTTTGCATTTGTGATCCAATGCAATATTTGAACACATATTTCATCATCTCTTGGCACAATTTTAAAACTTTTTGCTTATTATGTTTACAGATCATTTCTTTGTTTACTGCCTGTAAATGCTAAATATTTATTTTAAATGTCATAATTATTAATAATAGTAGGCAGTTATTAACCAGGAGACGAAAAAAATTTAGTTTGCCTGGCATTGTAACGGTCACAATAATTAGATGTCAGAGACTAAATTGTGATTCAAACTGGAAATATTTCGATGCTCAGCTGTATTGTTATCATTTACATACCTGTCTTCTCTTTACTTCTGCTAGTCGTGAAAAGACTAACAAATTTACTAACGATAATCCTAAAGGAAATAATGGGTAATAGTAACTTGGACAATAATAAGTAGAGGTAAGTGAATACTACTTACAAACTTTCGTTATAGTATTTGTTAATAGAGTGGCTACTTGTCAAAACAATATTATAGGCAAGTGATAGTTTTTCTGAATAAAAATGATTCCTAGTTTTTACTCCTGATATGTAATGGCATATATTCGATTTATGCATCAAGCTCTGAAAGATGATTAGCTGAGTCATTAAAAAGGTTTACAGTTCTGATAATCGACATTATCATCATTACACTTTATTTTTTAAACAGAAAAGTTTGCATTATCTTTTATGACTTAACGTGCGTTAGTCTGGTTACATTCGGCTCATTTTTGATACATGTTATAGAATATTGATTAGCTATTATTAAGATGTTATTTGATACATCATTTGTCGATAATTCTTGAGAATCTTGTACGATAAAGTACGGCATAACTGACTATACTCAACAGGTAGAAGTTCTACAAACGATTAACTTTTTCGTCAATAAGATTTAAATAATATCACTTGCGACAATTTTGCTGTATTTATGGTTGCTGTTTGTAGATAATTCATTCAGCCACACTGGTTCCACGAGATAAGACTTTCTGGTACTATATTTTAGGTTGGAATTTCAATGTTGACGTTGGTGTTGTAAGTAGACCGCACACATTTGTTGCCGCTACGGCACGTATGAGGTTATTAAGGTTTACGCAGAATGAAGCCGAGCAAGACCTAACTGAGCGCACAGGCATATGTAAACCGAATAAAGGACCAGTTGATCGTATGTTATTGATAGTAGTGGCCTGAAACCCCTTAAGTTTTGATCAGGTTTAACGTTTCTTCGTCAACAAATTGAGTACAATGAATGATATGTTTTATGGAGAAAGTGTGTGGTGAGAATACAAGTTACTAGTATTTCCCTTTAGTGTGTGATAATTTTCAGTAATACATGTGAGCCTCCAGCAGTCGCCCGTGGTAGAGGAGCTGAATTTTCTTTGAACAAAACAGGATTTCAACAAATTTGATGTAGTGTGTTGTCTCTTTGTGTTAGTACAGCAGATTGGTGAACTAAATAACATCGAATTAGGAACGAAGATCCAATTAAAGAGCTCACAATTAGCTTATAGACTGGATGAGTTAATTAACCAATTAAAGAGCTCACATTCTACCTCGTTTGTTACTGTTTCCATAATTTGTTCTTTTTTTATCACGTGAACACAAAAGCTCTGCCAAATGCCATATACAAGTAGTTGTTACAAAGGTTTGGAGTTCCTGTATTCCTCCTTAAAGATTGTTACCGCAGACTTTTTTTCTCTTTTTTTGTGTTTTTTGTGTGTGTGTGTGTGTTTTTTTTTGTTGTTTTTTTTTTTTTTAAAAAAAGAAGTTAACTATCATAACGTAACGTGCTTCAGCCCTGTCTATGTGTGGATAGCAAGTGTTTTCACTACGCTCGCAGGATGCCACTTTTATCCAACGCTAGAATGCTGGAAACGGTGAACAGTAATAGCTCGTGTCGGTTGACGTAAGTTCCAGAAAGTGAGCCTCCAGAACAGAGGCTCGGCTATTTCCGTCCGTGCCGCGGAAGTGATCGATGAGGCTACGATTTTTTTAGGTGGCGTGAGTTTCTAAAGAAACCTTGTAACAGAATTTAATCTTCCAATATCTAACGTGAACTAAATCCTGCAAGCTGGTAGAGCCAGTTCACGCAGGTGGAAGAAAAACAAAAAATTTTCTTTCATGCGGCACAAACACATCATCAAAATATAGTATAATCAGCTATGCACTGAATCAAGTGTGATAAAGAATCCGATTTTTTGTTGCCAGTGATTAAAGATGACCTATGCTACCGGAATGTTAACTGTTGCAGTGAAAAAAAGTAAGAGAATCAGTTATTTGAAGCAGGATGAATTCGGCAGCAGATTGGAATGATCAAAAAGTAATTTCGCCGAAGGGAGAAAACTTTTAGTTCAGAAATTGAGTTACGTCACAGGAAGAACTTTGTAGGATTGTTTCTCAGGTGCGCTGCGTTTGATGGAAATGAAATATCGGCTTAAAGAATACCACAAAAAATGGGGAGCTAGGCGTTTGATTTGTACAGAATAAAAGAAGAAGAAGACCAAAACGTTCTGAAATGTTGGATGACCTGAGACCACGGGTTAGACTTTAAAGAAGCGAGATTAATAAATTCGTCGGCGAATTTAGATCATATTTTGTCTTTTTAAGTAACAACAGAGAAACGTCAAACTAGTTTTTATTTATCAATGTAGTAAGCTCAGGTGAAATAAAAATTATGTAGCCTGTTAAATTTTTCAGAGACACCTATTTAATTCGAAGGCTTAAATTTTGTAGAGGTACTGGCCGTTTTTCACAGCCTATTATACATTTATCCCCGTACATCTATTTTATTGTAACTCTAAGCAGGAAAAATAAACTTTTCTTTATCAGAAGAAATTTAACTCGTATATCTTGATACTCGAGTACAGTATAATGAACAACGGAAATCTTTCTTTGTTAAATTGGATAATATTTTTCTTTTCCTCGATACATTCACCGATGTACACGAAACGAAACTTTAATTAGTATGATTTAAGGAAGAAAGACATTAACATAGCAGAAACTCCTGTTTAATGATGACTATTTTACGTTAGTCAAACTAAACAAAATTTTAATCACATCTCAGAAAAAGTTTTTCACAGGTTGCCGAATGCAGCTAGAAGCCTGAACATTTTTAAAAATATTGTGAAATATTAGGAAAAACGTTTTAACAGTACAGCAAAATATAGAGAAGTTGACTATTGCAGTTTATCGAAAACTTAAACCTTATTTGGATTTGAAGTTTATGTTTTATGTTTTAGCAATAAAAGTTTCTTTTCATCTAAATATAAGCAATACAATAATTTGTATGTCCGGTAAGAATTAAAACAGTGTAATAAAGTTCCTCTGATAAGGTGGTGTGGGAAAAAGTAATAAAACATTTGTTCAGATGATAATAGTAATCCTCCCAACAGTAAACCTCCAAACAGACCAACGTTTGCTGCTTGTCATGTCTGGGAACATAATCAGACTGGTAGAAATACTCAGTCTCAATACACAGTTTAAACAGGTTAACTTCTACGTGATTTTTCTCTCTTTTATATCAAATCTAGTTCTATACTAAATGAATACTACCAATGAATTAAGGTGGTGAAAGTAAAGCAGAAAAATGACTGTGTCATCTTAAACATACGATTCGCTGATATATTAAATTTAAACTAGTCTTCCTTTATAACTTAACAAATGGGCTCACAACCCACATTCAATTCCACTGCTTATATTCAGGAAAGTTTCGTAGACACCTGTTCACAATACCTCAACCAACTATGTTAGTGGTTATTAAATATACAGGAGCAGAGTAATATAGGCATAATTCACAACAGGGGAATTCAAAAGCTATAAATTATTGCGGTAATTCAAGTTTTCTGTTTACAAAGGCGGTCAATGTGAAGCATGAGGTGAGGGTATATGTATTCGCAACCGAATTAATGAGATCTGGTTTTTTTTTTTCCATTTTTTTTTTATCTATCTGAAAATCGTGTAACTTGTGCTCTGTGTGATAAGTGTATTTTTGTCTGTGACATGTGTAGTCGATGAGGTGGATATTGGGCTTTCCAGCAATCTCCCTAGATGATTATGGGATACAGACTAAAAACCCCAAACTGATTCGCTGGTACGCGAAACTAGGTCTGTTGTACATTCTCGTCAACACTTCACATTTGGAGAAGAGTTTCTTGCTCAAGAATTGATGTTTCTTCAGGGCCAGTGTTGTCTTGCCATGCCTCTTTGCGTGTTTCTGCTGCTCTCAAAAGAGGCGATCTGAGCCACGGTGGAATACGATGGTGCAGTTATTTTTCCACCCTGCGTAACACTCCTTTTTCGAAGTGTTTTCGGTCACCCTAATGCGCACATTGTGCCTGTTCACTATTCTACTCACATGAAAAGTGGCCTCATCACTATCACAAGTTTTTCTGCGAATGTTTTGTCTTGTTCTAGACATTGGGCACAGAATTGAAAACGACGCACTTCATCGTTGTGCGACAGTGCTTGTAGCAACTGTAACCTGTAAGGCTTCATACACAGTCGCTTCCGTAGGATTCTCCAAATGGTCTTCTGTGGAATACCTAATTCCGTGCTCGCTCGAGGAGTAGACTTCTGTGGGCTACGAACGAAACTGGCGCACACACGTTCAATGGTTTCTTCAGACACAGGAAGGCGACCCATTGTTTTACCTTTAAAATGGCATCACGTGGCTTTAAACTGTTGATACCAACGCCGAATGGTGTTGGCATGCGAGGGGTCCTTGCCGAACTTTGTTCTAAAGTGTCGCTGAACAGTTACCACAGACTGAGTCGAATGAAATTCGAGAACAACTTACGCTTTCAGCGCTCTAGCGCTCAAGCGGCCACCGCGGGAAGCTTGCGTTTCGTGCAATCAAAACTTGGATTTTTTTTTTAATCTGCTTAACGTCTCTCTAACAGCGAAGTCTTTAGAGACAGGAAAGGATGGGGGGCAAGGTATGGGAGGGAATTCGGCCATGGCCTTTTAAGGAAGCATCCCGGCATTTGCCTGGAGTGATTTTGGAAACCATGGAAAACCCAAATCTGGATGCCCGGACGGGGATTCGAATCGCCGTCCGCCGAATGCGAGGCCAGAACGCTAGCCGTTACACCACCACTCTCGGTCAAAACTTGTAGAGCCACTTGTCTTATAACAGCAAACCTCATCATCGTACCTATAATAGGACAGCCAAAAGAAAAATAGTTAAATCGCTTAATCGCTGCAATCATTTTGACGAGCCCTGTATTTTACTTAAATTAGAAAACTGTTGCCTCGAGTTTTCAGAAATTACTGTGACACTATCTGTCTCTTCTAGAGCAGTTTCCAGGTATAGGTCGGGTCTACGATTACATTTTTGAAGCATGTGACTTTGTTAAACTACCGACTTGTTAGGCATGTGGTAGTTTATTGGGGAAAGCTTATGTATTGCCGTCTATGTTTTGTGTGTGATAAATGCATTTTTTCTTATATAATGTGTTGTTTATGAAGCGGAGATTGGGGACCTAGCCGCCTTTCGACTTGATGATTGGGAAAACCGCAACCAGAATGGCCGGTGTGCAGGGACCAGGACTCGATCCCGCCCCGCCCGCTGTTCTCCCACGATCCAGTGTGCGACGCCTTAGAACACTATTTTAAAACAGAAGCTTATCCGCCGCAAATACGGAAGTGATAAGAACTCTAATTACTATAGCAGAAAACAAAATTTAGTGTTAACTTTAATAGTGTCACTGCCCTACTTGCCACAGCAGACTCCCCGACAGAAGTAATGAACATTTTTTTTTAGATCACTAAATGTTAAAGTCAGGGGAAAATATTTAAATCAAAATTTTATAAGTTTGCAGAGCCTTTTAGTGATGAATAAAATACTAACATTGATTCTGCTTCTAAATTATTCTTTTCCTCGCTTTCTAACATGAGTTTTCTAAAGACATCATTGTGTCTGAATTAGTTGTACGATACAATTTGCAGCTAAGTATATTCTCATATACATTATCACATCTCAAGAACGAAGTTTTATGGGTGTTGAGAATTAACGTAATTTCCTCGCGGACTAGCCGAGTGAAAAAGATGTTTACACACGACATTTTGGTGATAGAATTTTCTGGTGAAGATGGAGATAGAGCTTCCAATCGCCGCATTATTTTCTAGTCACCAGGGAACGTTTTATTCGGCTGTCACAAATATAACTAAACAGCTGTAAAATCATTGGCATTTCAATTTGTCTATGTAATCAGTTAGAGATAAGCGACATAAAGTATTTAAACAATGTTAGACTCCTGCATATGTTTAGTCCTAAGGCATTTTTTTTCGAAAGCAAACAAATACACAAAACAATATTGAACATGTTTTCTTTATATAGTCCCATTATAACGAACGAATGTATTGTATAAACCTTCCCCTAAATCCAATGCATGACAATACATTATTTTTAAGGAGATTGAAGTCACTTAGAAAATAATGAAACACCTGATACACGGGAATTCTATTGGAAAATTATATAAGACCTATACCTGACAACCAGTTTAAATTTTAAAAAAATAAGGAACACTCAACATCTCTAATCAGTTTTAAAGAATAAATAAACACTAATTTAGAGTTAAATTGCAAAAACCAAAATTATAATAATAATAATGTATATGCAGAGTGGAAAAACAAATTAAATCTTTATAAAAGTAGATATCGTAATAAAGTAATCACAGATCTGTTGAAAAAGAGTTCTATTTCGTGACATTTCTATTTACAAAGTTTTGTCCAGTTTATATAACCGGTTTATTTTGTAATTCTGCCTTTAAAACGAAGCGCTCGCTAATTTCACGCCTGGGTGTACTTTGCTGTGATATCAAACTCATTTGTCTAAGTAAACGTTTAAGAACACTAGAATTAGGGCGACTGAACATTTAATCACGTTCAGTTGCATTTGTAACAGCTGTTCCCCGCATTGAACGTGGCTTCCTATTTAGCTTTGTACGGACCCACAACACAATTCCCGGCTTTGATGTCACAATGGGTATCGGATTACGCCATCGGCTAATTCATTAGTGGAACGATAATAATGTCCGCACAAACACTATGCTTTGAACCAAATGGGACTCCATTTACTCTAAGGAAATGCAGTTATTTGTACTTTATATAACTTAATTCCTTTCCTAAACTACTGTAATTTTTTTTTTTTTTAAATATCCCTTAAGAACTTCATCTCTAATAATCCGCGTGAAAGAAGGTTAGAGATTTTAATATCAGAATTTCCTGCTTTGTATTTACACTCATCCACAGTTATCGTATCTGTTCATTGAATCAACATTCAATTTTCGAAGCCATAAGGAAACTTGGACGTTTACCTTTGTTTGGTTAAATGCTTATTTTCAGTGGTCACACCGCATAGAAAGCAGTTCTCTGATTTTTATTGTTATCTTTAGCAATCGCAGAGCTAATTAAAGATCTAATGGGCCTGAATACAGGTGACTTTTGTGTCTACAGATCCATGAAAATGAGGTGTGTTTACCGATTAATCGATAAAAATATTTGAAAAATATGTGATAGTAATTATAGATTCTATGACAACAGTTACATTTGCATTCTTTTTATTAAATAATAATTTATTGTTTTATAGATTCACTGTTCAAATAAGTCGACAATAATTTTACGATATTCGCTATAGGACCTTCTAAGTGTAGTCTTAAAGAAAAGCCGGTTAGAGGGCTTGTTTGAATCAAGTCAGTACGTTATGTACCGAATAGATTGAATGTTAATTAGTTTTATAAGTACAAACTGTAAGCACTTTAAATCTAGTGAAACTAAAAACAAGTGGTTGGTGTGTTCGTTGCCTAAAAGCAAGAAATAAATTTTTACATTTATAAAATGTTTTCGCGTAACTAGCCGAGTTAACGAAGTTTTATCACACGATATTTCTGTGAATAATTATCTTAATTTCTTCTCATCTATATCTAGTGAATTTCCAGTACTATTAAGAAATTACAAGATTTTTTCCTCAAAATATAATCATATGATCATAAATATTATTGAAATGGTCTGAATATGCATTTATATGCTATTTAAAATACAATAAAAAAGGTTGAATCAGTGTTTAACTCAGAATTTATTTTTGTAGTATCCAGAATTATGTAATAATGTAGAACTCCAAGTTTATTTCAAAAAATTTCGGATAAGGGCTTTGAATCAATTTTGGAACCATTTGAAACCGTATGGACTGTTATGTCTTCGGTTCAGTCTTTTATAATTTCAATATCTACTTCAGCGCGATAGAGGATCTATGTGCGAGGGATATCTGCATAAAACCAGTAACAGGGTTAATAACTACCCACATTATACCAATTAAGTACCTAGCAGTAGCTTTTCAGTATCTTTATATTTATGTGGTTCTAATTACGCAGTATTATGTTGGCTTACAATCGAACGGCACGAAGAGCCACAGAAGGATTAATGTTAGGTTAAACTAGAAAACAGAGCAGCTGACATTAGATCAGTTACAATGATCACAGATATCTTGGAGAAATCTGCCTACTTGAAGTGGTATTGCAGGAAAGATGAAAGATGGAGCCCAACAAATACGGAAAGGAAGCCCGCGGACCGATGGGGTTAGGACATACGCGGGGTTCCTGGAGTTACCTGGCAGAGGATCTCCTAAGGCCGTTTGACCTGGAGAAGACTGTTGAAGCTCCGTCTGAACTCTTTAAGGCCACATGATCCCATGATTGAACTGCCTGATGATGAAGGTGTCGTGTAAGAGATTCTCTTTTGGGAAAAACATTCAAAATTCTTTAAAATATTGCTTCAGACAGGGATAAAATATTTTAAATAGTTTTATTATTGATTGACATACAAGGAACTAAATTTTTTATTTATGGCGATAGTTTTATTTCATCTTGTGCTAGAATCTTTTTCACTATGTTACTCACGATATACTTCTGTAATGACTGTTATTCCGTGTGGTTGTATTAATATGTAAAAGTATACGTATTGGGGGGTATACGAAAAATGACGGGAGGCTTCATAGTATATCATAAGGAACCATACCGGAATTCGTCAGGAGTGACCTAGGATAACTATGAAAATCTCGAATCAGGATGGTCGAAGAGGTTCTTCGAGACCAACTCTTGTTGAATTCTTATATTTATCTCGCTCGATAAATCCTTCCTATTCCATTCCCTTACCGCTCGTGGGAAAAATCTTATCTTATTTATTTTCTCTTAACAAGAATTTTGGAATTTAACACTTTCTGTTCTAATTTAATTCAAGGAAAGTTACAAAGATAATCCCATATATGTATTTATTAAATGTATCTTCTTATTTACCACGCAGATATTGAATACATAATAGCGGTGTTTAACTACACTTGCCAGTAATGGAAAGCTGCGAATGAAAATATGGCACAAACTAGATTTTATAAAGCAGAGTCGAATTACGTGTTTGCCGGTATGTAAGTCCACGACACTTTTATTAAATTCTCAGACTCACAGAATAGAGTTTAACACTGCTGAACCTCTGTCTCAAGCTACAGATCCTCTCGAAGACAAAGAACGCGCTGGAGAGTATTCCCAGATGTCCTCCTTCTTTTTCGGTTCCTCTTCTCTGTAACACTATTGACATTGTCGGTGCCTTTGTTTCTCTGGACGAAGTGAATTCTAATAAAACGGCTGGAGCACGGCAGTGCAGCTGAGGATGGTGCAGTCTGCGGCGGATTCAATTCCGCAGCGCGCGGCTCTGTGGAGCCAAAGGTAAACAGCGGAGTCTTTGGCGAGCACTCGCCTGCAACAGAGTCGCCCAGGAAAGAAGCGCACGGACAGCTTCACATCTGCTATCTGTGCTTCAACAGATTTACATGCTCCAGTCAACGGTGCATATAATCGCTGCATGTCACTAATCTTTGATGAAATTGAACCATAGAACACTCGTCATATAAAAGAAATAACGCTGTTTCAACAGCTAACTAAAAAAAAAAAAAATATTAATAGGTCACCCATCCAAACTGGAAATAACAAAATGAGAATGTCTTTGAAAGGGAGCCTCCATTTACTAACCGAGTAAGGTTGTAGAGCACTTCCATCGCTCGTTGTCAGGAAAAAAAATATCTGAAGTAATTTGGGCGGAAATCCGGACCGCTCTCCCTGTCTCCCTTGGTGAGATCTCTAGTAGGACCCCTCCCACCTTCCCCTCCCAGCTAATGACCTCGTAATTTTTTATACTTTTTTTTTTTAGCTCTCCTGTTCTTCAAGGGCAGTGAGACACTCCCCGCCCCCAACGTAGGATCGACGCCGGAAGTAGTTTGCAGTTTGGAGACTTTTTTTTGAGTTCAAGTAATTAATGGATGCCCCCAAAGGATGATTGCAGAACGATGATGATTAATATTTTGGATACGTACAGTACCTCCCCGTTATACATAAAATGAGCGGTCTGGTGACTCAATGGTTAAGGCGTCTGACTGGCGATCGAAAGGTCCCTGGTTCGAATCCCTGCCTCGGCGGGGATTTTCACTGGCACTTAACCCGACCTTCAATTCTCTGGCACAGCCTGCTGTGCAATGTGAAGTACACCAGAACGCTTCCGTGGTTCGGATACCGCGTTAAACTGTAGGTCCTCTATACCTGGCAGGATTGCCGGGTTAGGTTAAGGCGGCTACGAAAGGGGCGAAATGCGCAGCCAGTAGAAACCCTGTCACCAGGTTATTCCGACCACATGGAATTATTATTATAATATATAAAATGACATACTGTATTATCACACTGTCTGTAATCAGTTCATCGTGCTCCTATAACCAACAAAACATTGTTCTACTTGTATGAAAACTATTAGTTTCTTGCACAAGTTGCGTTGTCTGCCCACCAAATTATTACAGCTTTGTGAGATCAGCGTTGTCTCTGAACTGCTGGATATGTCTGTAGAATTTGTGACACGGTAGAAATATTGCTATTACGGTTTCATTAATGCTTCGAGAGCGAATTGTTGCTCATAGTTAGTTTCGCAGCGCTTTGGGTCCGATTTCCGGTTCATGCTTACAGTTGTCTAATGCAGTCAGGTTGGAAATTAGTATAGGCAATCGTATTTTTAAAGAACGTCGGATGTCATTTTGATCCCACCATCCTGAGAAGTTGCCTTAAAATTAATCACGGACAGGTATTGTAAAATGGGCTGAGTTGTTAACCAATGTCAATGACCGTTTGTGGTAGTTATCCTGTCGACAATTCCCTAAAATATTGCAAAGCTATATAATTCAAAGATCTATCCATATAACATGAGTCCAATCTTGTTCCAACATCAATTTGAATATTAGATTCCCCCCCCCCCACCTCCACCCCAAAGAAAATAAAACTGTACTGCGCCTGCCTCTTTCGATGTGTGTAATTCATCGCATATGGCTGGAGATTCATAGGGTAAAAAAAAAAAAACACACAAAGCACACTCTTAATAGCATTTATTCGTATCAGAATCATTAATTTTACTAACGGAGTAAGGCTGTAGAACACTTCTAACATTCATTGACGCAGCGAAATCAAAATAAACAGAAAACTGTTTTCTGAAGTTATTTGGGTGAATATTTGAGCTTTAATGTATAGCTTTTGCAAAAACGGCAAATATTCGAATAAAACTAAAGCACTTCACACATACATTACCCTCCCTTCGTAAACATCATATTGAATAAATTTAGCCACCGACTAAACATTAATCCCTGGATAAAATTCTGATCATTCAGAAATAACGATGAAACACCGTTTGCAACTAACACACAGTTCTGTATCGGCCCTATTACTCCGGCGCAGATTATTTTTCCTATTTCGGTTGATAAAAATAAACCTGAAACAAAATCACAAATGAAAGACTTTCAAGACTGATTTGATGAAAGGAATACAATCCAACTGTTTCTAAAAATAGCTAACGGCTGTAACACGTCCATATCGGTATAGCGGTCATAACTGAATCACATTTTTTTCCCGACAGACGTAAAGACGTTACTGTAACATACACTAGCTTTATTTTTATCAGTACGAAATCAAGGACAATTATCTGAATTACATTCAGAGTTACGCTCATACCGACCACAAAACATTTCTTTCTTGTTGCTGGTCCCAACTGCCAGTAAATTCAAAAAACTACAAACATGTCCAGTGATAAATATTATTTTATCGTTTCACTTTTTTCTTCCAATGTCACAGCATCTAATCCAACTTTTAAATTCCAAAAGAAGTTCACTCTAGAAACAAATAGCATATATTGCTTCCTTTTCTCCTCAATTTGACGGTACGTGTATCGTTTCGAGAGATATGTGCTAACATGAGTAATGAGAGTTCAAATGAAACCAAAGAGAACATACAGGATTGGAGTGTTTAAAATGTGGAATAGAAGATGAAGTTAATTTAAAAATTGATAATTATTGATTAAAAAGTTATAACTATACAGAGCACTTATTTTTCATTTTAACAGACGTTAATTGTTAGAATACATACATAGTTAAAATAACGACATGTTACTTCACTGATTAATACGCAGTTCCCATCTCCTTCGTATATATACACAGACGGAAAAAAAAATCCCAACACCAAGAAAAAATTATTGTAGAGTAATGAAATTTGGACAATGCATTTGTCAAGTTAACATGTTTAATTGATTAAATTTTCAAGATCACAGGTTAATTTAAGCTCAAGAAAATGCATTTCAAATGTGAAATACTGTTAAATTAATAGCCGGTGTAACCTCCAGAATTTTGAATGCAAGCCTGCAAACGTGAATGCATTGTGTCATACAGGTTTCGAATGTCACTTTGTGGTATGGAGTTCCATGCTTGTTGTACTTGTGCTGTCAATACTGGGACGGTCAGTGCTGGCTGTGGATGATGCTGGAGTTGTCGTCCAATGATATCCCATACGTGTTCAATTGGAGACAGATCTGGTGATCTCGCAGGCCAAGGTAACATGTCGACACTCTGTAGAGCACGTTGCGAGACAACAGCGGTATGAGGGCGAGCGTTATCCTGTTGAAAAACTCCCCCTTGAATGCTGTTCATGAATGGCAGCACTACAGAAATTCGAGCTGCAGTTGGTACCACAGTGACACAACGAACTGTTAGAAATCGGTTACTTCAAGGACAGCTCCGAGCCAGGCGCCCTGTAGCGTGCATTCCACTGACTACAAGCCATCGCCGTTTGCGACTCCAGTGGTGTCAAGCCAGAGCTCATTGGAGGACGGAGTGGAGATCTGTTGTGTTTTCTGATGAAAGCAGGTTCTGCCTTGGTGCCAGTGATGGCCGAGTGTTGGTCAGAAGGAGGCCAGGGGAACGCCTGCAACCAAACTGTCTGCGGCATAGACACACTGGACCTACACCTGGAGTCATGGTCTGGGGAGCAATTTCCTATGACAGCAGGAGCACTCTTGTGGTTATACCAAACACACTGACTGCAAATTTGTACGTCAGTCTGGTAATTCAACCTGTAGTGCTGCCATTCATGAACAGCATTCAAGGGGGAGTTTTTCAACAGGATAACGCTCGCCCTCATACCGCTGTTGTCTCGCAACGTGCTCTACAGAGTGTCGACATGTTACCTTGGCCTGCGAGATCACCAGATCTGTCTCCAATTGAACACGTATGGGATATCATTGGACGACAACTCCAGCATCATCCACAGCCAGCACTGACCGTCCCAGTATTGACAGCACAAGTACAACAAGCATGGAACTCCATACCACAAAGTGACATTCGAAACCTGTATGACACAATGCATTCACGTTTGCAGGCTTGCATTCAAAATTCTGGAGGTTACACCGGCTATTAATTTAACAGTATTTCACATTTGAAATGCATTTTCTTGAGCTTAAATTAACCTGTGATCTTGAAAATTTAATCAATTAAACATGTTAACTTGACAAATGCATTGTCCAAATTTCATTACTCTACAATAATTTTTTCTTGGTGTTGGGATTTTTTTTTTCCGTCTGTGTATATATGGTGTCAAGTCTGCAGAGCCAGATGGCCGTGTGATTGGCCCTTCACGGCCAATTCCCCAACATGGAAGCTGTTATGGAGCAAACCTCGAACATAATTGCATATATATATATATATATATATACTACACAGGACGACCAAAAGGCACCTTTAAAACCAACGATACCCTAGGCCACATTCTACCTGAGACCTTCGTTTTGTGAGGCAGCATGAACATAACTGGTGCAACCATTTCAAATCTCAGCTGTCGGTAACAATAATAATACATATAACAGTATTGGCCTGGATATCGCCAAAGAGTTCGGCCCCCGATTTACAGAGTTTTCATTTACCGCCCACTCGTCTCTGTCATGGCTACCTCAAACTAAACCAATAATCCTACCGGATAAACGGAATCTCTAATCTAACGTAGAATCCGAACCATGGATGCATTCTGGCGTACTTCATAACAGACAGCAAGTTGTGCCATAGGTGAAAATCCTCTCCGATGCAGGGATTCGAACCACGAATCTAACCACTAAGCCGCCAATCCGCTGACTCAGTTGACACTGATAGAATCTAACTCACATACGAAGCGAGAAGGAGTTATTACTAACAAGTAAGGACATATAATATGAGCCCTAATATATCCTGTCTAGTTTAGATAAGAAACGTTGACAGTGATAGACCAGTACATATTCGCTAAAACAAATTAGATTCATTGTAAGAACGTAACATGTGGATAAATTAATGCTTATTTACAGACATAAGATGTTTTGGGTAGCTTTTATTGTTGTTTAGGAAACTCAATAACTGAATTATAGGTTTTATTGAACGTTTTTTTACAAACAGTGAAGGAGTTTAAAAAGAAAATTTTGTAAAAACGTAAATATACTGTACAGAAATGTCCACCGGAGAGACAAATTATTAATATTACTTGTCTGTGCCCGTGATTGTTTTTGTGTATCGTCACGGGTGTAGAATAGTTCCAGTGTTTAGGGTCAAATATTATGACCGGTTGGCCTGATCTGACCAAACTCGAACTTGACCTGTGTTTCAGTCTTAGGGTAAATACAGTCTCTCGAGCTTGAAAAACACAGAAGTATTAATAGACGTATTAAACACGGACAGAGATGATCACCCTATCGCACAATCGTTTCAAAGGTCGGTTGCTAGACTCGAACTTGCTGAAATATTAACTTGACTCGTATTTGATCCTAAAATTTCACACTGCAAAAGTCGAAGAATTTCATTTTAAAGGGAGTGCGCAAATGCTTCGAAAGCATAACGTTGTATTTGACTTTGGCTGTGCAAAAACTCATATTGTAATCTCTGGTGATAGTGTCCGTAACGGCCATAGGCTAGATCAGCTGCCTCGTCCAGAAAATTCCACAAACTTTCGTCGCGTAGTATGTCGAATATTTTTCTCCCGATTTTGTTGATGTTATCTCGAACTGCCTGTTATTCCACATTCCCATTTCACGTGCTCCGGCGTACTCTCTTCACCACATTCGCACCCGCTTGAGTTCACAATATTTCGATTTCAAATGGAGCTATTGTAAGGTCCATGACAATTAAATTAGTATAGCAATCCGGTAGAGGGTTGAAGGTACTTAAAATTTAACCTCTCCTCTACGGATGGAAGCATATCATATGTTCTCCTACCTGTTTCACTATCGTTCAATTCTTGTTGCTATTCCGCCAATAGGAACTTCCGAATGGGCCTCTCAGATGTTGCTTCGCTGCCTATAATTTCTGATACCTTATCTTGTTTTCCTTTTTTGAGCCAGTATATGGCGCCCTGCTTCCTTACTTCAAGATCCAGTGGCCAAACACTAATGGCAACAATTAATGAATTTTTTGCCACGTTTTGGTATGCTCCTGTCAACCTGAAAAGTATTTCTCGTTTGACACGTCTGACTCGCTGTTTTGGTTTTAATTTTCTTAGATGCTTTGCCCACACACTTGCTGAGTAACGCACTATAGAGGATAAGCAAACTTAATGAATGCATTCTGGTAATTAATTTCACAGGAGTAACTAAGGTAAGCTATAAAACTATGCCCGTAACCTCCAATTTCTCAAAATATGGCTATTGTTAATTCGCAAGCGGAGGCTAGCACGTGACGTCACCGTTCTCCAGCCAATAGCTATCGGGGTGAGTGAGTGAGCATAGGAAATAATATAGTAGATTAGGCCAATTATTTATCCAAAAGTAACAGAAATCGCAAATTAGTATAAGAACTGTGTCTGTAAGATATACCTTTAATTGAATTACCAGATTCAATTGAGCGGAATCTAGAGTCAAGGAACAGATTAGAAAATGTATATAAGTGACCATCTTTCCCCGCGTCATTAGCTCCGAGTAGCGAAAGAATCTAAACACATTGACAGATGTGTAACCAAATAACAATTTCACGTAAGAATTTTCCTCCGTTCTATCCAAAATAATTCAAAACCACTCCTAACATCAAAGTCCGTTATTACACAAAGTCAAAGTTTAATCTAATTAATTGTTAATAGTACAAACAGCGAATAGTAACGAAAAAGAACGCATGCAAAAGTGCGATCGAACGCAATGCCTTAACGCGCGCAACTATTCAACCGTATTGGTTAAAAATATTTTGTGCTGGAATACACTGAGAACGTAAAATTTTTATCCTTCCATTCCCAATAAAGGAAAACCCATCAGGACGAAAGCATTAGGGTGGTATACCTGAGATGGGATATTCATGAGCCTTGTCCTCACTGAAGATCTCTCAGACATATAGTGTTAAAAAAATTTGAGGTTAAGAACAAATTTTAATTACCTGTTCCGGCCAAGGCTACCTAGCATCGTAAAACAAAACTCAGATTTTAAGTAAGAACACAAGCTTTCAAGCCTATCAAAATCTGTACAGTAGTTTTTACATTATTCCTGAACAAACAAACAAACAAAATCGACCTCTCTACAGATTTGTAACAGTATTGAATAGATATTAAATGGTCTTTCATTCGTTACACCTAGATGACATTGCGGTTAGCGATACACATACTGTATTTAGTATGCATACGTTTACTACGTACACAAAAGATTATCTTTATCCTTTGCTTAGGGCTGTACGCTTCGTCGACGTTGAGGTCATTAGAGACGGGAACTGCCGGGGACAAGGAACGGAAAAAAGGAATTCGGGCTTGACCTTCTATAGGAATCACCGAGGTATTCGCCTGCAGTGATTTGACGAAACCATGGAAAACCGACATCCGGTTGGTCGCACGGGGACTGGAAACCGCGTCCTCCCGATTGAGAGGCCAGAGCGTTACCGCTCTCCCATCATACGCGATATGTGGATATTTGCTAATTGTGTTGCACCACCTGCCTGTGACTACCATCGTTTCCAGTTGATGGAAACCTATTTTAGCCCACATGAAGCTGGTTTCACGCAACGACCCAGAAAGCAAACACTCTACCTAAACATTCTCTTACAAACATTTACACACCTCAAAGTACGCTCAACTTTGCACCATGCTCTTAGCATGATGAAGCCGCGCCTACTCCCTCAAACGCAAATACCAGGAACATGGTGCCAGGTAGCAAGGAAGAAGTGGGGCGGAAATCGAACTGGCATAGAGAATGCGGAACCTATTTACTCCTGAGTCCGGATAGAAACAGAACTGGCGGCAGTAAAACCCTCTTTATGTCTTCCTTGTTGGCGTTTTAACGGCCGATTAAAAGCGGCGGTGCTGTTTGTTTTCCGGTGACCGGCTGCTGTTGTGAGAAGAAGCCCGCACGCTGTCTGCCCAGTAAACAGGCGAGCTAGCTGCTCGTAAAGACGAACCCTCCGATAAATACAGCTCCAACAAGGCGCGGACATTACCCCGCCGCCAGATTTCATCTCGCTTTTATCATGGGAACAGCACGTCAGTTATATTGGCTTTTCGCACGAAGTTTGTGACGCAATGAAACTCTGGAATACCTATGAAAGTGTTTAAAGGAATATTTTCGGTGAATATCGTTTCCATTTAGAATAAAACTTTTACTATCTATGGCGTAATTATCGTGGTTTATTATTCTACTAAAAGCATGCTTTTCTAATTTTAGTAGCGAATCACGTTAACATACCTTTCTTTAATTTTTTCTGCTCCAACCGAGCGTGGTGGGTGAACGGTTAACGTTCTGGCCTCGCATTCATGAGGACGTGGGTTCGAATACCCGACCGGGCAACCAGATTTGGATTTTCCATGGTTTCCCCAAATCAATACAGGCGATTACCGAAATGCTTCCTTTAAAAAGCCATGGACTTATTCGTTCTCGTTCCTTGCCCCCAGTCCTTTCTCGCCTCTAATGACCTCGACGTCGACGAGGTGTAAACCGTAAGCAAAAAAAAATATTTTTTAAATTAATATTTTTATATTGGGAAATAATGTAGTTTATGTCTAATATGTGTTGTAGGTTTCGAGAGAGACTCTTTTCAGTCCTAATGACAATCTCTCCTTGATTGCATGGACGAGGCAGTGGCAGTGGCAGTGTGCAGAGGAGTGGTGAGTGGTCAAGTGCACCCTTTATTCCTTGGTCTTGGAAACGACCCTTAAAGGCTAATGAATAATAAATTATTAAAGAATGCAACGGAAAGTCCCTGCATTAAACGCGCGTGTTAGAAGGTACCGTAGAGAACGCAATCGGGCAGATTGTATTGTTGAGAAGCATGTCTTTCCAACGCCAAGCGTGATGGTTTCGGGTACTATTGCCTATAACATGCTATTTTGCCTCGTATATACTGATGAGAATCTGAACAGCAATTGCTGCGTCAGGGGGGAATTAAGGCCCGAGGCATTGCCCCTCCACATGCCATATTTCATCAGAACAACGCCCGGCCACATTTGGCAAAGAATGTCCAAGCAGCAACGGGACGGGTACCACTACTTCCAAGGCCTGCACTTTCGGCTGACATGTCATCCATCTAAGAGGTCTGGTATATGATTGGTAGGCAAACTTGTTCGTTCTGGTCCTCCTGCAGCCACTGTCGATGTTTTGAGGACGAGCCTAAATGTGACAGTGTGTTGGCACCAGCATATTCAGGATCTCTTTGATTCCATGCTTCGACGTCTAGGGGCTCTGATTGCAGCATGTGGTGGCTTCACACCTTACTGAATTCTCACGGTGAGAGTGCATGCGCAGTTCTGTAATCATTTGTTTAATGTCATGTCCCTAGTCTGTGGAATAAATTTGATTGCACTCATATGTCTCGTTTTTGGTTTTACAATTTTCACAAACAATAAGGTGGAAAGGACATTTAAACTCTTTTTTAAAGGGGGATGTAAATAGTTCTTTGCTTTAGTTAAGTCAAGCGTTATCAGTTAAAAATATGTGGTTTCAAAGTAAAATTATTATTAGTATTATTAGTTTTAGAAATAATCATGTACTGCTCTGTACCTCAGTGACTGCACTTGTGAAGGTCACTTTAACTGATTACATTGTTTACTGTCAAGAGCAATTGGAGCGAGGAGAAGATATATATTAGCATTTAACCCGCTGTTAATATTAATATTAAATAAAATAAAAATATTTGCAGTAACGATGGCATAAGACAATTTAAGGATGGACTTAAGTGAGACAGGAATATTTCAGCATGTGTTGATGTAGTAAATCACATTGCTTACAATTGTGTTTTGTCGTGTTCAAGTTGAGTGTCGGGACAACAGGCGTAAATTCGAAACGAAACCGGTGAGCGAAAATTGAAAGCACAAGCGAGATGTATAACTTTACAGTTTGCGCAATGAAGGAAAGAATATACCAAGGGTACAACGGGCACCAACTGGTCAGGAATATTTCTAACATGCAACCGAGTGACCCAATGTTCTCGCCAATAGTTTGAAATTGTTCCAATATGAAACGTACTGGTCTCGCATTCGGGAGGACGTTGGATCGAATCCCCGTCCAGGCATCCAGATTTCAGTTTTCCATGGTTTCCCCAAATCACTCCAGGAGAATGACGGGATGCTTCCTTCAAAAGGCCATGGCCGAATTCCTTCCCGCTCCTTGCCCTCAGTCGCATCCCGCCTCTAATGACCTCGACGTCGACGAGGGCGTAAAGCCATAAGTAAAAAAAAAAAAAAAAAAAAATAAAAAAAAAAAAAAAAAAAGGTGCGAAAATTAGCTAGCCCCTAAGATTGTTGTATTTTGTTATTTTCGTTCTGTTTCCGCCAATGGTGGAGAGACAACTGAGAGAAGACGTTAGCGGGATGTGGTTTTGGCTACGCGGATTGAGGATTTTGTGCAATTTGGGACTGGCAGCTGGCACCGAGGCTTGGGATCAGCCGGGAGCTGGCTGGGTGGTTACTGTGGTTATGTAATGGTGATGGATAGAAGAGCCCGCCTCGTTGGCTCTGTTGGTTACGGTATCGCTATAGTGTCCGACGCTGATACGTGGTTAGCTGGTTAGAGTTCTGGTGCTGGAAAATTTTTTCATCATCAGGACTTGGTCGGCAAAGTGGTGGTCTACTACTCCTAGCAACCAGATTGTGCGCCAAAGTCCTGGGTTAAATCCCTTCTGCCACACGCACGGAGGTATCATCAGTGCGTATGGCAGAAGGGATGCGGATTTGTTGATGGTGACTCATCCGTCGGATAGGGACGTAAAGTTTATTGGCCTCTTAGGTTTCTTTCTAAGGAGGAGACCTAAGCTTCAATAGGCCGGCACCGGGTTTCACCGTTTCCATTCTTCTTCTCTACTTTTATACAGTATAAACAACAATCTATATTGTACACACACACTATCAAAATAATCCAAACCTTCAATAAACATGCAAACACACACTGGGGAAGGTAACTGGAAGCCACCCTGGTTTACCTTTCCAAAAGAGTTCTCATGTTGAGGGGAATCCTCCATGGTAACGTCCGGAATCTGGCATGGCATGAAAAGAAAGAGAAAATTGATAGCAGTTTTTATGGTGAAGACACCTTCTGCGTAGAAAAGTGTTTTCTATAAAATGCTATCGGGTATCGTGCCGAGTTAACGAAGTGTTATCACAGTCACCAGAAGATGGCGACAGTGATTGTTATCGCCGAAATTTCGTGTGGTAACACTTCGTTAACTCAGCTAGTTACCCGAGGGCATTTAATAATTTCTCAAGGCCGAGAGAAACTTCGTTCTTAAACAGTGTTTTCTAATTTAGGTCCACAAATGCTGAGATTGATCAACCCATGGCGCTGTTTTCAATCAACCAACACTGGTAGCTCACCGCATACTAGCATTGTGATTGCTTTGAGCTTCCCTCAATCAAAGCCGGAGACGCCCTGGTAGTGAAATATACAAGATAAGAATTCTCAGTTGCTCTGGAACAATAACTTAACAATATTAAAATAGCTGGGTGGCACCTAAAACACAAAATGGTCCCTTTTTTGTGAGATGAGGACATTTTTATCATGTTAAGGATGTTGAGTCACCTGGCAAATATGGTAATAGATTTTACAAAATTTTAATTTGGTTCAATGCAACTTTGTGTTTTTTTCCTGAATTAATGCCATCATGTGTTGTTGTTGACTATTTACGTGCGGACGCTTTACCATGATTGTTAAGAATATAATTTTCACCATAACAGCTTTTTATGAATAAATGATTACTCCAATAACTGTAAAATTCAGAAAATCCCATCACCAACTATATTAATTACTAACCATAGTTGTAACAATCTATAGATATTACCTGGCAAATGGTAGCAGTACTTTCATATTTATGTCATACTTAAGTGGGATCAAGCGAATATATTTTTTCTCTTCTTTCTATTCCAAACATTTTTCTTTCCTTTGAGGCTTGTGAAACAGAGAAGTCAAATCGAATTTATCGTATAAATCGATGATTTAAGACGATACAATTGGTTCCTCGCGACGAACATTGACAAAAGCATTTCTGTTGATAGTTTTTCTCTCAACACTAAAGCCTCTCTCTCTGCACGCTGATACACATTGCGGTTGACACTAGATTAGCTGCTTAAAAACGAACTTTCTGTTTCTGCTACTTAGACTGCATGATAGGACAGATGAAGGCACACGGTTACTCATCACCAGATTGTGTACAAAATGACACTTCACTTTATGAAACAAGTATGTACGACGTTAAACTTTGCGACGTTCTTATTGTATTTTGTAAGAAATTTTTTTAAGAGTTTCCACATGTATCACTCTCTACATTGTTTCGTCCTCAAACACTACGCACACAACACACTACACATACGCAACATTTTAATTTTTATTTAAGTTTATTTCAATTGCGATGGAGCAAACATGTCACCTTCCAATGTGCTGATTTTATTTTTTCCTCAGCGCCTAACTATTTCTGCCCTTTATGAATTTCCCTCTATGAATTACCAATGAAAATAACGGACAGTTTTCTAAAAACACTGAAGGAGTTTCTCTCTTGGTGATTTATTCCAGTCCTTGAATCCCTCACCTACAAAGGAAAATTTTCCTGAATTCAAGTGCCATTTCATGATTATGGTAATCTCTTCCCCTCCGTTTAGAACTCTTAATCCTTCTATAACGTCCATCCATGCGTTATCGCGATTGTAAGCCAAACATTCTTTTCGCCCGTCATCTGTCTTCTAATGACTCCAAACCCAGCTCCTACAGCATATCATTACTGATATCATCTGAGGTAATTTTCACAAACAAATATAGCTGCTCTCCTTTGTACCCCTTCCAACTCCTGAATTTGACAACCATAATGTGGGTCCCACGCCACTCCAACCTATTCGGGCAGTGTTCTGACCAAGGTTTTGTAACCCAGTTCCCTCTCTTTGCTGTTCCATCCCCTCATCGCCCTCTACAATAAATGAATGACTTTGAAACCTTTTCCTACCACCTGCCCAATGTGTCCCTCCTTTTATACAAATTTGGTCAGCAGATACACGGTGAAGGTATTTGGCCATATTTGGTGCATAGTAAGCTATCTACAGGTGTCCGTAAACATTCTAGCTCTTCAACATGTTTTTTTTATACTTTTTTGTCAATGCAAAAGGTATTGATGATCTACCTTATACACCATAGTAAGAGAGACAGCTGTGATACAGAAGGTCTTACAGCCAGCATCTGTGGTAGTCTATCATAATTACAGTTCAGACGGCAACACCGAACTGTTCATGTAACTATCAGCTCGCGCGGCTGTACAGTCTCCTAAATGGACACAACAAAGCAAACTAGAACAGCGTGTATTTGAAACTAGTGATCATCGGGCAGTGCATGCAACTGTCCTTTGAACGAGGTGAAATGTTCTCGTACAATACGCTTAACGTGAAAATGGTTCTTTCAGCATCTGTGCCGGTTATAAAGGTCCACGTAACTTTAAGACAAATTTCATGAATGATAAATTTACTATACTTAAAATAGTAAACATAAACTTGTCATTATATGCTAAAAATCAACCATGTAATCACTGAGTTTTACTCAACTACGTGATGCGAAAGAAAGTTTCTAACAGAACTTTTGATTTCTGCTGTATAGATATGCTTTTAGATTGTAATATTTTCTCTGCTTATAGAGAGAAAGTAAATGACCAGTTTTTCCGAAGTTATACGAGTATATGAAAACTTAACGCCGTTGTATCTAAGCAAGTAATCTATATTGACTGCAAGGAAGTAAACCAACCATGTCTTATCGCAGTACGGAGGATGAGAAACTTTGGAAACGACGCCCATGAGACAAAGATAACACACATTTCCAGAAACAGTAGTCCTTCTTAAAGTGAACACACCAACCATGAAACTCACTACCCAAACTCAGGGATGACGATTCAATTTAAAGAAGAGTATTCAGATAGTGAAATAATATTACGAAAAAAAAATCATAATCCGAAATTTATTCAAAAGAGCGCATGCATTGGCTAAAGCTAGGTGATTCGCGATGATTCGAATCAAATTCAAAGATTGATATATGACATTCCCTACAATTGTGGTGGCGGATACACTGGTTATAACTTTTAGGTGATATAGAATCTTGCATTCATCAGATTCAACGGTTGTATTTCTGTTGAAGCTGCTAGTTTATTTGATTATTGCAAAGGAATAAGAGGGAAATTGTTCACTGTGAAAGGAGCTAACCTCTAATTCGTCTGTATTAAATTCATTTAAATATGGGCACAAAAATTTTGGAAGGTGGAATGAACTTAATGCGTGCGTTATGGCATATTATTGTCCATTTATATGTCTCATAGTTAGAAAGGGACGACGAAATCTTGATCATGATGGCTGAACTGCTTAAAGGATTTTACAGTTAATTGGTTCAAACCCGTCATTTCAACTGTAGTAGATATTCTCTACACTCAAAGTGCATATTATTAATAGCAGCTTGGTGTTTTTAAAACGAATAATAATAAATATACACCACTCCCTCAAGATCTAAAAATCTGGTTCTAGCTATAGTTGGGCCTCTATCCCCCCCCCCCCTTATCCCAATCTAACACTAGCTGCATGTTCAAACAGGTAGTCAAGTCTGCGTAGTCCACAGTGGTTGCAATGAGAAAGAAAATATACATTGTTAATACTGCAGAATTTATTACTTTTTTACATTATAGTAGTCAGCCGAAAACAGTTTTTGATAGGATTTCTTGGTAGTGGTTATGTTTTACGTTGTTGTGTACGTTGCAGGATGCGTCAGGAAAAATTTCGTAAATGGACCAATTTTGTTCTCACTATTGCGACAAGAAACACTTTTCAATGTGATAGGTTGTGTTGCATTTTGATCTTCTAGAGGCGTAACCTGACACAAAACTCGCAATTTAGCTAGCGCCTCCCAGACAGCAAAAGAAAATAAATAATACGAGTACATTGGATTACTACAGTCTTTAATAGAACAGGGAGTACAATATTTACTAAGAACAACTAAGTGAGAGGATAGTGGCCCATGTACAAACCTCCTCACTGACGTACTGCCAGGGCTTACTGTGGGTTTCCTTAAGCATCAAAGTGAACATGGGGACGGTGCTCGCCTTCTTTCTCGTTAAGCTACTCTTATCGCTGAGGTGCTGATTAAATGAACTACGCACAGATGGACAGATTTAAGTTACCTCCAATTGCGATCGTTTCTGTTGCACGTTGGATGGTGAACAGAGTTGTATCATTACAAGGCGGTATTGAAATGGCGACAAGCAACAGGAAGAAATTTGGCCGTGGCGTTTTTAAGGAACCATTCGCCTGGAGTGATTTGGGGAAACAATGGAAAACCAAAATCTGGATTTTCGGACGGGGATTCGAACCCGCGACCTCCCGAATTCGAGGCCAGAGCGTTACCGCTCACCCACCACGCTCGGTGCTGTGGGATAAAGAAAGGAAGTGGGATACGTGAAGTAAAAGGAGGAATATTTTTGTTCATGACTGTATGTCCAAACCCAAGCCGAGTGGGTGAAGGCTAAGGCCAAGCTTCCGGAAAGACACCGGTTCGAATCCCAGTTCGACCATCCAGACTTATGTTTTCTATGGCAATCATAAATAATTAAGGTGAATGCGATGATGGTCCTTGAGAAAGACCATGGCAGATTCCTTCCTTTCCCATAGTCCTTTCCTTCCATTAATCAGTTCAAGGTCAACGAGAATTAAGTGTTGAGCAAAAAATAACAGCTTAAAGAGATAAAATGAGGTTGATGTAGAAAACAATGGTGCTTATATTTACGAACTTCATGCACAGTAATCAATGTCAAATGAGTGATTCTGCATATGTAAAAGACTCCTGTAATTTCAGATATAGCGGATTTCAGGCGAATGGATGGAGAGTTTCATTCAATAAATTTTTTTATTACTCCCAGAAGACGTTTTGTTTTAGTAGGCTGTAGATGTAATGACATTATCTGAAGGAAAAACTGGCGTAGTTAGCTGAATTTTCTACATCGTGCACCACCCAATAAGACCGGCCTAACGGCGTATGAATTAGCACGCTCACCAAGATAATAGGGTCAAGTCCGGCCTGGAGAATGAGTGGTTTAATTAAAAGCTGTATCGGTCCTCTGCTGTCTGTCCGCCGTTGAAGCAGTGTACCATAGAAGTGGAATGGTGCACACCTGAAACAGTTGCTATACCAAGACCAAGAGCGTTGGATATGTGGTTTAGAAGCCAAATTCTATTTTTGAGAATTTGGGGACTATTTATTATGAAAAATTACTTTTTTTTAGCATATAAGTGGTGAACAGTGTGGTGTAATATGACACTTTATCGTGCACATGTCCTCGTTGACCAACTATGCCAAGGCGAAGAGTTACCCTCTACACCAAAGTGTCTAACTATGAGAGAGATCGGAGACTTCACGTGTTTGAAGTGGGTGCATCATATCGTTAAATCTCCGGAATGATTGGCCGTAGTGCAGTGCCAGAATACAGACTTGTTACACAGTGGATAAAAAAGAAGAAGGCTAGCACTCCTAGAGCAAGCACAGGGACATACAGAAGGACAAAAACACGTGAAGATCGCCAAATTGTGTTGCTGACAGACGGGTGACTGCAGACCAGATCCAAGCAGTGTTTACAGAGAGAGTCACTCCCCGAACGATTGTAAACCAATTGCTTCTCTCTGACTCCTATACAATGTGTTCCATTATCCTGATTTCATTTCCAGCATCGTTTAACATGGGGTAACGAAAACGCAAATGGACACTTGAAGGGCGTACATTTGTGTTTAGAAACTAGTCTCGATTCGATCTGTGGCTAAGGGATGGTCGACAACATGTATGCAGGCGTAGTGGCGAAACGGCTTACCCTGATGTGATTTCAGGACTACACACAGGTCGGGTCAATGGTGTCATGGTTTAGGAGCAATCAGTTTCGACAGCAGGACTGAGTTGGTTGTTGTTGAAGGCACAGTGACAGCCCACCTCTATGTGGACGGGGTGCTGCACCCTATTGTGATATTCTTAATGTCCACCATCCAAACGCATCTTCCAAAAGGATAATCCTCATACTGTGGTCATATTAACACAAGCCTTGCAAAGGGTTATGATCACATATTGGACTGTTAGGTTCCCAGATTTGTCCCCAATAGAGCCTGTCTGGTATGCCAGGAGTAGACACATTACATCACATGGTCACACAGCACAAACTGTGAAACAACTTATTGCACAAGACACGCAGTCGTAGAGAGGCATAACCCTGGAATATCCGAAAACTTATTGTTTCAATGCCGGCCAGGTGTTCAAGGTGGGCGCACTTCTTACTGACAATTGTATCTAAATGTAATAAACATAGCCTGAAACATTTAAATTTGTTATAATTTCTTCTGGGTATGACCCTGGATATATTTGCAACTTTTCCTAAAATTCCACTATTCCTGTCAGGATGCTGCATTTTTAATTTCCGGCAATTTCGCTAAACGATGCAAATAAATCTGGAAAACGTATCCTCCCGTGAATATTTTAACAAAATATATGACAGCCAGATCACAGCAATTCACCTGTAAATATTGCTAAGAACCCTTTTTTTGTCGTTTCGACCATCTATTGACTACCCTAATTTAACTGGTGTTTACCATCCACCTGGGTTTTTTTTTTTTTTTTTTTTTTTTTTTTGTAACAGTTTAACGTCCCTTTTTAACAACGTGGTCTTTAGAGACGGGAAAGGATGGGGGCAAGGAATGGGAAGGAATTCGGCCATGGCCTTTTGAAGGAAGCATCCGGCATTCGCCTGGAGTGATTTGGGGAAACCATGGAAAACCCAAATCTGGATGCCCGGACGGGGATTCGAACCGCCGTCCTCCCGAATGCGAGGCCAGAACGCTATCCGTTACACCACCACGCTCGGTACCTGGGTTTTAACTACGAACCACTATTCCCGCACTTGTATCCTATGCTACATTGAACGTTTTGCCAGGTTTTAGCTTCATCATTTCTTGGAAAGTACGGTGCCCTTGGAGTTTCTGCTTGAGCGGAATAAGTTTCTGGATATCCTCATGAGTTATCCCCATTTCTTCCTCGTCTTTCTCTACGTCGGTGAACCATGTCTCCTTATTTGTTTTGTTGAGAAAGTAACTAAAGATCATATTGCTTAGCCTTGTAGATTTCATACTGCAAATATAGGCATAAAAAAACAATTTTTCTCCTCGAATGGTGTTTGTGTTCTTTTTTACGTGTGCATTATATATCTCAAGATATTGTCGTTTTCTGAATTCACAATTTTCTTTAATTAACCCCTGAATTTTCCTTGATATCTTCCTTTCTTTTATTCCTAATTTTTCGATTAGACCTTTTCCATTCTCAGCATGTCATTCTGCGGCATAAAGAGCTTCAGGTCGTATTAGTGTGCAGTATGTCATATCTTGGCTCTAATAAATACAAATTTCTTGTTGTTGAGATTTTTGCTTAGTTCGTATGCCGTTTCCATTTTCTTGGTCCGTGATGTTAAGGATTCTTTGTCAGAGGCATTGAAATCTACCCACTCCACTTTTTTCCCATTTCTAAACTCTCGGTGCTGACTTAATATTTGTTAGAAATCCTGTTTTCTTGACGGAGATGTGGAGTCCCGCCTTTGCCGCATGTATCTTCAGCTCACTGATTTGTTCTGTAGCTGTGCCTAGCGAAACAGAAAGAAATAATATTGACATTATTCTTTAATAATTCCTTTATTTAATGGAAAATTTATGATTCCTCTTTGTATTTTTAAGGGCTCTCGATTATTACAATATCATCCGGAGATTAAATTGTTTTAAAAAAAAAAAGATATTACCGTTTGCGAACAACAAAGCCATTCGTTCAAGAACATCAGTAAACTGTTTATATTAAAGCATAAGATTCAGTGATTGATACATCTCGCAACTAACAACAGATAAAGTGACCAGGAGAGGCTAATGATGAACTAACTTATAAATTTAAATTTCTAAGAACTTAACGAGATAAATAACAAAACTCCTTCATATCATCGGCTGAAGTATTTCATTGGTTCAATATTGCAAAGGATTTGTGGTGTGGATAAAGTTCATAGATGGGATGCACGTTTTGCGACCACCAGAGCTATTGCGATATTGTCATAGAATTTATGCAATGACTCGGCTTAAGCCCGTTATGGGTCTGATCTCGGATTTAGCTTCTGAAAATGCTAGAGCAAACAAGCACAAAATATAAAAAGCAATAAAAAATAGTACACAAAACAGTCACAATGAGAAAATTCAGATATAGTGAACACGCAAGATAGATGAAAAGCAAATAAAACGTAATCTTGAAAAATCTTTGCTCTGAATTATAAGGCTAGTAAATAGATAAAAGTATGAACCTAATGCATAATGACCCAGTTACAGAAAACACGCACCCAACATCCTCTCAGGCACAATGAACAGTACTAGACAGTTGTTATGGACGTTTATCTTTGGGGAAAAATCATTTGCTTTTTCCGGAATGAATTCTGCTCGTGAAAGTTCATATCCAGTCACCCAACCGATAGTGCTACGTGGCCACAAAATGTAGCTTCGGATACAATAATTCGTCAACTAAAAGGTATAAATTCCGCCTTAGTAGACTGATTAACATGAAAACAACTTTAGCTCATGAACAGATTGAAAAATATGAATAAGATCGAGAGAAAGAAGTGGATACAGACGTCATGCATTGTTTCTTTCCTTGCATCTCGTGTAAATCTATGATTACAACTCTGTAAGCGTGATGCGTGTGTCTGAGAGGTATGAAATGGTATCACGCAAAAACTACCTCATCAGTTTGGATGGTGTTTTCAAATTTTTAGATCTAATGGTCCGGATCGAAATTTGCGGAAATAACTGACTTATATATACCGAAGGACGGAGCTAGTAATTGAAATTGTTTAAAGACTGAAAATTATGAGCTGTAGTTGGGATGTTCGCTCCTTTCACAAAAAACTAACAAAAGATCACAAAAACTAACTTAGGATTCTGTTTAATATTTTTACTCCGAATATTAAGTTTTTTCTGTTTTCTGTAATACAGTATATAAATGGAATACCTTAATCAAACGTTAAAAGCATTACTAATTTTTAATTCACTATGAACATCATGAACTTCAAGAGGTAGACCTAAGATGGATATATTAATCTTGTATCTGTGTTTGGTTATATTTACTTCATTTACTGGATTTTAATAAGTTTAATTAAATGAAATTCGTTGCTCAAACCACTATATAATATATTAATTCTTCAATAAGAATAACAAAATTGTGATATTTACGGTAATTAGCTTGTGCTTAGTTACGATATTAATGGATTTTTGCGATAATCGTGTTTCCGCAAATTTATATTGAATAATGATAGTTATAAACAATTCGAAAGAATAAAACTTTGTAATAAGTTATATCGCTAACCGGTAGTTTTGAAATTGCTTTAAATGTGTGTAGATGCATAAAAGTTATTAGGCAAGAAATATATATTATTACCCACGGCATAGGAATGTATTAACATGGTATTAGAAGTGATTTTAGATTCGTTGTTGCAAATGTAATAGTTGGCGGCAACTATGTGGCCGTCGTCTGTACAGCTAACCCTATCGCAGATGATAACTTTCGTGTTGCCTTATGTCTAGGGTATATTACTTTTTTGTTTAATATGCACTTTTTATCGAAAGGTATGTCCCCATGAAAGTGTTTCAAAATCCTTGACCAAAAGACAATTGATTGTCAATACGCCCTTATTGGACTGTAACGATAATGCTTAACGTAACTTTATTTTCTCGTATTCCATATATTATATTGTGTTGAAATATAAGGCTAACAAATATACTTTCGAACTTCAGTATAAAAACCGAATCTAAGGTAACAACTAAAGGAAAGGAAAACTTTTAAATGAAATTTATATTTTCTTTCTTCTCCAAGTTAATATATGATACTAAAATAAAGAGGGTAAAGCATTTCTATACCCGCCAAGACCCGCGCTTGCGAAGCAGCGGGTAAATGCTAGTGTAATATAAACGTGCGAGTTAATTTATATGCAAAGCATCGTCTGGAACCCTCAGCTGTAGAATAGCAATGCAGATAAAAACAACTTGTTATACTTAACGTAAAGTCTTCTTACCTTTTTCAACCGAAATAAAGTCAGAATGCGAGGAAAATTATAACTGCCGAAGTTGTGTCATGCTTTGTCGTCTCCGACCAGTCCGTATTCTGTCCTTCCAGTTCCGTTGTTTGTTCATTAACTGCTATTCTGCTCGCCACAACTAAATTTGAGATGAGCTCTTCGGAAAAGGATTTAGCGAGAGAGCGTGGAGAGAGACCGTTTCAGCCAGAATTATCGATTAATGCAGATAACAGGGGTATGTTTGCACTACGTTGGCCCCGTGCTTGAATAATCCTATTTGCATGTTAAGCAGCGATAGCACAGCTTGATTGAGTGGTCTTCAGGGGAGGCTCAGCAGTATTTACGGGGATAATATTGAGGGCTTTTATGCTCTTAAATACGGGATGACAGCTAATCGTCTGGGCCAATCTTCGAATTATCGCGTTGGAAACAACAGATTTCCTGTCATCAGTTAAATTGTCGAGAGGAGTCTGCTGAGGATATTTAATATTAACTCGATCCAAAAAATAAAAAGTACGACATATTCATTTTATATGTGAAGGATCAGCGAAATAAGAAGGTTAATTCTTCTCTGAAAAATGAAGCACTTGACGGGTTGGGAAGCGAAAAAATTTATATTTTTTCTTTGATAGAAAATAAGGAACGAAAGTCAAACAATCTGATGTTATTGTTTTTACAATCCATCTAAACTTTTATTTGCTAAAGTTTCAAAAATTAAATTCATTTCAATTTTTTCTGAATAACATATACGAAATTAATATATAGTTGTAGTTACCACAGCGAAGAGAAAAATACTGTTTTACGTAACTATCGTTCATTTTAAAAGTAAACATCTATGATTGATAAAAATTGGAAAATATTAATGATACAGTGAAAACAGCATAGATATCACAATACTAACATTTTCAGAAGTGTGAATATAAGCTTTTAAAATATTACTTGAGAAGGATGAAATATATTTTAGTGGGTCTCGGGTAGTTAAATTTTATGGAGCAGCTTTTTTCCACGTAACATTGGCCTCGCGTCAAATCTGTAACAGTGAAAACTGTAACAGAAATAGAAATCAACTCATTAGGGGTCATGTGATAAGTACAGAATCTTGAACTTGGTTCGTAGTGTTTTTTCTTTCTGCTGTGTGGTTCATTGCAATACTTGCATTGAACCACACAGTTTTAGAAACAAGAAATTCTCTGTTTTTATTTTATTTATTTTAGTTGACGAGTGAGGAAGGGGAACGAAGAGTAAAATGTTGTATACAATAAAGTATAAAACGTAGATCTACTTTATTTACATGTTCGTAGAAGATTTATTTCGTTCATCTTTCCTGTGTGATGTGGAATTGAAATGTATTATTAACGACGTTGTTATTGTGCTATGTAGAAGTAATCTGAATAACCTATGCGCATGATGATGTAACATATGAAAACAAACAGATCATCGTACAATCAGAAATCCATTCATGTCTTAGTCTACGGTTTATTCACCTCATAGGTATCGATTCCTTCCGAAGATTGCCTGCGGAATTCAACAGGTGTGGCTATTAAATATTAACCCCCTTCCCTGGTCGTCTGATCCGGAAACCCTTCTCTTACTTGCGTTGATTGATCGGATTATAACAGAAATCAAGAGGCCCCTCATCTCGACAGCATGTGATAAGCAAACCTGGTTTGCATTGGAATATTTGACTGCGTGGATGATGTATCTTACCAGTGGCTCTCGAGGTAAGGTCAAGGTTTCTACAATGACGGGTTCAAAGTAGAAAGACACTATAGCAAAGGTGTTTCTGGAGGAGCATTACCTGGTGAAAAAATCATTTTCACATGCGATATCTAGCCCGGCATTTTATATTGTTAATGTTGATACTCAAAACCTTCAAAAACTCCTCATAAGTTTCGCTATATGATTTAGTACGTAGTTGTATATTCATGAAGATTTGTATTTCTCTTTCAAGAAAATGTAGAAGCGTTACGTATAGAAGGATCTAAAAATAAGCTTAACGGTCTTGTTCATAATCTCTGTGCATCATTTTATTTATGCACGTAGTATATATATTTTTCATCTCGGGATTCGTATTACTAATTATTCAACCCAACTTAGGTGAAATTTTTCACTGAGTAATTGCAACTGAAAGGGTTCTGGATGAGATAATTATTTATGTATAAATATATCTAAGATGGTTCAGCTTCTTGAATGCCAGTTTAGACAATTTGGTAAATAATGTTTTAAAACACTTAAGTGCGAAAAGTCATCGGATACCTCCTAATTTAAATTGGTTTCATGTCAGCAGATCTAGGTAACCCAATCAATCACTAAAATTATCCAGATTTTTCTTCAAGCCAATGGTGAACGATTTGGGTCGATTAAAATGTCGCATTATCATCCCGGAAAAGTCCATGGTTGTTTGAGAACATAAAGGACATGAAAGGATGTAAATGATCTCCAAGTAGATGAACATAATCATTTCCAGTCAATGATCTGTTCACTTTGACTAGAGGTCTTTGTCCTTGTCAAGTAAACACATCCCATACTAGGATGGAGCTGCCACCAGCTTGCTTAGTACTTTCCTGGTAATCTTGGTCCGTAGCCTCGTGTGGTCTGCGCCACACTTGAACCCTAACATCAACACTTACCTTCTGGATTAGTGACTGATCTAACCACGCAAAGGATTTCCAGAAATCTAGGGTCTAACCGAAATGTTCACGAGCCCAGTAAAGGCGGTCTTCTGCTGTCATACGCCATCAAAACCAATTTCACCTCACTGTCCGCACCGATACGTCTTCCGTACATTCTACATTACGCGATGTTGCCTGTCGGTCCATACGGACGCGACGCAGATGTTGCTGGTGTCGCTGATTAAGTAGAGGTGGTTGGCCACTGCGTTGTCCATGATAGGGTATGCCGGATATTACATATTCCAGGCACATTCTTGACACTGTGGATTGAAGAATGGTGAAACTGAAAGTCCCTTGCTTCTGTCGCAAGATACAATTCCGTGTTCAGAGTCTTTTAATTCATATTGCGCGGTCATAATTACGTCAGAAAACTTTTTATAAGACTCACTACAGCACAGCTGAAAGCCCCAATAATGAATAGGATATTTTTATGTTTCTAATATTATTATTTTTTGCTTTTCTTTGGTTTAACAGTTATTCTGGTCAGTTATCCATACAAGAGAGTTCGTTGCATTTCATAGTAAATTATTTAAATTTTTTAGCAATTAGAAACAAACAAAACTCCGTTTACATTTTATGTGTGTGTCTGAGTCTGCCCTCTTTACCACAGTCAGCCTCTTTACAATCACGAACAAGTAGTTCATAAGAGAAAAAAAATGATCTGCTGTTACCACTATTTCACTTCTGATCAGATATTTCTTTTTCTCAGGAAGTATTTCTTCTGGGCACAGAAAATTAAAACGCCTTTTAAAATACGGATTAAGGATGATTTGGTCAGAATATGAGCGAACTTTATGGAAGACACTGATGGATGGGAATGAAGGTATGCCTGTAGATATGATATTGGAACCATGATTAGACGGTAAACAGCGATTTAAAGTAAAACAGGTTTTGAAATATATGATTCAAAATGCTGAGTTTGTTGGAGCTAAAAATACGTGCAAGAGAACAGATTGGTACATGTTAGGAAAAGAAGAAGTTTGATGTCAATCAAATAGAAAGACTGATTGCAAAAACAAAAAATAAAAAATGTAGAAAATGAATTCGATTGAAAAATATCATGTTAGAATTTATTTACAAAAGCACTAAAAAAAAAAAATACTCCTCTAGTATGAGTGTGTTAATTAGACTGTCGAGACATTTCTTACGTTCAATGTCGTGATACTATTGTTATTAACAGTAACTCTTATATTTGGAAATGACTCTTGTGTGGTATTTTTTAAAATAAGCCAACAACTTTTGGTAAAAAAAAATTTATTGCTTTTTAATAATTTAGTTTCATCGATTAGTCTGTAATTTTCTTCGTTGATTTTTCGATTAGAATTGTTTTCGAATAAATTCATGCCACTAGGTTTCATGGAAGTTACATTTAAATGTAACACTTCTATAAAAAATAAAAAATAGTACTTTTAAGAACTTATTTTAAAATTTGTTAACCGGCTAAGCTTAGTTTAAGGTAATATGTTCCGTGCCGACTTGTGGTTTTTGAAATTTTTCCAACACTTTTTATTTTGCGAATTCACTAACCCAATCCCTGACCGCATCACCTAACAATGAAAATGTGAATATAAGAAATGAAGTCATCGTGACACAGACTGTTCCTAATTTCATACCTAATACAAATCCAGGCATAACTATCAGTGTGTGACTTGTATTCAACAAGCACTATTGTTGCTCCTTTCTTGATTTCCTGTGAGTCCTAATCCAACTCCTTAAGTATATCTACGAGGGTGAGTCAAATGAAAACTTTAAATATTTTTTTAAATATTATTTATTGTGCAGAAGTGGTACAAAGCTGTATCACTTTTCAACATAATCTCCCCCACGCTCAATGCAAGTCCTCCAGCGCTTTGTAACATAACCGTTGAAATTACGGATATAATTTTAGTATAAATTGTGATCTGAGAAGTAAATGTAATGTCTTTGGTGTTGAGCGATTACTTAGCGCGCTTTGAAACAGTCTTGTATTGGCGACGTTAGAGTAAGCTACGGTCAGCGAGAGCTTATACGCCGCGGCCGGGAGCATGTGTGTGTGCGTGTCGCTTAACCGAGGCTCAGAGTTGTAAGACATTGTGTGGACATTCTGAAGGTATTTTTGTGGACTATGAAGGTTATTTTGAATGAACTGGTTTCCCATAAACTGTGTATGTGGAACTGCTATTGATTTGGATCACGTCGATTGTGTAATAATTAATTACGGGGCTTGTATTGAATGTTACAATCCTTGATTATCCTCGAACCTGCATTCTTTGGAGAAGAAGTTTAGTTTTTAAGTATCTGCTGGCTGGCTTAGATATTTGTAGTTTCGGAGGAATAAATGTGAGTTAATGTGAAAACTGAAGTACGGTGTATTTCTCAGTACTTTCTTACTTGTTTCTCTGACTACAATTCTAATTTATCTAACTAGTAAAGATCAGCAGATTGGCGACCGCACGGCTGACCGAACTTTTTATTTATAAGTGTTATTCATAATTAAATCTGAAAGCCCCAACAATTACGACAAAATGACTGTGAGCTTGCATGGCGCCTCAGTGACAGGACGTGTGGTTAAATAGGCATCTGGAGGAGAAATTAACTTTCAATTCCAGAGCATACACACGAGGATAAAGAGGACAAAGGATAAATTACGGCGAAGTGAGAATAAAGTGACAATTAGGCGCGAAGACGACAATAGCCAAAGTGGAAGATATAACACTACAACGACACGAGGCAGTGAGTCAAAGACGGCGAGCGAAGATAATCTACTCTGAGACCAGGGAGGTGGCGCATGAACTCGACGAGCATTTCCGAGCGGAGCCGAGAGCAGCCGAAGGGAGCCGAACCGGAGCAGCCGACACGAGCGGAGCCGAGAGCAGCCGAAGGGAGCGGAGCCGGAGCAGCCGACACGAGCGGAGCCGAGACCAGCCGAAGGAAGCCGAGCCGGAGCAGCTGATTCGAGCCAACCTGCGACCAGCCGAGCTGAGCCGAGCAGACCCGAGTGAAGACACCAAAGCTAAGTGCGCGTGTTGCTGCTAGCGAGCTGCTGCGAAGCGTCTTTTCCCATCTGTTCCGTCCCTTTAATATTTTTCCATAATTTCGAGTCACGCATAGGAAGGAAAACCGAGTTGAGTTTTTCTCTCCTTTTTGCCCATTCCTTTGTCATTCTGGTGACACTTACCGCATGTTGACGCAGCACAAGTAGTTGGTTTCAGTTTGCATGCATTTAATTCTGATATGTTGATTGAGTTTCATGAATAGCAGCGTTGTATTGGTTTTGTTTGCTGTGAATTGAAGGGGGGGAAGTAAAGCAACTGAGTTATTATCATAATTGGATTTTCCCGTCGTATTTGTAATAGAAACTTACTGAAATGGGGGAAGAGACTGAGCCAAAAATGGCTGAAATGCTGGCTAGGGTGATGGAGGCCATTAGGGACTCTAATGATAAACTTGATTCTAAATTTGAAACCCTTAGGGACTCTAATAATCAACTTCATTCCGGATTTGAAACCCTTAAGGGTAGACTTGAAGTAATGGAAAGGGACGCAGAAGTTCGTCACGATAGCTTAGTCAGGGACGCAGAAGTTCGTCACGATAGCTTAGTCAAGGAACAGAAATTGCACATTGCGGAGTTAGAGAGAAAACTCGAAGAGTATAGTGTTAGGTGTATTGGTCGGACGGAGGAGTTGTCCTCTCAAGTTTCCGAGTTAAAACAACAGGTTGAGCAGGAAACGAGTGGTTTGCGCCAGGATACCGGTGCCTTACAGGCGCAATATTTACAGTTAATGGAAAAAAGCGACAGTCAGAGCCACCGCGTAGGGTGCCTTGAAGATCAGATGCAAACATTTCAGGGTAATGTACAACGGAGCTATGAGGAACTGAAGGGTGAGGTCAAAGGGCTGGCAGCGGACGTGGAAAAGGTTTATGAAAATGTTGAGAAGGCGAAACTCCATACCCCTCTAGTGGTGAAACAAGAACTAGTAAAACAAGTTCCCAATGTAGTGAGGGAAGAGCTTGTCAAGTACCAAGGAGTTATAAAGACTTCAGCTTTTCCAGTTAAAGTCAATGATGAAAAGATAGATTGGGAGGAATTTTCCGGAAAGAATTGTATACATCCTGTAAAGTTCATTAGAAATTTTGAAAATTTCGCACCTTTCCTGATGGCTAGCGAAGAAAATAAAATTAGAATGGTAATCAAACATTTGAGAGGAGAACCTCGTCTTTGGGCTGATCAATTCGAAGACCGTTTTGAAACGTTTGCTCAGTTTAAAACAGATTTTTTAAACCTATACTGGTCGGCAGAAAGACAGATTGCTGTGAAATCCGAATTAATGTTGGGCGAGCATTACGATGCGAATAAAGAGACACAAACTAATTTTTTTATGAGGTGTTACTCATCTTGTAGGTACCTAGATCAACCCCACAGTGAGGAAGAATATGTTAAAATTATTGCGGCTCGCCTACCCGAACAAACGCAATTTATTCTCACCAGCCATAAAATATGTTCAATTAAGGATGCCATAGACATGTTGGGAAGGTTGGATGTCCAGGAGGAGAGGATGAGGAGAGACAAGTCGAAGTTTCAGAATGGTTATAGACACTTCCAGGATAGGGGTACACGGGGAGGCGGTTACTGGAGAGAAGAAGGAAGGAACAACCGACAACAACCGGTAAATACATACCAACACGGGGCTAGGCAGAGAAACAATTTTGAGCCAAATAACCAAGCTGTAGAGACAGAAACTAATAATCAACACCAACGGTACCATGACAACCAACCTCATAACAGAGAACAGAGGGTAGCCACAGTAGCTGCGAGTGGTGAAAATTGTTTAAACTAATTTCTGCCACTGTCGCGGCCTCATCAGGGCAGAACCGGTTAAGAGGCCAAATGCGGACGAAATTTCACAGAACGGAAGCGGAGGATTAAGGAAGAAGAAAATTCAGGAAGAAGTTTTTATTTTTGACACTATATTAGGTGATGTTCTAAAGAATGAAGTTGAAGTAAATTGTAAAAGTATTATGGATGCGGAAACAGACGTTCAAGGGCGTCAGGAGAAATTTGTGGAAGACGATATAAAAGAGAGATTTTTTGAAGTAGCGGAGGAATTTTTTTATGATGCTCTTACAGAGGAGAAGTCAAGATTACGGGAGAATGAGGTTATAAAGATTGAAGTGGAGGGATTTTATCTGTAAATACGGGAGAAGTAAAGTTGGATAGAATCAAAACAGTACGACAGCCATATGGCTTTGACAATAGTGACGGGAGCGGGAGCAGTGGCTGACAGTCGGCGCGTACTAGCATATACCGGAGCACTGTTGGAACCTGTGCCAAAAAAGTTTTGACCGCAGCAACACTGGCAAGCGCGGAAAAACAAGCGAGCGAGTTAGGTCACTCACTCGGAAGCAATGATTTAACTGAGTCCAGTCATTTTCGATAGCGGAAGATATGAAGAAGTAACTGGTAGACAAAAACCTTCTCAATTTGTAAATGAAGAAAATAAAATTGACAGAAAATCTATACGGTGGAAAACTAATGAGCCCCGGCAAACAAGTGTTAAATTTCCCGATTGTGATCAGATGTGTGGAGAGGAGGAGAGTTTCTTTATGGACGAACTAAGTGAACGGGAAATATTTCCATCGAGAAATTTACAGGGCGTGTCGGTTTACCATAATGATCCCAGAGATGACTTGCTAGAAGAAGAACGAAAATTAGTTAGAAGAGAGGCCCAAACACCTACTGTTTTAATAACATTTCGGACTAAGATGGTGGAAGCTTTGGCGGATTCAGGGGCTGAAGTATCATGTATGTCTGAAAGCCTATTTCTGACACTTATTAACGAACCGGCTGCTTGTGTTCACTCGGTATCCGGGATGACGGTGACAACAGCGAATGGTGGCAAGATTAAAAAGATCACAAGACAAATTCGCGTGGATGGAATGATCGGAGGCCAAACAGTCGAAGTTAAAGCATTCGTAATTCCCAAGTTAACAGTAGATTTGATCCTAGGAGTGGACTGGTTTGAAGAGAAACAGGTGAAGTTAGATTGGGAGGATCATAGTTTACAATTTTTAACAGGAGGAAGACAAGTGAAGGTCCCGTTTGAAGGAAGATGTCGTAGGGAAGAAGAAGTATCTTGCCAAATTAGAGTTATTTCGAAAGGCATGGTGAAGGAGTCGGTAGAACAAAAGGGAGCTTAAGGAGGATTCCCTACCCGTTTTACAGGGAAGAGGATAAATTAGTACCGCAGTTGGAGTATGGGGAAGAGGACTGGAAGGGAGTGGAGAAGATTATTCAAGAGTTTCAAGAGGTTTTTTCAGATCGGCCTGGATTAATTAAAGGTTACCAGTGTCATTTTAACGTTAAAGAAGATGTACCTTTTGCTGCCAAACCGTATCCTATACCATTTGCAATGAGAAGGAAGGCACAAGAAGAAATAGACAGGATGCTAGAATGGGGCGTAATAGAGCGATCAAACAGCGAGTATGTGAACCCTTGGTGGCCGTAATTAAAGCAGATAAATCTCTGAGGCTAGTACTCGATGCCAGGTCACTTAACAAAATCCTAATTACAGAAAGGGACCACCCACTCCCTGTCGACGAAATATTACAAAAGTTCCATGGTGTAAAATATCTTAGTTCACTGGATATCACGGCTTCCTATTGGCAGGTGCCTATTGACGAAGCGTCTAGAAAATATACAGCCTTTCGTTTCGAAGGAAAGTGTTTTCATTTTCGAGTTTTACCCTTCGGAATTAACAATGCGGTAGCGAATTTTATAAGGGCTTTGGACCAAGTGTTGGGAAAATCCTTGAGAGATAGGATTCACACATATGTTGATGACATAATTATTGCCTCGCAGACTCTAGAAGAGCATCTTGAAACTTTACGTGATGTACTTAGCGCTCTGCATAAAGGGGGCGTAACTTTAAAATGGAAGAAGTGTGTGTTTTTGCGGAAGAGTATAAATTTTCTCGGACATGTGATTTTGCCAGAAGGAATAACTGTAGAAGACGCGAAGTTGGAAGCCATTAACAAATTCCCGAGACCATCTAATAAAGTACAGTTAAAGAGTTTCCTCGGTCTTTGCGGATACTACCGGAAGTTTATACCCGGACAAGCACTTAATAGTGTACACCTTAGGGATCTGAGCAAAGCAGAACTCCGTGGGAGTGGACAAACGAATGTGAGGAGGACTTTAGAAGATAAAACAAGAACTTTCGCGCAAAATTGTATTAGCTCACCCGGATTGGACTCTTGACATATGTTTGGCCGCGGACGGCTCACACTATGGGCTTGGGGCTCAGGTGTTTCAAGAAGTAAACGTAGGGGGACGAGTAGAACAAAGGACCATCGCTTTTGCTAGTAGGATGCTGAACAAACATGAGTTATCGTACAACATCACAGAGAAGGAAACCTTGGCGGTTATATGGAGTTTTCAAAAATTTCGAGCCTTATTTCTAGGAAGGAAAACCATCATCTATACCGACCATAAGGCGTTATCATTTTTAATGAATTGTCGCCTCGTACACGGGAGGCTTACCCGGTGGGCGCTTGTAATGCAAGAATTTGAATTCGAGATTCGTTACCGACCAGGATCGGAAAATCTAGTGGCTGATTGCCTCTCCCGATTACCAATTGGTTTAGTTGAAGGAAGAAATAATATCCACCCTGCTCAGGAAGCGCACTTATACTATATTCACGGAGTTGCCGAGGAAGATAAGATAATAAGTTTGCTAAAGAATATGAAGGAGCTACAGGAGGAGGATGAAGTTATAAAAGCGGTTAAAGATCAGATACAATGTCCGAGTTACCAAGGGAAGTTGAAAAGATATTACTGTATTCACAAAAACATAGTCTTTTGGCGTAATTCGGAAATGAATGAAAACTGGAAGGTATGGATTCCAGAAAGAAGCGTCGACGCACTAATCACTTATCACCATCTTAGCTATGGGCATTTCGGACCAAGCAAATGTTATAGGGTTATCAAAGAAAACTGTTATTTTAATAATATGTCAAGGAGAGTAGCGAAGTTGTTGTCTACATGTGACATTTGTCAGAAGACGAAAGTGGACAGTGTATTGAGGAGGGGTGATATGGAATGCATCTTGCCAGAAAGTGTGTTAGAGTTAGTAGCAGTCGACGTGTGTGGCCCACTGCCGAGGTCCAGAGGCGGAGTCACGCAGATATTGGTAGTTATTGATGTTTTCTCGAAATACGTTAGACTGTACCCTTTGAAAAGAGCGACGGCCAAGGTCATGGCTAACAAAATTGTGGAAGATTTCATACCTAAAGTAGGAAAACCTCATAAGGTGATTTCGGACAATGCTCCATCATTTTGTAGCCGCAGATGGGTGGAACGCCTTGAGCGAGAAGGAATTGAAGTACTGAAAACATCTTTATATCACCCTCCGGGTAATGTGTCTGAGAGGGTAATGAGAGAGATAGGGAGGTGGCTGAGGTGTTATTGTGTGGATAACCATCAGAGATGGGCACTGGAGATAGAATCACTTGAACGGGTACTTAACAATTTACCTCACGATTCCACTTCAGTGGTACCATATGAGGTGATGTTTGGCAAAAGGGCTCCACGCATAGTGACGGAGTTTGTAGATTTCCCACATGTTACTCCGATAGATCGGCAAGAACTAATTACTGCAGCACGGCTAAAAATGAAGAGTGAAGCGCAGAGAAGAAAGGCTAGGCACGATAGAAGGGGGAAGGCTACTGACTATAAGCCAGGTGACCTGGTGCTGGCGCAAACTCACTATAAATCTTCGAGTCTCAATAATGAAATCAAAAAATTTAAATTCCTTTATGAAGGACCGTACATGATTTCTAGCTGTCCAAGAAAGAATTCTTTTGTACTGGTAAATCCTGTGGACCAAAGTGTCCGGGGTACGTTTAATGTAACTGCACTCAAACCTTATAATTCCTTGCAAGAGGATGGAGATGGTTAAAGGGGAGGAATCCTATCCTGTTATTTTCATATTTTATTTCTTATGTCTTTTTCAATTATCAATCCTTTTTCTGAGAGAAAATCTCTGTATCACTATAAACCCTACTTTCCCTTTACCTTCGAAGACGCGAGCAGTAATGTAGTAGCACGAAGAAGTGTGGTAAAGTGAGTGAAGTGACGCGTGTGACGTGATGCTTAAAGCAGAAAAGTGTACAGGTCATTGACCTGTGTGTAGCTGGTGTTTACATTGAAAGCAATGTTTCTGACAGCAAGCTGTCAACTTGCTATTGAATACTAATTCATGTCCTTTTTTCTATTTTGTGTTCTGTGGGTTTTTTTCTTTTCTTATGTTTACTGTTCCTGATATGTCTGGTGTGTAATATTTTTCTTGTATGTTTGTTGAACTGAATATGTATTTGCTTCTGTATTGTAAGTGTAAGCAAGCAGCCACGCAGACTTAGCGTTATGTTTGACAATATGTATTGGTATGTACCCCATGTTTCTATGTAAATGTTAACAGAAGTGGTCTGTAATGACGAAAGTTGATACCTTTTCGCCAATTCCAACCGGGGGAGTGTGACATAACAGTTTTTTTTGATAATTGATCAATTTTATCTGAAACCAGATCAATTATCACAAGGTTGTTAGTTAGGGAGTGTAACATAACCGTTGAAATTACGGATATAATTTTAGTATAAATTGTGATCTGAGAAGTAAATGTAATGTCTTTGGTGTTGAGCGATTACTTAGCGCGCTTTGAAACAGTCTTGTATTGGCGACGTTAGAGTAAGCTACGGTCAGCGAGAGCTTATATGCCGCGGCCGGGAGCATGTGTGTGTGCGTGTCGCTTAACCGAGGCTCAGAGTTGTAAGACATTGTGTGGACATTCTGAAGGTATTTTTGTGGACTATGAAGGTTATTTTGAATGAACTGGTTTCCCATAAACTGTGTATGTGGAACTGCTATTGATTTGGATCACGTCGATTGTGTAATAATTAATTACGGGGCTTGTATTGAATGTTACAATCCTTGATTATCCTCGAACCTGCATTCTTTGGAGAAGAAGTTTAGTTTTTAAGTATCTGCTGGCTTGCTTAGATATTTGTAGTTTCGGAGGAATAAATGTGAGTGAACTGTGAAAGCTGAATTGCTGTGTATTTCTCAGTACTTTCTTACTTGTTTCTCTGACTACAATTCTATTTATCTAACTAGTAAAGATCAGCAGATTGGCGACCGCACGGCTGACCGAACATTTTTATTTATAATTGATAAGTGATAATTAAATCTAAAGCCCCAACAAGTACTACGACAAGACGACTGTGAGCTTGCAATCTTCATATGATCTTCCAGTAGCAAAAAATCTCAGTGTTGCAACAAGATGTTCATACGGCGGAATGCACTCTCTCATTCGCGTGTTACGTTTTGTCAATCAACGTTGAACTATACTTAGTAATTGATAAAAAGTGTTTCATCCATTCGAAGATAATTCTTGAAATCACCTGGCTCATTTGTACTTAATTCTTGCCAAAGAGGCAAATGACTGAAAACTTCCTTTTTTTTAACCAATCTTTGCACCAAACTGAACGTGTCTTACATTTTAACCTTTTCTTCAATAAAATATAGCTAGCTGCACATAGAACAATCTGCCTTTTAAAGCTCATGGCTGACAACTGACCCTTCGAACGGCCCGTAGGAATTTGGACGGTTGAAATTCCTAGGTGGCCTGTCAACGCACGGGTATACTAACGGTTTGCGCCATACACACGAGGCTCTGGACCATAACGGGAAGTGAGCGGCCGTGTCCTTGAACATTACGCGTGTGTGTGGGCGACGTCAGGGGTGGAAGTGACCAGGAATGACAGGCGGACGCTGCCATTCGTTGCCCCTCACTTGTCCCGCTAGTGTATGGGTGGCTATTCCTAGCAGGACTCACCTGTAATGCGGCGAGTTCCTGGCACAGCGTTCATTGTCTTGCTGATAGCTTGTGATGAGTTGCTCCTGACGTTGCAGCTCTCCCCAGAAGAGACACACGCACATCTGCTCCTGGTACTGAGAAGGGGTGGATTTGATGTTGTGGATTCCAGCTGTGCCACCTGCAACAAGAAACATTTGGAACAATTATCAAACTTTCCAAGTTTTCCCATATGACTGTGTCCTTGATCTACTTGTTACAGTTAAAATAATAGCACCATGAGAATAAATGTATAAGCAATGATAACTGCTAATGAAATTGCATTTTTGCACCATGAGTATAAATGTATAAGCAATGATAACTGCTAAGAAATTGCATTTTTGTTCATTATTAGTTTAATGAATGCATTTCACTTCAGTCACAGAATGTCAGCAACAGTTTTATCTTTCCACTTAGATTGATTTTTATCTGTACTTATTCAAGACATCTGTGAATTTGGAAGGGTTCCTGAACAGCTTGTCATTTTCGGCTTGTGTATTTTTATATTCTATCTTTCACAAACACTGTACTGCGCTGTATAGTTTCATGTTGCCAAGCCACATCTTGTGAACAAATGAAAGATGTACAACATTATCGAGAATAAGGATCTGTTGATACTATAGGCATGCTGGAAAGGAGAAGGGTGAAGAGGATGCTGGAAGTGCACAAGGTGTATACTAATGATGGAAATATACTGGAGGAAGAATAATAGTAGTGCATGGAAGGTACAATATGGCCATGATCAGAAACTGTCACTCGATTTCAGGCATAAGGGGTGGGAAAATGTTCTTTCATGGATAAGGGATTCAGGTTGGAATAAATTACCAATGAAAGTGATGAAACAATTTACCAAAAACACTAAAAGAATTTAAAATAAAACTTTGCCAGAGCAAAAAAGTAGGTGGGTCAAGAAAGGGGAAAAATGGGTGTGTAGGAAAATTGATGCCAGTGCGTGTGCTCTGTCGCAATTATAATAAATTAGATTAAGTAAATTAGCTGATGTGGAAGTGAGATTAAATTACAGGAAAAGAAATGAAGAGAAAAGTTTGTCGAGTCATAAGGGAAATGGGTTGACTGTGAGAAATATAAGGTTAGGAAAA
>CM061920.1:66328216-66445693 GCA_031002005.1 Vandiemenella viatica
GGCAGAACTGGCAGCAAGTTTTCTACATGGCCAGTTTTGCAGTCTATATATCATACAAAATATCTGAAACTTGCCATATAACGCCAAACATTACTGCAGTTTATTATAAGCATCATATGTTTTTATCGATAAGCCCCTCACAGTAGCTGCGCTTATACATCAACCATAATCTACTTTCCCAAACCGTTTAAATGGAAATGGAATTTATTACTTTGTATAAAAACGTTTTATCAATTTCTCTACATTGCAATAGGCTGTAATTTTGGTTCCAGCCGTAAAAGTACATCAGTGAATAGTAAAAAAAACACAATGCATATATATTGTGATCGTATCTGGCGCAAAAGTAAAACAAATTTAAAGAATAAATATGATATTATTGTCTGAATGTTAAACTAATAAAAACGTAATATTTGAATTATAAGATATGCTACCATGTAAAACGTTCTAGCGCAGGCATTTTCCCTAACGTAGAGCCGCTGAGGAACATTCTCTAAGTAGCTTTTATTTAGATAAAACATGGATCTTTGAAACACAAAAACCTGGTGCAATGGGTCGTAAAACCTGACGCCTGATGGCTCGCACCAAATCCTCATTGTCTGAATCCAGGTCCAACGTGAGTTTTAAAATACCGATTAACAAGCGTTTTGAAGTTATCCGCAATGTACTGTTACTAAGTAAACTGTGGTTTCAAGCTTACCTTGTAATTGTTCCAACGTGGATTAATTTCCAAAATAGTTTTAATAGCTAAATTAAGGACAAAGTTAGTTGACGAAACGATTATATCTTCATTTATTAAATATGTAGAAAATTCAATTAAGACGAGACAGTATAAAATTTTATAAAGAAACCACAGTTTTCGAAGACCACGAAAGAGGTGGACACAGGGAGCAGAACAGGCGAAACGGCCTATTTAGAGTAGAAGAAATAAGAAAATTTTCGAGACGATACTTCATTAGCAGTCATTATCTACCTTCAATATATTGTTCCTATCTTCTTGGATTAGTGAGAGACTGACCACCCTTACCATACCTGATTCCGGGTGTAGGCGTTTGCCTAGAGGATGTACCCCTTCATGGAACCTTTATTGGAAAGATGAAGTGATGTGGCTTCCCATTACCTTCCCTAGTGATTAAGTATCTATGTTATTGTATGTGTGGATGACTGTGAGAGCGTGTGTGTTTATTATAGATAATTGTTTACGTTGTACGAAATGGAAGATTGATATGGGGAGGGTGAAACTCGGTGCCTGCCCATTGAGGACTGCTCAACCGCAAGACACGAAGTGGACCTCCAAGTTCAACGACCTCATCCGACCTCATCATCAACAGCGCTGTCCTCATTCCGGATGAACTGCGGAGAGTTTTGGTATTTAACCCAGGCAACCAACTGGGTGGGCTATTGGTGGTTACCAAACGTATTTCCCTGTAGTCTAATTTCATTTGTCAGACCGAATTCAAGTCTACGCAGAGAAGGTCCAGAAAGGAGTGTGTGAATTATTGTTGCTGGTGCCAAGATGGAAATTTCAAAATAAAATCTGAAAAGCCTGAAACAGCTGAACTTCAAAAATGAAATAGCGTTTGTAACGCTCTGCACATGGAGAATTTAAAAATTATCAATTTCCTAAACGAAAACTTTATTTCAGTGTGAGTAAAGAATTCTATCTCGCTCGGGGCTTCACTGCTAGTCGATGATGTTGTAATTAGGATCAGGATGGATTGGGAATAAGGAACTTTAAGGAATTTGATAATGGCCTTTTTGATTAAACCAACCCGGAATTGCACGCTGTGATTTCCAGAGGTATTAGAAAACTGAAATGGGGTGTAGAGTGGTCTGAATGATTATCAAATCTATTAAAATTCATAAACGTGTTGATTCATAAGGAACTGCTCCAAGACAATATTTCTTAGTTACGTTTTGTGAAAACTGATACTAATCTTTATGTCTTTCACTTTAAACATCTAACCCTATAAAATACTTGAATCCTGAGGTTCAGAAATGATGAGGACAGCTAAAGCAGAAATTCCAGAGGTGCTGTAGTACATGCGTCACTGGTTATATCTCGTTGTTCAAATGGCTACATGCGTCTGATATAATTCTCGGATTTCTTTTTTGTGTGGTGGAAAGCTCGTCATTGAAACAAAATCAGGATTATGAGTGGGGGACAGGAAAGAATCGAACCCGGATCCTTGTCCGCAATACTTCTCACTTCATCTACTGCAAGTAGTTCACAAACTCAGTTACTTTTTGAACTTTTTATGGATTGTAATTACACGCTCATTTCTTCTTATGTGGCGGAAAAATCTGCAGTGTCAGTTTTAAAGCCAACAAGATTTATTACAGTAACCTAAATGAGAATGGCTGTGATTGAAATTTTATCAGGTGCGCCAACTCTCCTGTGACAACTGCATTCCCACCGGTCCTCGTATTTAATAACTCGTCTCTGTGGAACAGAGTGATATACGAATGGGGAGTGAAAAAGAATGAGGCAAGAGATAGTAACACCAATTTAACAGAAGGTTTCATACAAATCCTGTTACGGGCGAATATTAAATTGTGTAAATGGATTATCCGAAAAGTCGTCACTTGTTCTCATTGTCTGGAGATTCGATGCGTTTGAATATCGAAAAGTTTGTGGAATATATTGACATACTACAAGTACGTTACATTTACGAAACTGTGATGGTAAAATTTTGTTGGATTAGACCCGGACTTCTGAAATTGCTAATCACATAAATTTTTATTTGCCTTTTTCGAAAGAGGAGTAAGGTTCCATGTCATTCAACGTAAAGTTCCTTTGCTAGAACAAAATCTGAATGCCCAGAGCCATCTATATTAAAATTCATTGCGCTTAATAATTCCATGTTTTCTATTCAAATGAGAAGAAGCTATACAATAATTAAAGGCCCTATAAGGAAAATACTTCGGGTTTTTTTTATACAGTTCATCGACAACGGCGTTATTAGGATGCTGCCACGGAAAGCGAATGAAATCGGTCTTGCCATTTTTTTAAATGGAAGAATCATTAAGGCTTTCGCCGGGAATGTTTTCGAAATCCAGGAAAAAACTGAACTCTGATGGCCGCGTATTTATGAAGGACTTCTAAAACCGTAGCAAGAAGTAATTAATCTTTATTTTAGAAGGAAAAACAATAAACACCGTGAAGAAGTGAGTTATGGTTGTAATATGTTTCCTGAACGTTTTTGTTTTGCTATACTCACATGTTAAGTATTTTATCCATGTTACTGAGAATAAATTATGTTAGTTCAAATTTGATGCACCAACTGGTTATGGCTTATTGGTATCACCAAGATATTTTTCACTAGACCTGGTATACTGTTTTTAGTTCTGTGTCTGTACTAGATTCCAGTAAAAGCGATAACTCCAGATGTAAATAGCCTAATATTTCATTTTAAAGAAGCTTACACTTATGTAGATGTCATAGGATACTTGGTTCATTTATTTCAGTTTGAAAATTTATGATCTTATGGTATTAAAACCATATGGTATGACCGGCAATGTCACAACTACATTCCAAGCTATTAATAACACAATTAATACTGCATAATTTTAATATCAGCAACATGGTAACCGTAAAATTACACATTTAATTTTGATTTATATGACAATTTTTTACATCTGTGATATTTTATATGTAAATTTGAATTTAACATACAAAAATTCAAACTTTTTCGGTGAATAAATTGCAATAAATTTTCTCAGACGGATGGTTGATTGTTACTCGATAACGTAACAATTTGGTATCAATAAGAGTGAAATGTCACCTGTTGTGGACTACCCTGTTATTAATATACACTGAGCAGTGTGCTTGCCAGCTAAACCAGCTTCGATTTGGGACGGTTAACTATTTTACAACTTGTTGCACAATGCAAAAAGATCACGTAGAACAACCAAGCACATCATATTTCTCAGTATCGAACAGACAAGAAGCTTGATAATTTCTTAGAAGCTTCCAGTCAAATATGGAAGGTATTGGCAGTTCCGTATATGAATATATCGCAAGAGTCATACAGAAAAACAAGATGGCATGGTATACATCTAAGAAGTGCTCTACAGCTCACTAGACGAATTTTAAAAAAAAACTTACCATGTAAGTGAATGCGCACTTGTTAGCTCAATAACCCACGCTAATTATGGCACTGCGACGTATGAATTTGTCAGATAACGTGCAAATAATCGAATGGATTAAAATGATTGATATCTTACAAGATATAACCGATATTGGTGGCTTCATTGTCGAAAAAATTTGCAAAATACTAAATATTTCATGACCAAAGAAAGGAATTCTTGATTTCGACAAACCTGAATGCATTTGGGAGATTTTAATATACACAAAAAACCACTAGACGTATGCAGATAACTACCAGAATAGTGAAATACTATCATAGTGGGCTGAAACCTAACTGGTCATTTCAATAGATGTGGCAATTTCCAAGTAAACTCATTTTAAAACCATAATTAAATTTTAAGACACCAACGTAGTTGATGATATTATGAACAAGGGAAACTTTTGTGCAATTCTTGTCGCCGCAGAGAGCAAATCAGTGGTAGGTTACCACAGAGCCATGTAGAAACATTTGCCAAATATAAGCTAGCAATATTATCTTCTATCTTCTCCAAATACTCGTCAACAGAACGAGGGAAACCTCAGCAGCTAGCGTGTGAAACCTTGCGCTTGACATTGCACAACAGATAGTGAAATAGCGTACATTTCTTTGTTTCACCAGAATTTATGTCGATACTCAACTAACTATAGGCACCTGAAATTAACACAGAATATACAGCTGGAACGTCTGGAAATCCTATTTTTTATTGTTTTGGTAAACATTGTATGAGCGCTCGTAATCATTTCTCTACACCAAGTGACACACGTAACAAGTTAGTAAAAATATAATTTTGTGGTCTTCTTTTCGTGTCGTTTCATTTTAGCAAGCCTACAATTAAACAATATAATAGTGTAAGTTATTTACATATTTTGCACAAAACTTCCCATTCATAAGTATTTCTGACTTTAATTATAAAACTAATGTTTATTCAGTGACCTTAAGCTACCAACAGTACGTTGCGCTTAGAATTATGAAGAATGCATTGCTTTATTTCACATTTTTGTATTTGATTAAAAAGTCAGAGTGTAGTAATATAAGTAAAATCTATTTGATACTGTCGCTACCTTTGGACAAAAATTTTTGCGTTAACATTTCTTGCTTTCGTGTGTGTTGGGTAACAAGAGGAGTATTATCTCCATTGAGGGCTAGGTTTTATAAGTATCCAGTGATCGTTTTTGTCTTTAGTAAGTACCTATTGCTGTTTAATGACACTGGCTGTTATTCTACTCTGCAATGAACTGAAGGAAGTCCTGTGAACTGCTGCTCAAGTCATTAAAAACTCCTGTCTATCACACACGACATCCACTGAAAGCAATTACCCTCTCTGCATTGTTATCATGTGTAAAAAAATCTTCAATACCCCTGTTAATTTAGCAACCGTTTGTTCACGTCAGAGCTTAATTAACTTTCTACGCCATCCAATGCGCGTGCATAAAGTGGTCTTCAAACAACATTTGTGTGTGTTTGTTCACTATTCTTCTCCTTTTTTTCACATGCCATTGCAATTCTTTTCCTAATCATCACAAAACTCTGTGAAAAAGTAGATTCCATCCATTGCTTTAACGATGTCGGTTACGATTAAGCTCTGAAAAACATCCCTCTCTCTCTCTCTAAGCTGCTTAATTTTCACTAAACACATTTGATTACACCTTCAATGATTAATCTGAAAGCCAATTATTTTAGGTTACATTTTATACTGGTTTCTTATATCCTTCATATTTTTTTCTTGAGTGTGGGTAGTTAAACAACAACAGCGGTTTATGGGAGCGTAAGTTGTACAATTTAGTATGGTATTTCTGCGTTTGGCATCTCTTAACATGAGAAATTTTCACGAAAACTATCATTGAGTAAATAGAGAAAGTGTTTGCTGCAGGATGGTTGTCAAACATTTAAAAATATTGCAGCACCATAAAATGACGCTCCGAATGAGTGTAACAATGAGCTAAAAAAATCAGAACAGTTAGACCAAATGTTTATTTTCATTTTAAAAGAATAATGTAGATAGTTGAAATTACAGGCTTCGTTTCATTTCTTTTTTCTTCTTGTTAGATATGTGTACACCAAAATGTAGTGATCACTATTGGTGCCTTTTTTTTAGTACCTACATTAGCTGGTCTCACATAATGACTAAATTTCTTTTCGATTCTTCGATTTAGTTTTCCCTTAGGCTGAGCTTACTAAATTTTGCTAGGGTAGTAGATGAGTGTTTTCCTTGTTGATTTTATACATCCATTAATACTATACAGTTTTTTAAAAAAAATTGTTAGAACTTATTGTTTATAAGAAAAAATAAAACCAAAGTAAAAAATGTCTATTGTGTCATTGTATAGGTTATCAAACGAGGTTTCCAGAAAAAAAGTGATAATGGAAGTGTTAACAAATAAACTCACAATTTGTACCGGAAAATCATTAGGCCTTCATTTCATTGCAGCAATTTTTTTATAAACCATTGAAAAACTAATGGCTTTGCTCTTAATTTTTTTTTAAGACGATTTCAATTATATATAGCAAATTTTTTAGCAATCTAATTCATTCGTCACAAACATTACTCGACTCTTTTTAATAAAAATAAGTAAAGGATATTTGGACACACGTTCCTGGTTAACGAAACGAAATTACTGTAATGCTTTATTACTGGTAATTAATACTTCATTACATTTTTCACGCTATTTAACAAGGTGAATTTTGAACATATATAATTCAAACGGCAGTACTGTCGCTTGACGGGCATTCGGGACGACCAATGTTCGAATTCTCGTACGGTTTTCAATGATTGGCAAGATCACATCAGGCGAATTCCGGCATTGTTTCCGAAAAAAGGCTATGGCTGAATACTGTTCGTTGTCTCAATACTCTTCAGCCTCTAATGACTTCATCGTCGACGAGGCGTAAGGCTCTAAGGAAAGGAATAAGCTGGCAGTGTTAAGGTCTACTTTTGCGAATTTCCCCGTGGTTTTACATCCAATAGTAAAAGCATTCATCCACAACACTATCTAAAGTTTAATACAGGATATCTAGCAGGGGTGGTAAACATAGGAGGAAGATAAATGTAAAGAAGAATCAGCTTATTAGATACACTAAAACTAAAGGTTGATTATAATCATTAGGTGGGGAAATAATTGCATGTTGAAGACTTGATGCGTAAATATCTTAGCATAACGTTTGATAACAAACTCAACTGAGCATGACACATTGGACAGGTAGTAGGAAAAGGTTTCAAAATCCTTCACGTGTTAGAGAGAGTGATGAAGAGATGTATAATAGAAGTAAAGAAAATAGGTTACAAAAAATTTCTAATTGCTTGAATATAGTGGTGTAGCATGGGACCCACATTTTGAGTATCAAATACAGGAGTTGGAGGGGGTGCAAAGAAGGCCTGCTAGATATGTCTCTCAAAAATACCGAAGAACACAATCAATCATCGATGTGATAAAATAGTTGGAAGACAGGAACAGGCTAAAGAGAGTCATGGGAATGTACGAGGTGTGTATTGGTGATGAGATGTGGAAAGATGTTGGTGTAAGAATTAAAAGTAATGCATGGAAGGGAAAGGATGACCATGACCACAAGCTGGCGCTCAATTTCAGGCACAAGGGTGTTGGAAGATTTTCATTCGTAGGTAAGGGGATCAGGGATTGGAATAAGTTACCAACAGGATTGATGAATAATTTATCAAAAACGTTGAAACAATTTAAAATTGAAATTTGTGTAGGGCAAAGGTAGGTCGGCACAAGAAAAAGGAATAATGGGAATGTAGAGGAATTTACACCGGAGCGTGTACTCCATTGCAATTTAATTAAATTAAATAATATATGATTTTTTCTAATGACTGAAAATATAGTAGTTTTGGCAGCCCAAAAATTTTCACGTCAAATTCGTAAATATTAAGGTGGTGACAGTTTAGAGCGACATGGCGGTAGTGAACTTGTCTATCGCAAAGTTTTGATGGCATGGCCCGACAGACATGATACCATCTTCCAGCAAGTAGAGCAGCGCCGCACATCCATCACGATGTACAGCGCCCCCAGTTTATGGGTGGGTGTTTAGTTTTGAGGAAGAGGGATGGGCGGTTTGCACAGTAATACCCTCCTGTGTCCCTGGGGTTTCTCCTCTTGGAAAATTTTAAGAAAAAGTATGAGTGCAGAAATTGATCGAGTTAAATTAATCTGAGACCGAAGAATGTCATAGTTGTACAAAGTCAGAAGCAGTAATTGTTTTTATGGATTTTATATTGACGATCGCTGTGCTCGCTCACAAAAATTGGCGAGATATCTCTGAGTAGCTCTATCTAGCGTCACACACTGCATGTTTTTTTTGAATATATTAATGAATATCTTTACCGAGAAAATGTGACGTGATTTCCAACAATCATTTTGTTCTTTGGAGGACTACGTTTTCACCTCAAGAATTTCGCGAATAGTTACTAGGATATATTAAGATGCCACAAAAATAGCATATACCTTCCTGCATGATGTCTGTGCTATACTTCCTAACTTTTCACCATGTTATTTATTGTGTTGGACAATTTCATAAAGTTTATTTCATTTTCAAACTAAAAATAAAAACATAACAGTAGACCTTACGTAATATTAAACGAATCAACTATACTTCAGAAAACATGATAACATTTTTTATACTTCGTTTGCAAGATAATGTTTAAAAAAATGAAAATGCTTTCAATCGCCGCTAAGGCTACATATACAGATTGATCTTTCCTTCTCATGGACAGATATTGAATGTTTCCTTGTCGGTGAATTGAGACGAAATTGTGTTAATTTGTATTCCCATAACATGTTTCTGAGACTCCAAGAGGACTACTTGAGACGTAATTGTTACTATTGTTTCTTAACTGTTATAGTTGTGTTAAATAGCTGTTTATAAATATGTTTTATTTACAATGTCTCTTATAAGAGTGATGAGTTCTTTTCATTTACCTGAACTTTCTTACACAAGTTATTTTTCACAGTTCAGTTCATTATAATCTGTTTATGCCACGCTTCATTGTTTTATTTATTTTTTCTTAGTACTTCTCGATCATTATTCATTTCTTCACTTCTTGATATTTGCACAAAATACATGAAAAGACGTATTTATGTGATTTTTTTCCTTTTCTTGTAATCAACCTTTAGCAATAATGAGTGACTCACCAGGCATACTTAAAATACGTGATTGGTACTTTTATTAATCTCGAGTTTATTGTTGATTCGGGTTATTTCTTAATACTTCTGGTCGTAGATTTCTGAGTGCATACTTTAAATAATATTTCCTTGTGGTGCATACTTCTTCCTTGTTTCTTTACATAGTGTTTGATGGATTCCTGTTGAACGCTCACATTAAAATAAATAATTCTTTAGATTGCTACAGTTTTTTTTTTTTTTTTTTTTTTTTTTTTTTTTTTTTTTTTTTTAATGGCATTTGGCAACGGAGGTCATACAGCCAGCTCAATGTAATTATAATTGCTTTTAGCGTGTAAGTCGTCATCCAGTATTTTTTGTATTTCTCCAATGTATGGACGCCACAGGACGGATAGGACATTCACACAGACACACAACACTTAACATCCATGCCCGCGGCCGGATTCGAACCGGAGTCCTTCGGTACGCGGAGCTAGCACTCTAGCCCCTACGCTACCGAGGCCGGCATTGCTACAGTTGTTATGCGAGTATGTTTTAAACTATGCTGAAGTCTTTAACAATCTTTTATTGCTGGAGCTGGATAATTACTTGTTTGAAAACTATACAAGACCTTGAAAACTGGTTTTATCAATCAAAACATAAAAATTACAAATGCAATACCAGATTGGCGGCAGTTCTATCATTACCGTGGCGCCTCAATCAGTTGATGAATTCTTGTAGAACTCGACGAAACAAATCGAAAATAAAGAATAAAATTTTGTAATATCTCGCTTGGTTGTAGAGATATAGTATGTTATAAATCAGTTATAGGTATAGTTCCTTGTGCTTTTGGTGACGTTTCTTCTGGTCCAGGCCGTATTTCAACCAAACAACTACTAGGAAGAAAATAAAACACCTATAATGCATGTCCACGGCGTAGATAAACTGGTTTCGGTGATTTCTTTTTCTGGTCCAGGCCAGATCTCACCCTAACTTCCTCACATTTGAGATACAATATCTCGAGAACTAAGCGAGATATAAAAAATATTTATTCTTTATTTTCTATTTGGCTCGTCGAGTTACATACGAATTCATCTTCAAATTGGGAGGCGGTGAAATTTTTTTTCTGGTCCAGGCTGCATTCAACCTAACCACAACAATTTTGAGGCACAATATCTCGACAACTAAGCGAGATATCAAAAAAAATTATTCTTAACTTTCAATTCGTTTCATCGAGTTACATAAGAATCCATCATGAAATTGCGGCGCCACGGTTATAGTAGAATCCCCAGATTGGCTATCACACTACAATTTATGTGACTCGTACAAAAGTTTTATGTATTTATTTAGAGTCTCTCATATTGTAAAAGAGGTGTACAAAGAAATGGTGAAAGTACTAAAGGAATACAACTTTGGGTGTAAGTGTATTTCGTTGTTGAAATTTAGAGTCTTTCAGATTGACCAGTTATTCATTTCTATACTTTGAACTATTTCAATGATTTTATTAAAAAAGAACGTGCAATATGCCTACTTTCCAAATGAAACGCATTCTACTCGAACACACTTGTTTTTTAAAAATTTTTTTTATTTAAAATAATGGCATTCGGCCGTTCCAGCCATACGGATGTTGTATAATGTTGTATGTATGTTTTCTGCTCAAGCATTCGAATTTCTCAGGTTAATTTAGGGTAGGGTATGGAAGACACAAAATTCACACAACGTTTAATTAAAACCACCTCTGCCCTCAGTTGGTATCGAAACGGTGACCTGCGGTACGTGAGGCCACCGCTCTAGCCACTATGCTACCGTGGTTGGCAACATGGGAAGTTGCCGTGAATGTCCGGCCGGAGAGGGTTCTCACCGTCAACATGCCAGCTACTCTCAGCTACACTCTGCAACATCGGCAACAAGGCAGACATACTCGGCATTATAGCCTGGCCACACGGCCACACGGCCGCAACATAGCGGCTACTCATAGCCGGCAACACATTGCCGTAAAAATGATGCTCGTGTAGACACCCGCTAGGGGAACTCTCGAATAACCATGGTAGTCAAGCAGCATACAACCAGCTGTAGTTTCCTGTTTGACGCTATTTCTGGCTGACAAGTAAGTTCAGTAGTCAATGGAATAAAAGATACGCATCGACTACGATAAAAAGTTGGTGAGCATATAAACCACGTAATTTTATAAAAGAAGTATGATTTTCAATTTCGCCTGTGTGTGTGTTAATAAGTATCATATGTATTAGAAAACTGAAATAAGAAAGATACTCGTACATGTACGCTACAGTAATTACTATTACTGGTACCTATTATGCTACTTTGCTCATCGGATCCTTTACACTAACGTGACCCGCCTAGCCCTAGTTGTCTGTCTAAAAACGGCCAACGATGCTACAACAAAATAGACGGTATGAGCTCGAAGAAATGAATTGCTGAACCTAGAACTAATTTAATTATAAGCACAGATCAGTCAGCGTTACTATTAGTAACTGGGTGATCGATCTTCGTTCGGTATCTTTTGATTTCTGTTCAGTATTCAAGATTTTAAGTAAAGTTTGATTAAAGTTAAACGTTGTTCTTGAAGCCTTCCTAGGCGTTTTTAAGAGTACAGTTCCTTGCAAAGAAAGCTTAACTAACATCAGCAAACTCACTGGTACCTGAATCCTACGAGATGAGCTTAGAGCCGTTTCCTAGATACCAAATCCTAGAATTGCTCTTTTATACATATATATATCGTGTTACAAACCTGAAAAGCAAAACGTTATCTACATATGAAAGTTCATCCAAATCGCTAGAGCCATTAATGCTAATCACGGATTACTTAATTCTATTACATGAGCAAATCATCAGTGCTAAGTTAATTCACTCCGATAAAGCTATGCTCATACCTCGCATTAACCTCACGACCTCCAACCGTGCTTTTCCAATTCCCAATTAAAATATCATTCGCTACGAACATTAATAAAACACAGATCAGACGCTTCAAAAGGCAGGATTGTATTTATCAGAAACTTTTTCTTTTTTTTTTTTTTTTTTCTTTTTTTTTGTATGTATAGACGCATTTGGGGTTTTCAAGGTTCTGTAGATCCATCAATGTTTATTTTTGTGTTTAAAGACACGTACTTTAAAAATGTCAACGATGATCACAATATAACTACTATATTGTTTTCAAAGAAGTTTTGCAAAGTAAATAATATTTAAAAAAATGACTTCTGACAAAACCATATTTTTTAATTTTTTTTGCAATTAAACATGTACTATTTCATTATAACGATTTTTTACATTAAAAGTGATATTTATTACTACTCTTCAAAATAAAAAACCTTTCATTAATAAATAGTTGCATTTACTTATTTCCTTATAATTACATTACCATTTAGAGACGGATCACGATATTGTGCGAAATATTTGTATGGGTCAGTTAGTATACATGAATTCTTCATTTAAATATATAAGAGTTCCTTGTCGAAAACAAAGACAAACTAACAGTCAGCTTTCGGGTGGCTGAAATGTCTACGAGGATGGCGTTATAGTCGTTTGCGATTCGCGATTCCGAGATCTCAAATATATATATACTAGCTGATACCCGCGACTTCGTACGAGTGGATTAAGAATTTCTTTGCCAGAAATTGAGAATTGAATTTAGAAAGTTATTGGTAACGAAGGATTGGTCCCAAACAACACCAAGTCGGCATAATATGTCAGGAAAGCTATCACTATATCATTCTACCGTCGAACCTGTCTCTTGAAGAGAATCAATTTCCAACATATTTCTGTCATCATTCGATAAGGTCTCAAAATTTCGTGACTATAACTATTAATCATACTTTAAAAAAACTTCCTGTGCCCTTCATACAGATTTTCTTGTCAAATTCCATCAATATCGATATAGCCATTTAGTCGTCAAAACGTAACAAAAAGACAGAGACTTACTTCCATATTTATAGTATTATTACTGCGGTTCACACAGACACAAACACACACACACACTGACTGCGAACAACCCCTGAAGGATCATTATAACGTAAAAAAGTGTGCACCTACAGCATTGCAAGACTAACTACGATTTGCCTTGCATTGCACCCCTAACTTTGTAATATCTATAGTTTAACATTCAATCCGAATAACCGACGGCCCAGGCGGTGACTCTTACGATCAAAAACAATTTTTAAAAATCTTAGCCTCTACGGAGTTCTGAACCGGAGACCACGACCCAAACATTAGTAAGAAAGCGCTTTAACCACTGAGCTGCCTGACCGCTACACGGAAACATAGTACAGAGACGTCCATATCCAACGCGTCTGTCTATCGCCGTTCAGTAGTATTTAGAAATTATGAGACAACATGTATTATTTATACAGATAATTTTTCAACCAAATGTAGACAGTATTTTTCTCCTTGTTGCAAAGGATAAGTGTGCAAAGTTTCATCGAGATCGGATGCAATCTGTGGATTTGTATGAAGAACAAACAAACAAACAAACGAACAAACAAACATACATACATTCATCTTTATATATATATATATATATATAAAAAAGAACTGCTCGTGTAAAGATATGATGACACTGTTTCTGCTTCAACGGAAAAATCATACCGATTTCTAGAAAACGATATAAACCAAGAAACCATAATTATGTGTTTTTTGTTACGGATAATTAGAGATTTGTGATAGAAACTAATATTCATATAATGGTACCGAAGAAATTAATTAGTTCATATGTTGATTATCTCACTCGTATTCGTATAGTCTTTAATCAGTGGCCAATATTTTCGGTGTATTCATTTTCATTAGGCAAACAATGGAGCCAATTCATTAGAATTCATTATAATGTTAATAAATCATTCATTTCGCTTTTCTGATCAGTATTTCTGCATCTGATTTATTTTTCGAGACATCAGCCCACCAAAAATGTAGTGAAGTGCTATATGGATTCAAAACAATCACAAGAGGCAAAGAATTGTGCTAATCGTAATTTATTTTCTTAATTATTCGAGAATATTTCCAAACAAGCAATTGCAATCAAATGTTAGATTAGTAAACATATTCCGTAAAGTATATAATTAAAATACAGCAACATGAACTGATATCACAGATTTCCAGATTGTGAAACGGAGTTTTTATTATTAGTAATGGTTGTGTTTAAACGTCTGATAAAAATTTAGAACCTGGAAAGAAGGAACTTAGTAAAAGTACGTGAATGAGGGATGTAGGAAAGATAATGCTAAGTACTTGAGGAAATGGTGGCCCAAATTGTCTTGAAAATCTGCTCTGTAAGTCTTTTATTTATTACCTTAATAATTTCAGGTTAAAATTAGTAAAGGGCAAAAGCAAATGGTTGGAGGAATTTAAACGAAAACAATAAAAAATAATAAGAAAGGGATAGTTGGATGACTAGGGAAAGTACCACCGGAGCGTGCACTCCATAGCAATCAAAATTCAATTTAACCTCTTAACATTTTTACGACCCATATTTAAATTTTTTAACCATAATAAAATCTGGTAGCTGATTTTTGGGGTGATGAAATTAAATGGCTGCATTGAAATAGAACAAAGGCAATTTTCATGACCTTAAGGGAAATAGCAGCTGCACGGTTAATTGCCGCGTTTTAAAATTGTAAATGTAACCAATTTACGGATAAATTCCATTACCGTCTGAGCACTGTAATTAAGACAGCCACGTTTTGAACCCGCGGCGATAGGTGACAGATGGTTTCTGAAGAAATCTACTATTCCACAGTTCACAGGAAACTTGAGCCCAGCAAGTGTGTTACAATAAAACCGATCCCAATTTTGAGCTTTCCAATCCTTAGCGGTACAAGGGCAGAAAGAATTCATATACGCATCAATATGGCAACTTGTATCCACGATTATCTATTCTGCCATTGTGATCCAATTTATGCTGCAAATTTTGTCGCGCCGACAATCTATCGCTGGGCGGTAACTGTCGATCACTCGTTTTGCTGCCCCCCACGACGTGCCGCCCGCGTGCGGTGCACGCCCGCTTACGGCGGCCCTGCCCATACATCAAGATAATAAGGCAGATGTGAACGCACAATAGTTTTAAACTATTTTTCCTTTACAGATACGTTTCAACTTTCCAAAATGCAACCTATGAAATCCAGCTTAAAATTAAATTTTCCATCAGGTGATGATATTTGCTGATCGAATTTCCTACTGCTTTGTATTGTTACACCTTGATACTTCCCAATAATTGAACAGCTTACTTTGTATTCATGGGAATGGGGTATCTTTTTAAGCATTATGCGCATTGGTTTGAACATATTTCAATTTAATTTTAGCTTTCATTTATCACATATGTTGAAATAACTTCGAAGAATACTGTACATTAAATCTTTAAACAATCAGAAACCAATAATTTTTCAATTGGTATCCTTAGCATCATGAAACATTCCCAAACGGCTATTAACATTGCCTACGAGAAATTTTATCGAGAATAGAAGTGGTTCTATTACGCTTCCCTGCAGGGAGTTCGATTCAACTTCTAAATAAGAAAACGCCTCCTCGTGAGACGGTATATTGCAGCTGTCCTTTTAAGAAAGCTGGTAGCCATTTACATATCTGTTGCTACATTCCATATGCTTGAAATTCTTCAGTTTACAAAAGAGTTGCATTAGTTGCATTTGCATTTAGTTCATACGCTAAATACAGGTAGCTATTTTCTTACGCTTAGAAAGTTGGAATTAACAAGTATCGTCTTCCATTTGGATAGAAACGAATGTAATGAATCCTTAAAAACTATTTCTAATAGCGACCAAACTGGTTTTCTGTGCATTTAACAGGGTGATATCAGCAGGGTGGGTTGTCGTCGATGATGAACTTAGAGAGTTTTGCTGTACAACATAAATGGAATAATTTATTCTTGGAAAAACATTTTTTTTAAAAATATAGACCAGAAGTTGCACGAAATAGAGAATAAGCGAATGAGTCGTGGATATACATGATACAAAATTTAAACATCTTAGAAGGTTTGGTCATTAGATTAAAACATTCAAAAGGCCTTTCAACGAGGAAAATATTTTTATATCTAGTATCGTCTACCCACATCATATTCAAAACTGTTATCCTAGGTGTGTATTCCTATTTTTCGATTCAGCAATTTTGTATTTTTCTGTTTCTTCGGGGAAAATAATTAAAAAAAAATGTTGTTAGAAGACATTGTAATTATTTCCTTGATAATTTTATTCTGTAAATTCACCAATCAACCAAAAAAAGAAACTTTCCAGATGGAAATTTCGTTTTCTAAATTTATTACTTTCAAATGGAAAAAAATCTTGTTTTTTATTTTAGAGTGTACGAAAATTACAACTCTCAGAATATAATCTTTACTTTTACTTCTTATTCCTGAATAAGAGGGTGGTAAAAACCAGAAGATAGCTTTTAGCACAAGTGAATCAAAGATTATCATTTTTGCTGAATCAAATTTGTTGTCTGGATTCATTACTAATAAGAAAATTATGAATCTAATGTTACCAACAGTCCATAAGTCTTTCTTGTTTATAAATAAGAAACAAATAAACTCAGGTTTGCTGTTTTCAAACTTGGTTTTCCTGATGAATGCGTGCTTCCTACTCTTTGCTAGCACTTCCAAGAAACTGATGACACCGTTTCTAAAACGATGTGAAAGATATAAACGATAAAATGTATAATGGAAAATTTAAAAAATCACCAGTGAATGTTTGCAGTAATACGCTTTGAAAAATAATTATTTTCGGAATGAATGGGTAGGTTGATGATCAGATTTTTCTTATTAATAAAAAAAAGAGTTGAAGGAAAGATTACCGCTTTTTGCTTCCAAAGCTTTATCATGACTATCTTAATAGCTACACACTCATACAAGGTATAAACCTAGCTATATTTGATGGATTTATTTCGTTTGAATAAACTTTTCAATCTTGCTTTATCAGAGCTGTTTCTTAAAGATACTGGCGACCATAACGGTAACAGTAGATGTTGGTGATGCAAATTTTAAGGTCCTCAGATTGGTATTACGATTAAGTGCAAATAAATTGAATACTATCGAAACATTTCCATTAAACTACAAACAAAAAATTGACTTTCATGTATAATGTCTTGCGTTCCATTCCTTTTCTCCAACTCTCATAAGTTTCAGAGAAATCGTAAAGCTATTAGCCTGTTTGGTACATTTCCTGGTTTACATTGGCGTATATAGGTCATGATATTTGATGGATATTGGTGGATGAATTAGGAGTAGAAATAACCTTAATGACAAGTTGCCGCTTGATTTCAGGCAGTGGGAGAATTTTCTTTATTGGTGAGGAAGACAGGTCTTGGAATAAGTTACCAAGGGAAGTGGTGACAAGAATAAAACATCAAAATTCACAATGTAGGCAGGTGGAAAAATTGTACTCAAAGATTTTAAAACAAAAACAAGAATTGAAAAAAATAGGTTTTAAAATTAAATTAAATGCAATGTGGAGGGTAGTCTACTGACTTATAAGGATATTTTATAACTTGAGTTAAATGCTTGGGTTTGTTAATTAATTTCATAATCATCAATATTCTGTGTCTTTGATCATTATCAACTGATTGTTAGTAATCTATAAATATTGAAAACATACGACGACGTCGTTTTGTGTTTTTACGTAATGTTTGAACTGAATAAAAAATTGTTTTAGAAAACGATTACTCAGTATGGGAAATTTTTTACGTAATATTTTGTAATTATTATTGTTGCTTAATATTATGCTATTACGTTTTGAAATGACTAGAATTGCAGTATTGTTTGCTCCTTTGCAGAATTATGCAGTAACGTTATGATTATTACCATTCCATTGTTTCTGATAGCGGTATAAATTTCCTTTTAATTGGCTGGTATCAAGGAAAATTACAAAATGTTTATAGTTTCATCTAGTTGAATCTTTCGGATTAAATAACACAATTTGGTAGAAAATGGTCTGAAGCGACGAGTGTCGTTACTTCGCTACAGTTGTAGTTGAGGAGAAAGTAAGAGGACACTAAAGTTATTATCATTTGGAGCATCTGCATACCGTAATTCTGAGTTCTCTGTTATTATCCAGCCCCAATAATCCAGAGCACAGTCGTTTTTATAAGTCGTGAATAGCTCGAAGCGATATAGTGCTTCTAGTCTGTAGTTAAAAGCAATTACTGTTTTACGGGGGAGGCCCTCAGTCGCAGGAATGACGGCTAAGAATTCTCTCGTTAAATCTGTAGAATCATAACATCTGGTAGCATTAGCCATTTAAATACGTTTGAGAAACGTAGTTAATTCTAAAGATAACACCAGTCGCAATTGTGTTAGGCCGGGTAGTAATTCTTATATGCGTCATCTGAGGTAGAGCTGAATGCTATACGGTTGATGAAAGCCAGTGACTATGAAATAAAATCCAACACGCCAACTGTCTGAAGCCCACTGAGGTGACCGCAATTTTAAAAGAATATATTATAAAACCTAATTATTTTAAGCAGCAGAAATTTAATTTCTAAAAACCTTTCTACCGTTTCAAAAAAAAAAAAAAAAAGTACCAACTATTTTGAGCAGTCCGTTAGCGCTGTGGTTAAGGCCCTTGTTTTCAAAATTTCGGGGACTGTCCCAGGTTAAAATCCTGCTAGGGCCTTGTTTATTTTTGTGTTTGATCGTATAAGCTACACCAGGACGTTCCGTGGTTCGGATTCCACGCTAAACAGTATGCCCCAGAGGAAAGGAACTGGCACAACGGCTCAGTATGCCTCCTTCGGGACGATCCAACCAACCTTCGTGTTGTGGATTAAATTAATTTTTTAGGTCTTTAATACTGTGAATATGTCTTCCTTGTTCGCTACTGGGTAGATTCTCACAATTACGAGTGTCATGACAACTGTCCAGTTTTAAAAATGTCATGAAAACTTTCCAGTTTTACACGACTACTGATAAAAAACTACACAGCGGAGGATAACGGGGTGAACGGTGTTCGACAGATAAAGATTGAGAGAAATAAGTCTGTTAGCAAACATCTCTCCTGTCAGGGAAGAATCTGGATTTGTCAGATAACAAATCGGTAAAAGGTGCAAGCCAAGTGTCCTTTGAGAGCACACCCCTCTCGTTTGTCGGTTGACCTGAGGAAAAATAATATCATCTTGTGTGAAAAACATTACGATGGACATTTTATGAGTACTTTCATATCGATAATAAATAAATTTAGGGAAATTTTAATACTTTGAAACTAAGAATGTTAAAGTAAAAAAAATGAGAAAACGGGTAAAAGACCAGTGGAAGCAGGTGGAATTAAAGCATAATTTCTTGGAAAGGTAGACGGGTATTATCTTTACGAATTGAGCAGGTAGCCGAACGTTAAAAAGCTATGAGTAGCCACCAAGTTCTCCCAGGAGTCGATGAACGTCAAATCTGCACGCGCCAGGTAGCTTCTGAGAGTGAAATCCGATCGTTTATCGCGTAACTTGAGGCAAAATAATATAACAATATCATTTCTTGTGGAATAAAATACGTAAAACAATTTAAGACCGTTTGGTGATCGATAAAAGTAATTTTCGAAAAAAATGTGATACTTTGAAAGAGAAAATGTTAAAGCACATGGGAAGAATGTTGAAGCAGAAACATTGGAACTCGGTAGAATTGAAGCACAACACATTGGAAAGTTGAAAGCCGAGCTCAGCGTGACCATGCGGTGCGGGTGAGAGAGTTATTCCTGCAAAGCTCCTCTGAAACAGCTAATTACTGAGTACCAGTTTCTAAACAAATGTTTAGAAGAAAAGCATGAAGTACTAGTTTCTCTTGTGTACCCAAATAGAATTTTTAGTTAGAGTCAAAATTTGTTGTTACACTGGCTATTTCTCATAACACAGACGTACTCTGGATAAATGTTGCGGCTGTAGCTCCGACTTCTACTTTCACTAAATTTTTGAAGTGAAAACTTCTATAGGCGCTTTAGACGATGTTTGGACGGGGGTAAATCTGTGAGTTCGCGGAAACCCGTCACCGACAGGCCACTTGTTGTGCGTATGAATGCCACCTGTTGCGCGTACGATATGCGTGTTGGACGCTTCTCAGATGGGCAAAATCTTACCTACAAACTCATAGCTTTTATCCAATTTGACGGAACTTTGTATACATATACTTCAAACGAAATATAAAAATACTGTTTACGTTTGATTTACAAAAATTTTAACGCTGTCCTTTCCCCTTCGCCTTAATTTCTGTCAACATTGTTCATACAAATCTACAGTTTTATCCGATTTTGAAATTACTTAGGATACGTATACTGCACAACAAGGCGATCTGGTAGCGCAGTGATTGGCGGTCTCGATAGTGCGGGGTGTGCGAGCTGGCTTTGCGTTGCGACGCGGTGGTTGTAATTAAGTGTTGTGTTCGACCTGTATCGTCCTTTCATTTGAGTTTATCAGCGACACTTCAGGAGTCTAACACACTTAAGGAAAATGAAACACAGATGATGCTGGCCGAATAGCTAAAAAAGCCGAATGCCATTCTAATAAAAAAAGTTAAGGTGCTTATTTCAGAAAGTTTGACACTCCGGTTGCCGATTCAAATCCCGTGGTGAGCATGAATTTTAAGAGTTGCGGCGGGATGTTCTGTGGTTCTAATTCCACGTTAAACTGTAGGCCCCTGAGGAAAGGAATTGACCTTCCTATCTCTGACACAATTGCTTAGTACTTCGGGAAGATTCGACCGACCTTCGAGTTAAATTTTTAGTTTTTGAGTGATTTTTGGATGGCTAAAATCTAATGAGTTCGCGTCACCGACATGCTAATGCTAACGGTACACCTGTTGTGGTCTAGTGGCTCAGTGGTTAAGTTGTTTGACTGGGGAACGAAAGGTCCGCGGCTCGAATGCTCGTCTCGGCGGTGATTTTCATCGATCCTTAAGCTGACCTTCACCTCTGGCACAGCTTGCTGTGTAATGTGACGTACTCCAGAATGCTTACGTGGTTCCAATTCCCCGTTAAATAGTAGGTCCCCTGTACCTGGTAGCACTGCCGGGTTAGGTTAAGGCGACATAGGAGGAATGCGCAGCCAATAGAAACCCTGTCACCAGCTCATTACGACCACACACAATCTTTATTATTTAGTATAAGTATTACGTATTGCGCGTATGGTATAGTTTTAAGTTTTCATTTCTTTCGGCAGTCCGCAATGAGTGTTCTTGGGGCTTTATGGTGTTTCAACATTGAGGTTATTTGAACAGAGAGAGAAAATGCGGTAAGGAACGGAAAGGATTTAGGCCATGACATTTTGAAGGAACCATTGCTACGAGTGATTTCGGGAATCATGGAAAATAGAAATCTGAACGTGAGGGAGATTTGAACACGTATTCTCCGAGTTCGAGGCCAGTTAATATTGGTAAATCAGACTTACTAACGCAGTCTCCCTGAATGTGATTCCAGCTGTTTCTGCGTTTTGAATCCAGGCACTGTTGGTACATACTTAATATACATAATGATATTACATGGAGGTCCAAATAATAATTAATTATAATAAATAAAAAATAAATAAATAAAAATAAAAAAACGGAATTATTTATTAAAACCTACACATTTCCAAATATTTCCAAATTTTTTATAAAACAATCTGATCCCCTTCAAAATACTCTCCATTACACCAAATACATTTGTTCCACTGGTGCTTCCACTGTAGTTATCTTAAAAATGGCTGACAGATCCACTCTCGTTTTTTTCTTGACCTCTTCAATGTTGTCAAATTGGTGTCCTTTCATACCCCTTTCCATGCGTGGAAATAAGAAAAAGTCCCATGGAGCCAGGTCAGGCGAGTAAGGTGCGTGGGGCAGCGGAACCATTCCATTTTTAGCTAACGACTGCCTAACAGAAACAAATGTGTGTGCAGGTGCATTGTATTGGTGGCAGAACCAGTCTCCTGTCTGCCACAAATCGTGACTTTTTTGACGAACCCTGTCCAAATAAAAGGTTTGATTGACGGTCTGATGTAGGAGAACAAACTCTGAATTAACTTCGTCCTTGGCATCAAAAAAGCAAATGAGCATTATTTTGATGTTTGATTTGACTTGACGGCTTTCTTTTTTTTTGGACGGGGTGACAATGGCTTCTTCCATTGGATTTACTGTTGCTTTGTTTCTGCGTCGTAACCATAGCACCATGACTCATAACCAGTAACGTCCTTTGATATAAAATCTGGAACAATTTCAAGCTGTTGTTTCAAAGCACATGTTTCATCTCGACGTTCTTTTCGATTGTCAGTCAGAGCTCGAGGAACAAACTTGGCAGCAAACATTTTCATTCCCAAATCTTCGGTTAAAATTCGCTGAACTGAGCTCCAAGATAACCCACTAATCTCTAACAGTTGATCAATTGTCTGTCGACGGACTGACAGCACAAGCTCTGGAATTTTTTCAACATTTTCGTCGATTCGGACAGTTGATGGACGTCCACAACTACGTTGGTCATCAATCAACATTTCGTCATTTTAAACCAACCGAACCACCCGTACACTTGAGTTTTTTCCACGGCGTCATCTTTGTAAGGTTTTTTCATCAGTAAAACAGTTTCAGCAGCATTTTTACTGAGTAGAAAAGAAAATTTCACAGTTGTACGTTGTTCACTTAAACTTGCCATTATCAAAAACGAAACAATAACAAAACAGCGATAGCAAAAAAATTCACTGTAGATTACCAGAAAAAGCCAGGTCGACTACACAGGCAGCACTGAATTGGCAATGAGTTGCGCTATAAACGCCAGCGGCAGAGACTTGTACTACACAAACTCCGCCCAAGGCAATGCTATTCCGGTTATTTTTGGGTACTCCCTCGTAAATTCACTGTTCCTAATCATGCATTCACTCGTATAAACACACCATACCCTGCCATATGACCCTTAATAATCGTGGTTCTCCTAAATTCATAAGAATAATGATATGTAACACAACTATGAAGTAATAGCTCCAAAATAGAATAGAAAACTTTAGATAAACTTCAGTTATTATTCTCCGTGAGTCTGTGAAATATGTAAGATAGTTGTAATATTCGTTCTGTTAGTTCCTTTTCGTGTATCTAACATCGAGCTGAAATTGCGAATGCGGTCGCGTATACCTTGATTGATGTGCTGACAATATGATCAGAATTGGCACTGCTGCAAATTCCTATATGACGGTGATAACTCACGATAAACACTTTCCAATTAACAAAACTAAGAAAATGAAATTATCGACACCCCATGTTACAGGAGGGAACTGTCATATTTCGTGAAATATTAGTTTTACCAAGGTAATACTTAAATTTGGGCAAAACGATCTGATTGTTTATAGAAGAACTGTAATTTTGTAAGTAAACGGTATTCCTACAAGATTCTACTCCATGTACGCAAATGAAATTGCGCCGTGTTTGATGAAAATATATATACCGCCTCCTTGGATCAAGGAAAAATACCAGCCAAATGGAAGACCGCCATCGTAAGTCCAGTGTTTAAAAATGGGAATGTTAATGATCCTCAAAATTATAGGCCGATCTCGTTAACCTCAATATTTTGCCGGATTTTAGAATACATCATCTATTCAAATGTCATGCGGTTTTTGGATGAAGGTGAGCTTTTAAACCCAAATCAACATGGATTCAAAAAATGGCGATGCTGCGAAACACAACTTGCACTTTTAATTCACGACTTGTGCCGTATTATAGATGGGCAATCCCAGGTTGATATAGTTCTATTAGATTTTAAAAAAGCTTTCGACACTGTGACTAACTCTAGGTTACTTAGGAAACTTCGTGGCTACGGCATATCTAGACAAATATGAGACTGGGTTGCAGACTTTCTGAAGGGCAGAACACAGTGTGTAGTTCTCGACGGTGAGAGTTCATCATTTACCGAGGTGATGTCCGAGGTTCCCCAGGGAAGCGTGATAGGGCCTCTGTTGTTTCTCATATACGTTAATGATTTGTGTGACATAATAAGGAGGATGAAAAGATTATTTGCCGTTGATGCTATTATTTATCGTGAAATCAAAACCCAGGAAGACTGCGTTTTGTTACAAGACGATATTATGAAAATAATTGCGTGGTGTAAAGACTGTCAGCTGGAGTTAAACGCTAAAAAGTGCCAAATCATGCGTGTAAGTAAAAAGGTGACACCAGTTAACTATGAGTATACAATTAATGGTATTTAGCGGAATCTTAGAACGGTAGATTCCGCTAAATACCTAGGGGTAACAATTCGTAATAATTTGTCGTGGAATGAACATATCGAGAACGTAATTTGGAAAGCAATTCGTATGCTCCGATTTCTAGGTCGTAATTCAAAACAAAGCACTCCGGAAGTTAAATCGATTGCATATAAGTCACTAGTGCGTCCTCATTTAGAATATTGTTGTTCTGTATGGGGTCCCCATCAAAAGGGGTTAATGGAGGCATTAGATAAGGTCCAAAGAAGAGCCGCCCGATTCGTGACAGGTATATATAGTTGGAGGGAAAGCGTAAGTGCGATGTTGAACAAGTTAGGTTAGGAAGATCTGGAACAACGAAGGCGTTGCTCTCGATGGAAGCTAATTGAAAAATTCACGACTGACATATTTCAGAATGACAGCAAACAGATATTGCTACCAACAACATTCGTATCTCGGAATGACCGTGAAAATAAGACGAGAGAAATCAGGGCCAGAACCGATTCATTTCTGTATTCATTTTTTCCACGAGCGATTAGGGAATGGAATAGAAAGGATTTACCGGGCGAGTAAACTTAAAATCCGACAGGAGTAGCTTTCGATAAAGCTCTCCGGCCATCCTGATCTGGGTTTTCCATGGTTTTCCCAGATCACTCCACGCGAATGCTGGGATGGTTCCTCACACTAGCCCATGGGCGCATCCTGCCATATCCCGTATATCCCTTCCAAACTATTACCCTTTCGGATAGGTGCAATGCACCCTCCGCCACACACTATCAGTGAATCACGGAGTAATAGTAATAGTAAACTGAACCAGTCTCTATCATACTGTTAACCTTTTCAGTGGAATCAAAAGATTTTTACAATTAAACTTATACGCTAAACGTGTACGATAATGATCTTTTCGCCCGGTTTTGCTGTGATGAAGTACAGACATTGCTTTTGGGTGAAGACATGTGACCATGTCATTTTACTCGCGCTGTTTATACTGGCGTGGGTAGTGAATCAACATTCATTGGCGATTGTTTCTCTACTGCGAGGTCTGTACACTGGTGACTCTTTTTCGAAGGCGAGGGCTTGCAGGGCCCCCGCCTTTTCGTAGTATTACGCCGGTGAGAGTTTTCGAGCAGCACGTGTTTATGGCGAGGCTGAGCGACCGGCGCGGGTTATTTCAGCCGGCCTCCCAGCACTCCAGATGGGATGCACTCGAGCCAGACTCTCTCACTATGTGCGGATCCTATTGAATCGTTCACGGCCGCGGGCGCGATTTAGGACGCGAACGCTTTACGGCTCGGCGTTAATTTTATTTGCTCTCTCCGCCTGCGCACCACGCACTAGTGTGGTTACGATCCTCTGCGAAAACAAAGCCTGGCAAGAATCCGCGGCCAGCGGTCCCATGGTCTGCCGGCTTGTTTACGACATACAGGCTGCAGGCTACTCTGGCTTAGCACCAGCTATAAACTTTACTGTTGTGGAATCATGATGCACCATTTTATCGACTCGACCAGCATCTGTAGTAATCCCTGTGGAGTCAACGAAACACAGGTGCTATAACATTGCTGTCTCTACGCGGTAGGTCAGTGTGGTGGGTGAGTGGAAATGCTTTGGCCTCGCAGTGGGGAGGACGTGGGTTCCAATCCCCATCCGGCGAGCCAGATTTCAGTTTCCCAAAGTTACTCCAAACCTCTCCAGGCTAATGCCAAGATAGTTCTTTCAAAAAGCCATAAGAAAAGGTACACAGCGAGCTGTGCCAGAGGGGAACGTCAGATCAAAAGCCTGTGAAAATCCTTGCCAAGACTGAGAGTCGACAAGGTGACCTTTTGATCACTAGCCAGACGCCTTAACAACTGAGTTACCTGACCGCTACTTGGTACGTAAGTTGCCAACTGAAAAAATGATCATATCCACCTCTCATGTACCGGAAAATTTAAATATGTTTCACTATCAACAATTTCACCAGCTGATCTGCAAGTTCAGTGTTTGTGTTACGCAACCTTGGTTACGATCTGAACTCAGGGGTATTTACACGCCGCAATATGATAATGTTGAGAATTGTGAAGCAGTATGCTTGAAAGACCAAGACAATTAAAATATACTATTATTTTTTTATAGTATAGGTTTCCACAGTACAAATAAACAAAATAGAAATGCAACTAAACCTAAAAAATTCGGAAAACATCTAAGTTCATAAAATTAAAAGTTAAAAACTGTTCAAATTTAACGTCAACATATGGAAAGATTTATATCTAGGTTGGTTAGCCAACGTGACGCTGTGGGCTAGCTTCTGAGTCTCTATCGAAATGCGTAATGGGGCGTTATTTGAAGCTGTGATTAACCGTTTGCTTACGAGATCCGCAGCCGCATTCTGGTTATTTTGAAATTAACTACTTGTTAAGCTTAGTTCTATACCTTGCTTACCAAGATTTTATACTCTTCAGTTGGCAGCACATGTTGCTTAGATACTACGTGCCACGCAGAAGTTGGATGTGATCCTTGGGAGCTATCTATCTGAAGGTGCTTCGTGACCATTTTACCTCCCAAGCTTTTTTGATGGAGTTCGTTGCAAAATATTCCCCTTCATCTCTGCCCTATATTGGATTTCTTCAATTGAAGGCAAGCTGATGCCCGTGGATTTGAAGATTGTGCTATCTTTAAGGATCGTTACACTTTACCCAGACTTCAACCATGTGCATAACTGAGTTTGAGAAATATTAGAAAGAAAGTGGAGCCACTGAATCAACTTTGTTTTAATGGTTAAGTTATGATTCACGTTGTTCCATTTAAAACTACGTAAAATCTGAAGTGGGTCTAATTATATGATAGCTATTTAAATCAACTACTAATACTTCTCGAAATTAACGGACAAGAGGGAAACATTTCCTAAAAGGTTCCGTTTCATGAATACAATTCGTCAATGCGAGTTTCAGCTGAAACTAAGAACCGGCCTCCTCAGACTTCCACTTGTTGGTAAACAATGAAAAATCATATGATGTCGCCACAACTTTTTTTTTTTTTTGGCAGCCTTGAGAAATTCCTTTACATAAATGGCAAAAAGGCACTGGAATAACGTTGCAGGAATTTTAGGACGCACAGAGCAACTTTTTTTTAATAACGAGGAACAATTTTTTTGTTTTTTAACAAAAAAATCACGTGCATCAACGCCAGGTGACGAACTTCTTACACAACGCGAGTATATTATTCAGATTCATGTAATTTCTTTTTTAATTGCTGTGTATTTATTTAATTTTTAATGTAATAATATCGTTTAAAATTCAACAAAACCTCGAATTTAATAAATAAAGCCAGAATTTTTATGAAAAATAAAAAGTTGTTTTTTGCAATCAAAATACATTTTGAGTGAAGTGAAACAGAAATATTCCACGCCAGTGAGTGCTTGTTTTCCTCTCCGTATAATTCTTGATGCGGATTCTGAGATATTGCAGTGCTCCGCAGAAAACGGGAGTTTAATTGCATTAGAGAGGCAATCTCTTGCTTCACCTCCCCTAGATCTGACAATTTCGCGAGTTCAAAACATTTCTCTGATTAAATCTCCTGCGTCAATTTATGCAGATTTTGAGAAGAATTATATCTCGGTAAAGTATAACTGGCATTGCTGTGACAATATTATGTTCAGTAGGACAGGCATTAATCACTTATAACAGTTTCAAGATTTAAAGGCAACAGAATAATTTGTTTATCTCATGTAATATAACTCCACTCCAAATTTCTATCACTGTACTCTGATCGTGTCCATTATTTTGTTTCATCCGTTATGGGATAGCGCAGCATGCAGATATGCTATTAACCTTGGCAGCCTGATATATCTTTGCAAGCAGATTTCCAAGCGGTTATGAATCATCGTCGAGACCCCGTGGGCCATTGTGTTAGAATTACAAATTGCCAAAGTAATTGTATCTCCTTATACAAGAATACAATGAACTTTTATCGAACTAGGTCAGCACTAAATTGTCGCAGCCAGGTAAATATTGACTCACGTGATGTAGGGCGTCAGATACAAAGCATGCTTTCATTTCTCTTTCGCTAATTACAGAAACCATATTTCACATGTAATACAAGCTATCATTTTCAGAACAGAAATAATTTCATAAAAATAATTTCTGGTTCATATATCGCAGTGTATACGCGGAAGAGCTGTTTCTCCGTACTACAATTGTGTATTTTTTTTCCTTTATATTTTTTATATATCTTTCGCACTCTAGTGTACGAATGATGATATTATACTGCATTTTACAGTAAATTGGAAATTTATTCAAGTTATTCTAGAAAACAAATAAAAATTATTAAAAATTTAAAGCACAGTCCCCCAGATTATAGAGTAGTGCATTTACCCTTAATCTGTATTTTGTATATAGAGCTCTTTTATCGGAGAATATGTTGGAAAAATTATCTGATACCGTTAGTTACTAGTTCTTAAGCCTGTTAAAAATGAAGGATTGAACGCCGATATCTGGGTCATAACTTAAATAATTTTAAAGCATAAATAATATTCCTATATTGTAAATTCGAATGCTAATATTTCTACATTTCAATGGAAGCTTTTATATCACGGTAATTATTAAATTCACTATATCGGATAAAAAAGTGATTCCAAATTTCTTTTCTTACTATAACAACGATCACAGAGTATAGTAAAACCGTCTACTTCAAACGAATACCAATAAACAATATCGTATGCGCATTAAATTATTCACTGTATCGTGATATAAACATGATTCCAAATTTATTTTCTTGCCATAACAGTGATCAGAGAATTAATGAAATCATCTACAGCGAAAAATATAAATAAACATAAATCAACTAAAAAACTGGTGAATATCTCATCGCATAATAATAGCAACTGGATGTAAATAGACTGTCTGACGTCGTCATGTGATTTTAGATTAGTATTAATGTAATTTAAGTTTTAACATCTAAATGCGCATGCGCAGAACGTTGCGTAACACGTAATACTAACAAATTTCTTCCTACCGCGACCAAGGAAGGTTCACTTAAAAAATAAGATTGCTTTTGCTTAAGGCTCTTTCTTAGGCCTCGTCGGTGACGCAGTCATCAGAGGTGGGAAGGGACTGAGGGCAAGGAACGGGAAGTAACTATGCGATGTCCTTTTGAAGGAGCCATCTAAACCAAGAAATAAAGAACAGATATTCACTGAAAAAATAATGGGTGTTTCCGTCAATGTTGCCACCTTAGCGATTTTGTCGCTAGATTTAGTGAATTTTGAAGCTCGAAAGCGATATTTTTAAATATGTTATCGCTATAAAAATATCGGGCGATTTTTAGTGATATTCAACCTTGCAGCGTTTTGAAAAACTTGATTGGAATTGGAGTAGGTAATGCCTCTGTCATGACTCGTATAAATAATGGCGTACAAGAGGCTGCTGGAATAAATATCTTTTTGGTGTTATCTGATTTAGCAATATCGTATCACTTTCTCACTCGAATGCCGCAGTAGAGAAGATTTTCAGTACAATGAACATTCTTAAGAATTCTTGACAAATAAGAAAGCTATAAATCTATAAATAGCTAATTCTTTTTATAAGGAATCGATTTAAAACTTGTGAAAAAATTTCTACAGTTACTAGCTTCCTGCTGATGTTATTGGTAAAGATGCTAAATACTCTTTTAAATCTAAGACTGACGATTCATCTCATCCTTCCACATCTCCAAGATCTGCATCTCCAACGGTAAACCAAGATGATGATGAAGAAATACCGATTGAAAAATTTGATGTAGATTTATAATACAATGTTATGCTTAATTTAACGAAAATACTAATTATTAAGATAGTTTTTATATCGATTTATTTTATTTAGCGATTTCTAGCGAATCTTTCAGCTCTAAATATCCCGCTATCTAGTGAGTTTTGAGACCCGGTCTAGTGACTTTTGTTTTCGTAAGGTTGCAAACACTGGTTTCCGATTTGCATTTGTGGTCGAATGCAATATTTGAACACAAATTTCATCATCTCTTTGCACAATTTAAAAACTTTTTTCTTATTATGTTTACAGATCATTTCTTTGTTTACTGCCTGTAAATGCTAAATATTTATTTTAAATGTCATAATTATTAATAATACACAGACGGAAAAAAAAATCCCAACACCAAGAAAAAATTATTGTAGAGTAATGAAATTTGGACAATGCATTTGTCAAGTTAACATGTTTAATTGATTAAATTTTCAAGATCACAGGTTAATTTAAGCTCAAGAAAATGCATTTCAAATGTGAAATACTGTTAAATTAATAGCCGGTGTAACCTGCAGAATTTTGAATGCAAGCCTGCAAACGTGAATGCATTGTGTCATACAGGTTTCGAATGTCACTTTGTGGTATGGAGTTCCATGCTTGTTGTACTTGTGCTGTCAATACTGGGACGGTCAGTGCTGGCTGTGGATGATGCTGGAGTTGTCGTCCAATGATATCCCATACGTGTTCAATTGGAGACAGATCTGGTGATCTCGCAGGCCAAGGTAACATGTCGACACTCTGTAGAGCACGTTGCGAGACAACAGCGGTATGAGGGCGAGCGTTATCCTGTTGAAAAACTCCCCCTTGAATGCTGTTCATGAATGGCAGCACTACAGGTTGAATTACCAGACTGACGTACAAATTTGCAGTCAGTGTGTTTGGTATAACCACAAGAGTGCTCCTGCTGTCATAGGAAATTGCTCCCCAGACCATGACTCCAGGTGTAGGTCCAGTGTGTCTAGGCCGCAGACAGTTTGGTTGCAGGCGTTCCCCTGGCCTCCTTCTGACCAACACTGGAGATCTGTTGTGTTTTCTGATGAAAGCAGGTTCTGCCTTGGTGCCAGTGATGGCCGAGTGTTGGTCAGAAGGAGGCCAGGGGAACGCCTGCAACCAAACTGTCTGCGGCCTAGACACACTGGACCTACACCTGGAGTCATGGTCTGGGGAGCAATTTCCTATGACAGCAGGAGCACTCTTGTGGTTATACCAAACACACTGACTGCAAATTTGTACGTCAGTCTGGTAATTCAACCTGTAGTGCTGCCATTCATGAACAGCATTCAAGGGGGAGTTTTTCAACAGGATAACGCTCGCCCTCATACCGCTGTTGTCTCGCAACGTGCTCTACAGAGTGTCGACATGTTACCTTGGCCTGCGAGATCACCAGATCTGTCTCCAATTGAACACGTATGGGATATCATTGGACGACAACTCCAGCATCATCCACAGCCAGCACTGACCGTCCCAGTATTGACAGCACAAGTACAACAAGCATGGAACTCCATACCACAAAGTGACATTCGAAACCTGTATGACACAATGCATTCACGTTTGCAGGCTTGCATTCAAAATTCTGCAGGTTACACCGGCTATTAATTTAACAGTATTTCACATTTGAAATGCATTTTCTTGAGCTTAAATTAACCTGTGATCTTGAAAATTTAATCAATTAAACATGTTAACTTGACAAATGCATTGTCCAAATTTCATTACTCTACAATAATTTTTTCTTGGTGTTGGGATTTTTTTTTTCCGTCTGTGTAGTAGGCAGTTATTAAGCAGGAGACGAAAAAAAAATTAGTTTGCCTGGCATTGTAACGGTCACAATAATTAGATGTCAGAGACTAAATTGTGATTCAAACTGGAAATAATTCGATGCTCAGCTGTATTGTTATCATTTACATACCCGTCTTCTCTTTACTTCTGCTAGTCGTGAAAAGACTAACAAATTTACTAACAATAATCCTAAAGGAAATAATGAGTAGTAGTAACTTGGACAATAATAAGTAGAGGTAAGTGAATACTACTTACAAACTTTCGTTATAGGATCTGTTAATAGAGTGGCTACTTGTCAAAACAATATTATGGGCAAGTGATAGTTTTTCTGAATAAAAATGATTCCTAGTTTTTTTAGTCTTGATATGTAATCTCATATATTCGATTTATGCATCAAGCTCTGAAAGATGATTAGCTGAGTCATTACAAAGGTTTACAGTTCTGATAATCGCCATTATCATCATTACACTTTATTTTTTAAACAGAAAAGTTTGCATTAACTTTTATGAAGTGCGTTAGTCTGGTTACCTTGATACATGTTATAGAATATTGATTAGCTATTATTAAGATGTTATTTGATACATTATTTGTCGATAATTCTTGAGAATCCTGTACGATAAAGTACGGAATAACAGACTATATTCAACAGGTAGAAGTTCTACAAACGATTAACTTTTTCGTCAATAAGATTTAAATAATATCACTTGCGACAATTTTGCTGTATTTATTGTTGCTGTTTGTAAATAATTCATTCACCCACACTGGTTCCACGAGATAAGACTTTGTGATACTATATTTTAGGTTGGAATTTCAATGTTGACGTTGGTGTTGTAAGTAGACCGCACACATTTGTTGCCGCTACGGCACGTATGAGGTTATTAACGTTTACGCAGAATGAAGCCGAGCAAGACCTTACTGAGCGCATAGGCATATGTAAACTGAATAATGGACCAGTTGATCGTATGTTATTGATAGTAGTGGGCTGAAACCCCATAAGTTTTGATCAGGTTCAACATTTCTTCGTCAACAAATTGAGTACAATGAAGGATATGTTTTATGGAGAAAGTGTGTGGTGAGAATACAAGTTACTAGTATTTCCCTTTAGTGTGTGATAATTTTCAGTAATACATGTGAGCCTCTAGCAGTCGCCCGTGGTAGAGTAGCTGAATTTTCTTTGAACAAAACAGGATTTCAACAAATTTGGTGTAGTGTGTTGTCTCTTTGTATTAGTACAGCAGATTGGTGAACTAAATAACATCGAATTGGGAACGAAGATCCAATTAAAGAGCTCACAATTAGCTTATAGACTGGATGAGTTAATTAACCAATTAAAGAGCTCACACTCTACCACGTTTGTTACTGTTTCCATAATTTGTTCTTTTTTTGTCACGTGAACACAAAAGCTCTGCCATATGCCATATACAAGTAGTTGTTACAAAGTTTTGGAGTTCCTGTATTCCTCCTTTAAAGATTGTTACCGAAGACTTTTTTTCTCTCTTTTTATTGTGTTTTGTGTGTGTGTGTGTTGTTTTTTTTTTTTTTTTTTTTTTTTTTTTTTTTTTTTTTTTTTAAGAAATTATCTATCATAAGGTAACGTGCTTCAGCACTGTCTATGTGTGGATATCAAGTGTTTTCACTACGCTCGCAGGATGCCACTTTTATCCACCGCTAGAATGCTGGAAACGGCGAACAGTAATAGCTCGTGTCGGTTGACGTAAGTTCCAGAAAGTGAGCCTCCAGAACAGAGGCTCGGCTATTTCCGTCCGTGCCGCGGAAGTGATCGATGAGGCTACGATTTTTTTAGGTGGCGTGAGTTTCTAAAGAAACCTTGTAACAGAATTTAGTCTTCCAATATCTAACGTGAACTAAATCCTGCAACCTGGCCGAGCCAGTTCACGCAGGTGGAAGAAAAACAAAAATTTTTCTTTCGTACTGCACAAACACATCATCAAAATATAGTATAATCAGCTATGCACTGAATCAAGTGTGATAAAGAATCCGATTTTTTGTTGGCAGTGATTAAAGATGACCTATGCTACCGGAATGTTAACTGTTGCAGTGAAAAAAAGTAAGAGAATCCCTTATTTGAAGCAGGATGAATTCGGCAGCAGATTGGAATGATCAAAAAGTAATTTCGCCGAAGGGAGAAAACTTTTAGTTCAGAAATTGATTTACGTCACAGGAAGAACTTTGTAGGATTGTTTCTCAGGTGCGCTGCGTTTGATGGAAATGAAATATCGGCTTAAAGAATACCACAAAAAATGGGAGCTAGGCGTTTGATTTGTACAGAATAAAATAATTGAATATTATTGGTGGCGTCTAAAGAAGAAGATCAAAACGTTCTGAAATGTAGGATGACCTGAGACCACGGGTTAGACTTTAAAGAAGCGAGATTAATAAATTCGTCAGCGAACTTAGATCATATTTTGTCTTTTTAAGTAACAGCGGAGAAACGTCAAACTAGTTTTTATTTATCTATGTAGTAAGATCAGTTGAAATAAAAATTACGTAGGCTGTTAAATTTTTCAGAGACACCTATTCAATTCGAAGGCTTAAATTTTGTATAGGTACTGGCCGTTTTTCACAGCCTATTATACATTTTTCTCCGTACATCTATTTTATTGTAACTCTAAGCAGGAAAAATAAACTTTTCTTTATCAGAAGAAATTTAACTCGTATATCTTGATACTCGAGTACAGTATAATGAACGACGGAGATCGTTCTTTGTTAAATTGGATAATATTGTTCTTTTCCTCGATACATTCACCGATGTACACGAAACGAAACTTTAATTAGTATGATTTAAGGAAGAAAGACATTAACATAGCAGAAACTCCTGTTTAATGATGACTATTTTACGTTAGTCAAACTAAACAAAATTTTAATCACATCTCAGAAAAAGTTTTTCACAGGTTGCCTAATGCAGCTAGAAGCCTGAATATTTTTAAAAAATTGTGAAATATTAGGAAAAACTTTTTAACAGTACAGCAAAATATAAAGAAGTTGACTATTGCAGTTTATCGAAAACTTAAACCTGATTTGGATTTGAAGTTTATGTTTGATATAACTTTTAACTTAAGTCTTACATATCTTTGAAGATTTTTATTTTAGTTTGTACGTAATAGAAATAAAAGTTTGTTTTCAGCTTAATATAAGCAATACAATAATTTGTATGTCCGGTAAGAATTAAAACAGTGTAATAAAGTTCCTCTGATAAGGTGGTGTGGGAAAAAGTAATAGAACATTTGTTCAGATGATAATAGTAATCCTCCCAACAGTAAACCTCCAAACAGACCAACGTTTGATGCTTGTCATGTCTGGGAACATAATCAGACTGGTAGAATTGCTCAGTCTCAATACACAGTTTTAACAAGTTAACTTATACGTGTTTTTCTCTCTTTTATATCAAATCTAGTTCTATACTAAGTGAATACTACCAATGAATTAAGGTGGTGAAAGTAAAGAAGAAAATGACTGTGTCATCTTAAACATACGATTCGCTGATATATTAAATTTAAACTAGTCTTCCTTTATAACTTAACAAATGGGCTCACAACCCACATTCAATTCCACTGCTTATATTCAGGAAAGTTTCGTAGATACCTGTTCACAATACCTCAACCAACTATGTTAGTGCTTTTTGGTATCTCGTTATTAAATATACAGGAGCAGAGTAATATAGGCATAATTCACAACAGGGGAATTCAAGTGCCATAAATTATTGCGGTAATTCAAGTTTTCTGTTTACAAAGGCGGTCAATGTGAAGCATGAGGTGAGGGTATATGTATTCGCAACCGAATTAATGAGATCTGGTTTTTTTTTTGTTTTTTTTTCAATCTATAGGAAAATCGTGTAACTTGTGCTCTGTGTGATAAGTGTATTTTTGTCTGTGACAAGTGTAGTCGATGAGGTGGATATTGGGCTTCCAGCAATCTCCGTAGATGATTATGGGATACAGCCTAAAAACCCCAAACAGATCCGCTGGTACGCGAAACTAGGTCCGTTGTACATTATCGTCAACACTTCACATTTGGAGAAGAGTTTCTTGCTCAAGCGTTGATGTTTCTTCAGTGCCAGTGTTGTCTTGCCATGCCTCTTTGCGTGTTTCTGCTGCTCTCGAAAGAGGCGATCTGAGCCACGGCGGAACACTATGGTGCAGTTATTTTCCACCCTGTGTAACACTCCTTTTTCGAATTGTTTCTAGCAAAATCCCAATCACGAGATTGCTGGGTGAAGGGCGTTCAGTCTCGAGGAAAACAGCCTTACAGGTGCTTAGCAGCATTTGAATTTAACATACCTCTTATACCCAACCACCATATTCAGTGTTTATTTTTTATTTCATAGCAGACGCATTCTCCGAAAAAGAATTAAATTAATTTGCAGTCAATAAACTGCCAGTGACAAACTCTAAGCTAACAGACGAAGAGAGCTCTAAAAACTATCTGATAATATTGAAACTTCACGAACATGTGATTAATTGAGTTTGCTACTGATTAGAGAAACTACAAATTGTAGCTATTGTCTGATTTACTGTTACAACCAACGTTTTTTTTATTTATTCGACCTTAGGTCTTCAATAGACCATACAGTCAGCCTGGTGGAGTTACAAGGTAATAATATTAATAGTATGAAAAAATATACACATATATATATATATATATACATTAAATATGTAGGTCACTGTCCTTAATATAATCCTTGATGATACTATAGATCCTGTTGTTATTTGTAGCGAGTAGTACTGTAATACTAGTTGGAAGTGGTTGCTGTGCTCGCACAAGAGACTTGATGAATGTTGATTGCTGTTGCTGAAAATTAGAACAGTTGAAAAATAAGTGATTAAGGTCCTGTAGTTCCTGTCCGTTGCATGTGCAGTAAGGTGTGTTTACCGCCTTGATGCGAAAAAGATGACTACGGAAGGCGCCGTGGTGAAATCTCATACGAATAATAGAAGTAATGTACCGTCGTTGAGTATTCCATCTTGAAAACCAAGGTTTTTCGTGGAGGGTATGTCTGAACTAGAGCGTACTGTCGGCCTCTGTTTTGTTTACATTTATTCCAGCTCCTCGTTCATTGGTGGTATGCATTGCTGACCATTGTTGCCTGATAATCAATTGTATTGCTGGGTGTTATTAAGCTTCGGCCCGAGCTACATGCCTCCTTGGCTAACATATCTACGTACTGGTTATGCCTAATTCCAGAGTGCGCGGGTATCCAGATATAATTAACGGTGCAACCGCCCCTAGCATTTAATTTCGTTACAATACAGGACTAGTCAAAATGATTGCAATGATTTCAGAAAATTACTACAGATTTATTATTTGACATATACTTACAAGATTACACAGATATATAAACAAACTGTGAAAGTTTTTTGAGTGTTTACAGATGCTCAATATATGCACCTATAGTTACCCTGCACACATCAAGTCTACACTAATCGAGTTCTTCCCATACCCGATGCAGCATGTATCTGTCAATGAGAGCAAATGCATTGGTGATGCGAACCCACAGGTCTGGCAGATCAACTGGTACTGGTGGCACGAACACTGTGTCTTTTACGAAACCCCAAGCAAAGAAGTCACAGGGGGTTAGGTCAGGGGAACGAGGAGGCCATGACATCAGCTGAAGATCAGCGTCCCCAGCACGACCAATCCATCTGTTTGGAATCCTGGTGTTTAGGAAATTACGGAGACAACTAAAGAAAAATGGGATGGAACACCGTCCTCCTGGAATATGAAATCTTCACTGTCAGCTTCCAGAAGTGGCATGAGCCATTTCTGCAACATTAACAGATAGATTTTCCCTGTGATCGTCACCACATTAAAGAAAGAAGATTCATAAAGTTTCTTTCGTGAGCTCGCGCAAAACACGTTCACTTTGGGAGAGTCACGAAGGTGCTGCACATAAGCATGAGGGTTTTCGGTCACCCAAATGCGCTCATTGCATCTGTTCACTATTCTGCTCACATTAAAAGTGGCCTCATCACTATCACAAGTTTTCTGCGAATGTTTCGTCTTGTACTAGACATTGGGCTCAGAATTGAAAACGACGCACTTCATCGTTGTGCGACAGTGCTTGTAGCAACTGTAACTTGTAAGGCTTCATACACAGTCGCTTCCTTAGGATTCTCCAAACGGTCTTCTGTGGAATACCTAATTCCGTGCTCGCTCGAGGAGTAGACTTCTGTGGGCTACGAACGAAACTGGCGCGCACACGTTCAATGGTTTCTTCAGACACAGGAAGGTGACCCATTGTTTTACCTTTAAAAAGGCATCCCGTGGCTTTAAACTGTTGATACCAACGCCGAATGGTGTTAGCATGCGGGGGATCCTTGCCGAACTTTGTTCTAAAGTGTCGCTGAACAGTTACCACAGACTGAGTCGAATGAAATTCGAGAACAACTTACGCTTTCAGCACTCTAGCGCTCAAGCGGCCACCGCGGGAAGCTTGCATTTAGTGCAATCAAAACTTGTTTTTTTTTTTTAATCTGCTTGACGTCTCTCTAACAGCGAGGTCTTTAGAGACGGGAAAGGATTGGGGGCAAGGTATGGGAGGGAATTCGGCCATGGCCTTTTAAGGAAGCATTCCGGCATTTGCCTGGAGTGATTTGGGAAACCATGGAAAACCCAAATCTGGATGCCCGGACGGGGATTCGAATCGGCGTCCGCCGAATGCGAGGCCAGAACGCTAGCCGTTACACCACCACTCTCGGTCAAAACTTGGAGAGCCACTTGTCTTATAACAGCAAACCTCATCATCGTACCTATAATAGGACAGCCAAAAGAAAGAATAATAGTTAAATCGCTTAATCCCTGCAATCATTTTGACTAGCCCTGTATTTTACTTAAATTAGAAAACTGTTGCCTCGAGTTTTCAGAAATTACTGTGACACTATCTGTCTCTTCTAGAGCAGTTTCCAGGTATAGGTCGGGTCTACGATTGCATTTTTGAAGCATGTGACTTTGTTAAACTACCGACTTGTTAGGCATGTGGTAGTTTACTGGGGAAAGCTTATGTATTGCCGTCTTTTTGAGAAACGTGTAACTATGTTTTGTGTGTGATAGATGCATTTTTTCTTATATAATGTGTTGTTTATGAAGCGGAGATTGGGGACCTAGCCGCCTTTCGACTTGATGATTGGGAAAACCGCAACCAGAAAGGCCGGTGTGCAGGGACCAGGACTCGATCCCGCCCCGCCCGCTGTTCTCCCACGATCCAGTGTGCGACGCCTTAGAGCACTATTTTAAAACAGAAGCTTATCCGCCGCAAATACGGAAGTGATAAGAACTCTAATTACTGTAGCAGAAAGCAAAATTTAGTTTTAATTTTAATAGTGTCACTACCCTACTTGCCACAGCAGACTCCCCGACAGAAGTGATGAACATTTTTTTTTAGATCACTAAATGTTAAAGTCGGGGGAAAATATTTAAATCAAAATTTTATAAGTTTGCAGAGCTTTTTTTAGTGATGAATAAAATACTAACATTGATTCTGCTTCTAAATTATTCTTTTCCTCGCTTTCTAACATGAGTTTTCTCAAGACATCATTGTGTCTGAATTAGTTGTACGATACAATTTGCAGGTAAGTATATTCTCATATACATTATCACAGCTAAAGAACGAAGTTTTATGGGTGTTGAGAATTAACGTAATGTCCTGGCGGACTAGCCGAGTGAAAAAGATGTTTACACGCGATATTTGGTGATAGAATTTTCTGGTGAAGATGGAGATAGAGCTTCCAATCGCCGCATTATTTTCTAGTCACCAGGAAACGTTTTATTCGGCTGTCACAAATATACCTAAACAGCTGTAAAATCATTGGCATTTCAATTTGACTATGTAATCAGTTAGAGATAAGCGACATAAAGTATTTAAACAATGTTAGACTCCCACATATGCTTAGTCCTAAGGCATTTTTTTTTCGAAAGCAAACAAATACACAAAGCAATATTGAACATGTTTTCTTTATAGAGCCCCATTTAACGGAGAATAAGAATAAATTATAACGAACGAATGTATTGTATGAACCTTCCCCTAAATCCAATGCATGACAATACATTATTTTTAAGGAGATTGAAGTCACTTAGAAAATAATGAAACACCTGATACACGGGAATTCTATTGGAAAATTGTATAAGACCTATACCTGACAACCACAATTTAAAAAAAAAAAAATAAGAAACACTCAACATCTCTATCCAGTTTTAAAGAATAAATAAACACTAATTTAAGAGTTAAATTGCAAAAACCAAAATAATAATGTATATGCAGAGTGGGAAAACAAATTAAATCTTTATAAAAGTAGATATCGTAATAAAGTAATCACAGATCTGTTGAAAAAGAGTTCTATTTCGTGACATTTCTATTTACAAAGTTTTGTCCAGTTTATATAACCGGTTTATTTTGTAATTCTGCCTTTAAAACGAAGCGCTCGCTAATTTCACGCCTGGGTGTACTTTGCTGTGATACCAAACTCATTTGTCTAAGTAAACGTTTAAGACCACTAGAATTAGGGCGACTGAGCATTTAATCACGTTCAGTTGCATTTGTAACAGCTCCATTCTCAAAACAGCTGTTCCCCGCATTGAACGTGGCTTCCTATTTAGCTTTGTACGGACCCACAACACAATTCCCGGCTTTGATGTCACAATGGGTATCGGATTACGCCATCGGCTAATTCATTAGTGGAACGATAATAATGTCCGCACAAACACTATGCTTTGAACCAAATGGGACTCCATTTACTCTAAGGAAATGCTGTTATTTGTACTTTATATAACTTAATTCCTTTCCTAAAACTACTGTAATTTTTTTTTTTTTTAAATATCCCTTAAGAACTTCATCTCTAATAATCCGCGTGAAAGAAGGTTAGAGATTTTAGTATCAGAATTTCCTGCTTTGTATTTACACTCATCCACAGTTATCGTATCTGTTCATTGAATCAACATTCAATTTTCGAAGCCATAAGGAAACTTGGACGTTTACCTTTGTTTGGTTAAATGCTTATTTTCAGTGGTCACACCGCATAGAAAGCAGTTCTCTGATTTTTATTGTTATCTTTAGTAATCGCAGAGCTAATTGAAGATCTAATGGGTCTGAATACAGGCGACTTTTGTGTCTACAGATCCATGCAAATGAGGTGTGTTTACCGATTAATCGATAAAAATATTTGAAAAATATGTGATAGTAATTATAGATTCTATGACAACAATTACATTTGCGTTCTTTTTATTAAATAATAATTTATTGTTTTATAGATTCACTGTTCAAATAAGTCGACAATAATTTTACGATATTCACCATAGGACCTTCTAATTGTAGTCTTAAAGAAAAGCCGGTTAGATGGCTTGTTTCAATCAATTCAATACGTTATGTACCGAATAGATTGAATGTTAATTAGTTTTATAAGTACAAACTGTAAGCACTTTAAATCTAGTGAAACTAAAAACAAGTGGTTGGTGTGTTCGTTGCCTAAAAGCAAGAAATAAATTTTTACATTTATAAAATGCTTCCGCGTAGCTAGCCGAGTTAACGAAGTTTTATCACACGATATTTCTGTGAATAATTTTCTTATTTTCTTCTCATCTATATCTAGTGAATTCCCAGTACTATTAAGAAATTACAAGATTTTTTCCACAAAATATAATCATATGACCATAAATATTATCGAAATATGATTAAAACTAGGAAAATGGTCTGAATATCCATTTATATGCTATTTAAAATACAATCAAAAAGGTTGAATCAGTGTTTAACTCAGCATTTCAGCTCAAAAAGAAGGCAGGAAAACAATGTGACTTGTCTTAAAGATCCGAACCCTAGTGATAACACTTTGTTAACTCGGTTAGTTTTCCGAGAGCATTTTATAAATTCTCAACGCCGAGAGGAACTTCTTTCTCATGTAAATTTTGATAGTATCCAGAATTATGTAATAATGTAGAACTCCAAGTTTATTTCAAAAAATTTCGGATAAGGGCTTTGAATCAATTTTGGAACCATTTGAAACCGTATGGACTGTTATGTCTTCGGTTCAGTCTTTTATAATGTCAGTATCTACTTCAGCGCGATGGAGGATCTATGTGGGAGGGACATCTGCATAAAACCAGTAACTGGGTTAACTACCCATATTGTACCAATTAAGTACCTAGCAGTAGCTTTCATTATCTTTATATGTATGTGGTTCTAATTACGCAGTATTATGTTGACTCACAATCGAACGGCACGAAGAGCCACAGAAGGATTAATGCTAGGTTAAACTAAAAAACAGAGCAGCTGACATGAGATCAGTTACAATGATCACAGATATCTTGGAGAATTCTGCCTCCTTGAAGTGGTAGTGCAGGAAAGATGAAAGATGGAGCCCAACAAATACGGAAAGGAAGCCCACGGACCGAGGGGGTAAGGACATGCGCGGGGTTGCTGGAGGTAGCTGGCAGAGGATCTCCTAAGACCGTTTGACCTGGAAAAGACTGTTGAAGCTCCGTCTGAACTCTTTAAGGCCACATGATCCCCTGATTGAACTGCCTGATGATGAAGGTGTCGTGCAAGATATTCTCATTTGGAAAAAACATTCAAAATTCTTTAAAATATTGCTTCAGACTGGGATAAAATATTTTGAATAGTTTTATTATTTGTTGACATACAAGGAACTAAAATTTTTATTTATGACGATAGTTTTATTTCATCTTGTGCTAGAATCTTTTTCACTATGTTACTGACGATATACTTCTGTAATGACTGTTATTCCGTGTGGTTGTATTAATATGTAAAGTATACGTATTGCGGGATATACGAAAAATGACGGGAGGCTTCATAGTAAATCATAAGGAACCATACCGGAATTCGTCAGGAGTGACCTACGATAACTATGAAAAGCTCGAATCAGAATGGTCGAAGCGGCTCTTCGAGACCAACTCTTGTTGAATTCTTATTTTTATCTCGCTCGATAAATCCTTCCTATTCCATTCCCTTACCGCTCGTGGGAAAAATCTTCTCTTATTTATTTTCTCTTAACAAGAATTTTGGAATTTAACACTTTCTGTTCTAATTTAATTCAAGGAAAGTTACAAAGATAATCCCATATATGTATTCATTAAATGTATCTTCTTATTTAGCACGCAGATATTGAATACATAATAGCGGTGTTTAACTACACTTGCCAGTAATGGAAAGGTGCGAATGAAAATATGGCACAAACTAGATTTTATAAAGCAGAGTCGAATTACGAGTTTGTCGGTATGTAAGTCCACGACACTTTTATTAAATTCTCAGACTCACAGAATAGAGTTCAACACTACTGAACCTCTTTCTCAAGCTACAGATCCTCTCGAAGACAAAGAACGCGCTGGAGAGTATTCCCAGATGTCCTCCTTCTTTTTCGGTTCCTCTTCTCTGTAACACTATTGACATTGTCGGTGCCTTTGTTTCTCTGGACGAAGTGAATTCTAATAAAACGGCTGGAGCACGGCAGTGCAGCTGAGGATGGTGCAGTCTGCGGCGGATTCAATTCCGCAGCGCGCGGCTCTGTGGAGCCAAAGGTAAACAGCGGAGTCTTTGGCGAGCACTCGCCTGCAACAGAGTCGCCCAGGAAAGAAGCGCACGGACAGCTTCACATCTGCTATCTGTGCTTCAATCAGATTTACATGCTCCAGTCTACATATAATCGCTGAATGTCACTAATCTTTGATGAAATTGAACCATAGAACACTCGTCATATATATATAAAAAAAAATAACGCTGTTTCAACATCTAACTAAAAAAAATAAATATTAATAGGTCACCCATCCAAACTGGAAATAACAAAATGAGAATGTCTTTGAAAGGGTGCCTCCATTAACTAACCGAGTAAGGTTGTAGAGCATTTCCATCGCTCGTTGTCAGGCAAAAAAAATATCTGAAGTAATTTGGGCGGAAATCCGGACCGCCCTCCCTGTCTCCCTTGGTGAGATCTCTAGGACCTCTCCCCCCTCCCAGCTAATCACCTCGTAATTTTAGAGACTTTTTTTTTAGCTCTCCTGTTCTTCAAGGGCAGTGAGACACTCCCCGCCCCCAACGTAGGATCGACGCCGGAAGTAGTTTGCGGTTTGGAGACCTTTTTTATTTGAGTTCAAGTAATTAATGGATGCCCCCAAAGGATGATTGAATGCAGAACTATGATGATTAATATTTAGGATACGTAAAGTACATCCCCATTATACACAAAATGAGCGGTCTGGTGGCTCAGTGGTTAAGGCGTCTGACTGACGATCGAAAGGTCCCTGGTTCGAATCCCTGCCTCGGTGGGGATTTTCGTTGGCACTTAACCCGACATTCACCTCTGGCACAGCCTGCTGTGCAATGTGAAGTACACCAGAAAGCTTCCGTGGTTCGGATACCACGTTAAACTGTAGGTCCTCCATACCTGGCAGGATTGCCGGGTTAGGTTAAGGCGGCTACGAAAGGGGTGGAATGCACAGCCAGTAGAAACTCTGTCACCAGGTCATTCCGACCACATGGAATTATTATTATAATATATAAAATTACCTACTGTATTATCACACTGTCTGTAATCAGTTCATCGTGCTCCTATAACCAATAAAACATTGTTCTACTTGTATGAAAACTATTTGTTTCCTGCACAAGTTGCGTTATCTGCCCACCAATTTATTACATCTTTGTGAGATCAGCGTTGTCTCTGAACTGCTGGATATGTCTGTAGAATTTGTGACACGGTAGAAATATTGCTATTACGGTTGCATTAATGGCTTCGAGAGCGAATCGTTGGTCATAGTTAGTTTCGCAGCGCTTTGGGTCCGATTTCCGGTTCATGCTTACAGTTGTCTAATGCAGTCAAGTTGGAAATTAGTATAGGCAATCGTATTTTTAAAGTACGTCGGATGTCATTTTCATGCCACCATCCTGAGAAGTTGCCTTAAAATTATTCACGGACAGGTATTGTAAAATGGGCTGAGTTGTTAACCAATGTCAATGACCGTTTGTGATAGTTATCCTGTCGACAAGTCCCTAAAAATATCGCAAAGCTATATAATTCAAAGATCTATCCATATAACATGAGTCCAATCTTGTTCCAACATCAATTTGAATATTAGATTCCCCCCACCCCAAAGATAATAAAACTGTACTGCGCCTGCCTCTTTCGATGTGTGTAATTCATCGCATATGGCTGGAGATTCATAGGGTAAAAAAAAAAAAAAACAATCTTAATAGCATTTATTCGTATCAGAATCATTAATTTAACTAACGAAGTAAGGCTGTAGAACACTTCTAACACTCATTGACAGAAAACTGTGTTCTGAAGTTATTTGGGCGAATATTTGAGCTTTTAATGTATAGCTTTTGCAAAAACGGCAAATATTCGAATAAAACTTAAGCAATTCACACATACATTACCCTCCCTTCGTAAACATCATATTTAAAAAATTTAGCCACCGACTAAACATTAATCCCTGGAGAAAATTCTGATCATTCAGAAATAACGATGAAACACCGTTTGCAACTAACACACAGTTCTGTATCGGCCCTATTACTCCGGCGCAGATAATTTTTCCTATTTCGGTTGATAAAAATAAACCTTAAACAAAATCACCAATGAAACACATTCAAGACTGATTTGATGAAATGAATACCATCCAACTGTTTCTAAAAATAGCTAACGGCTGTAACACGTCCATATCGTTACTGTAACATACACTAGCTTTATTTTTATCAGTACGAAATCAAGGGCAATTACCTAAATTACATTCAGAGTTACGCTCATGTCGACCACAAAATATTTCTTTCGTGTTGCTGGTCCCAACTGGCAGTAAATTCAAAAAACTACTAACATGTCCAGTGATAAATATTATTTTATCGTTTCTCTTTTTTCTTCCAATGTCACAGCATCTAATCCAACTTTTAAATTCCAAAAGAAGTTCACTCTAGAAACAAATAACATACATTGCTTCCTTTTCTCCTCAATTTGACGGTACGTGTATCGTTTCGAGAGATACGTGCTAACATGAGTAATGAGAGTTCAAATGAAACCAAAGAGAACATACAGGATTGGAGTGTTTAAAATGTGGAATAGAACATGAAATTAATTTAAAAAATTGATAATTATTGATTAAAAAGTTATAAGTATAGAGAGCACTTATTTTTCATTTTAACAGACGTTAATTGTTAGAATACATACATAGTTAAAATAACGACATGTTACTTCACTGATTAATACGCAGTTCCCATCTCCTTCGTATATACATATATGGTGTCAAGTCTGCAGAGCCAGATGGCCGTGTGATTGGCCCTTCACGGCCAATTCACCAACATGGAAGCTGTTATCGAGCAAACCTCGAACATAATTGCATTTATATATATATATATACTACACAGGATGACCAAAAGGCACCGTTAAAACCAACAATACCCTAGGCCACATTCCATCTGAGACCTTCGTTTTGTGAGGCAGCATGAACATAACTGGTGCAACCATTTCAAATCTCAGCTGTCGGTAACAATAATAATACATATAACAGTATTGGCCTGGATATCGCCAAAGAGTTCGGCCCCCGATTTACAGAGTTTTGATTTACCGCCCACTCGTCTCTATCATTGCTACCTCAAACTAAGCCGATAATCCTACCGGATAAACGGAATCTCTAATCTAACGTAGAATCCGAACCATGGATGCGTTCTGGCGTACTTCATAACACACAGCAAGTTGTGCCATAGGTGAAAATCCTCTCCGAGACAGGGATTCGAACCGCGAATCTAACCACTAAGCCGCCAACCCGCTGACTCAGTTGACACTGATAGATTCTAACTCACGTATGAAGCGAGAAGGAGTTGTTACTAAACAAGTAAGGAAATAAAGGACATGTAATATGAGCCCTATTATATCCAGTCTAGTTAACTTAATATAAGAATCGTTGACAGCGATAGATCATTACATATTCGTTATAAAAAATAGATTCATTGTAAAAACGTAACATGGTGATAAATTAATGTTTATTTACGGACATAAGAGGTTTTGGTACCTTTTATTTGTTGTTAGAAAACTCAGGAACTGAATTATAGGTTTTGATGAACGTTGTTTTGCGAACAGTGAAGGAATTTAAAAAGAAAATTTTGTAAAAACGTAAATATACTGTACGGAGATGTGCACCGGAGAGACAAATTATTAATATTACTAGTGTGAGCCCGTGATTGTTTTTTGTGTATCGTCACGGGTGTAGAATAGTTCCAGGTTTTAGGGTCAAATATTATGACAGGTTGACCTGATCTGACCAAACACGAACTTGACCTGTGTTTCAGTCTTAGGGTGAATACAGTCTCTAGAGCTTGAAAAACACAGAAGTATTAATAGACGTATTAAACACGGACAGAGATGATCACCCTATCGCACAATCGTTTCGAAAGGTCGATTGCTAGACTCGAACTTGCTGAAATATAAACTTGACTTGTGTTTGACCCTAAAATTTCACACTGCAAAATCCGAAGAATTTCATTTTAAAGGGAGTGCGCAATTGCTTGGAAAGCATGACGTTGTTTTTACTTAGGCTGTGCAAACACTCATAATGTAATCTCTGTTGATAGTGTCCGTAACGGCCATAGGCTAGATCAGCTGCCTCGTCCAGAAAATTCCACAAACTTTCGTCGCGTAGTATGTCGAATATTATTCTCCCTTGCAGCCGATTTTGTTGGTGTTATCTCGAACTGCCTGTTTTTCCACATTCCCATACCACGTGCTCCGGCGTACTCTCTTCACCACATTCGCACCCGCTTGAGTCCACAATATTTCGATTTCAAAGGCAGCTATTGTAAGGCCCATGACAATTAAATTAGTGTAGAAATCCGGTAGATGGTTGAAGGTACTTAAAATTTAACCTCTCCTCTACGGATGGAAGCATATCTTATTTTCTCCTACCTGTTTCACTGTTGTTCCATTCTTGTTGCTATTCCGCCAATAGGAACATCCGAATGGGCATCTCAGATGTTGCTTCGCTGCCTATAATTTCTGATATCTTGTTTTGCTTTTCTGAACCAGTATATGGAACCCTGCTTCCTTACTTCAAGATCCAGTGGCCAAACACTAATGGCAACAATTAATGATTTTTTTGCCACGTATTGATATGCTCCTGTCAACCTGAAAAGTATTTCTCGTTTGACACGTCTGACTCGCTGTTTTGGTTTTAATTTTCTTAGATGCTTTGCCCACACACTTGCTGAGTAACGCACTATAGAGGATAAGCAAACTTAATGAATGCATTCTGGTAATTAATTTCACAGGAGTAACTAAGGTAAGCTATAAAACTATGCCCGTAACCTCCAATTTCTTAAAATATGGCTATTGTTAATTAGCAAGCGGAGGCTAGAACGTGACGTCACAGTTCTCCAGCCAATAGCTATCGGGGTGAGTGAGTGAACTTATGAAATTATATAGTAGATTAGGCCAGCTATTTATCCAAAAGTAACAGAAATCGCAAATTATTATAAGAACTTTGTCTGTAAGCTATACCTTTAATTGAATCACCAGATTCAATTTAGCGGAATCTAGAGTCGAGGAACAGATTGGAAAATGAATATAAGTGACTATCTCTCCCCCCGTCATCAGCTCCGAGTAGCGAAAGAATCTAAACACATTGACAGATGTGTAAGTAACCAAATAACAATTCCACGTAAGAATTTTCCTCCGTTCTAGTCAAAATAATTCAAAACCACTCCTAATATCAAAGTCTGTTATTACACAGGTCAAAGTTTAATCTCGTTAAACCGAGTGTGGTGGTTGAACGGTTAACGTTCTGACCTCGCATTCGAGAGAACGCGAGTTCGAATCCTCGTCCGGGAATCCAGATTTGGGTTTTCCCAAATCACTCCAAGCGAATGCCGGAATGCTTCCTTCAAAAAGGCCATGGCCAAATTCCTTCCCGTTCCTTATCCCCAGTCCCATCCCGCCTCTAATGACCTTAGACGTCGACAAGTCGTAAAGCCCTAAGTAAAAAAAAATTATCTCGTTAATTTTTAATAGTACATACAGCTAATAGTAACGAAAAAGAACGCATGCAATAGTGCGATCGATCGCAATGCCTTAATGCGCGCAACTATTCAACCATATTAGTTAAAAATCTTTTGTGCTGGAATACACTGAGAACGTAAAATTTTTGTCCCTCCATTCCCAATAAAGGAAAACCCATTAGGAGGAAAGCATTAGGGTGGTATACCTGAGATGTCAGGCTATTCATCAGCCTTGTCCTCACTGAAGATCTCTCAGACATATAGTGTTAAAAAAAAAATTGAGCTTAAGAACAAATTTTAATTACCTGTTCCGGCCAGAGGCTACCTAGCGTCGTAAAACAAAACTCAGATTTTAAGTAAGAACACAAGCTTTCAAGCTGTGTAAATCCTATCAAAATCTGTACAGTAGTTTTTACATTACTCATGAACAAACAAACAAACAAAATCGGCCTCTCTACATATTTGTTACACCTAGATGACATTGCGGTTAGCGATACACATACTGTATTTAGTATGCATACGTTTACTACGTACAAAAAAGATTATCTTTATCGTTTGCTTAGGGCTGTACGCTTCGTCGACGTTGAGGTCATTAGAGACGGGAAAGGCGGGGACAAGGAACGGAAAAAAGTAATTCGGCCTTGACCTTCTATAGGAATCGCCGAGGTATTCGCCTGGAGTGATTTGACGAAACCATGGAAAACCGACATCCGGTTGGTCGCACGGGGACTCGAAACCGCGTCCTCCCAACTGAGAGGCCAGAGCGTTACCGCTCTCCCATCATACGCGATATGTGGATATTTGCTAATTGTGTTGCGCCACCTGCCTGTGACTACCATCGTTTCCAGTTGATGGAAACCTATTTTAGCCCACATGAAGCTGGTTTCACACAACGACCCAGAAAGCAAACACTCTACCTAAACATTCTTTTACAAACATTTACACACCTCAAAGTACGCTCAACTTTGCACCATGCTCTTAGCGTGATGAAGCCGCGCCTACTCCCTCAAACGCAAATACCAGGAACATGGTGCCAGGTAGCAAGGAAGAAGTGGGGCGGAAATCGAACTGGCATAGAGAATGCGGAACCTATTTACTCCTGAGTCCGGATAGAAACAGAACTGGCGGCAGTAAAACCCTCTTTATGTCTTCCTTGTTGGCGTTTTAACGGCCGATTAAAAGCGGCGGTGCTGTTTGTTTTCCGGTGACCGGCTGCTGTTGTGAGAAGAAGCCCGCACGCTGTCTGCCCAGTAAACAGGCGAGCTAGCTGCTCGTAAAGACGAGCCCTCCGATAAATACGGCTCCAACAAGGCGCGGACATTACCCCGCCGCCAGATTTCATCTCGCTTTTATCATGGGAACAGCACGTCAGTTACATTGGCTTTTCGCACGAAGTTTGCGACGCAATGAAACCCTGGAATACCTATGAAAGTGTTTAAAGGAATATTTTTGGGTGAATATCGTTTCCATTTAGAATAAAACTTTTACTACCCATGACGTAATTATCGTGGTTTATTATTCTACTAAAAGCATGCTTTTCTAATTTTAATAGCGAATCACGTTAACATACCTTTCTTTAATTTTTTCTGCTCCAACCGAGCGTGGTGGGTGAACGGTTAACGTTCTGGCCTCGCATTCATGAGGACGTGGGTTCGAATACCCGACCGGGCAACCAGATTTGGATTTTCCATGGTTTCCCCAAATCAATACAGGCGATTACCGAAATGCTTCCTTTAAAAAGCCATGGACTTATTCGTTCTCGTTCCTTGCCCCCAGTCCTTTCTCGCCTCTAATGACCTCGACGTCGACAAGGTGTAAACCGTAAGCAAAAATAAAACTTTATTTTTTAAATTAATATTTTTATATTGGGAAATAATGTAGTTTATGCCCAATATGTGTTGTAAGTTTCGAGAGAGACTCTTTTCAGTCCTAATGACAATCTCTCCTTGTTTGCATCGACGAGGCAGTGGCAGTGGCAGTGTGCGGAGGAGTGGTGAGTGGTCAAGTGCACCCTTTATTCCTTGGTATTGGAAACTACCCTTAAAGGCTAATGAATATTAAATTATTAAAGAATGCAACGGAAAGTCCCTGCATTAAACGCGCGTGTTAGAAGGTACTGTAGAGAACGCAATCGGCAGATTGTATTGCTGAGAAGCATGTCTTTCCAACGCCAAGCGTGATGGCTTTGGGTACTATTGCCTATAACATGCTATTTTGCCTCGTATATACTGATGAGAATCTGAACAGCAATTGCTGCCTCAGGGGGGCATTAAGGCCCTAGGCATTGCCCCTCCTGCAGACAGCTCCACATGCCATATTTCATCAGAACAACGCCCGGCCACATTTGGCAACGAATGTCCAAGCAGCAACCACTGCTTCCAAGGCCTGCACTTTCGGCTGACATGTCATCCATCTAAGAGGTCTGGTATATGATTGGTAAGCAAACTTGTTCGTTCTGGTCCTCCTGCAGCCACTGTCGATGTTTGTGGACGCGCCTAAATGTGACAGTGTGTTTGCCACCAGCATATTCAGGATCTGTTTGATTCCATGCTTCGACGTCTAGGGGCTCTGATTGCAGCATGTGGTGGCTTCACACCTTACTGAATTCTCACGGTGAGAGTGCATGTGCAGTTCTGTAATCATTTTGTTTATTGTCATGTCCCTAATCTGTGGAATAAATTTGATTGCACTCAGTTGTCTCGTTTTTGGTTTTTACAATTTTCACAGACAACAAGGTGGAAATGACATTTAAACTCTTTTTTAATGGGGGATGTAAATAGTTCTTTGCTTTAGTTAAGTCAAGCGTTATCAATTAAAAATATGTGGTTTGAAAGTAAAATTATTATTATTATTATTAGTTTTAGGAATAAAATCATTTACTGCTCTGTACATCAGGAATTTCACTTGTGAGTGTCACTTTAACTGATTACATTGTATACTGTCAAGAACAAGTGGAGCGAGGAGAAGATATATATTAGCATTCAACCCGCTGTTAATATTAATATTAAATAAAATAAAAAAATGCAGTAACGATGGCATAAGACAATTTAAGGATGGACTTAAGTGAGACAGGAATATTTCAGCATGTGTTGATGTAGTAAATCACATCGCTTACAATCGTGTTTTGTCGTGTTCAAGTTGAGTGTCGGGACAACAGGCGTAATTCGAAACGAAACCGGCGAGCGAAAGTTGAAAGCTCAAGCGAGATGTATAACTTTACAGTTTGCGCAGTGAAGGAAAGAATACACCAAGGGTACAACGGCCACCAACTGCTCAGGAATATTTCTAACATGCAATCGAGTGACCCAATGTTCTCGCCAATAGTTTGAAATTTGGAACAGTATTCGAGGAGAGGGGACACTTGTTCCAATGTGAAAACGTACTGGCCTCGCATTCGGGAGGACGTTGGATCGAATCCCCGTCCAGGCATCCAGATTTCGGTTTTCCATGGTTTCCCCAAATCACTCCAGGAGAATGACGGGATGCTTCCTTCAAAAGGCCATGGCCGAATTCCTTCCCGCTCCTTGCCCCCAGTCGCATCCCGCCTCTAATGACCTCCACGTCTACGAGGCGTAAAGCCATAAGTAAAAAAAAAAAGAGAAATGTGCGAAAATTAGCTAGCCACTAAGATTGTTGTATTTTGTTATTTTCGTTCTGTTTCCGCCAATGGTGGAGAGACAACTGAGAGAAGACGTTAGCGGGATGTGGTTTTGGCTACGCGGATTGAGGATTTTGTGCAATCTGGGACTGGCAGCTGGCACCGAGGCTTGGGATCAGCCGGGAGCTGGATGGGTGGTTACTGTGGTTATGAGATGGTGATCGATAGAAGAGCCCGCCTCGTTGGCTCTGTTGGTTACGGTATCGCTATAGTGTCCGGCGCTGATACGTGGTTAGTTGGTTAGAGTTCTGGTGCTGGAAATTTTTTTCATCATCAGGACTTGGTCGGCAAAGTGGTGGTCTACAACTCCTAGCAACCAGATTGTGCGCCAAAGTCCTGGGTTAAATCCCTTCTGCCACACGCACTGAGGTATTATCAGTGCGTATGGCAGAAGGGATGCGGATTTGTTGATGGTGATTCATCCGTCGGATTGGGATGTAAAGTTTATTGGCATCTTAGGTTTCTTTCTAAGGAGGAGACCTAAGCCTAATTGGGCCGGCACCGGGTTTCACCGTTTCCATTTTTCTTCTCTACTTTCATACAGTATAAACAACAATCTATACTGTACACACACACTATCAAAATAATCCAAACCTTCAATAAACACACTGGGGAAGGTAACTGGAAGCCACCCTGGTTTAACTTTCCAAGAGAGTTCTCTTGTTGAGGGGAATCCTCCATGGTAACGTCCGGAATCTGGCATGGCTCCATAAGAAAGAGAAAATTGATAGCAGTTTTTATGGTGAAGACACCTTCTGCGTAGAAAAGTGTTTTCTATAAAATGCTATCGGGTATCGTGCCGAGTTAACGAAGTGTTATCACAGTCACCAGAAGATGGCGACAGTGATTGTGATTGCCGAAATATCGTGTGGTAACACTTCGTTAACTCGGCTAGTTACCCGAGAGCATTTCATAAATTCTCAACGCCCAGAGAAACTTCGTTCTTACACAGTGTTTTCTAACTTAGATCCACAAATGCTGAGATTGTTGAATCTATGGCGCTGTTTTCAATCAACCAACACTGGTAGCTTACCGCATACTAGTATTCTGATTGCTTTGAGCTTCCCTCGATCAAACCCGAAGACGCTCTGGCAGGGAAGTATACAAGATAAGAATTCTCATTTGCTCTGTAACTATAACTTAACAATATTAAAATAGCTGAGTGGCACCTAAAACACAAAATAGTCCCTTTTTTGTGAGATGAGGAAAGGCTGTTGAGTCATCTGCAGCTCTGGTAATAAATTTTACAAAATTTTAATTTAGTTCAATTCCTATATTAATGAATCATTATTCATGTGTTGTTGTTGTTGAGTGTTTATGTGCGGACGCTATACCTTGATTTTTAAGAATATCATTTTCACCATTACGGTTTTTTATGAATAAATGATTACTCCAGTAACTGTAAACTGCAGAATATCCCATCATCAACCATATTAATTACTTAGCATTATTGTAACAATCTATAGCTATTACCGGGTAGCCTGTAGTTGATCCTTTGCTTATTCCTGAACAAGCTGGATTCCGCCCGGGTAAAAATTGCACAGGACAACTACTAAACCTCACGCAGTTTATAGAAGATGGATTTGAAGCTCGTAAGGTAACAGGGGTGGTATTTGTTGATTTGTCAGCAGCGTATGACACCGTCAACCATCAGCTGCTACTAGTCAAGTTCTACAATCTGACCAGGAATTTTATTCCTAGTAAGTTCATTGCTACTCTTCTGCAGAACCGCAGATTCTTTGTTGACTTCCAAGGTCAGCGTAGCCGTTGGAGGCCACAGAAGAATGGTCTACCCCAAGGAAGTGTGCTAGCCCCATTATTGTTTAACATATATACCAATGATCAGCCTATACCACGCAAATGCAGGAGTTTCGTGTATGCTGATGATCTTGCTCTGGTCTCACAGAGCAAAGACTTTGAATCAGTGGAGAGCACCCTTACCAACGCTCTGGAAGATTTGTCAAGGTATTATAGCACGAACCAGCTTAAACCAAATCCTACGAAGACACAAGTATGTGCTTTTCATCGAAGGAATAAAGAAGCAAATCGTAGGTTAAAGGTAACATGGTCGGGGGTCGAACTAGAACACTGTGATACTCCAAAATATCTAGGAGTGACCCTTGACAGATCACTTACATTCAGGAAACATTGCATGAACTCCAAGCTGAAAGTTTCCAGTAGGAACAATCTCATAAGAAAACTGGCTGGATCGCAGTGGGGCAGCCAACCTGAAACAATTAGAACTTCTGCCTTAGCACTATGTTATTCGGCTGCAGAATACGCCTGTCCCGTATGGCACAGTTCAACCCATGCCAAACAAGTAGACATTGCACTTAATGACACGTGCAGAATCATAACAGGCTGCTTAAAATCAACTCCTGTCGAATGGCTCCACCGTCTCGCAGGAATAGCACCACCTTCTGTTCGAAGGGAAATAGCAGTGAACAAGGAAAGGAGGAAAGTGAACCATGAAAAATCTCATCCACTATATGGGTATATCCCTCACAGGCAAAGACTTAAGTCCAGGAAAAGTTTCCTAAGAATATCTCAGGAACTTACAGCAACAACTGAAGAAGCCAGGTTACAACTATGGGAAGCTAAGGCTCCCCTTCCGCTTGGCTGGGGAAGAGTGTCTGAATCTTTGCCACCTGGTTATGACAAGGGATGGTTGACATAGAAATCTTTGAATAGGCTGAGATCAGGAGTGGGCAGATCCAAAGTGAATTTAGCAAAATGGGGCTATACTGAGATCAGTGATATCAAGAGCGACTGCGGTGAGGACCAGACTGTCCAGCACATGCTCCAGTGCCAACTGTGTCCAGCATCCTGTTCGGCAGCTGAACTGTATGAGGCCTCAGAAAATGCACTGGAAGTGGCCAAGTTCTGGTCGATTATAATTTGATGACTGTAATTGTGTAACTGTATGTTTCTGATACGAAATAATAATAATAACCGGGTAAAAGGTAGCAGTACTTTCATATTTATGTCATACTTAAGTGGGATTAAGGGAATATATTTTTCTCTTCAAAACATTTTTCTTTCCATTGAGGCTGGTAAAACAGAGAAGTAAAATCGCATGTATCGTATAAATCGATGATTGTAGACGATACAATTGGTTCCTCGCGACGAACAAAGACAAGCGCATTTCCGTGGATATTTTTTCTATCAACACTAAAGTCTCTCTCTCTGCCCGCTAATGCACATTGCGGTTAACACTAGATTAGCTGCTTGGAAACGAACTTTCCGTATCTGCTACTTAGACTGCATGATAGGACAGATGAAGGCAACAAGTTCATCATCACCAGATTGTGTACAAAATGACACTTCACTTTATGAAACAAATATGTACGACGTTAACCTTTGCGACGTTCTTATTGTATTTTGTAAGAAATTTTTTTAAGAGTTTCCACATGTATCACTCTCTACATTGTTTCGTCCTCAAACACTACGCACACAACACACTACACATACGCAACATTTTAATTTTTATTTAAGTTTATTTCGATTGCGATGGAGCACACATGTCATCTTCCAATGTGCTGATTTTGTTTTTTCCTCAGCGCCTAACTATTTCTGCCCTTTATGAATTTCCCTCTATGAATTACCAATGAAAATAACGGACAGTTTTCTAAAAACACTGAAGGAGTTTCTCTCTTGGTGATTTATTCCAGTCCTTGAATCCCTCACCTACAAAGGAAAATTTTCCTGAACTCAAGTGCCATCTCATGATTATGGTATTCTCTTCCCCTCCGTTTAGAACTCTTAATCCTTCTATAACGTCCATCCATGCGTTATCGCGATTGTAAGCTTTGAACAAACCAAACATTCTTTTCGCCCGTCATCTGTCTTCTAATGACTCCAAACCCGGCTCCTACAGCATATCATTACTGATATCATCTGAGGTAATTTTCACAAACAAATCTAGCTGCTCTCCTTTGTACCCCTTCCAACTCCTGAATTTGACAACCATAATGTGGGTCCCACGCCACTCCACCCTATGCGGGCAGTGGTCTGACTAAGGTTTTGTAACCCAGTTCCCTCACTTACATGTTGCATCCCCTCATCGCCCTCTCCAATAAATGAATGACTTTGAAACCTTTTCCTACCACCTGCCCAATGCGTCCCTCCTTTTATACATATTTGGTCAGCAGATACACGGTGAAGGTATTTGGCCATATTAGGTGCATAGTAAGCTATCTACAGGTGTCCGTAAACATTCTAGCTCTCCAACATGTTTTTTTAAATACTTTTTTTGTCAATGCAAAATGTATTGATGATCTACCTTATACACCATAGTAAGAGAGAAAGCTGTGATACAGAAGGTCCTACAGCCAGCATCTTTTTTTTTTCTTCTTTTTTTTATATTGGCATTTGGCTACGAGACCATACAGCCAGCACTATGTAATCTTGTAGTTTGCAAGTATGTATTGGATCACTCAATGTATTATAGATTCTGCGTGGTATAGACGACACAAGCCGAACACAACACTTAATTAAAACCACCCATGCCCGAGGCCGGACTCGAACCGTCGACCCCTGCAACGCGAGGCTAGCACGCTATCCCCTACGCAGCCGGGGTCGGCCGAAGCCAGCATCTGTGGTAGCCTATCATAATTACGGTTCAGACGGCAACACCGAACTGTTATGTAACTATCAGCTCGCGTGGCTGTACAGTCTCCCAAATGGACACAACAAAGCAAACTAGAACGGCGTGTATTTGAAACTAGTGATCATCGGGCAGTGCATGCAACTGTCCTTTGAACGAGGTGAAATGTTCTATTACAATACGCTTAACGTGAAAGTGGTTCTTTCAGCATCTGTGCCGGTTATAAAGGTCCACGTAACTTTAAGACAAATTTCATGAATGATAAATTTACTATACTTAAAATAGTAAACATAAACTTGTCATTATATGCGAAAAAGCAACCATGTAATCATTGAGTTTTACTCAACTACGTGATGCGAAGAAAGTTTTTAACAGAACTTTTGATTTCTGCTGTATAGATATGCTTTTAGATTGTAATATTTTCTCTGCGTATAGAGAGAAAGTAAATGACCAGTTTTTCCGAAGTTATACGAGTATAGGAAAACTTAACGCCGTTGTATCTAAGCAAGTAATCTATATTGACTGCAAGGAAGTAAACCAACCATGCCTTATCGTAGTACGGAGGATGAGAAACTTTGGAAACGACGCCCATGAGACAAAGATAACACACATTTCCAGAAACAGTAGTCTTTCTTAAAGTGAACACACCAACCATGAAACTTACTACCCAAACTCAGAGATGACGATTCAATTTAAGGAAGAGTATTCAGATAGTGAAATAATATTACGAAAAAAATTATAATCCAAAATTTATTCAAAAGAGCGCATGTATTGGCTTAAGTTGGATTTGCGATGATTCGAATTAAATTCAAAGATTGATATATGACATTCGCTACAATTTTGGTGGCACATACACTTGTTATAACTTTTAGGTGAAATAGAATCTTGCATTTATCAGATTCAACGGTTGTATTTTTATTGAAGCTGCTAGTTTATTTGATTATTGCAAAGGAATAAGAGGGAAATTGTTCACTGTGTATAGAAAGGAACTAGCCTCTAATTCGTCTGTATTAAATTCATTTAAACATGGGCACAAAAATTTTGGAAGTCGGAATGAACTTAATGCGTGCGTTATGTCATATAATTGTCCTTTTATATGTCTCATAGTTAGAAAGGGACGACGAAATCTTGATCATGATGGCTGAACTGCTTAAAGGATTTTACATTTAATTGGTTCAAACCCGTCATTTCAACTATAGTAGATATTCTCTACACTCAAAGTGCATATTATTATTAGCAGCTTGGTGTTTTTAAAACGAATAATAATAAATATACACTACTCTCTCAAGATCTACCAAATCTGTTTCTAGCGTTTTTTAAAGGCTGTCTTAGTAGTGGTTATGTTTTCCGTTGTTGTGTACGTTTCAGGATGCGCCAGGAAAGATTTCGTAGATGGACCAATTTTGTTCTCACTGTCGTGACAAGAAACACTTTTCAATGTGATAGGTTGTGTTGCATTTTGATTTTCTAGAGGTGTAACCTGACGTAAAACTCGCTATTTAGCTACCGCCTCCCATACAGCAAAAGAAAATAAATAATACATTCGATTATCATAGTCTTTAATAGAACAGGGAGTACAATATTTACTAAGAACAACGAAGTGAGAGGATAATGGCCCATGTACAAACCTCCTCACTTACTGCCAGGGCTTACTGTGGGTTTCCTTAAGCATCAAAGTGAATATGGGGATGGTGCTCGCCTTCTTTCTCGTTAATCTACTCTTATCGCTGAGGCGCAGATTAAACGAATTACGCACAGATGGACAGATTTAAGTTACCTCCAATTGCGATCGTTTCTGTGGCACGTCGGATGGTGAACAGAGTTGTATCACTACAAGGCGGTAATAGAATGGCGACAAGGAACAGGAAGGAATTTGGCCGTGGCGTTTTGAAGGAAACATTCGCCTGGAGTGATTTGGGGAAACAATGGAAAATCCAAATCTGGATTTTCGGACGGGGATTCGAACCCGCGACCTCCCGAATGCGAGACCAGAGTGTTACCGCTCACCCACCACGCTCGGTGCTGTGGGGTAAACGAAGGAAGTGGGATACGTGAAGTAAAAGGAGGAATATTTTTGTTCATGACTGTATGTCCAAACCCAAGCCGAGTGGGTGAACGGTGAATGCTAAGGCCAAGCTTCCGGAAAGACACCGGTTTGAATCCCAGTTCGACCATCCAGAATTATGTTTTCTATGGCAATCATAAATAATTAAGGTGAATGCGATGATGGTCCTTGAGAAAGACCATGGCGGAATTCCTTCCTTTCCCATAGTCCTTTACTTCCTTTAATCACTTCGAGGTCAACGAGAATTAAGTGTTGAGCAAAAAATAACAGCTTAAAGAGATAAAATGAGGTTGATGTAGAAAACAATGGTGCTTATATTTACGATCTTCATGCACAGTAATCAATGTCAAATGAGTGATTCTGCATATGTAAAAGACTCCTGGAATTTCAGAGATAGCGGATTTCAGGCGAATGGATGGAGAGTTTCATTCAATAATTTTTTCATTATTCCCAGATGACGTTTTGTTTTAGTAGGATGTAGATGCTGGTAACCAGCATGGGTTCCTCATGTTTATGACATATCTGAAGGAAAAACTGGCGTAGTTAGCTGAATTTTCTACATCGTGCACCACCCAATAAGACCGGTCTAACGGCGTATGAATTAGCACGCTCACCAAGATAATAGGGTCAAGTCCGACCTGGGGAATGAGTGGTTTAATTAAAAGCTGTATCGGTCCTCTGCTGTCTGTCCGCCGTTGAAGCAGTATACCATAGAAGTGGAATGGTGCACACCTGAAACAGTTGCTATACCAAGAGCATGAGCGTTGGATATGTGGTTTAGAAGCCAAATTCTATTTTTGATAATTTGGGGACTATTTATTATGAAAAATTACTTTTTTTTTAGCATATAAGTGGTGAACAGTGTGGTGTAATATGACACTTTATCGTGCACAAGTCCTCTTGACCAACTATGCCAAAGCGAAGAGTTACCCTCTACACCAAAGTGTCTAACTATGAGAGAGATCGGAGACTTTTCACGTGTTTGAAGTGGGTGCATCATATCGTGAAATCTCCCGAATGATTGGCCGTAGTGCAGTGCCAGAATACAGACTTGTTACACAGTGGATGAAAGAAGAAGGCTAGCACTCCTAGAGCAGGCACAGGGACATACAGAAGGACAAAAACACGTGAAGATCACCAAATTGTGTTGCTGACAGACGGGTGACTGCAGACCAGATCCAAGCAGTGTTTACAGAGAGAGTCACTCCCCGAACGATTGTAAACCAATTGCTTCTCTCTGACTCCTATACAATGTGTTCTATTATCCTGATTTCATTTCCAGCATCGTCTAACATGGGGTAACGAAAACGCAAATGGACACGTGAAGGGCGTACATTTGTGTTTAGAAACTAGTCTCGATTCGATCTGTGGCTAAGGGATGGTCGACAACATGTATGCAGGCGTAATGGCGAAACGGCTTACCCTGATGTGATTTCGGGACTATACACAGGTCCAGTCAATGGTGTCATGGCTTAGGAGCAATCAGTTTCGACAGCAGGACTGAGTTGGTTGTTGTTGAAGGCACAGTGACAGCCCACCTCTATGTGGACGGGGTGCTGCACCCTATTGTGATATTCTTAATGTCCACCATCCAAACGCATCTTCCAGCAGGATAATCCTCAACTGTAGCAATCATAACAGAAGCCTTGCAAAGGGCTATGATCACATATTGGACTGTAAGGTCCCCAGATTTGTCCCCAATAGAGCCTGTCTGGGATGCCAGGAGTAGACACATTACATCACATGGTCACCCAGCAAAAACTGTGAAACAACTTATTGCACAAGACATGCAGTCGTAGAGAGGTATAACCCTATAATATCCGAACACTTATTGATTCAATGCCGGCCAGGTGTTCAAGGTGGGTGCACTTCTTACTGACAATTGTATCTAAATGTAATAAACATAGCCTGATACATTTAAATTTGTTATAATTTCTTCTTGGTATGACCCTGGATATATTTCCAACTTTTCCTAAAATTCCACTATTCCTGTCAGGATGCTGCATTTTTAATTTCCGGAAATTTCGCTAAACGATGCAAATAAATCTGGAAAACGTATCCTCCCGTGAATATTTTAACAAAATATATGACAGCCAGATCACAGCAATTCACCTGTAAATATTGCTAAGAACACTTTTTTTTGTCGTTTCGACCATCTATTGACTACGCTAATTTAACCGGTGTTTACCATCCACCTGGGTTTTAACTTCGAACTACTATTCCCGCACTTGTATCCTATGCTACATTGAACGTTTTGCCAGGTTTTAGCTTCATCATTTCTTGGAAAGTACGGTGCCCTTGGAGTTTCTGCTTGAGCGGAATAAGTTTCTGGATATCCTCATGAGTTATCCCCATTTCTTCCTCGTCTTTCTCTACGTCGGTGAACCATGTCTCCTTATTTGTTTTGTTGAGAAAGTAACTAAAGATCATATTGCTTAGCCTTGTAGATTTCATACGGCAAATATGGGCATAAAAAAAACAATTTTTCTCCGCGAATGGTGTTTGTGTTCTTTTTTACGTGTGCATTACAGATCTCAAGATATTGTAGTTTTCAGAATTCACAATTTTCTTTAATTGGCCCCTGAATTTTCCTTGATATCTTCCTTTCTTTTATTTCTAATTTTTCGATTAGACCTTTTCCATTCTCAGCATGTCATTCTGCGGCATAAAGAGCTTCAGGTCGTATTAGTGTGCAGTATGTCGTATCTTGGCTCTAATAAATACAAATTTCTTGTTGTTGAGATTTTTGCTTAGTTCGTATGCCGTTTCCATTTTCTTGGTCCGTGATGTTAATGATTCTTTGTCAGAGGCATTGGAATCTACCCACTCCACTTTTTTCCATTTCTAAACTCTCGGTGCTGACTTAATATTTGTTAGAAATCCTGTTTTCTTGACGGAGATCTGGAGTCCCACCTTTGCCGCATGTATCTTCAGCTCACTGATTTGTTCTGTAGCTGTGCCTAGCGAAACAGAAAAAAATAATACTGACATTATTCTTTAATAATTCCTTTAGTACCTGGGTGACCGATCTTCGCTCGTTCGCTCGGTATCTTTCGATTTCTGTTCAATATCAAAAATTTCGAGTAAAGTTTGATTAAAGTAAAAGGCTTGAAGGCTTCCTAGGCGTTTTGAGGTGCACAGTTAACCAAAGAGAAGCTTAACTAACATCAGTAGGCGTACTGGTACCTGAACCTTCTACGTAATGAGATTAGAGCCGTTTTTGAGAAACCAAATACAAAAATTGCTCCTTTATTTTTTTAAATCGTGTTAAAAACTTGAGAAGCAGAACGTTATCTACATGTGAAATTTCATCCAAATCGCTAGATCCATTTGCGAAACCGCCTCACAAATTACTTTAAAAAAATGCTATTATTATGTTAAATAGAAATCTTAATGCCAGTTTGATACAGCCAAGTTTGATGATGAATTCGTATGAAACTCGTCGAGAAAAATCGAAAATAAGGAATTTTTCTGATATCTCGCTTAGTTCTCGGGATATTATATCTCAAAAGTGAAGAGGTTAGTATTAGATCCAGCCTGGACCAGAAAAAAAATTCACCAAAACCAACATATCTATATGGTGGAAATGTACTTTCAATGTTTTATTTTGTACCTAGTGGTTGTTGTTAGGTTGAAATACGGCCTGGACCAGAAGAAACGTCGCCAAAAGCACAAGGAACTATACCTATAACTGATTTTTGACATGCTATATCTCGAAAACCAAGAACATTTATTCTTTATTTTCGATATGTTTCATCGAGTTCTGTAAGAATTCATCATCGGGTTGTGACGTCAATAGAACATCATCTGTGCTAAATTTATTCACTCCAATAAAACTATGCTCATACCTCGCAGTAATCTCACATCTTCTGATCAGCATTTCAAAATGATAATAAAACAATTCCCATAAGAAGTAACCTCCGTTATAAACATTAATAAAGCACAAGATCAGACGATTCAAAAGGCAAGGTTCTATTTATCAGAACCCGTTTTTTCGTATGTGCACTCGCACGCGGCTTTTTACTTTATTATCAAACTCTACTCGAAATCTTGTATATTGAACAGAAATCGAAAGATGTTTTATAATTAAGGTGGTAGTATTTAATGGCTTACTAACAACCACTTTTTACGGTCAAAAAGTAAACGATGATTACTTTATAACTGGTACCGGTAATATTATTTTCAAAGAAGTTTCTGATAAAACCATTGATAAATTTTTAATTATCTTCCTTTTTAAATGTTTTACAATTAAAATTGCAGTGTTAATATTTCCGCGGATCAGCCAGTATACAAGAACTGTTCGTTTAATTATTCTTTGAAATCAAAGAAAATCTATTTGTAGGCTTTCTGGTACCTGAATTGTCTACGAGATGGCGATAGTGCCGTTTTCGATATACGTAGTGACAAAATTGTTCGTATTTTGTAAACTCGCTTTTTTGTAGGGAAGACAACTATTTAGGTAATCTTAAAAGTCAAAACGTTATCTAAATATCAAATTTCATCCGAATCGTCGCAGCTGTTTCCGAGATCCGAAATATATATTTATATACAAGAATTGCTCGTTTAAAGATATAAGATTTAATGGAAAATTTATGATTCCTCTTTGTATTTTTAAGGGCTCTCGATTATTACAATATCATCCGGAGATTAAATTGTTATAAAAAAAAAAGATATTGCCGTTTGCGAACAACAAAGCCATTCGTTGAAGAACATCAGTAAACTGTTTATATTAAAGCATAAGATTCAGTGATTGTACACCTCGCAACTAACAACAGATGAAGTGACCTGGAGAGGCTAATGATGAACTAACTTATAAATTTAAATTTCTAAGAACTTAACGAGATAAATAACAAAACTCCTTCATATCATCAGCTGAAGTATTTCATTGGTTCAATATTGCAAAGGATTTGTGGTGTGGATAAAGTTCAGAGATGGGATGCGCGTTTTGCGACCACCAGAGCTATTGCGATATTGTCATAGAATTTATGCAAATGACTCGACTTAAGCCCGTTATGGGTCTGATATCCGATTTAGCTTCTGAAAATGCTAGAGCGAACAAGGACAAAATATAAAAAGCAATAAAACGCATCATAAAAAATAGTACACAAAACCGTCACAGTGAGAAAATTCAGATATAGTGAACACGCAAGATAGATGAAAAGCAAATAAAACGTAATCTTGAAAAATCTTTGCTCTGAATTATAAGGCTAATAAATAGATAAAAGTATGAACCTAATGCATAATGACCCAGTTACAGAAAACACGCACCCAACATCCTCCCAGGCACAATGAACAGGACCAGACAGTTGTTACGGACGTTTATCTTTGGGGAAAAATCATTGGCTTTTTCGGGAATGAATTCTGCTCGTGAAAATTCATATCCAGTTACCCTACGTGGCCACAAAATGTAGCTTCGGATACAATAATTTGTCAACTAAAAGGTATAAATTCCGCCTTAGTAGACTGATTAACATGAAAACAACTTTAGCTCATGAACGGATTGAAAAACATGAATAAGATCGAGAGAAAGAAGTGGATACAGACGTCATGCATTGTTTCTTTCCTTGCATCTCGTGGAAATCTATAATTACAACTCTGTAAGCGAGATGCGTGTGTCTGAGAGGTATGAAATGGTATCACGCAAAAACTACCTCATCAATTTGGATGGTGTTTTAAATTTTTTAGATATAATGGTCCTGATCGAAATCTGCGGAAATAACTGACTTATATATACCGAAGGACGGAGCTAGTAATTGAAATTGTTTAAAGACTGAAAATTATGAGCTACGGATCACACTGTAGTTGGGATGTTCGCTCCTTTCACAAAAAAACTATCAAAAGATCACAAAAACTAACTTCTGTTTAATATTTTTACTCCGAATATTTAGTTTTTTCTGTTTTCTGTAATACAGTACATAGATGGAATACCTTAATCAAACGTTAAAAGCATTACTAATTTTTAATTCACTATGAACACCATGAACTTCAAGAGGTATACCTAAGATGGATTTAATAATCTTGTATCTGTGTTTGCTTATATTTACTTCATTTACTGGAATTCGTTGCTCAAACCACTATATAATATATTAATTCTTCAATAAGAGTAACAGAATTGTGATCTTTACGGTAGTTAGCTTGTGCTTAGTTACGATATTAATGGATTTTTGCGATAATCGTGTTTCCGCAAATTTATATTGAAAAATGATAGTTAAACAATTCGAAAGAATAAAATTTTGTGATAAGTTATATCGCTAACCGGTAGTTTTAAAATTGCTTTAAATGTGTGTGGATGCATAAAAGTTATTAGGCAAGAAATATATATTATTACCCACGGCATAGGAATGTATTAATATGGTATTAGAAGTGATTTTAGATTCGTTGTTGCAAATGTTATAGTTATTTATTTATTTATTTATTTATTGACATTCGGTTATGTAACCATACAGCCATCACTTGTAACATGATTCATTATCGTTAACTAATAACATGTTTGATTATACTCATTATTATATTGCATCTGTTAATTATCGTTATACTTAAGCTACTTACAATTTTGATTATATTGGTTACAATTTTAAATAGAATTTATCTAAACGTAATTAAAGTCTTTCAGGTATAAAGCCGAATCGCAGTAGCAGTTGATACAATTCGTTTTCAAGTCATATTGCAGGTATACGTGAGGCAATACCGACCTTGGTATTCATGCGTCTAAATTATTATTTTCTTTTGTTCACGTTCGGTTATATGACCATACATCCGTGAATTGTAAGATAATTCATTATGCTTAATTATTGACAGGTTTGATTATACTATTAACAATGTTGCTTATGCTAATTATAGTTGTACTTAGGCTACTTACAATTTTTATTATACTGATGACAATTTTAAGTCATACTTTTCTACTCGTAATCTTTAAGGAATAAAACAGAATCGTTATAGTCGTTTATACAATTCATTTTATGCTTATTGACATTTTTATTTTTTGATGATGAGGTCTTAGATTTCTATATTTCCATTTTTTAGGAATCTAATAAGGCTGTTGTACACTGCTTTATCATCGCTAACTAGGAGTAGGATTAGGTTGGTAGGAAGAGGGATTCCTATGTTGACTAAATCCTTGATCATGGTATCCTGGGCCCGTTTAAATTTTCTACAGGAAAATATAATGTGGTTGGTGTCTCCTATAGTCTGATCTGAACAATCACAGAGAGGAGATTCTCTCAGACCTAGTCGATAGAGGTGGCTGGGGAATCTTCCGTGGTTGAACCGCAGCCTGGAAATCATTGTTGTTAGTCGTCTGCTTGTGATACATTTATAAAACCAAGGTTGAGGTGGAATAGTTGGTTGGATGCTTCCATAGTGCGATGCTTTGGTGGTTAGAGATGTTCTCCATTCTTCTTGCCATTTTTCTTTGGCTCGTTTTTTGATTGTGTGAATTATATCTGACGTCGGGAGGTTCATACCATCTTTAAATCCGTTGAGGATGGCCTGTTTTGCTAAAGTATCCACTTGTTCATTGTATTTTATACCTTTGTGAGCTGGAACCCATAGCAGGTAGGTAGTGATTCCCCGTTCTTTACTGCTTTTTATTTGTTTCCTAATTTCTAAGATCGTCATCGGGAGGTGATAATTCCACGTGTTGTTATGTAGCCGTTTTAAGACACTCATGGAGTCCGTTAATATGATGCTTTTGTCCGCTTGAATCATTTGGCTATACTTAACCGCCTCCAGTATGGCTTTCGCTTCAGCTGTGAAAATAGATGTTTCTTCATGTAGCGAGAATTGAGCTGAATGATTAGTGTTGGGACAGAAGAAAGCTGCTCCTACTCTGTTTTCCTCGGAATTCTTTGAGCCGTCTGTGTATATTTTAACTGTGTTTTTCCCTATCTCTACGAGGAGTCTATTTAGTTTCTGGTTTAAGGTGGGATTTATGTCTCCTTCCAGAAAGTGTATGTGGATTTCTTCTAGTCGGAGTTCGTATGGTTCTTGAAAGATGGGGGGTATGTCGTAAGAAGCTACTTTATCTTTATATTTAGACCAAAGTTTGTAAGCATTTAGAAGCGGGAGCTTGAGTTGGCTTTTTCCTTTGTTCGCTAATGCTTGCATCCTTTCAAATCGATGGTGGAGCGGGTGGGTATTAAGTACCAATTTTTCCATTATGAATTTTTCCTCAAGATATGATCGTCGTATATGAAGGGGAGGTTCTCCTGCCTCCACTAATAGGGCGTTAATTGGGGTTGAGCGTATTGCCCCGACACAAGCTCTTAGGCAAGCTGCTTGAAGTCTATCTAGTTTTTTGAGAGCGTCCTTTCTAGCATATTGGTAAAACATGGAACCGTATTCTAATAGCGATCTAATTAGTGTTCGGTAAAGTAGTAGGAGCGTTTTTGGGTGGGAGCCCCACCAAGTACCTGACACCATTCTTATTATATTTAGTCGGAAATTCGATTTTGCTATCAGCTGATCGATATGCTGGGACCAGCTAAGGCGGCTGTCCAGCAACATTCCCAAGAACCGTGCTTGTTTCTTAAGTGCCAGTTTATATGGACCTATTTGGATACTGTCCGAGTCATGGGTGATTTTTCTCTTTGAAAAGTAGACTACTGATGATTTTTCCAGTGAAAGTTCAAAACCATTGGTGTGTAGCCATTTGATGAGAGCTGTAATTGCCTTGTTCAATAGGTTATGGACTTCCTGTTGTGACACATCGTTGGCATATATAACCACGTCGTCTGCAAATTGGAGTGAGATAATCTTCGTTGGGATGGAGTGGATTATATCACTTATGTATAGTAAAAATAGGAGTGGGCTGAGGATTGCTCCTTGTGGTAACCCTTGATTAACAATACGCGGCCCTACTCGATTTTTCTTTGAGCTAACATAGATTATCCTCTCCGATAATAGGGAGTAGAGTCCTTTCACAAGTTTCATCGGTACCCCTAATGTCTCCAGTTTGTGCATCAAATAAGGGATTCTGACGTTGTCGTAAGCTGATTGGATGTCTAGGAAAACCGCACCCAAATATTGCTTGTTGCAGAATGAGAGGTAAATGTCCGACGTCAAGATCGCTAGGTTGTCTAGTGTGCTTTTTCCCTTACGAAATCCGGATTGTGAGTTTGGAATCAGGTTGTTCGCCTCCACCCACCATTCTAATCTGTTCTTGATGAGACGTTCTAGTGTTTTTCCTACACATGACATTAATGATATCGGTCTGTACGAAGTCGCTTTGGTGGGGTCTTTTCCTTGTTTTAATATTGGAATGATAACCTGGGTTCTCCATTCCGCTGGAATAGGTTCTTTCATCCAAATCTTGTTAAAGATGCTTAGAAGTCTCTGCAAGCCAGCTGGAGGCATGTTTGTTAACATTGCGTAATGGATTCCATCTATTCCAGGCGAAGAGTAGGAGGATCGCTTTAAAGCTTGTTGTAGTTCTGTCATGGTAAATGGCGTGCATAGTTGGTGGTCCGATGCTTCTTGCGGGTTTAGCGCGAAGTTGGAGTCCTCCTCCTGGACTGTGGAAGGAGCGATTTTGTCTGCAATGTCTTCAAGGGTTGTGGTACTAATTTTAGGGGTTTCGCTGTTGAAACCATTATTTTTAAACTTCCTAATCGTAGACCAAACAGAAGAGATATTCGAATCCTTCCCCAATGTTTCACAGAATTGGATCCAATTCTGACGCTTTTGCGTTTTGAGCGTTCTTTTTGTTCGTGCGTTAATTTGTAAATAAGACATATAGTGTTGGAGGTCGGGGTTCTTTCTGTATAAGTTAAGAGCGAGTCTTCTTTGGGCTATTGCTTTCGAACATGTTGGGTTCCACCATATTGGTGGGCGACTTTTCTTGGCGTTTTGATAGTCCTTTCGTTGAATAGATTTGTCTGCTGCCTCTGAAATCATATTTGTCAGTTTTTTATAGCTCTCGTTTCCCGTAGATTGTTCTGTGATATCCTTGGAATTTTGTTCAATTCGTCTCCTGTATTGGGACCAGTCGGCTCTATTGACGTTCCATCTGATTGTTGGATGAGCTGCAGTTTCTTTGATTAGTGGGCATCCGATATTTAAAAGTATCGGATAGTGGTCCGATCCCAATGAATCATTGAGCACTCTCCATGTCGCTATGGTTGCCAGGTTGGGGGAGCAGAGAGTTAGGTCCACTGCCGAGTTGAGTCTTCTTGGTGATGGGACCATTGTTGGGCTGCCGTCATTTACTATTACCAGATTGTTGTCTTCTGCCATATCCTTAATTGTCGATCCTCTCAGGTCGTTGTAGTGACAGCCCCAGCTCTGATTATGTGCGTTAAAATCGCCGGCCAGAATCATTGGTGAGTTTATTTGGCTGATAAGATTTGTCCAGTCGTTTGGAGTGATTTTTTGTTTTTGGGCAGCAGTAAATGGAAATGATGTTGACTGTTGACTGGGTGGTTCGTATCCGTATTGCTACTGCTTGAAAGGGTAATTTGCTCAAATTGAGATTAATCGGTTCGTGTGGAATATTCTGTTGCACCAATATCGCCACTCCTCCTCTACCATCCAGTCTGTCATTCCTGTACACCTTGTAGGATTTGAAACTGACCTCTCTATTTGGTTTGAACCATGTTTCTGACAATATGGCTATGTCGATATTGTTTTGAGTGAGTGCTGAAATTAGGCTTTCTCTGTTCGCCCAAACTGATCTTCCGTTCCATTGTAAGATACTTAGATATTGGGATACCGTGGAGTTGTTATTTTTCTTATCCATTGTTATTACTTCTTTGGTTACTTTCTTATTATTATGTTAAAGGGCTCCTTTTGTTTTAGTTGTTAGGTTGAGTTGATCCAGGATGGGATTGAGCTTCTATTATATGTTGTTCCTGAGATATTGGAGGGCCCTGAGGGAAGTCCATTAACGTAGTGGCAATAAGGTCTCTGATGTTATGTGGTAAGTTACCGGAGAATGCCATTTGTAAGATCACTGTGATCAAGTTTTGTATCTTTTCTACTAGATATTCGTTTGCTGTTTGGGCGTTTTGGCTATAGGGATTATTAGTAATTGGGAATGCTGGTTGGTTTGGTGCCCTCATAAGAAGTTCTGGCGGTACCTGGGATGCATTTCTGTGCGTAGTTCGTTGTGTGTCCCTAGGTGTCCAGTTATGATCTTTACCCTTGCTCTCTATTCTGACCGTTGGTTTCTGTTGGTGTGGTGGCGGGCCTTCTGATCGACTTTGTATCTTTAGAGGGGATGTTGGTGTTGGATTCAAGGTATTCTGAACTGTGGTTGGAACTTTTATAACTTTGTTTGAAGCTCTAATCATAGAAGGATTGGTTGCTTGATTATAAAATGTTCTCTCTCTATTCTGTGTCAAATGTTCGGCTGTTATTGTGGCATAAGTATTTTGTTCGATGCTTGCTAGCGCCTCCTGGTAAGATATTCCCTCGTAAGCTCTTTTCCTATTTATCTGTAGTTGTTTTTGGTACTGAGGGCAGTTGCGATCCGTGGAGAGATGGGGCCCGTTACAATGGGCACAAGTAGGTGGTCCTGAATTTTTACATTCTTTGAAATGGTGGTTTCCAGAACAATGGCTACATCTAGGTTGACTCCGACATTGTTTACTATTATGACCGTACCTCAAACATTGGTAACATTGAAGGACCGAAGGGATGTACGGTTCTACCGGGCATCTCACTCCATGGATTATCACGTATTCTGGACAGCGTTGCGCTTTGAAAGTAATTGCACAAACTGGGATGGGTCTCCTCTGGTCTCTATCGGTATCACTTGTATTTTTGGTGAATCGCCTTATTCGTACTACTTGAACGTCACATCTTATCACTTCCATTATCTCCTCTTCCGTTAGTGAAATGTCCACATTTCTTACAATGCCTTGGCGGGTTGTTAAGGAAATGGGGATGTAAGCTTCCATGTTGTGCATAGGGAAAATTTTGCTTTTGGCTAGGGCGTTAGCACTCGGACCAGAAATTGTCTCGATTCTAATACGATTTCTGCCTGACTTAGTAATGTTCACTATGTTTTTGGTTACTAATTCGCCTTCATGGTGGATCAGCTTGCCGACTGCCATGGGATGTAGTCTACCAACGTTACTCACTTTGCTTTCTACAAAAATAATATATGGGCCACCGTCATACCATTCATATTTGTTCGCTATTTTAACCACTGGGCCAGTGCTTGGTCGTTGATCACTTACCGAAGTCGGTACTGGGGTAGTGTTGCTTCCTATTGCCGGTGTTGCTGCGATGAGATGCTGATGTTGGTTTCTGCCAACTTCCACCCTTGGAAGTTTTTCAGAGCTGTCGACTGCTGTTGTGTTGTCGATGTCTCGGAGCAGGCGCTTGTTGGGCTGCTTTTGTAGAGGCATTTCTTCTTCTGATGATGGTAGCACTTTTGTGGAGTTGTCTAAGTTTAACACTGTATTCAACGCTTCACCGACTACCTCTCCTATGTTGGAACCTATACGATTCTCGTGAACTGCACTACCGACAGGGAGGCCGATTGAGCCACCTTGTCCATAATCTCCACCAAACATGGTGGAGATTAGGTTATCTGTAGAACTTAGATTGTCGCTGTTGCACTGGTAGTTAAATAATTACTCAAAAGCTTTAAAAAGTCAGTCTATACACAGTAGTAAACGATTTCACTCACTAAAACGAGAATAATCGAATGAATAAAACGTTTTTTTTGAGCGACAGAATACAAAGCGTGTTGCTATGTAAACAACCAGAGATGATATGCTGCAAATGTTATAGTTGGCGGCAACTATGTGGCCGTCGTCTGTACAGCTAACCCTATCGCAGATGATAACTTTCGTGTTGCCTTATGTCTAAGGTACATAACTTTTTGTTTAATATGCACTTTTTATTGAAAGGTATGTCCCCATGAAAGTGTTTCAGAATCCTTGGCCAAAAGACAATTGATTGTCAATACGCCCTTATTGGACTGTAACGATAATGCTTAACGTAACTTTATTCTCTCGTATTCCATATATTATATTGTGTTGAAATATAAGGCTAACAAAAATAATTTCGAACCGAATCTAAGGTAACAACTAAAGGAAAGGAAAACTTTTAAATGAAATTTATATTTTCTTTCTTCTCCAAGTTAATATATGATACTAAAATAAAGAGGGTAAAGCATTTCTATACACGCCAAGACCCGCGCTTGCGAAGCAGCGGGTAAATGCTAGTGTAATATAAACGTGTAAGTTAATTTATATGCAAAGCATCGTCTGGAACCCACAGCTGTAGAATAGCAAAGCAGATAAAAACAACTTGTTATACTTAAGGCAAAGTCTTCTTACTTTTATCAACCGAAATAAAGTCAGAATGCGAGGAAAATTATAACTGCCGAAGTTGCGTCATGCTTTGTCGTCTCCGACCAGTCCGTATTCTGTCCTTCCAGTTCCGTTGTTTGTTCATTATCTGCTATTCTGCTCGCCACAACTAAATTTGAGATGAGCTCTTCGGAAAAGGATTTAGCGAGAGAGCGTGGAAAGAGACCGTTTCAGCCAGAATTATCGATTAATGCAGATAACAGGGGTATGTTTGCACTACGTTGGCCCCGTGCTTGAATAATCCTATTTGCATGTTAAGCAGCGATAGCACAGCTTGATTGAGTGGTCTTCAGGGGAGGCTCAGCAGTATTTACGGGGATAATATTGAGGGCTTTTATGCTCTTAAATACGGGATGACAGCTAATCGTCTGGGCCAATCTTTGAATTATCGCGTCGGAAACAACAGATTTCCTGTCATCAGTTAAATTGTTGAGAGGATCCTGGTGAAGATACTTAATATTAACTCGATTCCAAAAATAAAAAGTACGACGTATTCATTTTATATGGACAAGGATCAGCGAAATAAGAAGGTTAATTATTCTCTGAAAAATGAAGCACTTCACGGGTTGGGAAGCGAAAAAACTGATTAATTTTCTTTGAAAGAAAAGGAACGAAAGGCAAACAATCTGATATTATTGTTTTTACAATCCAGTTAAACTTTTATTTGCTGAAGTTTCAAAAATTAAATTCATTTCAATTTTTTCTGAATATCATATACGAAATTAATATATAGTTGTAGTTACCACAGCGAAGAAAAAAAGACTGTTTTACGTAACTATCGTTCCTTTTAAAAGTAAACATCTATGATTTATAAAAATTAGAAAATATTAATGTGACAGTGAAAACAGCATAGATATCACAATACAAACATTTTCAGAAGTGTGAATGTAAGCTTTGAAAATATTACTTGAGAAGGATGAAATTTATTTTAGGGCGTCTAGGGTTGTTAAATTTTATGGAGCAGCTTTTTCCACGTAACATTAGCCTCGCGACAAATCTGCAACAGTGAAAACTGTAACAGAAATAGAAATCAACTCATTAGGGCTCATGTGATACGTACAGAATCATGAAATTGGTTCGTAGAGTTTTTTCTATTTCTGCTGTGCGGTTCATTGCAATACTTGCATTGAACCACACAGTTTTAGAAACAAGAAATTCTCTCTATATTTTTATTTTATTTATTTATTTTTAGTTGACGGGGGAGGAAGGGGAACGAAGAGTAAAATGTTGTAGGCCTATACAATAAAAAATTTAATTTAATTATAACACGTAGATCTAATTTATGTACATATTCGTAGAAGCTTTATTTCGTTTATCTTTCCTGTGCGATGTGGAATTGAAAGGTATTATTAACGACGTTGTTATTGTGCTATGTAGAAGTAATATGAAAAACCTATGCGCATTTTGATGTAACAGTTGAAAACAAAAAGGTCACCGTACAATCAGCAATCCATTCATGTCTTCGTCTACGGTTTATTCACCTCATACGTATCGATTCCTTCCGAAGATTGCCTGCGGAATTCAACAGGTGTGGCTATTAAATATTAACCCACTTCCCTGGTCGTCTGATCCGGAAACCCTTCTCTTCCTTGCGTTGATTGGTCGGATTATAATAGAAATCAAGAGGCCCCTCATCTCGACAGCATGTACTAGGTAAAGAATAAGCAAATCTGGTTCGCATTGGGTTATTTGACTGCGTGGATGATGTATCTTACCAGTGGCTCTCGAGTTAAGGTCAAGGTTTCTACAATGACGGGTTCAAAGTAGAAAGACACTATGGCAAATGTTTCTGGAGGAGGATAACCTGGTGAAAAAATCATTTTCACATACGATATCTATCCCAGCATTTTATGTTTTTAATGTTGATACTCAAAACCTTCAAAAACTCTTCATAAGATTTAGTACGTAGTTGTACATTCATGAAGATTTGTATTTCTGTTTCAAGAATTGTAGGAGTTTTACGTATAGAAGGATCTAAAAATAAGCTTAACGGTTTTGTTCATAATCTCTGTGCGTCATTTTATGCACGTAGTATATATATTTTCCATCTCGCGATTCGTATTACTAATCATCCAACCCAACTTAGGTGAAATTTTTCACTGAGCAATTGCAGCTGAAAGTTCTGGATGAGATAATTATATGTCTAAATATATCTAAGATGATTCAGCTTCTTGAATGAAAGTTTAGACAATTTGGTAACAAGTGATTATAGTAAATAATGTTTTAAAACACTAAAGTGCCAAAAGTCATCGGATACCTCTTAATATCGTTGAAGACAACCTTTCGCACGAAGAAGAGCCGCAGCCCGACATGTGATTGACTTAACAAATCGCTGAAAGTACTCCGACGTAATGTTAAGCCATACTCACTGTACAGCCACCCATAATTGCAAAAGTATTGTTGATGCAGGATGTTGTGCACGAACTGTTAAATTGGTTTAATGTCAGCAGATCTAGGTAACAAAATCAATCACTAAAATTGTCCAGACTTTTCTTCAAGCCAATGGTGAACGATTTGGGTCGATTAAAATGTCGCATTATCATCCCAGAAAAGTCCATGGTTGTTTGGGAACATAAAGGACATGAAAGGATGTAAATGATCTCCAAGTAGATGAACATAATCATTTCCAGTCAATGATCTGTTCACTTTGACCGGAGGTCCTTGTCCTTGTCAAGTAAACACACCCGATAGTATGATGGAGCTGCCACCAGCTTTCTTAGTACTTTCCTGGCAATCTTGGTTCGTAGCCTCGTGTGGTCTGCGCCACACTCGAACCCTAGCATCAACACTTACCTTCTGGATTAGTGACTGATCTAACCACGCAAAGGATTTCCAGAAATCTAGGGTCCAACCGAAATGTTCACGAGCCCAGTAAAGGCGGTGTTCTGCTGTCATACGCCATCAAAGCCGATTTCGCTGCACTGTCCGCACCGACACGTCTGCCGTACGTCCTACATTACGCGGTGTGGCCTGTCTGTCAATACGGACACACGACGCAGATGTTGCTGGTGTCGGTCATTAAGTAGAAGTGGTCGGCCACTGCGTTGTCCGTGACGGGGTATGCCGCATAATACATATTACAGGCACATTCTTGACACTGTGGATTGAGGAATGGTGAAACGGAAAGTCCCTTGCTTCTGTCGCAAGATACAATTCCGTGTTCAGAGTCTTTCAATTCATATTGTGCGGTCATAATTACGTTAGAAAACCTTTTACACGACTCACTACGGCACAGCTGAAAGTCCCGATAATGAGTAGGATATTTTTATGTTTCTAAGATTTTGTTTTGCTTTTCTTTGCCTTAACAGTTATTCTGGTCAGTTATCCATACAAGAGAGGTCGTTGCATTTCATAGTAAATTATTTTTATTTTTTTAGCAATTAGAAGCAAACAAATCTCCGTTTACATTGGATGTGTGTGTACTGAGTCTGCCCTCTTTACCACAGTCAGCCTCTTTACAATCACGAACAAGTAGTTGATAAGAGAAAAAAATGACATTCTACTGTTACCACTATTTCATTTCTGATCAGATATTTCTTTTTCTCAGGAAGTATTTCTTCTAGGCACAGAAAATTAAAACGCCTTTTAAAATACGGATTAAGGATGGTTTGGTCAGAATATGAGCGAACTTTATGGAAGACACTGATGGATGGGAATGAAGGTGTGCCTGTAGATATGATATTGGAACCATGATTAGACGGTAAACAGCGATTTAAAGTAAAACAGGTTTTGAAATATATGAGTCAAAATGCTGATTATATTGGAGCTAAAAGTACGTGCAAGAGAACAGATTGGTACATGTTAGGAAAAGAAGAAGTTTGATGTCAATCAAATTGAAAGACTGATTACAAAAACAAAAAATAAAAAATGTAGAAAATGAATTCGATTGAAAAATATTATGTTAGAATTTATTTACAAAAGCACTAAAATAAAAAAAAAATATTCCTCCAGTATGAGTGTATTAATTAGACTGTCGAGACACTTGTTACGTTCAATGTCGTGACACTATTGTTATTAACAGTAACTCTTATATTTGCAAATGACTCTTGTGTGGTATTTTTGAAAATACAGAATTTTGTAAAAAATATTTTTTGTTTTTTAATAATTTAGTTTCATCGATTAGTAAGTAATTTTCTTCGTTGATTTTTCGATTAGAATTGTTTTCGAATAAATTCATGCCACTAGGTTTCATGAAAGTTACATTTAAATGTAACACATCTAAAAAAATTAAAAATAGTACTTTTAAGAACTTATTTTAAAATTCGTTAACAGGCTAAGCTTAGTTTAACGTAATAAGTTCCGTGCTGCTTATGGTTTTTGTAAACGTTCTTTGTAAATATTGCAATTGTTAGTATTATTTTTACTTTTATAGAGCTTACAGACCAATGGCAATTTTTCCAACACTTTTCATTTCGAGAATTCACTAACCCAATCCCTGACTGCATCACCTAAGAATGAAAATTTGAATATAAGAAATGAAGTCATCGTGACACAGACTGTTCCTAATTTCATACCTAATACGAATCCAGGTATAACTATCAGTGTGTGACTTGTATTCACCAAGCACTATTGTTGCTCCTTTCTTGATTTCCTGTGAGTCCCAATCCAACTCCTTAAGTATATCAACGAGGGTGAGTCAAATGAAAACCTTAAATATCTTTTTTAAATATTATTTATTGTGCAGAATTGGTACAAAGCTGTATCACTTTTCAACAAAATCTCCCACACGCTCAATGCAAGTCCTCCAGCGCTTACAAAGTACATAAATTCCTTTTGAAAAAAATTCTTTTGGTAGTCCGCACCGAGCGTGGTGGTGTAACGGATAGCGTTCTGGCCTCGCATTCGGGAGGACGGCGGTTCGAATCCCCGTCCGGGCATCCAGATTTGGGTTTTCCATGGTTTCCCCAAATCACTCCAGGTGAATGCCGGGATACTGCCTTCAAAAGGCCATGGCCGAATTCCTTCCCATTCCTTGCCCCAATCCTTTCCCGTCTCTAAAGACCACGTTGTTAAAAAGGGACGTTAAACTGTTATAAAAAAAAAGGTAGTCCGCGCAACCACTCATGCACCGCGTGGAGTACCTCTTAATCAGAACGGAACTTCTTTCCTCCCGTTGATTCTTTGAGTGGTCCAAACATATGAAAATCACTTGGGGCAAGGTCTGGTGAGTATGGTGGATGAGGAAGACATTCAAAATGCAGGTCTGTGATTGTTGCAACTGTTGTACGGGCAGTGTATGGCCTTGCATTGTCATGTTGCAAAAGGACACCTGATTACAACAATCCACGTCGCTCTGATTTGATTGCAGGCCGAAGATGATTTTTTAGGAGATGTATGATGCACTGGTGACAGTGGTCCCTCTAGGCATGTAATGCTCCAAAATGACGCGTTTTTCGTCCCAAAAGAGAGTTAGCAATAACCTTCCCTGCTGATGGTTCTGTTCGAAACTTCTTTGGTTTCGGTGATGAGGAATGGCGCCATTCCTTGCTCGCTCTCTTCGTTTCCGGTTGGTGGAAGTGAACCCAGGTTTCGTCCCCAGTAACGATTCTTGCAAGGAAGCCATCACCTTCTCGTTCAAAGCGCCGAAGAAGTTCTTCACAAGCATCAACACGTCGTTCTCTCATTTCAGGAGTCAGCTGCCGTGGCACCCATCTTGCAGACACTTTGTGAAACTGGAGCACATCATGCAGAATGTGGTGTGCTGAACCGCGACTAATCTTTAAACATGCTGGAATGTCATTCAGTGTCACTCGGCGGTTTTCCATCACTATGGCTTCAACTGCTGCAATGTTCTGTGGAGTCACAACTCGTTGTGCCTGACCTGTACGAGGAGCATCTTTCACTGAAGTCACACCATTTGCTAACTTCCTACTCCTTTTCTAGACTTGCTGCTGTGACAAACATGCATCACCGTACTGAACCTTCATTCTTGGATGAATTTCAATAGGTTTCACACCTTCACTATTCAAAAACCGAATAACAGAACGCTGTTCTTCCCTGGTGGAAGTCTCAAGTGGGGCAGCCATATTTATACTGATACTGCGACGGTAATTGTGCATCTGCACTATGCTGCCACCTATAGGCCATTGTGCACGCTGCTTGTAGCACGCTTAGCAACTTACAGGATAACGGCGCGAAATTTCGATTTTTTAATTACAAATTTAAGGTTTTCATTTGACTCACCCTCGTATTACTGATAATTTTTTAAAAAAATCTAAGCACCGTTCTTTGCGTCCCCGCCGATTATTGTAATTTATTCTAAAATTTGTATTACATACCATCTCTTTTTTTAACTGCTTTATGTCTCTCAACAGCGAGGTCTTTAGAGACGGGAAAGGATGGGGGCAAGGAATGGGAAGGAATTCGGCCATGGCCTTTTGAAAGAAGCATCCCGGCATTTGCCTGGAGTGATTTGGGAAACCATGGAAAACCCAAATCTGGATGCCCGGACGGGGATTCGAACCGCCATCCCTGAATGCGAGGCGAGAATGCTAACCGTTACACCGCCACGCTCGGTCATACCATCTCAACACGTTTTAACAAAGGTTTGACCAAGGTTTTGAATCACAGTTCCCTTATTTTTATCCCACAATAAATGCATTACCTTAAAATCTATTCCTACTGCTTCCTCACTGCATCCCGCACGCGTATTCAGTACCAGCTACACGCCAATATACTAGCATTTTAGGTCTACAGCAAGTACTTACTACTCCTTCCACTGTTCTGTAACCCAAACTGCTAGTGGTGGGTGAGCGGTGACTCTCTGGTCTCGCATTAAGGAGAACGCAGATTCGAATCTCCGTCCGGGCAGTTTTTGGTTTTAGATGGTTTTCACAAACCACTCCGGGCAACTGCGAGAATGGTTCCTTCAAAATGACATGGTCGAATTCATTCCTCAACTAGACATCTAATGATCTAGACGCCGATGAGGAGTAGTGCCATAATAAAAGAAGGTAACCCAAAATTTATTGTTCTATCATTGTAATTAATAAGCTGACTTTTTTTGGCACTTGACCATATCGACGAAGCAACTAATATTCTGTAGTTGGTCACAGTCCTTTGGCGCTTTAATCTTGTTATGAAATTTCCCCTCGTTGAGAGCCTTGTGATTAACTAATTATGTTTCATCTTACTCTCACTGGACCTCTAACAAAATATTCTTAATTTTCGTTACCTTGTACGCAGTCTTTCCCATCTCATCAGCGAGAATATTTAAATTTGGATTTCAGAAAGATCACCCCTCGTTAGTTATATCAATTTTCTCCCTATATAAATGAAAATGCTTGTCCTGTTATCTTCCTAATACCCTACTTCTAATTACCTGTTCAACATTAACTAAGTATCGAACCACTTGTAATTAAGTTAATTATTATCTAGTTTTACATACTTTTAACTCGGAACACATATAAATCTATTGGTTTCAACCGATCACTATACTTTTTGATAGTCTACATTTTTCTGAAAATAGTTTATCATCTAGACTTATCCCTTCTTGTGTCTGCTTATGCCGAGGTATATTCTTCGTATGTCCGTCAGTTTTTCATCTTCCTTGGTGCAGGCTGCTCTTTGCAGTTATCATTCCTTGAATGGGTAACTTTACTCAAATTAAGTCCGATATTAATTCTCGTTACAATTATTTTCATGTCAGTATATTAAATTTATAATCACTATCGTTCTTTTTTTATTATGAGATATATGTTTTATAGTACTTATTATACGGTAATATTCTATCTAGAAACAACCTAAATTATGATTGATAAACTAATAAACCTATACTCGATACCAGCAAAAGAAAATTCTCATGAAAATCAAGTTAAGAGGTTAGAACAGTTTTTTTTTTTTTTTTTTTTTTACAGCCTAAGAAAATACCAACAATATGATTGCAAAGATACGAGCGCTATTTAAATGATGTAAGTGCGCGTTTTTAAAAAAATACAACATCGCTGCCTGTGATTTGAATGGAAAATAAATTCATGCGGCCGTACCACCTCGTTTCAAAGTTTCAGACTGCAATGAATTCCAACTCTGTCCTGTCTGGTTCCTCAATTAAACATTAAATGTAAACCACGGAGCGTCCTTGTGTATTTTAAATGAACAAGGTAGAGCCAATAAAAATTGCAGCCACACCGGGATTTGAACTGAAAGCTTTTTAACCAGTGATCTTTTGCCTTCTATCTTCAATAAACTGACTCAAGCGCTATACCAGTGGTACCTCCAAACGTCATGGTGCGATACAAACAGAACATGCCGTTAAAAAAAAATGGATTGAATTATGTTCAGCCATTCCGAAACAATACATTAACAGGACCAAAAAAAATATTAGGACAGTCAAAATTTTAAGGATATGTTAAAATTTGAAACCGTATTTTTAACATACTTCAAAAAAAGGAGGAGGTTCTCAATTCGTCTGTATTTTTTTTTTTTTTTTTTGTATGTATGACCAGCGATATTTTCACCAATTTTGAACCGATTTAAATTAATTTTTTTTAGTGGATAGGGTATCACTCCAAAGTGGTCCCATATGAATTTCATTTAGAAACCACCCCTTCTATCCCCCTCCGCCCCCTAATTTTTATACAAATCCACATTTTTTATTCGATCTCGATGAAACTTTGGACATATATAGCCAAAAATAAGGAGAAAAATACTGTCAACTTTTGGTTCAAAAAAATTGAACCCCTCTCCCCCTACCCTCCCCCCCTTAATTTTTGCCAATTTTCTTTATTCAAAGCTACAGTCGACACCATTTAACTGATCTCCATTAAAGTTGGCAATTACATGTAGTTTTTCATGGAGAAGGATTCTGACCAAAAAAATTAAAATAAAAAAACCACCCCTCTCCAATTTACACCCCTTAATTTTATAGAAACCTACATTTTTTATCTTATTTTTACTGAACTTTGCCCAGGTATACTTTAAAACAAAGAGAAAAATCCTGTCAATATTTGGTCTTCCAAAGTTTAACCCCCCCCCCTCCTTCCATCCCTTTAATTATTGTCAATGTTCTTCATAAAAAGCTACACTCGACACCGTTTGACCGATTATCATCAAAGTTGGCATATACATGTAATTTTTCATGGAGAATCTGACCAAAAAATAAATAAAAAAAGACCCCTCTCCCCTTTACACCCCTTAATTTTTTATACAAACCCACATTTTTTATCCGATTTCGATGAAAATTTGGACATGTATAGTAAAAAATAAAGAGAAAAATACTGTCAACTTTTGGTTTAAAAAAAACTGAAGCCCTCTCCCCCTATCCACCCCCTAAATTTTTACCAATGTTCTTTTATTCAATGCTACAGTCTCCATTAAAGTTGGCATATACATGTAATTTTTCATGGAGAAGGTTTCTGACCAAAAAAATAAAAAATTAAATAATCAAATAAACCACCCCATGTCTCCCTGTACACCCCTTAATTTTATAGAAATCTACATTTCTTATCTGATTTTTATTGTACTTTGCCCTTGTATATTTTAAAATAAAGAGAAGAATCCTGTCAATATTTGGTTTGCCAATTCTCAACCCCTTTTCTCCTCCAACCCCATTCACTTTTGTCAATGTTCTTTATAAAAAGCTACAGTCGCAATCGTTTGACCGATTACCATGAAAGTAGATGCTTATATGTATTTTTTAACGAAGAAGGTGTCTGACCAAAAGATCTAAAAACCACCCACTCTCCCCATTAAACTGCTTAATTTTTTATACAAACCTCAGTTTTTATCTGGTTTAGACAGAACTTAGAAAATTTTTACTATAAAACAAAGAGAAAAATGATGCAAACTCTTGGTTTGCAAAAAATGAACCCCTCTCCCTTTTTCCACCCCCTTGATTTTTGTCAATTTCTTTTTAGAAAGCTACAGTCGACACCATTTGACAGATCTTTATTAAAGTTGGCACATATATATGTAATGTTTTTATGGATAAGATCACTGACCAAAAATTAAAAAAACTACCCTAGCTCCCCTTCCCTTAATATTTGTACAAAACCCACATTTTGATTCGATTCGGTGGATCTTTGCATGCGTATACTTTAAAACAAATAGAAAAAGAAAAATACTGTCCACATAACTTTCACAAAAATGCAAACCCTATCCCCCTTTCTACCCCATTAATTACTGTCAATGTTCTTTATACAAAGCTACCGTTTCTTTCTGATTTTGAAGGAAGTATGCACATGTATACTGCAAAACAAACATAAATATACTGTCTACATTTGGTTTCGAGAGTCCAAACACCGATCCTTCCTTTCCATCATTTAATCTACAGTTTCTATCCAATTCTGAAGGAAATTTGTACACGTATACTTTAAAACATACAGAACAATTTTGTTTAAATTAGATTGCTCAAGCCCAAAACCTCTTTCATTCTACCCCACCCCTCCTAATGTCCAATGTTCTTTATAGATACCCACAGTTTTATCAGATTTCCATGGACCACTGCACATGTATATAAAAAAACAAAAAAAAAACAGAAAAATAGTGTCTATATTCTGTTTACAAAACCCTACAACTTACTCCCTTACCCCATTTATTTATGGCAAATGTTCTTTACACAAAGCTACAGTTATTATCTGGTTTCGATGGAAATTTGCACGTGTATACTTTAAAACAAAGAGACAAATACTGCCCACACTAGCTTTACAAAAACCAAACTACTCTTCGTCTCCACACCCCTTAATTGTTTTTTTTTTATATATACCTACAGTTTTATCTGATGTCAATAGAAATTTACACACGTATACTTTAAATCAATCAGAAAAGGCAGTCTACATTTGGTATACAAAAGCTCAATCCCTTTCCCCTTTACCCTCACCCTTTTTAATTTCCAATGTTCTTTACAAAATATCCACAGTTTTAAATCCCGTCAAAATCAGTTAAGCTATTTTTAAGTCATGGCATAATATTTATAAAATAAATGTGTCGTAATGTCTCAACATGTACTTCAGATTTTAACTTTGATCCCAAGCTTTCACCAACTAAAAATCTATAATTTTTGTGTGATGCCGGTATGTATTAATGCCCAAATGTTACATGTTTCAGTTATCGACCAGCAGCTTTAACAGATGTTATGATAAGATCGAAACATAGCCTGACAATCCTTAACACAACGCCCAATTCACTTCGTTCTGGAAGTGGTTGTGATATATAAAGACAGAATTCTTCTTTGAAAGCAAGCGCTTTAATCTCTGAGCTACCGGAAGTTCGCAAAATTGGAACTGCTGCCGCATATTTAAAATACTAAACGAAGTATAATACCACTAAAAATTTAAAAATAAAATAAATGTTTAAAAAAACATAAAAACCGACTTAAAAAAATGCACTAAAAATTTTAAAATAACTTTATACCTTGCTTAGGAAAAAGTAACTCTAAATAGACAACATTTTACATTACTTTCATTGAAATTTTGACATTAATTATTTATTTTTGGAGTCGGTGCCAGCGAAAGCAAGAAAAACAAAAAGATAAAAACAATAAGAAATAACAATAATACATAAAAAAATCATGTTACTGCTTACCTACAATTAATGCTAGAAACATGTTTCAACAAAACTGAAACACACAGATGATACGCCGATTTTATACTCTGTAAATCGTTTACTTCATGATGCAACCTACCAACTGACACTGTAGCGCCAGAGATATGCCTGGATGACCAATAAGGCCAAGCCACACGATTAAAATACTGTTAATTTGTTTCCCTAAGCTGTCTCCCGCAATAACACTATCTGCCTCATATTGGGAATTTTTGTTCGTACTCCCCGTTTCGCCTCTAACGCCAAAAGAAGTTCAGTAATTCGATCTTCGCGATGTGACAGCTGGCACCGACTCCAAAAATAACTAATTAATGTCAAAATTTCAATGAAAGTAATGTAAAATGTTGTCTATTTAGATTTACTTTTTCCTAAGCAAGGTATAAAGTTATTTTAAAATTTTTAGTGCTTTTTTTTTAAGTCGGTTTTTATGTTTTTTTAAACATTTATTTTATTGAATGACTGTAATACTTATTCCGTACACTCTAATATTACACAAAACTTTTGTTCCAACTCTAACACTCTGATCTGAATGCTAGCAAGCCGTTTTGCTGCTTCATCGGTTTTAAATTCGGTAGCATATAGAACTAAAATTTTCCGCCAGCCATTGTGTGCTCTCTGCTCTACTGACCAGTGTAAAAAAGAGATAAAGGTAATTTAACTTTCTCTCTAACGGAAAAATAAAATTCACGTGATAGAATATACTGCAGGTCAACGCAATGCTCGCAGATAGCAATATCTTTGTGTCTGTCTAACTAATGCAAATTTCTCTTTTTTTAATACCAAGTTGCTTCCATCTTATATTAAATGGAAGCTTCGTCTCCACATTAGAAACGAATTCAAACATTAGTAAAATTACTAGCTGTTCGAATAATGGTTTTATTTTGACGAAATTTTGATTCGTTCAATTATTCCCGCTTTAAAACAGAAATTTGCGTGGATTAAAACTAATCTAACTTGTATCTCATAAACTCATTAAGAATTATTTTTAATTTACTTTTGCTTTCACTGATTGCATATTGCTAATGTCATTATCTCAGCAGCATGCACGTAATTCCAATGGGTCAAATTGTTATCACGGTACAATGAATGTATTCATGTACACGTCAAAGAAGTTATTATTTTCAAGTGTCAATTTAGTGGAGGTTTTGGATAGTTTGAAATGCAGCCTTTACCAGAAGGATAACTGACACTCTTCTTTAAAGCAAAAGGCACGATGGATTTTACATGATGTAGGGTAAGATGTTAGGCCTCCTAGTTAATTTTTAATTTCATTCATTCCATATTGCTATCATCATTAACTCCAAATCACGTAAGAATTATCAACTTCATGACGATATAAACTACAACCGAAAATGCACATTACAAAATCAGGGTTATGAGGTTTATTTAATAAAAGTTCTTTTTAATTCAGCAACTGAGAAAAATAAGCTGCCAGAGCATTGAATTCGAACCTTCATTTCCGACGAGCTTCAAAAATAGTTGACATATAATCATCATTTTTAAGTAATTATGACTTTTAAAAAATTAAATTTTAGAAAGATTACATTTCTTATCCGAAACTAATAGTTTATCAGTAACATTAATTTTCACACTTTAAACAGAACAAATCATTGAATAGGTCATAACAATCTTACTTTCCAGTGTATTTTTTTTATTATGGCTTTACGCCTTCTTGACGTCGATTTCATTAGAGGCGGGAAAGAACGGGGACAAGGAACGCGAAGGAATTCGGCCATGACCTTTTGAAGGAAACGTCCCGGCATTCGCCTAGAGTGATTTGGAGAAACCATAGAAAACTAGAATCTGGATTCCAGTACGGGGATTCGAACGCGCGTCTTCCCGAATGCGAAGCCAGAACGCTACTGCTCATTCACCACGCTGGGTCCCAGTATATTCGATATCTGTGAAGATCAATGAGTGAAGATGACAATACCGGCTACGATGTAGGAGGCTCTTAGTTGTTTGCAAAATGCGAACTAGTAATGGGGTACTTGACATTAACTATGAAACCATGAAACCTTAATTTACACTGATAGAGTAAGTTGTAAGGATACCGAAAATCAACTTCATTTGTTGGATAGGAGTTATAAACACACTATTTTTAATTTAAAAAATGCAGAAAGACAGCTTTTAGTCACGTGATACGAAACACCAATCGGAGAACATGACGTCAGTTATCAGCTCGCGCCAGCTTTGCTCCCTTGTAGGTACGTTTGTTGATGGTCTTTCCGTCGCTTATTTAAGGATTCAGTGCTAGTTGTAAAACAATTTTCTCCACTTATACTCGAAATGGAAGTTGGTTTTATCAAGGCAAATAGCTCCACTTTGCCCAGAATTGACGTGATGATGCTGAGAATGTTCTTTGCATCAAACAGCGATTCCTCCTGAGCAGAATTCCGGAAAGTCAAAACGTCCAAGTAAGTATATCTATTACGTTATACATAATACCGCATTAAGATAAAACGTTAGAATATAAAGTATTTTAGAAGCGTGTGTGTTAGTGGAGCGTTTTACTTAATACAAATCTGTAATTTGTGATTTCAATCAACGGGTATAGATTTGAATTTTTTTAAATGTGTTTAATATGACTATTGCTTCGCAGAAGCATGTGTAGCTGTTGAGAATTAATGTAATTACTATTTTAAAAAAAACTATTCTTCAACTATTTTTTGCCGCGCTGTGTTAAAGTTAAAAGTCTGTTTACATTCGTTCGACGCTATTTTTCAGGCAGTAATGTTGTGAATGTAAAGCTTTTTCTTCCTTTATTAGAGGTTACACAAGTTGTCGTATAGCTATAAATTTATTTTGATCATATTTTCTAAGAAAGTCGCCAACTATCGTCTTGTTCAGGTCGAAATATTTTTCGGTATTCTTTGAAGCGGAGATTCTACGATAACCGTAGCGTCGCAATTTGGTGATAGATTCTTAAGTAACTCGAAGAGACAAATTGAAATTGAGGAATTAATTTTTTTTATATATCTCGCTTAGTTCTCGAGATATACTGTCTAAAAGTGAGGTGTGGCCTGGACCAGAAGAAAACTTTCACCAAAACCAAATTCGATGCAGGATTCTTCTGCAAGTCTATGAGACGAATCGAAAGTGAACAATAAAATTTTTTGATACCTTTTTTATTTCACGAGATATCGTATCTCCAAATTAAGGTAGGTTGAATGCAACCTGGACAAGAAAACAAATTCGCCAAAGCCACGAGGAACTACACGCTGGACATGCACAATAGGTCTTTTATTATCTTCCTAGCGGTTGTGATTAGATCGAAATACGACCTGAACCAAAATGAAAAACGTCACCAAAGGACAACGAACTATACCTATAACTGATTTTTGACATTCGATATCTCAAGACCTAAGCCAGATATCAAATTTTTTGTTTACTTTCGGTTTGTTTCATGGAATTACTGATGAATTCATCATCAAATTGCGGCGCCACGTTTATGATAGTGCTGCCTATGATGCTTCATTTAATGTATCATATCGTTTGACAACTGTACTAATAAAAAATTACCACGCATTTACAACGAATGGCGTTTTAACATACGGCGTTGTAACATACGGCGTTTTAACGTCTGTTGTAATTTATTTATCGATAAAATTTAAAGTTTTTCACATAACAAAACATTGAGGTATATAGCTTATTAAACATAATTAGATATTAAGTCAAAACTTACGTCAAAGTAGACTTCACAAAAATATATTGAATATATCAAATACGCTTAGTCGCGACGTTCAAGCTTTAGCCACTTTTTTCGGCATATTTTCCTTGTGTGGAAATAAAAAAACAATTTTTTGATGTCTTCAATGTTGTGTTTACACACTGAGGCACTACACACCACTTTTAAACAGTAGAACTCATTTTATACATAAAATAAGCAAACCACCCGTTTGTTTACACCGTCAGGAGCAGAGATATAATGTCACAAGAAACGTCATGACAGCTGCTAGCGGTTTTGGTGCCAATATTGAAAACAGCGTATAATAATGTAATGTTTTGCATTTTCCCGTTTTGTTTTTCAAGAAATATATTTTTTTTGGTTATAGTAGACGCCCAGCTATAATACTGACTATTTCCCAAAATTAGTCAAGTAACCCATTCCCAAACGAACTATTTGTTCTAAGAGAATTATTATGTTTGATTCAGATATTCTGTTTAATTTAATGTACAAAAGTGAAGAATTAAATGATCTAAGTAAAAACAATCAGAATCTATTCACGATCCTTGTGTACTATTTTCTCATAGTTTCTTCAAAGGAATAAACATCTTAAATACCAGGTGATCTGTACGCATATTTCTTCCAATTAGAAATGATTTAATTTATTGCTCCATTTCTCGATACATATAAACCATAAGCTGTGTTCGCAGATATTAATCTGGACCATTAGCTCTAAAAGTTGGAAAACACCAAACAAATTTCTGCGATAGTTTTTGCGTAATACCGTATCAAACCTTACGACAAACCTAGCTTGCAGATTTCTCGTAACAGTATAGATACGGTTCTGAGTATCGAACATAAATTTCGAGTCAGAAAAAATGTTATAGACGCTGTGCATGAAGTACTGCATTCTATAAAAGTCGAGGAGGGTGAATACAAGAGTAATAGGAGCATTTCTTGCACTGCGATGCAGAAAATCTTGACAATTAATAAACCATAATACGATGATATTATGAAGATGATTAGTTAAGGAATTCTTTGTACAATAAAATGGTGGGTCAGAAGCAGTGATCAGACAATGAAGGTTAATCACAAGTAACAGATATAAGTGGAAATAGTTATAGTGGCTTTGTGGTGATACAGAGTTTAACGAAAGGTGGGAACAATTATAGAAGTCAATAAAACTTAAAACATTAGCAGGATAACAGAAAGTAAGCAAATTATTCATCTGTTTTAGGAATAATAAACAGCTCTGATATAAACTCTAAAACACAATTAAAATTACTGTTTTCTTCAGTGTTAACTTTTTCAGATTAAGGTTTTAAACATTTTCAAGTGGCTCTCTTTTGCTTTGATTATCGACTGCTACAGATTTACATTAAGAATTGACTGTTATTCAACAGAATATGAATGTTGCGATGTACCAAGAAGCTATGATCCTCGCTTGGTCCGAGCTTAACTCCTTGTGAGATGTCTCGGACTCTATCGGATATCGATACCTGACGTTGTGGACATCACTCTTGCAGAGGCCAGCACTTTCTTCCAAGTAAACACCGTGGTCTGACACTACAATATAGGGTCACTCAAAATATAATGTTTCCAGTTACACTCGATCGTAGAATTTGATAGCTAATCGGACGAAAACGAAAGGTTATCATCGGAAAACGTATTTAATACTTTTTGCACTAATATAGTCACAAGAGATAAACTGGAGCAGTCAATATGAAAAGAAAATCGGAACGACTTATTTTCGATTGCATTATTCTTGCTTTCTTTAATCAAAATGATTGAGAAACAAGGTAAGTAAAGACTTGAATGGATACCAGAATGTATCTTTTGACATTCAGATCTCTTTAACTTGGAAACAGGAAGATGTTGATTAGGTGTCCGCAGATTATAATACCAATTTCAAATTATCAAAAAATTAGGTTTATAAAACTGGAGATATTAGTGCATACATTTAGCAAAAGGCAATATTTTTAGCCATGTGACTCATTTTTAAATGAAATAAACCTCGGGTTCTGGCTGAACTACAGATATCAACGGCTGTGCCACCTTGATGTAACACAGCAAGCCCTTAAAATAGAAATAGCGAAAGATAGTTGAAATAGATCCACCCATTTAAATGGTAATATAATTTATAAATAATAGCCATAATATTAAGGGTGTAGATAATAGTAATAAATATAAGTATAATTAAGAAAATAAATGTGCATATAATTAACAGAGAAAAGAGAAGCAGATGAGATAGTGACTATTTGCTTAGATTCTATCTTTAGGGAGGGTTAGTATTGCTAGCGATAGCGTAGTAATCTTATGTACGGCTTTGAAGAAAAAAGGCAATTTTGTTTGGAATCAAATTGAAATTAAGTCTAAAAAAGTGAAACTGATATAATTGAACAGTTGTAGTTAGATATTTGGAGCAAAAGCTGCTAAGACGAAAGTGAAGTGATCGATAATACGTGGAAAGTGAACCTTGTAATCTTTCGAATTAGAACGTTGTCCAAATATTTTTAATCACGGTCAGCATTTGTTGTTGGAATTCGGGTGAACTATTGGTGGGAACAAAAATAAGAAAAGTAGAAAAAAAAAATATTTCAAGATATACAATGTTTATTCCTGTATAGAAACTGTAAGTGTTACAGTGGCAACCATCTTTGTTGGAAGTCTATAGCAAAAGAGAAATACTCCCTGGTACCAAGAATCACTTATATTTACATAACAATAACCCTCATGTTGTAACACCGAGGACAGCTAATGTTTTTTGAAATACTATAGTTTTCCCAGCTTTTACTCGGTGACGTCTTGAAACTATGCTTCTGAAAGGACTAGCTTAGCTGCAGAGTCTGGTCATATACAGTTGAAATAAAACATTCCCCGACGTAAGTGTATTTCTAAACGTTACACGTGTAATAACCCTGCAAATACAGATAACAGCGTAGGTAACGGAAAATAAAATAATTCTTAAAGTCCGATAACCCAATATCTTTTTTGGAACAAAGTTTTAAATATCTCGAAAATATTCTGATGCGTTATAATACAATAGCTTTTAATGACCTCGATGTTAGCGAACCAGAAATCAGTAATTAAAAAAAGACATACGAATGCATTAATTGATTAGACTACAAGATCATCAACATTTCATGCAAGCCTTCCCTTATTTCTTTGTAGGCAGGGTTTCGCGAAGTGGGTTGGCTTAAGAGAGTTACATTAACCTTAGCTTTTGTTTAGGTGTCTTTGCTGCTGCTGGCCTTGAAAGATGAAGACATAACGTTTCTTTGAGAAACAGCAAATATCGATAGAAGCAAGATTTTCTACTTTTAACAGTTTTCACATTAGATAATATATATATATTTGCAAGAAAAATGAAAATTTTAATTAAACTCAAGAATACAGCCAGCTGTGATTCAACTATTTTTTTTCTTCTGTAAAATTGTCTTCTGCTCCATACACTGTTCCCACGCTACTTCCTTACTTATCGACATTGCATACATTAATATTCTTCACCCTTACTCTACGGTAACCAAATAGATGGCGTAGTGATCAAACGCGTATTTTTCCTTTTTGTGGAATAAAACAGTGTTTATTATTTTTTAGATACTTCATCGGTTGATTGGCTATTTAAACTGCTATTACAGTAAATTTTTAATGTTGTCATTTCTGCTCCAATACATAATTTTGGATGCAGTCGAATATATACCTCAACAAAATACACGTTACCACGTCAGAAATGTATGTGAGGAACGTAAGTGGTTTTCAAGTAGGCAACATGGGTTCATGCAAGGATATTCACGCGAATCTCAGTTGGTGGGATATATGCAAGATATTTCAGATGAAATGGACCAGGGAGGCCAAATTGATAGTGTAGCACTAGATCTTTCAAAGCCGTTTGGCAGAGTAAATCACAAAATGACAGTAAATAAGGTAAAATCTATTGGAGTGGATGAGAAAGTGATTTGCTGGCTAGAAGAATTTTTAAAAGGTAGAAAACAGAAAGTTAGGTTGGGAAATGCGGTATCAAAGGAAGTGGAAGTAAAAATGGGAGTGGTGCAGGGTAGCGTATTGGGACCATTGCTATTCATTATTCTAATGAATAATTGTGTTGATTGTTTACTATCTGAAATTAGATTGTTTGCAGGTGACATAATGCTGTATAAAAGGATCAAAACGATAGAGGACTGTAAACAGTTGCAGGGTGATCTGGACAGGATATCTAGTTGGGTTGGTAAACATGGAATGAAGATAAATGCAAAGAAGAGTCAGCTAATCAGATACACAAATAAAAAACAAAAGGTTAATTATGAATATAAGGTGGGGAAAGAATTGCTTGCTGAAGACTTGAAATGTAAATATCTTGGCATTGCATTTGATAACAAGCTTAACTGGGCAGGACACATTGGACAGGTGGTAGGAAAAGGTTTCAAAATTCTGCACTTGTTGGAGAGAGTGATGAGGGGATGTAGGAGAGAAGTCAAGGAATTGGGTTACAAAACTTTGGTCAGACCATTGCTCGAATATGGTAGTGTAGTATGGGACCCACATTTTGAGTATCAAATACAGGAGTTGGAGAAGGTGCAAAGAAGGGCTGCTAGATTTGTTTCTGGAAATTATCGCAGAATGCAATCAGTGACAGATATGATAAAGGAACTGGAATGGGATTCATTGCAAGGCAGGAGGAGGATGAGGAGGGCCATGGGAGTGTACAGGGCGTATACTGGCGATGAGGCATGGAAAGATATTGCAGTAGGTATGAAAAGTAGTTCATGGAAGGGAAAAGATGACCATGACCACAAGCTGGCACTCTATTTCAGGCCCAAGGGTGTGGGAAGATTTTCTTTTTTAGGTAAGGGTGTCAGGGATTGGAATGAGTTACCAAGGGGAATGATGAATAACCTACCGAAAACGTTAAAAGAATTTAAAGTTAAAATTTGTAGAGGGCAAATGTAGGTGAGTGTAGGATAGGGAGAAGTTGGGTGTGTAGGGAAATTGCCACCGGAGCGTGTGCTCCATTGCAATTAAATTAAATTAAAATACACGTTATTGCAATAAGATCAAACTATTTTGATTTACGATTTAATCCTCATTTGATAGGAATTTCAATGGAGGTGGTTCTCCAGAAAATCAAAACATTTCAATCTGCTGAAACATTAAAACCGTTAGTATGAAATTCATTCTTTTATTTAAAGTTTAATGACAATTAAGGAATCTTAACAAATATACTAGGGAAGAAACTGAAAAGACACTTGCGGGTGTCAAGTTATTATCAGGAAAAAAATGAATTATTGGCTAAATTCATTTCTTATACCAAATATTATACATTGAGTTTCTCATAGTTACAAAACAGTTTATATTCTATCATTTTAAAAAAATACATTTTTAAATAAATGATAAACTATATAATGTTTTAAATGTTACCAGTCTTAAAGTTGGCTTTAAGCTTGAGATAAATACGGATTATCTAACTGTGATACATTGCCAAAAGCCATCCTTCACGCAGTGAAACTACCTAAGAAGGAGATCTCCCTCGTGAACTAAATATCTGGCGACAGGGAGAAGCCCGGCTGGACATCAAATTGCGCTTCTGTTTTCATAATCATAACTGCTAAATTTTTTGTACTGTAAAAATTAATATTAATCGCATTCGTAATTTGCTCTAATCTTGATGTGATAAATGATTCTTCTTGCACAACAATCGAATTTACTAAAAAAATTCTCAGTTTCCATGAGTGCATTATATTCTCTTATTTTCAATTTTCATCGTTAAAAATTGTACAAACATCGTGTGAATATCGCAACACCCTTTTCTTTGTAAAAAAAAAAAAAAAAAAAAAAAAAAAAAGAAAAGAAGGAAAAATATATAAAAAATAAAGCATGCGGTCTCTGCGACAATTTAACCAATTCTAAATTATTTATCTTGTTCTAGCTGTTGTATCCGGCTTATGTAATTGTGGGACAATATATTGAAGATAACACAAGACGAACATAACACTTAATTAAAATCAAACTTGCCGGAGGCCGGACTCGTACCGGCGACCCTTACAATGCAATCCTAACATGCTAGCCCCTCCACTGTCAGGACTTACACTCAATTCCTTATTAACAATACCAGTGCACATACGACTATGTCCATCCTGTAGTCACCAGCGTACAGGTATTTTGAACGGCAATTTTATTCACTTCATTGGGTATCAGAAATATTTTCCTAAAAGTCACAGGAATTATAAGCCCATTTTCAGCAAAGAGTACTTTGGGAGCTGTACGCTTGAAAGTCCCCCAGAAGCTGGAAACTGGACACGTCATAGTTATCAAAAACAATCTTCGACAAATAAACCTATGATCGGCTAGATCTTTTACAACGTGTTTCAAACCACAGGTGGTCAGAATCTAAAGTTTATTTCTTATCGATAAACGTTTATGGAACACTTAAACAGAATCATTTAATTCATAGGTAGGCTTTAGAATAAGATATAACGTTTAGCTTTGCTTTGGATATTGGTGAATTGTTTCAACCAAACGCCATCGAATTACCGTAATTCGTCTTATTTCATATCCATACGTTAACACATTTAGAATAATGAATTTCAATGGTCCTAGTTCACACCCCAATGGAATTTTCTTAATTTAATTTAATTGCTTTGGAGTGCCTGCTCCGGTGGAAATTTTCTCCCCCCACTTACTTTCCCTCTACTAATTTCAGCTTTAAATTCTTTTAGCGTTTTTTGTGGATTATTCATCATTTCTCTTAGTAATTGATTACAGGACCTGACCACCTTACCTACGAACGAAACTCTTCCCTCTCCGTTATGCCTGAAATCTAGTGCCAATTTGTGGTCATGGTGATCTTTTCCCTTCAATGCTCCTCTGCTAATTCTTCCAATTGATAAACTACGAAATACTTCGACCATTGTACAAAGAGTTAAAAAAATTAAAATCACCAGCCGTAAATGCGTATTAGCCTATTATTGATACTCGTTTTCCTTCCTTTTATGTTGAAAATCTTTACAGTCCTGACTAATATACCAGCAATAATCAGCCAGCATGTTAGGCTTCCTTCCCTCTTTGTAGCAATGTTCTAAACTAATGATGCCCTTGCGGAACCTTTCACCGTGTTCAGCAGATACGTCGATGCAACTTTCCGGGAAGTAATCCATATGAGAATACAGAATAAAACACCTTCAGGGACATATTGCTCTCAATTGCGTACAACAAGCATCTCATTTGCCAAATCCTTATAGTTACAAGCTCTTCGTTTTCCAAGAAAATTATTGCTGACGTTCTTGAAAAATATCCAGCTATGTTCATTTTTTTCTGCCGTCAATGTTTCTTAAAAATTGAGGTCTCAATGAATTTGTCTAATCTGGGAGCCAGAAAACACCCCTCCATTTTTCTTTTTGGCGAAAGACGAGGAAATTTATTTAATAGGTACATTAATCCTCTTACAATTTCATCCATGACCTTAACAAATTGTTTGATTTGACGTGGATTTTAAGTGGAGAAAGAAATACATCTTCAATAGCTACCAGTTTCCTACACTGGCCATTTTTTAAAATTAGTTCCTTTTTAGACGAGACCACTCTTTTTTCTTATAGTAGGAATTTCTGTCATGACTAACTCACTCACAAATGAAACACCCAAATTTGGTGTAGTTTTGTTGCAAATGCCATATTATGGCAATGGTTTTGAGGTTGCCACATATCTTCCATTTATGTTCATTGTATTTAATACATGTGACGATTCCAGAATGTCATATGATAAGTCATACTAGCTTAGACAACTGAGATGGAAGAAATTACGTTCCCATTATGGAGTAGAACTTCCTTTAAACTAATTTTGGATGCATCTATAAAGAGTCTCCCGTCCTGTGTAATCAGTCTAACACAAAGACAATTATCAACGACTTGTGCATTGCAAAATGTAGCGGAAACAAAGGAAAAGGCACCAACATTTTTATATTAAAACAAGTGAAATGCAGAAGTTAATGTTGCCAACTGTTTTTTTAAATGTCCCTTTGTATAGAAAATAAAATATCTTGTAATTAAAATGCACATTTTTTCATATAACTAAAAAACTGTGCCTGATGGGTAATTTCTGATTTCAGATTCCAATTACCCACGCAAAGCTGCTATAAACACACATTCCCATACCAGAAAATGTTTCTTTGTAGACCAATGTTATCTACTCCATCTTAGAATACATATAATTTCCAGAGCTATCGACAAGCGTCCAGTGTCCAGTATTGTTTACTGTTATGGTATATAATTTACAAAGATTTTCGTTAATACTTCATGTTTATTACAAAACTAGTGTATGCCCGTGACCTTTTTTTTTGCGTATCTTAACGGGTCTAGAATAGTTCCAGTTTTTAGTGTCGAAGATAATGACAGGTAGACCTGATATGACCAAATACGTACTTGACCTGTGTTTCACTTTTAGAGAGAATAAAATCTCTTGAGCTTGAAGACCTCAGAAGTATAATTGTTTCAAATGTCATAGACTCGAACTTGCTGAAATACAAACGTGACTTGTATTTGGCCCTTAAAGTTCACTCAACAAAATTTGAAGAATTTCTGTTTACTTTGAAAGCATCACGTTGTTTGTTTTATTATTATTTTTGTTGAGGATGGGCATTTATAGAGTAATATTTCGTCATAGTGTCTGTAATGGCCAGATAACTTATTATAGATTCCAGATTATTAAAAAGTTGAACAATTCCGAAGAAATGAGTTGCTAGAATATTTGATTCGGTAACATATTCGGTCTGATGTGCACTTTAAACAACCCAATAACTCATGTACAGTGAACATGAACAAAGACCACTAACGAAAATGATCAGTACGTAAAAAGCAAAATAACTCGTAATATACGAGGCGCGTCCAGAAAGTAAGTTCCGTTTCAATTTATCTCCGCTGCAGCGCTGCGATTGCAGTTCCGCACATGCGCTGTAGACGATGTGTATCAAGGGGAAGAACGTGCACCATTTGGAGATCGCTGTCAGTTACGTACGCTTTGTTGTGCTTGTTTGAAATGTCGGCGTTGATTGAAAATCCCGCCGCCTGTGAAATCAGGTCTCTGATTCGGTTTCTGAATGCGAGGAAAGTGAAACCAAGTGAAATTTATCGCCAAATTTGCGATGTTTACGGACCAAATGCGATGAGTGATTCGTTGGTGAGAAGATGGGTCCGACAGTTCAAAGGCAGGCGTAGTGATGTGCACGATGAAGAACGAAGTTGGCGTCCACCTTTGGTTACAGAAGAACTGGTTCACGCGATTGATGTTCTTACATCTCAAGTCTTTCCTTGGCGGTCATCACTTCACCAATGACGACGAGCTGAAAGAAACTGTTTCCAACTGGTTGAAGACACAGGCGGCAGATTTCTATGAAGAAGGTATACAAAACCTTGTGCCACGCTATGAGAAATGCCTGCAAAATTTCGCCAGTTATGTGGAAAAGTAGTTTAAGAGTTGTAGAATTTTGTGCAATAAAAATTTCTTCTGTATCTGTGTACAATTTCATTTTATTACCAAACGGAACTTACTTTCTGGAAGCGCCTCGTATAAACATTGGTCGAGCAACAACACTACCGAAAGATTTAATTAAATTAAAATTTAGCCTAGGCCGGAAATGACAATTGCCATTTTTGGTTACAGCAGAGACGATGAGTAATTTAAGTTTTTAAAAGTTTTTTATGTTGCTTTCATTAACAACATGTTACTGAAAAAAGGTGGAACTTTTTTTCAGCCGTAAAGTTTATCGATATTTGTCAACTATCAAATGCAACTAAATGCAAACTTAATTAATGTATTGTTCTAATTAATTTGATAGCAGTTGCTTAGCTATTGAATTGTGGACATAACCTTGAATTTCTTCTAATGATATCTCTGATAGCTGTTAGTTTGCGAGCGAAGGCGGACACGTGACACCGTTCTCCAGCCAATTGTTATCGAGGCGAGTGAGTGAATGAGCACAGGAAATTATATAGTAGAAGTGTGATACACCTTTACTCCAATGCATATATTCTCACCCCCTTCCGGTAAATTCAAAGAAAACAATCTTTTAGAAAGTTAAATGTTTTCAGAACATATACCACTTCAATTTTGATTTGATGTGTAAGTTTTATTTCGTGAAGCAGGTGACGAAGTTACGGACTGAAGAATTTGTAGAGCATCGTGTCGGCCTGTGTACAACTGGAAATCATTAGTAATCTTTGGTGTTGATATAACTGTTTCTCGAATTACAACTACGTGTATGAGCGCTGAGCTTTAACTGTTCATTACTTTCTAAAACAAATACACTATGGAATGTACATATTTTGTACTGTTAATGTAACCACACCTCAATTATTTAAACACATTTCTAAATGAAGCCCACGATCTTGATCCAAAACTATAATCATATCATGTTTTTTGTGATTTAAATACTTCATAATCTTGTGAAGAATATCTTCCGAAGGAAAGGTCACAAGTGAGTAAGGAGTAAAAATACGGAAAACGTACTAACTTCCTTCTTACAAAACGAATTCGTCATAAATTTACTAAATGTGCTGTTTTCAATCAATTTACTATCTTACTTACACCAAGGAATATTATATACTGGTAATTGCTTTCATTGTTTGCTTTCGATTCAATTAACAAATTATAACACCCTGTGTTTGCTCTGAACTAACTATGTTTAATTAGACTTTAGAGAATCATTTGCAATGTTTCAAAGATTTTGTACCGATGAGTCTTTTAAAGATATACTAGTGACATAAGAAGAAAGACACACTTTTCCATTAACATGTAGAGTGGGAGATTTTTCATATTTTTTGGGAACATCAGAGAACCAAGAGAATCTTATGACTGATACAATAGTTTTTTCTAGGCCATGGAAGATTCCAGACTTTTTTACTTATTTTTTAATGAATTCCTTCCAACATCTTGTGATAAAAATAAAAATTTTAGAGTGTATGAACAATTTGTCTAAAACCAAATTTTATCTTACTGAAAAACTCATTATTTCGTTGATGTGCGTAGCTACAGCATTTTCTAAGTTGCGTTTTAGAATTTCTTCATATGCTGGTATAACTGGTGCAGGTATGTAGTTTTCACTTTGTCAGTTATCGCCTTTCTTATGTGAGGAGTAAATTGTTTATTGAATCCGTGAGATGTGCCAATATAAAATTTTGAAACCCATAAACAGAGAACCTGAGAAGAAAGTCTCAAATATGTTTGACCGTTAGTGCTACTATTATTTGTCTTCTACCGTTTATCTACAGTAGCAATATAGTTCAATAATTGAAAACAAAGGTGAAGGAGCATAACGACGTTCATATTTATTAAACGTAATCCGATTTAAAGAAATATAACTTTGGAAAAGAAAGTCTTAATATGCAAGATCAAATTAAATCAGTTTTGTATCAGGAATTGTGATAGCTAGGAACAAAATTTCAAATAACTTCAATTGTTATCATATTTTTATATAGCTATAGTCTTCAAAAACAATGGTAGAGTTACTTAAAAACACACGCACATTAGGAGAGAGAGTTAGGGAGACATAGACTTGTGCCAAAACAGCTTCAGCAGATTAATAAAAGATGAGGGTCCATTTAAATATAAATTTGTTATGACATTTAAAAATTTAATTATAATTTTTAATAGATTTCCTGTATAGCAAGATGTATATGGCAGGAATAAAGAAATACTTTTTGTGAAACGCTGTTGTGGCACAATAAAAATTTCTGGTTAGTCAACTTTGCGTTAAGTCGTGTAGTGGAAATTAGAAAGACTGCTACTACAACAGATGATTTTAAATAGGTTGCTACTAAAGTGCACTTTAGAATACACATTACGTGACTGTCGGAATACGTGCACAGCGTTTTTTAATCTAACATCGAGGTAAAGGGGGCCAGAAATCGCATTAAATCCCTGGTTGCGTTTTGACTCGAGATGATGAATGGGACGCCTCCGATAGATATCTTTTGACTTCTCCGACGAGGAACCAACGTCGATTCGAGTTTGTCCGATCACAACCCGGGGCGAGATTTACGGCTGCTGTACGGCTGGTTTCTGATCAGAACTGGAGCAGGTCAATTATTGTGATTGCGTGCTTTGAGGTGCCGCCTTAGTCCTCACACGTCCTGCCCGTACTAGAGTCGGATCGGGAGGAAAAGAAACCCTCCCTAACTAACGGCATTCGTTCTCGCCTGTGGCCTTCTGTGAAATGTGCAATAAAGACGGCAGAAGCCCTCATTACTCCTTTGATCTGTAAAAATGTTACCAGGTGTGTCTTGTAATTGGAAAGCTACAATGCTCCTTTACGACCAACCAATCCAGAGAAAAGGCGGTAGGTTTTTTCATTACTGGAAGGAGCCTCTACATCAAAGGAACATTGTAGTCTGCATTATTAATGAATCCATCGCAATATTAGCAACACAACTTGCCGTGGAACAAAGAAATAAAATACTTCTTATTAGTTTTGGTCGAGTCGAAATGTAACATATGAAATAAGGAACTGTCTTACTAGGTTAGATATCTCTTCGGTCTATTTAATATTTTTCCGGTCCCCATATTATTTATACTTTTAACAAAGATCTTTTATTTATATCTGAAATTTTTTTTGTATTAAGTCAAAGCAACTTTACTGCCATTAAGAATCATTAACGACGTTTATCTTTACATTCATTATTAATTAAATCTTCCCTTGCACATCAGCCAATAACTTCAAAAGAATTTCTAAATGCACAATTGAATGATGCACTTTAGATACCAAACATATTAACAAACAGACTGACTGACTGATCAACTTGGCCACGCAATGCTATGGAATGTACTTTTTTTAAAAAAATGAACGTTCCAGAAGATGTTAGGAATGCCCTAGGATTTTCATCTAAATTAAAAAGGCCTCGAAAATGGCAAATGACCAGTAAGACATTCTCAATTTTCTCGAAATCATTCATTTAATCCAAATAGTTGATTGATGCATTATTGAAGAAATTATTTTAAATATTAATAGAAATTATTTGAATATTTTGAAAGTGGTTTGATTAAAACAAATGATCTGTATTACCAAGTAAAATGCCTTACAATTATCTTTGAGTCCCTTCTTACTTATTAAATGGTTTAACAATACTTTTAATATAATTTAAGTGGGTAAAGGTTAGTGAGCTCGTAATGACATGGTGACAGTCTTGTTATTGCAAAGCATTCCGCCCATAACTTTGCCGCTTGAACCTTAGCCGGTAATCTTACCACGTGTAAGGGCCCTACAGTTTATCGTGGAATCCAAACCACGGAATCGTTCTGGCGTACTTCACGTTACACAGAAAGCTGTGCTAGAAGTGAAGGTCGGATTAAGACCATTGAAAATCTCCTCCGACACAAGGATTCGAACCTGGGACCTACCGATCTGCAGTCAGACGCCTTTATCACTGAACCACCAGACTGCTCAATTTATGCAAGTGGAAATATAAATATTACACTATAAGCTTCCTTACAGAAGATAGAAAGAGGACAATACTGTTAGCAAACATACTGATCCTTATGGTTCACAATCATAGAAAGTACGGTTTACGACGGAAATATTTAACGACAAGGGTTTCACTTAGTGGCTCCAGTTAGTTGACCAAGGCACACGGGATTGTGTTTTATCGGGTTTGGAGTGTTTTAAAAATAATGCTTCATGCCATGCTGTTAGTTTTCATGCTATCCTAATTTGTTTTAATATTGTCTTTTGATATTTACTTAAGGATTAATTACGTGAAGTTGCCAACTACTTTTTATCTGGGAGCCTCTAATATGATGGATCACTCACATCGGCAGCACAATACGTATATGAGACACCTTTTAAGCTGTCGAGCCCGGCGACTCATTCGGTAGTTCACGGCCTCTGCAATCATAAGACACCACGTTTGAGTGTGGCAGAGAAAGCTAACATTTTTTTTCCGAATTTGATCAATATTCAGGTCTTTGTTACAAACATTGTTCGCACTTCACCCAAATAGTTTTGAAGATAGTAAGCAATATTTTCACAAAATAAGAGAGCATCATCTACTTGCTGCAATTAAACTTGAAGTTAATGTTTGCTTCAACTCAATCTTCATACCAAAACAAAGATGATAGTGCTAGGCGATACGAGCAAACAAGAATTTTCCTAAATGGTTTTCAGCAAAATTATCATAGACAGCAAAATTGTGTATTCTTTTTAATATGATTCAAATTAGCTATGATGTAATTACCAAAGTTATATTCCTGTGTAACTTTACTCCTAAATGAATAACTTCTTTAAATCCTTATCCTTTCTTAGGTCCATTTAAATACAAGAACGAATATCTTAATTGTAAAAATTGGTATTAAGAGACCCAAATGCGTTATTGTTTTGCCAATCAACTACATTCTGTCATTTTTTGGTTCGTATAAATCGTCGTTGATGATTTTCGATATGCTGTCATAATGCATACCCTCAGTATCACCTCTTCCTTTGCTATGTAGGTCAGGTGAAACAAAATTGTGTTATTAAAAAAATATCGTTATTAAAAAAATTGAATCAGATTAAGAGCTTTAACAGATTAACAAACTATTAAACTAAATTTTGTGTGTTTTTTTGTAGATTTAAAATTTTGTAAAGTCAATTTACCATTACATAAATAATCGTCTACAACAACAAACCACGCAGATTCTGTTACAAAACCTACAGCTCTCACCAGTCTCAATAAACTGGCGTTTACAAACAAACTTTCTAAATAATGGAATATATTTTAAAACAAAGACGAAGAAAATGAAAATAAATTACCTTGCGCAGTAAACAAGAAAGGAAATTTAATTAACTCCATTCCTCATAAGCAGACAACTTTCATTTAATTTTTATTATTAAACATCCCGTTACTGTGTTTTCAAATATTTCGTCATTGGAATAAAGACGGGGAGACTAGAAGCCAGTTTTTACCACAAATGGACTGAGAATTCCAAATACTAAAGCTCCGCCAAAATCGTAATATTTCACTAATACTGTGTTTTATCTACTCTGCTGAATGTTGAGCAAGTAAAAAATAAGAAAGTAATTTTACGGCAGACGCTGAATGAGAAAGTTAGCATTGCTCTTTGAGGTTGAAGCAACTCTCAATGGCAACGGATTGACGAGGTGCAACATCGCGAAAGTCAGCGAAAAATAATCGTTTCTCTGTAAACGAGCTTTGTACCATCAAATCTTTATTATTACCATGCGTAGATAACAAAATTAAAGTAGCCAAGGATTAAATAATCGCTATTTGGAAAATCGTAGCTTTCGAATTATTATTATTATTTTTACTCATTTCCTCAGATTGACACAATACCACAGGACTTTTTTCGGATTCCGTAGCTGAAGTTAAACGGAGCCTTATTGCTGTCCTTAAGTCACAGTTCTATAGTTCCTAAACGGAATATATAGTATAGCTGTAAAACTTAAGGATTTCGTTAACCCTAAATTTAAATTATATTCTGAGAGCTCTCGTCCAAATAAATTGGGTCAAAAAAAATCTGTAGGGTGTGGGTATTGATGTTTACAACTCGTGAAGAACAAGAGTAAGATGTTATATATGGTTTTTTTTACCCACTTTTACTGAAAAATATAGATGTGAGTGATCGTAAAAGTTATAAACTTTAGATTAGTTTTCTTACCACATGTATTTCAAAGATACTTTCACCTTTAATGTTCAAATTCCTTTTAAATATCTGTCATATCCTGCATTTAAACGGCAGATACTAAAAATACTTAAATATAGTATAACTTGTAAATTGTGGCAGGAGTGGCGATGTGACGCGGCTTTAAAAGGACGTGACTTGGAACCAATTAGCTAACCTTAAAATATCTCACGCGCTGATTTTTGTGAATTAGAGTACAGAGTCTCGACTGGCACTTGGTTTGTTAGTTTTGGGCTCTGGCCTCGTGTATTCTTGCTGTTTCGCCCCAGTAGATTTGCTATAACCGGCTTCCACGCCTAATTAGCTATTCCTCTCCGTATTCTTCTTCGTTCCAATTTCAGCGCCGTATGAAAACCGAGTTCCAGGAACAAAGTATCGTAGAGCTGCCGAGGCCAGAGGAGGTTTCCATGTTGTAAGAGACGTGTGGTTTCTCACAATTACTACAATTATTAATTTTGAATCTGAGGTGGATTAGATGAATTTTTTTATTTCATATTGCTTATACTGCGAAAAAAAATTTAATGCGATTAGATTTCTGTTATAATATTCTTGAATTAAAGTATTGAAATGAACTGCAGCGCGTCCAGCTATTTTCTTATACAATTTTTTCTGTATTAAATGCGCAACAATATTACGCTTATTATTGTCTGTACTTTGTTGTTTCTTTGTAACTTGATTACATTTTTGTGTTTCATATTTGGCTAAGAGATTTTTCATTTTATTCATTTCGTTTTAGGATTTATTCTAATAAACCTACAGATTGAAAAGTCTTTATCTAAAATTTTAAATTAGCATAGATGTATTAGATTTTAATACGAATATTTACGATCTAGGAACTGCCGAAATGAAAAATGTGTGTTTTTTTTCATTGTTGGTTTATGGTGGGACGATAACTCCTTTGCTTCTCTACGGATATCGATGATAATTTAGTTTCAGACTTATCAACTTTCGATACGATTAAATGATTGTGTTTATAAGCATATACCTGATACGGTTTTACTTGATACCCATGACTATAGTAAAGATGTCGACTGTAAATTTCGTATTCGTCCATGTAGCATAATACATTTTTCTCTGATATATTCCTTGTCTTTTTAACTGCTATTAACAGAGTTAGACCTAAAGTTTTGTGCTCTCTTGTTAGTCGCAACGAAGATTTGAATGAATCTTTTTTTCTTCACTTCTTATTTGATTTACTGCCATGGAATGGTTTCGCTTCTCATCAGGATATTTGTTTATTTCATCATTATTATTGCCAGCTGCTTCGTAGACTACATATTTGACTTAATCCAGTGTTTGATCTTACGTTTAGTTCCTTCTTCAAGCAGCTCTGTCTATTAAGTAATTGACTAATTCCGGCCATAGCCGAAATTTTAAAGCTTAAATTGATTTTGTATTTAGTAGTTTTAAAACATAAACTTCTTATCAACAAGATCTGTGTTCCAAACGTACATTCTCATGAAGAATGATTAATATTTGATTTCATAAAATTGTATCGTTAAAGGCTCCTTTTAACGATGCTAATCTGTGTTTGGCATCATTCTTCTATCAACTGTCTTCGTAATTTAACGTTCTAAATAACAGAACTCTTTTACTTATCCACGTATTGTAGTTGTATCTTTATGTTTAGTCTGCTATTATTGTTTCTAATGCGCTTAGAGACATTTTCCTGCTTCCTATTTAACTGTTTTCTGTGCTGTACCTGTTATCTCTGAACCTTAAAACTAAATACGTCGTTCCATATCTTTGAGTATTACAATTTTACAATATTAAAATAATTTTGAAATATGTATGTGATGTCGATCTGTTGGTAAGACAGTTTTGTACTTGTTAGTTTCTACTTTCTCCGGTAGTTTCAAAAAAAATATTTAGTTTTACTGACATATAATCTAATTTTGCTTCATTTTATATAGTTTTTTTATTTTCCTTCAACACTATGATCCAAGTCGAAACATACTTTACTTGTGCGTTAATAAGTTATGCATGTTGTTTCCTCTTAAACTTTATTACATGTTCGTCTAAATAATTTACATGATTTTTGGTCTTTCTGTATGTTTTCTGCCCCGATAAATTAATTTTAATATTTCTTGTAACCCAGAATTTTTTGATGTCTCCCTTCTTGATGACGATGCAAATTGTATCGAATATTGAATAGGTAATTCATGGAAGGAGCTGAAACGCTCAATTTTAAGAGTATCACTAAAGGACATTTACCCAGAATGTAAAATATTAAAAAAAAATCTTGATGAAACAGGGATGCTGTAACGGAAAATTTATAGTGTTACAAGGAGTTGCATTAGGCTGACCAACTAGTTACCATATGTTTTCCGTGAAATTTGGATAAGAAATTTTATGTAATTATGTCCTCACCGATTTTTGTTCATATCCGAGTACTAGCCACGTGATAACGGCAATAATAACAAAATTAATAATGCTGCGAGGTTTGAAATTAAGAGTAATTTGTGGAAAAGGCCTCAGGACGAAACAAACAAACAAACAAACATGTTACATAAAAGTTGCAAAATTTGTATTCAAAATTTTTTTCGTCCTCAGTAGAGAAACTTGAATGTTATTGCTTATATCAACCTTTCTTGTTTTACATAATTTAATTTAGTTTTCTCACTTCCTCATTTCACAGCATCGAATCAGAGAGTTTGGTAGAAAATGGATAATTTTGTCATATAAACATAAGTGTAATCTCAATTTTTGGTACAGTGTGTTTGTGATGTGCCTTAGATCGCAAATATTTATAATTTACCCGAATTCTTTCAATTTAACTCAGCGTTAAATGTGAATTTGAGAAGTCACTAAGCCTTAGTCGAAGTCTACAGCAATCAGAATAGGCAGTGAGAACCCGAACTCATGGCTTCTGAGTTACTTCTGCTTTTCAGACCAAATAAATGTATGAAGGTCCTTTAAGATTTATATTGCTAGTAAAGAATGGTAGTATGATATTGGTGTGATAGGTTGAGGACCTTTCAGGAGTTACAGAACAAGGAACAAACGACCAGAAAGATTTATTTGCTCGAAAAAAGTTATTGATGATATTGAACTTATTGTGTTTTGAAGTCGCCCTCTCATCCAGAATTATTCGTCACTTCTTTTCCAATAGAAATAAGGGCGTGGTTGACACCGGTATCATTAGCGACCCTATCTGTTTGTATTCCTATCGAAAAGACACAGGCCTTTAATGAGCTGCTGAATATGCCAACATGTCACTTTTTCGGAGAGAGAATTTTAAATCACAAGACAAAATTAAAATGCTGCTGTTCCCTAGAGAAGCATGCTTGTACGTCCTGATTGCTTTCTGTTCTCCAGCCTAATCGGATTGGATCCAGTAAGAAACGATGGTTTCACGTCAGCGCCAACTTTTATTGATTGACTGCATGGACGAGTCAACCGTGTTGCATTAGATATTTGTTTTACGTCCTCCGTTTACTTCGTACTAATGGTAAGGAGGAAAAGAGTATATCACCGAATTTTATGATTTCTCTTGGTAAAATAAAAACTCAAATGAACTAAGTTAAGGCAACAATGTGTTCTTTACACATTTTACCGGTTATGAATGAACGTTCACCTTTTCGATCCCGAGACGCAAATAAATATATTACCAAAAAAGAGGGCCACATGAGAAAGTTACTAAACACTGGTAATAGTAACATACTTATCAATTTTTTTTATTCGCAATATGAAGTTGGAATGAAAGATTCTGGACTTCGAAATATATACCAAACTTGGCAAACTACGAAATAAAATTATTCAAAATTTGTGAAGTTTAGCATTCCATACATTAAGTATAAAATTCTTACTACAGTCTGTACCTAAAACATACTGTACAAAATAATTCATTCCTGAGCGCTGGCTTTTAAAACTATCTTCGTATTCGTTTTCTTAAATCATGGCTCTAACCAGAAGTGAGACACGATAAACTTCCGATGGATGGATCAGAGATAACTATGCGAAAGAAGTGTAAAGTATTCAATTAAGCATCATCACTGTTAGACATTTCCTTTTTTTTTTGGGCCGTCCAGTATATCCCCTCCTCTTTCCTGTGCTTAGTTTTGAAATCAAGTACGCTATATATAATACACTCGAACTTATTATTTAGTGAACGATGCCAACACACAAGTCACAACTGGAAATTTATAAGAGCACTAGTGTAAGCCCGTGACCGTTTTTTGCGTATCGTCACGGATCTAGAATAGTTCCAATCTTTAGGGTCAAAGATTATAACAGGTTGACCTGATCTGACCAAATATGAACTTGACTGTGTTTCACTCTTAGGGTGAATAAAATCTCTTGAGCTTGAAGAACTCAGAAGGATTAATGGACGTAGGTATTAAACACGAACAGGGACGATCGCACTAACGTATAATTGTTTCAAAGGTTAGACTCGAACTTGCTTAAATACAAACTTCACTTATATTTGACCCATAAAGTTCACTCTGCAAAATTCCTGTTTGCTTCGAAAGCATCACGTTGTTGTTGTTGTTGTTTTTTTAAAAAAAATTGAAACTCGCAAAACATACATAACGTAATTAATGGTCATAGTATCTGTAACGGCCAGAGAACTTAACACATATTCCATATTATTAAACAGTTGAGCAACTCTGAAGAAATGTATTACCAGAATAGTTGATTCGGCAACATATTTGGTCTGATGTCCACTTAAAACAACCTAATAACTCACGTACAGTGAACATGAATAAAGACCATCGATAAAAGTGATCAGTAAAATACCAGAAAAGCAAATAAACTGTAATGCATTAAACTTTGGTCAAGAAACAACATTAATGAGAGTTTTATTTAAATTGAAATTTGTGCTAAGCCGAAATGACAATTGGCATTCGCGGTTACAGTAGAGACCATGAGTAATTTAATTATTTTAATGTATTTTTTTAAGTTGCTTTAATTAGCAATATGTTATTGAAAAGTAGATCAACGTTTTTTCAGCCTAAATATTTATAAGTTTTTTTTAACTATGAAGCGCTACGAAAAGCAAACTTAATGAATGTATTATGGCAATTCATTTGTTAGCAGTTGCTTAGCTATTAAATTGTGGACATAACCACGAGTTTCTTATAATGGTATCTCTGAAAGGCTGGCCCATGACGTCAACAATTGTCGGCCAATAGCTATTGAGGTGAGTGGGTGACCTTACGATATTATATGGTAGACAGTACAGTACTTTAAAGGAGTTTCTGTAGTACAAATTATAACAGATCATACATAAACTGCCTGTGAGAGAAATAAAAAATTAATATATTTATGGTTTTGGTCTTGAACTTTGTAAATTACAGTAATAAAAAGTATCCTATATGTTAACCCGTGGCATTAGCTACTTCGATAAATTTTGTTGAATTTAATTGCAATGGAACCCACGATCCGGTGGCAATTTTCCTAGTCATTTAACTAACCCTTTCTTAATATATTTTATTATTATTTTATATACTTTGATGGATAAATTCCTCCACTCATCTATTTTTGCCATTTAAGAATTTTTCTTTCCCGGCACTTCTTTCATGCCCCTCCTGTCTTCCAATGACTCCCAATACAGCTCATTAATCTAATCAATTATTGACTTATTCCAGCGGTGATTTGCAGAAATAAATCTTTTCACGCCGTCCAAATCCTGTATCTGATACCCGAAATGTTGGTACGACCAAACTATAGCAGCATATTCATGCCATGCATTACCAAAGTTTGTTAATGCAGTTCCTCACTTCTCACCACCTCTACAGTAAATAAAAGATTATTCTTTTCATACCATCTGTCCAATATTTCATGCCCATTTAAGTTTACATTTGAATGTTATGCCAAGATATTTACATTTAAAACCTTCAATAAGCATTTTTTTCCCACCCTATTATCATAAACAACATTCCGGTTTTTTTTATTTGTGTATTTAATAAGGTGATGCTTCTATTTATTTTCATCTCTTGTGGAACTATCCAGCTAGATGTCCATGCAGCTGTTCAGTCTTCTCCCGTTTTGAACCCATTAAATAACATTGTGTCATCTGCAAACAAACTAACTTCTTATCGTAAACTATCAACACAATCATTAATTAGAATAACGAATAGCAATGGTAACAATACGCTTCTCTGTGGCACTCCCATTTTCACTTCTTCTTCGTTTCCTACTCTAACGTTTAGCATTCTTTTAGTAATTTGTCTGCCAGAAAATATTGCTTTCATCCACTCCACTAGTTTTTACCTTATTTAGCACCATTTAATGGATCACTTTGCCAAATGCCTTTGAAAGATTTACTGTTACACTACCAATTTGGCCTCCCTTGTCTACCTTCTTTTTATTCAAGGATTAGGCATTAATGCCTGTCCCGTATTCACTTTGTATACTGATACCAAGTCTTCCCAGGTCTACCAAGGTCTCTGGAACTGCATTGTCCGAAGTGAATCCTTTCTTCACCCATTCTTTTAATCTGCTGCCTCCACGATTATCTGTTTTTTCCTACCAGTTCGTCTATATTCTATATACCAAATTCTTCCAGAATTTCTTAACTTCTTATATGGTCTTGTTTGTGCGATATTTCACCTTCCTCAAAAATCTCATTTCAGTCGTGTAAATATTATTCTTATCTTTTTTGCTCATTTCATCCGAAATATCTTGGTTATAGCTTACAGCTATTCTATCCATGTCAATCTTCTACTGTTCAGATTATTCTCAATTTTTAACCCTATTTCATACCGTTATGTCATCGACAAACAAGTAAAATTCTGACAGTAAACTATAAACATTCATTAGAAAGACGAATTGTCCGAGAACACTACACTGAGGGTCTCCCACGCCTCTTTTGATACTGGATTTCGTATTCTAACGCGATGTATTCTACCTTTTAAGAATTATTCCACCGAGAGTGGTGGGTGACTGGTTAACGCTATGGCCTCGCATTCCAAAGGACGCGGTCTCGAATACCCGTACGGGCATCCAGATTTGGGTTTTCCATGGTTTCCCCAAATCACTCCAGGCAAATGCCGGAATGCTTCCTACAAAATGCCATGGCCGAATTTCTTCCTATTCCTTGTCCCCAGTCCCATCCCGCCTCTAATGACCTCGAAGTCGAAGAGGCGTAAAGCCATAATATTAAAAAAGTATTCTACCCCATCAAGTAACTTTTTCACCCACACGAATAGTTTTAAACTTATTTTATGACTCAGTTTGTCAAATGCGTTAGAATGATCTAGTGCTACACTATCAACTTGGCCTCCCTTGTCAAATTCATCCGAAATATCTTGCTTAGAGCCTAACACCTGAATACCATTGCCAAAAGCCAAGTTATCGATTCAGAACTGTTTCTTATAAATATTTTTGATGTAGTTACATATTATTCTCTCCATCATTTTGCCTGATGTCAAACTAATAGGCCTGTAATTTACAACCCTATTTGTAATTTTTCCTCTATGAACCGATGATTCTTTCGCTCTTTTCCTGTCGTCTGGTATGTAGATAGACTATAGACTCAATCTAAATAATATTTCAAGGTATTAGCTACACCGGTGCCCTTGAACGTTTTATCCCACTTAGTTCCTTCATAATTTCCCGAGGATTTATTTAAAGTTTTGCAGTTTTCTCATTAATGCTTTATATGGATACACTTCTTTGATTTAGTCCCCCCTCCCCCCCCTCCCCTATCCCAGGATGATAGTCCCTAATTGCCTCATTAAACCAGTCACACGAGAACGTTTAGTGGTTCGGATTCCACGTTACACTCTATGTCTAACCACGACATAGGCTAAATGCAGGGCAAAACGAAACTCTACTACCAGATTGCAAGATCAAACTTTTATTTTTACCGAAGATGCATATTTCCTCATTGGTTGAAGCAGATGATCTGTCCCTATTGAGCAATATACTATATACGGTTCATCGAGATGTACTATTCTCCGTAGTTTCCCGATGTGACCTGACCATGTTAGTAGACTGTCCACCTTCACGCCGAGGTAATACAGAACCGATGTAAATCGGTGGTTAAGCCATCTGACGGGATCTGTTTGGGTAGGTATTTTTCAAAGGTTCTTAACCCGATCTTCACATCTGACACAGCTTGCTGTGCAATGTGAAATACGCAAGAAAATTTGCGCGGTTCGGCCTCAACGTTAAATTGTAGGTCCCCTTTACCCGGGATAGGTTAAGGCAGTGTTTCTCAAACTGTAGTTCGGGGACCACCTGTGGTCCGTAAAGAAAGGATAAGTTGTCTAGATAGTCCACAGGTAGAATATTAAAAATTTAATTCTTACTGAATTAAATTTATCATAACACAAAATAAATTGAAAAAAACTGTTCGCATAAAATAGATAAAGTATTATGTGAGTACAGGCCTTAAACTAATAAATAAAATTTGGAAAATCTCCAAATATTTTCTAAGAACAGGTAAAAATATGGTATTTATGCAAAGACTATTTTTTCCAGCTGGCATCAAAGAGAGTGGCGTTCCTTTAATGATTAAGTTAATAACTGTTTTACAGATGCCTTTAGGTAGGAGTAGGTGTTAACGAATCACGATTCGTGTCAATAACAATTGGTAGGATTGGTTAATAATAAATTTGAACCAATATCTTCCCTAATGTAAAGCTAGAGGGTTACCGCTCATCCACCAAGTTGGTTGCTTTTTCTTGTCTGGTAAACATTTCTTTGATAGTTTATCAGTGAACAGCAATCAGAATTGTCGAAATCATTGCAAGAACTAGCTCTAACAACAAAACTACTTTTAATACACAACTGTAAAAGTTAAACTGTATAAAATCCTATAACATATCATCAACAATATCAGATATTATTCTCCTCTTCTTGGACTTACTGATTAGGTTTTACCTGTACATTCTGACAATTTTCAACATCTTTTCTTCGGTTTATTAGGGGCGTTATCGTGGTACTAGGAATGATTGTTCGTTTTAACTAATCCGTTTAACCTGAAGGACCAGGATACCATGTATCAAACCGAGCCTGGTGGGTGAGCGGTAACGCTCTGACCTCGCACTCGGGAGACCGACGGTTCGGATCCCTGTCCAGCCATCCAGATTTTGGTTTTCCATGGTTTCACCAAATCACACGATGGAAATGCGGGATAATTCCTTTAAAGACCATGGTCGAATACCTTACGTTTGTTGTCCCCATTCCTTACTCGCTTTTAATGACCTCGACACACTAATCGAAGTACATTGCTCAGCCACAATGCAGCTTTTACTTTCATGGACGTGGTAGTCGTCTTCACTGCTGATCTGGTAAGAGGTCGCACTCGTATAACCCCTGTTTTATTCTCCTGACCCATCGGGACACCACGGATCCTTTGCGTGTGGTAAAATACCCCTTTAGCTGTCATAAACCATCCACGACTGGCTGGTCGCTATAAAGTTTGATCTGTTTGTTTGTTAGTACTTCCAATTATTTCTTTATCTACAACACTTTTCCAAAGTAATTGAAATTTTAAAATATAAAGATTTACAGTAATCATTTTAAAACTATATAAAAACGTATCAAATATATATGAGACCACTCTGGTTGTCATCTGCTTACACAATTCAGTATACTTGTTAATATATGCGGTATTGGGCAGATAAATATCTGTAGCAAACATACTTATATACAGATTTAAACTCTGATGGGAAGTTATCAAATGTGTTCCTAAACGTGCTAGATCCGTCGAAATATTGAAAATCACATTCTGTGTGAACACAGAGGTTAGTTTCTTATGTTTTTGTTATTTTTTTCTTATCGAATCTCTTGACCATTGAAGCGAAGAGCAAGGGAGTTTCTCCACTAATAAAGTTCTCCCCTCTTTGGTTGAACGCAAGACTTAATTTCTGATATTAAAGGTAAAGGATTTACACATTAATTTTAGGAGAGGGGTTCATTTAGTATTTTAAGAAAAATTGTCTCATATTTAGTAATTCACAAATTACTACAATTTAAGGAAGCTGCTCAAGTAATGGGCAAGCAACAATCTTAACAAGATGCCAGGCATAAATGCTGAACTTTAAAAGCTATTCTTCGGTTCAAGTCCGGAACTTGTGCGAAAGGCCTTCCTCTAAGGATGGTTTCCTTAACCGGCAGTGGCACTTGGGAAAGAAGCCTGGATTAATGATCAGACTCCGGCCGGGCTGTAACGGAACGATCCATTTTTCACAGTTTCTGAAAAATCGGCCTTCTCAGATGGAATACATCATCATCTCCCTGCGCACTCTAACAAAGACGGCACCCGGCACCATATCCTTCGAAAAATTATCCTTCCCTTTGTCTGTTTCCAGTAAAGGATGGAAACTGTATTGTTTATTTACAGCTCAAAATTAAGTGTTGAGATATTTACTTTTGAAGGCGGTAAATGCCTGTTATTCAGATGCACAGAAAAAGAAGATTTATTTTGCATTATCTAACCGAAAAATTAAACACACTAACATGCGTGGTAGATGCGTATGTAAGACGCCTAATATTAACCCTGTGTAGGAGAAAGTGTGTACTAATCATATTAACTAAATTGAATAAATATTGGTCTTTCACTTAATAATCTAAAGCAATAGTAACAACATATCACCTCGATTTTAAGTAACAAATTATTAGTTTTAAAGCCCTTTTAATGCATAGTGAATTCCGAAACGCACTAAATTTCATTTGTAAGCAGCAAAGAAAGCGTATTTTTGTATCGCTTTATAATTTGTAGATTCTGAAACAAGGATTGTAAATGATTATCCCCAATAATTTTTTTGTATATGCTTTATATTTACATCTATTGTACTCGTATGATGGACTCAGATATATATGTTTACATTTCGAACTTCTAAAATTTAACGGCACACGCTATATCTTAAATAATTAAACATTTTAGACGGTTGACTCGCTGAGTACTAAAATGTTTGTTTCATTTTATATTGTTGAGATTGCGAAAACTATTCGGAAAGTGAAAACTCGTAGCTAGGAATAAATTTAAGGTGATTTACGTTGATACTTAGATCAACCAAAATAGGTGAAATTTTGACCTATGAAGAGATATTCTATACGGCTCGAACATCTACTAAGTTACTCGTAGGTAGGAATAAATTTAAAGAGATTTACGTTGATACTTAGATCATCCAGATTAGGTGACGTTTTGACCTTTGAACAGATATACTATATGACTCAGAACACCTACTTAGTTATACAGAACAAGATACAAAATAAATTGGACTACCAACGCTGAATTTTCGGTGGATTATATAATGTACAGTTGCATCAAAATAATTAATTAATGCACCAGGATTATTGGCAATACCTTATTTACATTAAACAGCATTAGATTAATTAATTATCCTGCTTTGTTACAGTGAAGTTTGGCCGTGGGTGTTATGGCGCTGCTACCCCTAGTGGTAAGAGTTTTTAGGTGATTTTAGGTAAGCTTATGTTAGTATGGTACTGACGTTTATCTTTTATAAATAGACTACTCACAAAGATTATTACAAAGTTTATATTTTCCGATAGAAACAGATAGAAACACTTTGTTCAGTGAAGATTTTGTTTAGTGACTATTCACTGCCGATAAAATGTTAATTCCAACAAATAGTTAATAATAGGCATTGGGTAGAAATAGCCCTACATAGTGATGATAAACATGGTACCCCTATTTTTTGTTTTTCTCTTTCTTATTATTATTATTATTATTTTTTTAGAAAAATATATACTATATTCAACATTATTCGCACTAACCATTTCACCAAAATTTAAAAGTTTCAGTCAAATGCTGCCAATTAATTGTATTTGTCTCAAGGTATGAACTAATACAGTTGACTCGCCACGCTAAAGCAAATACAAAAGTGCAAATTTGATTCTACTGTGATACTGCAAACAATACTCAAACGATGAAAAGTTCTGTTCCAGTCACAGAATGAATTTAGTTCGACGAATATAAACCGGAAATTACGATTACGGCTTTTATTAAATAGAGGATTGTCGTATGGTACGTTGTAATTATACACTCAAGAGCCAAAGAAACTGGTACACCTGGCTAATATCGTGTAGGGCCCTCGCGAGCACGCGAAGTGCCGCAACACGACGTGGTATGGATTCGACTAATGTCTGAAGTAGTGATGGAGGGAATTAACACCAAGCATCCTGCAGGGCTGTTCATAAATCCGTAAGAGTACGAGGGGTGGAGGTCTCTTCTGAACGGTACGTTGCAAGGCATCCCAGATATGCTCAATAATGTTCATGTCTAGGGAGTTTGGTGGCCAGCGGAGGTGTTTAAACTCAGAAGAGTGTTCCTAGAGCCACTCTGTAGCAATTCTGGACGTCTTGGGTGTCGCACTGGCCAGCTGGAATTGCCCAAGTACGTCGGAATTCACAATCGACATGAATGGATGCAGGTGATCAGCCAGGATGCATAAGAACGTGTCACCCGTCAGAGTCATATCTACAAGTATCAGGTATCACATGTTACTCCAACTGCACATGTCCCACACCATTACAGAGTCTCCACCAGCTTGAACAGTCCCCTGCTGTCATGCAGGGTCCATGTATTCATGAGGTTGTCTCCATACCAGTACTCGTCCATCCACTCGATACAATTGGAAACAGACTCGTCAGACCAGGCAACATGTTTACAATCATCTACAGTTCAATCTCGGTGTTGTCGTGCCCAGGCGAGGCGTAAAGCATTGTGTCGTGAACCCAGCAAGGGTACACAAGTAGGCCGTCTGCTCCGAAAGCCCATATCGATGATGTTTCGTTGAATGGTTCGCACGTTGACACTTGTTGACTGCTCAGCATTGAAATCCACATCAATTTGCTGAAGGGTTACGTTGAACGATTCTCTTCAGTCGTCGTTGGTCCCGATCTTGCAGCGATGTCGGAGATTTGATGTTTTACCGAATTTCCGATATTCACGGTGCACTCGTGAAATGGTCGTACGGGAAAATCCCCACCTCATCGCTACCGCGGAGATGCTGTATCCCATCTCTCGTGCGCCGGCTATAACACCAAGTTCAATTTCACTTAAATCGTGATAACCTGCTATTGTAGCAGCAGTAACGGATCTAACGCCTGCGACAGACACCTGTTGTCTTGTATAGGTGTTGCCGACCGCAGCGCCGTACTATGAGTGTTTACATATGTGTTTGAATACGCATGCCTATACCAGTTTCTTTGACTCTTCAGTGTATTTACTTTGAAGTACACAGTTATTTCTCCGTTTTTACTAAAAAAAAAAGTAAGCGCTTATTAATCCTGCATAGTGATTTAGAGCAGACGGCACACCACCATGACTGACATGACGTAGGATCTTATGCTCTAAAAAAAGGCTGGTGTCTATAATAAAACATACTGTCAAGCTATTTGGTCCATTTTCCATCGACTTATCTTGTGTTACTTTAATCTACTTCCATTGGTTATAAAGATTTTATTGGTCATGAGGTTTATATTACCCACGTGTCCTTTGAATTTAAAACTAAATGTAGTATATCCGGGACATATTTAATGAGTCTTTATATCTTAAGCAGAACTAGTTTACCAATAAACTTTCCAGCAGATTCTTCATCCTCAGACATGGCAAACAGTAATTATTAACCACCATGACAGATGATGCATTATTTTTATAAATTGAACAGACATATATTTGTAACTTTTAAGGATTAAATTTGGATCATCTGTTCCAATGGAACCCTTTCTAATTAAGATCTTATCCTGGCAAGATGTGAACAGGTTTCAAGGGGATGTATCCTCAACACATACCAGATATCAAGGAACCTAGTCCCTTGACAAGCTCCTTGGTTCGGTCCTGCCTCTACTCCCGCAGCAATGCCATTCCATCTTCTGTAGATAGCATCAACCCCGCTTTGTGAACGATAACGCTCAGGTCAGGAATACAAGATTACACAGGATCATATTATCGTCCGATTATTCTAATTTCAGTTTTCCATGGCATCCCAAAATCACTCGGCAAATGCCGGGATGATTCCTTAAACTGGCAGTGGTCGAATTCATTCCCGGTCTCCTCCCCCTCTCCCAATCCTCTTCCGAATGCAATATACAAGACGTTAATGAGCCGTAAAGCCCTATGTCAA
>CM061920.1:66446693-66860321 GCA_031002005.1 Vandiemenella viatica
CTTGTGTTAAAATGTAATTTGGATATCTCCTCTCTTAAGTACTTTTTTGATAAAATGTTCATTCAATTTAAAAAAAAAAAAATCTTCCAAATTTTGTCAAATACATTCCCGCATTATAGGACGGCGTGAATAAAACTACGAATAACTCCACTTCTAGGACGAGTATTACCTTAGATCAAAGTTACCCTTGGAGAGGAAGGTTCAAACTACGTTTGGTACCAATAAAAATCGATTTCTTTTTTATTTGACTACCTCCTGCCCCCCTTAACATAATTTATGTTGCACCAACCTAAATACGAGATATTCGCGGACCGAGCGTTGTGGGTGAGCTGTAACGCTCTGGCTTCACATTCGGAAGGACACGTGTTCGAATCCCCTGCCAGCCATCTAGATCTGAATTTTCCGTGTTTACCCCAAATAACTCCAGGCGAATTCCGGAATGGTACTATTAAAAGGCAATGGCCGAATTCCTTCTCATGTCCTTTTCCGCCTCTAAACACCTCGACGTCGGCAAGACGTGAAACCAAAAGCAAAAACGAGATATTCGCGTAAAGTACGCATTAGCAGAGCTACTAGAACACCTTAGCTAGTGCGGCACAAGCTGGACGGCGGATTGATAGACATGCTTGAACTTCCAGTACATTTGAACTGCTTATCATGAAGACGATCACTCAATATGATAACAGAGTAGAACGCTGCCAGTTGACCGGCGTAGCTTGGCTGTCTTGTTCTGATTCACCGGAAGGCCACATGGAGAGCTTTTTTTTTTTTTAATGGCTTTCCACCCGGTAGGCATTTAGCTAGCTACAGCGGTTTATTTGATCATCCTGTGTATTAATGTATTTTCAAGTGCTTTTTCCATTTATAGAATTGAAAGACAACAGAACAGCCATTCCCTTGGTCTAACTAGAACCGGCGATCCTCGACTTTGTAGAACTAGCAATCAGTCCTGTATAAACAGGTGGTCAGCGTTCACGTCGTGGTCCTTAGAGACCAAATCCGAGAGGAAAAAAGTCAATTGAGTCGTAAACCCATTTTCTTTGAACGTATTCAGTCCAGAAAGATGTCCTGTGACTACTTCTAACTATAAACTACAGTAATTTTAAATTGCATTGTATTTTGTCAGATATTAACATATGTTCAAGAAGTTATTCATCACACATCCACAAAAGTAGTAATTCTTTAATAGCGTGAACTACAATGTCATTAGAAAAACATATACTTGTGAAGGCATGCTGTATGCCAATAATTACGGGGGAAAGCTTAAACAGAAACAATGCTTACGTAATTGTCTCTAGCAACTGCGTGTAAAAGGCGCTTTAACCATGCAGTTTTCATTTTTTTTTCTTTTATTACCATTCACTCCCCGTCAGAAGACCTTGGGGAAGGCTGTTTGAAACATTTTGTTCCGTTCTTCCTCACTGTAGAAGGTACTGATAGTTATTGTTTGAGGGCGTTGATTGGTGAATCGAGGCAGTAGTTCTTAAGAACTACTGCCGTTTTGTTTTTACTCAGAACAATTAGGAAATTGCTTACCTGACGGCTTTAGTGTAAACAAGGTTTGTTTTCTTTGGGTCTTACGCTTCGTCGAAGTCAGGATCGTCAGAGAGGAATGGGGGCAACGAACAGAAAGGAATTCGGCCATGGCTTTTTGAAGGAACTGCATAACTGGGGTGATTTCGGAAACGTGGAAAACAGAAATCTGGATGGCCGGACGGGGATTCGAACCCACGCCCTCCCGAATGCCAGATCCGAGCGTTGCCACTCACCCACCACGCTCAATTATAAATAAGAGAGAAAGAATTAAACTGATAGTAAGTGACATCTTAATAAAAACGTGAAATATGTGCAGAATAACAAAATGTAATCCTTCAGAAAAAATAATTAATTTCATTTTTTTTAATCGTAATTAGAGTTCAAGGGAAACGACTGGGTACAAGGAACTGGAAAAAAATTTGGTGATAGTCTTTTGAGGAACCATAAAGACATTCGCTTCAAATAATTTCGGAAAACTGAGAAATCTGAATGCCGAGACCGAAACTCAATTGCTTTTAATAAATATATAATAAAGGTGACTGTCAACCCAATTGATTTATCGTTCGTTTATTTATTTATCGAAAGTTGAAGGTACTTCAGAGAACGATACGAAACGAGTTCAGCAAAGAAACAAAAAAAGTCATATTCATGGCAGTTAGCATTTATAATATCGTATTTCAAGAGTCAATACCATTTTATATCAGTAATTTCAACAATATAATATTAATACAGTATGTGCTGTCATTTGAGCCACAGGGATCATGGAATCACATAAAGAATGTCTGAAAACGTAATTTAAGAACTGAAGAATGGTGGGATTTTTTTCAGGCTGTATGGCTCGTCGACGTGTAGGTCATTAGAATCGGCAGAGGATGCGGCTAGGAACGGGAAGTTATTCAGCCATGGCCTTTTTAAGGAACCATACAGGCCATCCTGGAGTGGTTTCAGGAAATCACGGAAAAACCGAAATTCGGATGGCCGCACGGGGATTCGAACTTCGTCCTCCCGAATATCAGGAGACTTGAAGTACCGTATTTCTCTCATTCAATTATTCTAAGTTGGACGAGATTTTTTTTGCTTCTGCGAAATGCAAAAATATCGCTATTGCTTTATCACCTTAAATAATCATGCGTTACATATAGGTAACAGTATTAAACAGTTGTGCTGTTATTTTTAGATAAATGAAGCTGCGGCAGAAATATTCACCAGAAACTGTTGACTTTACTTCTCGCTTTTTTATTCGTAGTCAGTATGCAATCTCAGGCCTTAGTACCATCGTACATCCCGTTAAATAAAGAGAACCTGTACACTCATCTCTAACAAGCGCAGGCTATGATTGTGGTCTTTTCCGGACTTTTGGACATAGACGCCAATCACAATTCGCCATATTTGAAATGGCATGCTGTGCCGTATAATTTGCAGATTCTGTGAAGCACGGAGACCACCCAGATTTGCTGATCGTCAAATACAATTCACCTAACAATAATCAGCGATGCCTATTTTCGAATCATTCTTTATCTCTGCCAGAGTATGTGGGTGTGAAATATTCATATCATTTATATTTCCTTCAGTCTTACTGAAACACTAAATCCATAATTTTTCGAAACTTTGTGTATCATTCTCATCAGTTTCTTAACCGATCAAGTGAGTTAATGTACACATTTGGTATAATAAGGAGGAAGCATACTAAACAGTCCAAAGTTTAGTTAAGTTTTAGGGTACCCATTTCCGAAAATTTTGTAACCTGGTAACTGAAGAATTAATTTTATGACTAGCAAAAAACTTTTTGAAAGTTATTTTAGTGACCTTTTCATTAAGTCTAGAGTTACAAATCGAAAAAATTTATTTGAAATTTATGCCTGTTCAATGTTCACTGCTAAGTTTAATTTTTTTCCCTCTTTGTTATTATTACGGTATATAGTATTTCATGTTGTTTACTACGAAATTTTAAACAGAAATATGTTGTTACTGGTCAAAAGAAAAAAAAAACTGTAGCAATTCTATCATTGCCTATTGAGAGGCAGGATTGTGTCACTTTCTATTTAATTTATGTTTTTTCCACGAATTATGCCAAGTGTTTAAAGCAGAATGAAAATCTGCTTAGGAGTTTCATATTTATGACATCAAAGTGATTAAAATTAAATTTATCTTGCCCTTAAGAATTTAAAATTGCCTCGCTATCGTGGGTGAGTGATATCGCCCTGACTGGTATTCGGGAGGACATGGGTTCAAATCCCGTCAGGACATCTTGATTTCGGCTTTCCATGGTTTCCCGAAATCCTTCTACATGAACGATGGGATGGTTCTATTAAAAAGCTAAGGTCGAACTCAGTCCCGTTCCGTATCTCCATAATTTAGGTTGCCTAAAAAGGGGTCTCTGAGACCCTACAGCTCCTAGCTTTACAAACGTGGAATAAAACCTTTAAAGAAATTGTGACAAAACAGTTTTTTTTATAATTGATCAATTTTATCTGAAACCAGATCAATTATCACAAGGTTGTTAGTTAGGGAGTGTAACATAACCGTTGAAATTACGGATATAATTTTAGTATAAATTGTGATCTGAGAAGTAAATGTAATGTCTTTGGTGTTGAGCGATTACTTAGCGCACTTTGAAACAGTCTTGTATTGGCGACGTTAGAGTAAGCTACGGCCAGCGAGAGCTTATATGCCGCGGCCGGGAGCATGTGTGTGTGTGTCGCTTAACCGAGGCTCAGAGTTGTAAGACATTGTGTGGACATTCTGGAGGTATTTTTTGGACTATGAAGGTTATTTTGAATAAACTGGTTTCACATAAACTGTGTATGCTGAACTGTTATTGATTTGGATCACATCGATTGAGTGATAAGTAATTACGGGGCTTGTACTGAATGTTACAATCCTTGATTATCCTCGAACCTGCATTCTTTGGAGAAGAAGTTTAGTTTTTAAGTATCTGCTGGCTGGCTTAGATATTTGTAGTTTCGGAGGAATAAATGTGAGTTAATGTGAAAACTGAAATGCGGTGTATTTCTCAGTACTTTCTACTTGTTTCTCTGACTACAATTCTAATTTATCTAACTAGTAAAGATCAGCAGATTGGCGACCGCACGGCTGACCGAACTTTTTATTATAAGTGTTAATTCATAATTAAATCTGCAAGCTCACAAGAAGCTCACAAGTTGTTCCGTCGTAGTACTTGTTGGGGCTTTCAGATTTAATTATGAATTAACACTTATAAATAAAAAGTTCGGTCAGCCGTGCGGTCGCCAATCTGCTGATCTTTACTAGTTAGATAAATTAGAATTGTAGTCAGAGAAACAAGTAAGAAAGTACTGAGAAATACACCGCATTTCAGTTTTCACATTAACTCACATTTATTCCTCCGAAACTACAAATATCTAAGCAAATATCTCGGCAGGTTCAACATAGTCTTTTGGCGTAATTCGGAAATGAATGAAAACTGGAAGGTATGGATTCCAGAAAGAAGCGTCGACGCACTAATCACTTATCACCATCTTAGCTATGGGCATTTGGACCAAGCAAATGTTATAGGGTTATCAAGAAACTGTTATTTTAATAATATGTCAAGGAGAGTAGCGAAGTTGTTGTCTACATGGACATTTGTCAGAAGACGAAAGTGGACAGTGTACTGAGGAGGGGTGATATGGAATGCATCTTGCCAGAAAGTGTGTTAGAGTTAGTAGCAGTCGACGTGTGTGGCCCAGTGCCGAGATCCAGAGGCGGAAGTCACGCAGATATTGGTAGTTATTGATGTTTTCTCGAAATATGTTAGACTGTACCCTTTGAAAAGAGCGACGGCCAAGGTCATGGCTAGCAAAATTGTGGAAGATTTCATACCTAAAGTAGGAAAACCTCATAAGGTGATTTCGGACAATGCTCCATCATTTTGTAGCCGCAGATGGGTGGAACGCCTTGAGCGAGAAGGAATTGAAGTACTGAAAACATCTTTATATCACCCTCCGGGTAATGTGTCTGAGAGGGTAATGAGAGAGATAGGGAGGTGGCTGAGTGTGTTATTGTGTGGATAACCATCAGAGATGGGCACTGGAGATAGAATCACTTGAACGGGTACTTAACAATTTACCTCATGATTCCACTTCAGTGGTACCATATGAGGTGATGTTTGGCAAAAGGGCTCCACGCATAGTGACGGAGTTTGTAGATTTCCCACATGTTACTCCGATAGATCGGCAAGAACTAATTACTGCAGCACGACTAAAAATGAAGAGTGAAGCGCAGAGAAGAAAGGCTAGGCACGATAGAAGGGGGGAAGGCTACTGACTATAAGCCAGGTGACCTGGTGCTGGCGCAGACTCACTATAAATCTTCGAGTCTCAATAATGAAATCAAAAAATTTAAATTCCTTTATGAAGGACCGTACATGATTTCTAGCTGTCCAAGAAAGAATTCTTTTGTACTGGTAAATCCTGTGGACCAGTGTCCGGGGTACGTTTAATGTAACTGCACTCAAACCTTATAATTCCTTGCAAGAGGATGGAGATGGTTAAAGGGGAGTAATCCTGTCCTGTTATTTTCATATTTTATTACTTATGTCTTTTTCAATTATCAATCCTTTTCTGAGAGAAAATCTCTGTATCACTATAAACCCTATTTTCCCTTTACCTTCGAAGACGCGAGCAGTAATGTAGTAGCACGAAGAAGTGTGGTAAAGTGAGTGAAGTGACGCGTGTGATGTGATGCTTTAAAACAGAAAGGTGCACAGGTCATTGACCTGTGTGTAGCTGGTGTTTACATTGAAAGCAATGTTTCTGACAACAAGCTGTCAACTTGCTATTGAATACTAATTCATGTCCTTTTTTCTATTTTGTGTTCTGTGGGTTTTTTTCTTTTCTTATGTTTACTGTTCCTGATGTGTCTGGTGTGTAATATTTTTCTTGTATGTTTGTTGAACTGAATATGTGTTTGCTTCTGTTATTGTAAGTGTAAGCAAGCAGCCACGCAGACTTAGCGTTAGGTTTGACAATATGTATTGGTATGTACCCCATGTTTCTATGTAAATGTTAACAGAAGTGGTCTGTAATGACGAAAGTTGATACCTTTTTCAATGCCAACTTTCGCCGCATTCCAACCGGGGGAGTGTGACATAACAGTTTTTTTAATAATTGATCAATTTTATCTGAAACCAGATCAATTATCACAAGGTTGTTAGTTAGGGAGTGTAACATAACCGTTGAAATTACGGATATAATTTTAGTATAAATTGTGATCTGAGAAGTAAATGTAATGTCTTTGGTGTTGAGCGATTACTTAGCGCGCTTTGAAACAGTCTTGTATTGGCGACGTTAGAGTAAGCTACGGTCAGCGAGAGCTTATACGCCGCGGCCGGGAGCATGTGTGTGTGCGTGTCGCTTAACCGAGGCTCAGAGTTGTAAGACATTGTGTGGACATTCTGAAGGTATTTTTGTGGACTATGAAGGTTATTTTGAATGAACTGGTTTCCCATAAACTGTGTATGTGGAACTGCTATTGATTTGGATCACGTCGATTGTGTAATAATTAATTACGGGGCTTGTATTGAATGTTACAATCCTTGATTATCCTCGAACCTGCATTCTTTGGAGAAGAAGTTTAGTTTTTAAGTATCTGCTGGCTGGCTTAGATATTTGTAGTTTCGGAGGAATAAATGTGAGTTAATGTGAAAACTGAAGTACGGTGTATTTCTCAGTACTTTCTTACTTGTTTCTCTGACTACAATTCTAATTTATCTAACTAGTAAAGATCAGCAGATTGGCGACCGCACGGCTGACCGAACTTTTTATTTATAAGTGTTAATTCATAATTAAATCTGAAAGCCCCAACAATTACGACAAAATGACTGTGAGCTTGCAGCTTACAAAGTGCATAAATTGCTTTAGAAAAAATTGTTTTGGTAGTCCGCGCAACAACTCATGCACCGCGTGGCGTACCTCTTTATCAGAACGGAACTTCTTTCCTCCCATTGCTTCTTTGAGTGGTCCAAACTTACGGAAATCAGTTGGGGCAAGGTCTGGTAAGTATGGTGGATGAGGAAGACACTCAAAATGCAGGTCGGTGATTGTTGCAACTGTTGTACGGGCAGTGTAGGCCTTGCATTGTCATGACAGCAATACACGTCGCTTTGATTTGATTGCAGGCTGAAGATGATTCCTTGCTCGCTCTTTTCGTTTCCGGTTAGTGGAAGTGAACCCAGGTTTCGTCCCCAGTAACTATTCTTGCAAGGAAGGCATCACCTTCTCGTTCAAAGCGCCGAAGAAGATCTTCATAAGCATCAACACGTCGTTCTCTCATTTCAGGAGTCAGCTGCCGTGGCACCCATCTTGCAGACACTTTGTGAAACTGGAGCACATCATGCACAATGTGGTGTGCTGAACCGTGACTAATCTTTAAACATGCTGCAATGTCATTCAGTGTCACTCGGCGGTTTTCCATCACTATGGCTTCAACTGCTGCAATGTTCTGTGGAGTCACAACTCGTTGTGCCTGACCAGGACGAGGAGCATCTTCCACTGAAGTCACACCATTTGCTAACTTCCTACTCCATTTGTAGACTTGCTGCTGTGACAAACATGGTGGAAGTCTCAAGTGGGGCAGCCATATTTATACTGATACTGCGACGGTATTTGTGCATCTGCACTATGCTGCCACCTACAGGCCATTCTGCACGCTGCTTGTAGCACGATTAGCAACTTACAGGATAACGGCGCGAAATTTCGATTTTTTTATTCGAAATTTAAGGTTTTCATTTGACTCACCCTCGTATTACTGAGAATTTTTTTAAAAAAATCTAAGAATCGTTCTTTGCATCCCCGCCGATTATTGTAATTTATTCCTATGATTTGTATTACATACCATCTCAACACGTTTTAACAAAGGTTTGACCAAGGTTTTGAATCACAGTTCCCTTATTTTTCTCGTACATCGTCCACAATAAATGCATTACTTTAAAATCTTTTCCTACTGCTTCCTCACTACATCCTGCACGCGTATTCAGTACCAGTTACACGCCAATATACTAACATTTTAGGTCTACAGCAAGTACTTACTACTCCTTCCGCTGTTCTGTAACCCAAACTGCTAGTGGTGGGTGAGCGGTGACTCTCTGGTCTCGCATTAGGGAGAGCGCAGATTGGAATCTCCGTCCGGCCAGTTTTTGGTTTTAGATGGTTTCCCAAAACCACTCCGGGCGACTGCGAGAATGGTTCCTTCAAAATGACATGGTCGGATTCATTCCTCAACTAGACGTCTAATGATCTAGACGCCGTTGGGGAGTAGTGCCATAATAAAAGAAGGTAACCCAAAATTTATTGTTCTATCATTGAAATTAATAAGCTGACTGTTTTTGGCACTTGACCATATCGGCGCAGCAACTAATATTCTGTAGTTGGTCACAATCCTCTGGCGCTTTAATCTTGTTATGAAATTTCCCCTCGTTGAGACCCTTGTGATTAACTAATTATGTTTCATCTTACTCTCACTGGACCTCTAACAAAATATTCTTAATTTTCGTTACTTTGTATGCAGTCTTTCCCATCTCATCAGCGAGTATATTTAAATTCGGATTTCAGAAAGATCACCCCTCGTTAGTTATATTAATTTTCTCCCTATATAAATGAACATGCTTGTCCTGTTATCTTCCTAATACCCTACATTCAATTACCCGTTCAACATTAACTAAGCATCGTACCACTTGTAATTAACTTAATTATTATCTAGTTTTACGTACTTTTAACTCGGAACACATAAAAATCTATTGGTTTCAACTGATCACTATACTTTTTGATAATCTACATTTTTCTGAAAATAGTTTATCATCTAGACTTGTCCCTTCTTGTGTGTGCTTATACCGAGGTATATTCTTCGTATATCCGTCAGTTTTTCATCTTCCTTGGTGCAGGCTGCTCTTTCCAGTTATCATTCCTTGAATGGGTAACTTTACTCAAATGGAATCCGATATTAATTCTCGTTACAATTATTTCCATGTCAGTATATTAAATTTATAATCACTATCGTTCTTTTTTATTATGAGATATATGTTGTTTTATACTTTTATACGGTAATATTCTATCTAGAAACAACCTAAATTATGATTGCTAAACTAATAAACCTATACTCGATACCAGCAAAAGAAAATTCTCATGAAAATCAAGTTAAGAGCTTAGAAGGATTATATTTATTTTATTTACAGCCTAAGAAAATACCAACAATATGATTATAAATCGCTGGCTGTGATTGAAAAGATACGAACGCTATTTAATTGATGTAAGTTGCGCGTTTTTTTTTTAAATACAAAATCGCTGCCTGTGATTTGAATGGAAAATAAATTCATGTGCCCGTACCAGGCCGTTTCAAAGTTTCAGACTGCAATGAATTCCGACTCTGTCCTGTCTGATTCCTCAATTAAACATCAAATGTAAACCACGGAGCGTCTTTGTGTATTTTAAATGAACAAGGTAGAGCCAATAGAAATTGCAGCCACACCGGGATTTGAACTGAAAGCTTTTTAACCAGTGATCTTTTGCCTTCTATCTTCAATAAACTGACTCAAGCGCTATACCAGTGGTACCTCTAAATTTCATGATGCAATACTAACAGAATATGCCGTTAAAAAAAAATGGTTTGAATTATGTTCAGCCATTCCGAAACAATACATTAACAGGACCAAAAAAAATATTAGGATCGGTTTGATAACCCAATCTTTTTTTGAGGTCAGTAAAAAAGTAGTAAATAATCTTAACTGATGTGAAAAAATGTAACATCATGGATTTTTCGCAACAACTAAAATAACAAGCGTTTATCATCTACTCCACACATGTTTATGAGAAAATGTTACATCATTGCGCATGCTATTAATAACTGCAATTTATGGTGTTACTATGACAGCAAATTATTACCGTTATGTTAAATTACCTCATGTAAATCAATACGATGATTACCATAATCATTTGCACAGCAGAACAAGAAGTTTGATAAATAAATCTGCATTCGTGCCTGTGGAACCAATTAAAATTATCTTGCTCAGAGAATACAAACGAAGATATACAGCTATATACAACAGCGAAAACAGCGTCAAGAAAGTCAAAATTTTAAGGATATGTTAAAATTAGAAACCGTATTTTTGAATGACTGTAATACTTATTCCGTACACTCTAATATTAAACAAAACTTTTTTTCCAACTCTAGCACTCTGATCTGAATGCTAGCAAGCCGTTTTGCTGCTCCATCGGTTTCAAATTCGGTAGCATGTAGAACTAAAATTTTCCGCCAGCCATTGTGTGTTCTCTGCTCTACTGACCGGTGGAAAAAAGAGATAAAGGTAATTTAACTTTCTCTCTAACGGAAAAATAAAATTCATGTGATAGAATATACTGCAGGTCAACGCAATACTCGCAGATAGCAATACCTTTGTGTCTTTCTAAATTAAAATACCACTAATTTTATATGTGATATACGATTTTTAAGAATTCATGGAAATTATATTTATTTTAATTTGTTTAATTTTTTTTTTTTTTTTTTTTTTTGCTATCTTCAAATGTAAATGCATATTTCTCTTTTTTTTTTAATACCAAGTTGCTTCCATCTTATATTAAATGGAAGCTTCGTCTCCACGTTAGAAACGAATTCAAACATTAGTCAAATTACTAGCTGTTCGAATAATGGTTTTATTTTGACGAAATTTTGATTCGTTCAATTATTCCCGCTTTAAAATAGAAATTTGCGTGGATTGAAACTAATCTAACGTGTCTCACATAAACTCATTAAGAATTATTTTTAATTTACTTTTGCTTTCACTGATTGCATATTACTAATGTCATTATCTCAGCAGCATGCACGTAATTCCAATGGGTCAAATTGTTATCACGGTACAGTGAATGTATTCATGTACACGTCAAAGAAGTTATTATTTTCAAGTGTCAATTTAGTGGAGATTTTGGATGGGTTGAAATGCAGCCTTTACCAGAAGGACAACTGACACCCTTCTTTAAAGCAAAAGGCACGATGGATTTTACATGATGTAGGATAAGATGTTGGGCCTCCTAGTTAATTTTTAATTTCATTCATTCCATATTGCTATCATCATTAACTCCAAAGCACGTAAGAATTATCAACTTCATGACCATATAAACTACAACCGAAAACGCACATTACAAAATCAGGGTTATGAGCTTTATTTAATAAAAGTTCTTTTTAATTCAGCAACTGAGAAAAATAAGCTGCCAGAGCAATGAATTCGAACCTTCATTTCCGAAGAGCTTCAAAAATAGTTGATATATAATCACAATTTTTACGTAAACGTGACTTTTAAAAAATTAAATTTTAGAAAGATTTATATTTCTTAACCGAAACTAATAGTTTATCAGTAACATTAATTTTCACACTTTAAACAGAACAAATCATTGAATAGGTCATAACAATCTTGCTTTCCAGTGTATTTTTTTATTATGGCTTTACGCCTTCTTGACGTCGATTTCATTAGAGGCGGGAAAGGGCGGGGACAAGAAACGCGAAGGAATTCGGCTGTGACCTTTTGAAGGAAACATCCCGGCATTCGCCTAGAGTGATTTGGAGAAACCATAGAAAACTAGAATCCGGATTCCATTACGGGGATTCGAACGCGCGTCTTCCCCAATGCGAAGCCAAAACGCTACTGCTCATTCACCACGCTGGGTCCAAGTATATTCGATATCTGTGAAGATCAATGAGTGAAGATGACAATACCGGCTACGATGTAGGAGGCTCTTAGTTGTTTGTAAAATGCGAACTAGTAATGGGGTACTTGACATTAACTATGAAACCATGAAACCTTCATTTACACTGATAGAGTAAGTTGTAAGGATACCGAAAATCAACTTCATTTGTTGGATAGGAGTTATAAACATACTATTTTTAATTTAAAAAATGCAGAAAGACAGCTTTTAGTCACGGGATACGAAACACCAATCGGAGCACATGACGTCAGTTATCAGCTCGCGCCAGCTTTGCTCCCGTGTAGGTACATTTGTTGATGGTCTTTCCGTGGCTTATTTAAGGATTCACTGCTAGTTGTAAAACAATTTCTCCACTTATACTCGAAATGTAAGTTGGTTTTATCAAGGCAAATAGCTCCACTTTGCCCAGAATTGACGTGATGATGCTGGGAATGTTCTTTGCATCAAACAGCGATTCCTGCTCAGCAAAATTCCGGAAAGTCAAAACGTCCAAGTAAGTATATCTATTACATTATACATTATACCGCATTAAGATAAAACGTTAGAATATAAAGTATTTTAGAAGCGTGTGTGTTAGTGGAGCGTTTTACTTAATACAAATCTGTAATTTGTTATTTCAATCAGCGGGTATACATTTGAATTTTTTTAAATGTGTTTAATATGACTGTTGCTTCGCAGAAGCATGTGTCGCTGTTAAGAATTAATGTAATTACTATTTTTTTTAAAAAAACTTTTGAGTGATTTCTGCAACTATTTTTTGCCACGCTGTGTTAAAGTTAAAAGTATCTGTTTACATTCGTTCGACGCATTTTTCTGGCAGTAATGTTGTGAATATAAAGCTTTTTCTTTCTGTAATAGAGGTTATCACAAGTTGTTGCATAGCTATACATTTATTTTGATCATATTTTCTAAGAAAGTCGCCAACTATCGTCCTATTCAGGTCGAAATATTTTTCGGTATTCTTTGAAGCGGGGATTCTACGATAACCGTAGCGCCGCAATTTGGTGATAGACACTTAAGTAACTCGAAGAGACAAATTGAAATTGAGGAATTATTTTTTTTATATCTCGCTTAGTTCTCGAGATATACTGTCTAAAAGTGAGGTGTGGCCTGGAACAGAAGAAAACTTTCACCAAAGCCAAATTCGATGCTGGATTCTTCTGCAAGTCTATGAGACGAATCGAAAGTGAACAATGCCTTTTTTATTTCACGAGACATCGTATCTCCAAATTAAGGTAGGTTGAATGCAACCTGGACAAGAAAACAAATTCGCCAAAGCCACAAGGAACTACACGCTGGACATGCACAATAGGTCATTTATTATCTTCCTAGCGGTTGTGATTAGATCGAAATACGACCTGAAACGAAATAAAAACGTCACCAAAGGACAACGAACTATACCTATAACTGATTTTTGACATTCGATATCTCGAGACCTAAGCGAGATATCAATTTTTTTGTTTACTTTCGGTTTGTTTCATGGAATTACTTCTGAATTCATCATCAAATTGCGGCGCCACGGTTATGATAGTGCTGCCTATGATGCTTCATTTAATTATCAATATCGTTTGACAACTGTACTAATAAAAAATTACCACGCATTTACAACGAATGGCGTTTTAACATACGGCGTTTTAACGTCTGATGTAATTTATTTATCGAAAAAATTTTAAGTTTTTCACATAACAAAACATTGAGGTATATAGCTTATTAAACATAATAAGATATTAAGTCAAAACTTACGTCAAAGTAGACTTCACAAAAATATATTGAAAACTTCGTAGTAGACGCCCAGCTACAATACTGACTACTTTCCCAAAATTAGTCAAGTAACCAATTCCCAAACGAACTATTTGTTCTAAGAGAATTATTATGTTTGATTCAGATATTCTGTTTAATTTAATGTATGAAAGTGAAGAATTAAATGATCTAAGTAAAAACAATCAGAATCTATTCACGATCCTTGTGTACTATTTTCTCATAGTTTCTTCAGAGGAATAAACATCTTAAATACCAGGTGATCTGTACGCATATTTCTTCCAATTAGAAATGATTTAATTTATTGCTCCATTTCTCGATACATATAAACCATAAGCTGTGTCTGCAGATATTAATCTGGACCATTAGCTCTAAAAGTTTGAAAACACCAAAAAAAATTCTGCGATAGTTTTTGCGTAATACCGTATCAAACCTTACGACAAACCTAACTTGCAGATTTCTCGTAACAGTATGTATACGGTTCTGAGTATCGAACATTAATTTCGAGTCAGAAAAAATGTTATAGACGCTGTGCATGAAGTACTGCATTCTATAAAAGTCGAGGAGGGTGAATACAAGAGAAATAGGAGCATTTCTTGCACTGCGATGCAGAAAATCTTGACAATTAATAAACCATAATACGATGATATTATGAAGATGATTAGTTAAGGAATTCTTTGTACAATAAAATGGTGGGTCAGAAGCAGTGATAAGACAATGAAGGTTAATCACAAGTAACAGATATAAGTGGAAATAGTTATAGTGGCTTTGTGGTGATACAGAGTTTAACGAAAGGTGGGATCAATTATAGAAGTCAATAAAACTTAAAACATTAGCAGGATAACAGAAAGTAAGCAAATTATTCATCTGTTTTAGGAATAATAAACAGCTCTGATATAAACTCTAAAACACAATTAAAATTACTGTTTTCTTCAGTGTTAACTTTTTCAGATTAAGATTTTAAACATTTTCAAGTGGCTCTCTTTTGCTTTGATTATCGACTGCTAGAGATTCACATTAAGAATTGACTGTTATTCAACAGAATATGAATGTTGCGATGTACCGAGAAGCTATGATCCTCGCTTGGTCCGAGCTTAACTCCTTGTGAGATGTCTCGGACTCTATCGGATATCGATACCTGACGTTGTGGACATCACTCTTGCAGGGGCCAGCACTTTCTTCCAAGTAAACACCGTGGTCTGACACTACAATATAGGGTCACTCAAAATATAATGTTTCCAGTTACACTCGATCGTAGTATTTGATAGCTTATTGGATGAAAACGAAAGGTTATCATCGGAAAACGTATTTAATACTTTTTGCAATAATACAGTGACAAGAGATAAACTGGAGCATTCAATATGAAAAGAAAATCGGAACGACTTATTTTCGATTGCCTTATTCTTGCTTTCTTTAATCAAAACGAGTGAGAAACAAGGTAAGTAAAGACTTGAATGGATAACAGAATGTATCTTTTGACATTCAGATCTCGTTAACTTGGAAACAGGAAGATATTGATTAGGTGTCCGCAGATTATAATACCAATTTCAAATTATCATAAAATTAGGTTTATAAAATTTGAGTTATACATTTAGCAAAAGGCAATATTTTAGCCATGTGACTCATTTTTAAATGAAATAAACCTCGGGTTCTGGCTGAACTACAGATATCAACGGCTGTGCCACCTGATGCAACACAGCAAGCCCTTAAAATAGAAATGGCGAGAGATTGTTGAAACAGATCCATCCATTTAGATGGTAATATAATTTATAATTAACAGCCATAATATTAAGGGTGTATATAATAGTAATGAATTTAAGTATAGTTAAGAAAATAATTGTGCATATAATTAACAGAGAAAAAAGAAGCAGATGAGATAGTGACTATTTGCTTAGATTCATATATCATTCAGAAATATAGTATCTTTAGGGAGGGTTAGCATTGCTAGCGATAGCGTAGTAATGTTATGTACGGCTTTGAAGAAAAAAGCCAATTTTATTTGGAATCAAATTGAGATTAAGTCTAAAAGAGTGAAACTGATATAATTGAACAGTTGGAGTTAGATGTTTGGAGCAAAAGGTGCTAAGACGAAAGTGAACTGGTCGATCCTACGTGGAAAGTGGACCTTGTAATCTTTCGAATCAGAACGTTGTCCAAATATATTTAATCACGGTCAGCATTTGTTGTTGGTATTCGGGTGAACTGTTTGTGGGAACAAAAATAAGAAAAGTAGAAAAAAAAAATATTTCAAGGTATACAATGTTTATTCCTGTATAGAATCTGTAAGTGTTTCAGTGGCAACCATCTTTGTTGGAAGTCTATAGCAAAAGATAAATACTCCCTGGTACCAAGAATCACTTATATTTACATAACAATAACCCTCATGTTGTAACACTGGGGACAGCTAATGTTTTTGGAAATACTATAGTTTTCCAGCCTTTACTCGGTGACTTCTTGAAACTATGCTTCTGAAAGGACTGTAGCTTAGCTGCAGAGTCTGGTCATACACAGTTGAAATAGAACATTCCCCGACGTAAGTGTATTTCTAAACGTTACACGTGTAATAACCCTGCAAATACAGATAACAGCGTAGGTAACGGAAAATAAAATAATTCTTAAAGTCCGATAACTCAAAATCTTTTTTGGAGCAAAGTTTTAAATATCTCGAAAATATTCAGATGCGTTATAATACAACAGCTTTTAATGACCTCGATGTTAGAGAACCAGAAATCAGTAATTAAAAAAAGACATACGAATGCATTAATTGATTCGACTACAAGATCATCAACATTTCATGCAAGCCTTCCCTTATTTCTTTGTAGGCAGGGTTCCGCGAAGTGGGTTGGCTTAAGACAGTTACATTAACCTTAGCTTTCGTTTAGGTGTCTTTACTGCTGCTGGCCTTAAAAGATGAAGACATAACGTTTTTTTGGGAAACAGCAAATGTCGATAGAAGCAAGATTTTCTACTTTTAATAGTTTGCACATTAGATTATATATATATATTTGCAAGAAAAATGAATATTTTCATTAAACTCAAGAATACAGCCAGCTGTGATTCAACTACTTTTTTTCTTCTGTAAAATTTTCTTCTGATCCATACACTGTTCCTACGCTACTTCCTTTCTATCGACATTGCATACATTAATATTCTTCACCCTTACTGTACGGTAACCAAATTGATGGCGTAGTGATCAAACGCGTATTTTTCCTTTTTGTGGAATAAAACAGTGTTTATTATTTGATAGATACTTCATCGGTTGATTGGCTATTTAAACTGCTATTACAGTAAATTTTTAATGTTGTCATTTCTGCTTCTGTACATAATTTTGGATGCAGTCGAAATTATACCTCAACAAAATACACGTTCTTGCAATAAGATCAAACTATTTTGAGTTACGATTTAATCCTCATTTGATAGGAATTTCAATGGAGGTGGTTCTCCAGAAAATCAAAACATCTCAATCTGCTAAAACATTAAAACCGTTAGTATGAAATTGATTCTTTTATTTAAAGTTTAATGACAATTAAGGAATCTTAACAAATATACTAGCGAAGAAACTGAAAAGACACTTGCGGGAGTCAAGTTATTATCAGGAAAAATAATGAATCATTAGCTAAATTCATTTCTTATATCAAATGTTATACATTGAATTTCTCATAGTTACAATACATTTTTAAATAAATGATTAACTGTATAATGTTTTAAATGTCACCAGTCTTAAAGATGGCCTTAAGCTTGAGATAAATACGGATTTTCTAACTATGACACATTTCCAAAAGCCATCCTTCACGCAGTGAAACCACCTAAGAAGGAGATCTCTCTCGTGAACTAAATACCTGGCGACAAGGAGAAGCGCTGCTGGACACCAAATTGCGCTTCTGTTTTCATACTCATAGCTGCAAAATTTTGTATACTGTAAAAATCGATATTACTCGCATTCGTAATTTGTCCTAATCTTGATGTGATAAATGATTCTTCTTGTCCAACAATCGAATTTACTAAAAAAGTTCTCAGTTTCCATAAGTGCATTATATTCTTTTACTTTCATCATTAAAAACTGTACAAACATATCGAACCCCCTTTTTGTAAAAAAAAAAAGAAGGAAAAATATAGAAAAAATAAAGAATTCGGTCCCTGCGACCATTTAACCAATTTCAATTTATTTACGAGTATATTGTTCTAGCTGTTGTATCCGGCTTATGTAATTGTGGGACACTATATTGAAGATAACACAAAACGAACATAACACTTAATTAAAACCAAACATGCCGGAGGCCGGACTCGTTCCGGCGACCCTTTCAATGCAATCCTAACATAATAGCCCCTCTACTGTCAGAACTTGCTCTCAATTCGTTATTAACAATGCCAGTGCACATACGACTAAGTCCATTCTGTATTCACCAGCGCACAGGTGTTTTGAACGGCAACTTTATTGACTTCATTAGGTATCAGAAAACATTTTCCTAAAAGTCGCAGGAATTATAAGCTCATTTTCAGCAAAGAGTGCTTTGGGAGGTGTACGCTTAGAAGTCCTCATGAAGCAGGAAACTGGACACGTCATAGTTATCAAAAAAAAACTTTAGAAAAATAAACCTGTGATTGGCTAGATCTTTTACAACCTGTTTCAAACCACAGGCGGTCACATTCTAAAGCTTATTTCTTATCGATAAAACGGTTATGGAACACTTAAACAGAATAATTTAATTCATAGGTAGGCTTTAAAATAAGATATAACGTTTAGCTTTGCTTTGGATATTGGTGAATTGTTTCAACCAAACGCCATCGAATTACCGTAATTCGTCTTATTTCATATCTATACGTTAACACATTTAGAATAATGAATTTCAATGGTCCTAGTTCACACCCCAATGGAATTTTCTTAATTTAATTTAATTGCGTTGGAGTGCCTGCTCCGGTGGAAATTTTCTCCCCCCACTTACTTTCCCTCTACTAATTTCAGCTTTAAATTCATTTAGCGTTTTTTTGTGGATTATTAATCATTTCTCTTAGTAATTAATTACAGGCCCTGACCACCTTACCTACGAACGAAACTCTTCCCTCTCCGTTATGCCTGAAATCTAGTGCCAATTTGTGGTCATGGTGATCTTTTACCTTCAATGCTCCTCTGCTAATTCTTTCAATTGATAAACTACGAAATACTTCGACCATTGTACAAAGAGTTAAAAAAATTAAAATCACCAGCCGTAAATGCGTATTAGCCTATTATTGATACTCGTTTTCCCTCCTTTTATGTTGAAAATCTTTTCAGTCCTGAATAATATTCCAGCAATAATCAGCCAGCATGTTAGGCTTCCTTCCCTCTTTGTAGCAATGTTCTAAACTAATGATGCCCTTGCGGAACCTTTCATCGTGTTCAGCAGATACGTCGATGCAACTTTCCGGCAAATAATCCATATGAGAATACAGAATAAAACACCTTCAGGGACATATTACTCTCAATTGTGTACAACAAGCATCTCATTTTCCAAATCCTAATAGTTACAAGCTCTTCGTTTTCCAAGAAAATTATTGCTGACGTTCTTGAAAAATATCCAGCTATGTTCATTTTTTTTCTGCCGTCAATGTTTCTTAAAAAATCGGGTCTCAATGAATTTGTCTAATCTGGGAGCCAGAAAACACCCCTCCATTTTTCTTTTTGGGAAAGACCAGGAAATTTATTTAATAGGTACATTAATCCTCTTACAATTTCATCCATGACCTTAACAAATTGCTTGATTGGACGTGGATTTTAAGTGGAGAAAGAAGTACGTCTTCAATAGCTACCAGTTTCCTACACTGGCCATTTTTTAAAACTAGTTCCTTTTTAGACGAGGCCACTATTTTTTTCTTATAGTAGGAATTTCTGTCACGACTAACTCACTCACATATGAAACACCCAAATTTGTTGTAGTTTTGTTGCAAATGCCATATTATGGCAATGGTTTTGAGGTTGCCACATATCTTTCATTTGTGTTCATTGTATTTAATACATGTGACGATTCCAGAATGTCATATGACAAGTCATACTAGCATAGACAACTGAGATGGAAGAAATTACGTTCCCATTATGGAGTAGAACTTCCTTTAAACTAATTTTGGATGCATCTATAAAGAGTCTCCCATCCTGTGTAATCAGTCTAACACAAACACAATTTTTAATCTCTATCAACGACTTGTGCATTGCAAAATGTAGCGGAAACAAAGGAAAAGGCACCAACATTTTTATATTAAAACAGGTGAAACGCAGAAGATAATGTTGCCAACTGTTTTTTTAAATGTCCCTTTGTATAGAAAATAAAATATCTTGTAATTAAAATGTACATTTTTTCATATAACTAAAAAACTGTGCCTGATGGGTAATTTCTTATTTCAGATTCGAATTACCCACGCAAAGCTGCTATAAACACACATTCCCATACCAGAAAATGTTTCTTTGCAGACCAATGTTATTTACTCCGTCTTAGACTGCGTATAATTTCCAGAGCTAACGACAAGCGTCCAGTGTCCAGTATTGTTTACTGTTATGGTATACTAGCTTCTATCCCGTCAAAAATGACGGTTTTTAACGCCATATTCTGGCAGTTCATTTTATTATTATTATTATTTTGCAGTTGGTTAATTATACGGGATTGCTATTAGATAATGCTAGTGGCCTTGATTTTATAATGTTCTACATAGCAATACTGTAGTAACTTCTACTGAATTAATGAGGGCGGATGTATAGAACCAATAAAATGAAAAATAAATTAGGAATCCCAGAAACTTTTGCTATCCATGTAATATCAGTTTTATTCCTAGTCCAGGCACACTTCGGCACGATAGGTACGAACTACGTTCACCCGCATTTATTAATACCTTCAGTAACTTGGCGCATATGAAAGCAGTTTAATTGGTTTGTAAAACTTAGTTCAGAGTGAATTACGCTGTAATCAAATGTGTCGGTGGGCTTTCTGGTCAACTTAACCACAACCCTCCATTAATATTGCTTTCGAAAATCATAACTTCTACTACTCTCAAATGCTGTAGTCAATCGCAAGACATATTGTTTTTAAGCAGTGATTCCGTTGTAATTATTTTCAAGCAGAAATTAGGTTGTAATACATCCTGGACGGGCATAATACAGTTAAATGTACTACGGAAAATATTTCTAGAGGATTCTTGCATTTTACCACAGCAATTCCTGGCAGAATCGCAATCTCCAGTAATACCGATTTATTTACATTATTTTACTTTAAATGACGGGAAGTATAATATAAAAAACCGATAACTGCCATTTATCTGAATGATATATTTCGTGATTCGTACATTTCGTGTAAACTTCCTCTGAGTTTTTAATAAACTTCATCGTTTCTTATCTCCGGCCAAAAATAAAAAAATCGTAGATTGTGTTTTAACCTAGTACTCATTATTGATACAGGTAATATAACGTACACATACAATATCCTTCTCCTTACATGAATTTTTGCATCTGGTTGTCGTAGATAAATAAAAAGCAATATGTACATTTAAACGAACGTACTAATTGTAACTTTGTGACACATAATTGCCTTGCATTAATTTTTTTCCCTGCTCTCCGTATTTCTAATATCTCTGCTCACTGCTATTTTGCGGCAATAATATCGTTGTTGTATTCCGAGTGTCATATCGCTTATACTGTAAATAGTCATATCCTTGACTGTTTAAATCTAATCAAAAGTTTATATTAAATCTCATTTAATAGTTAACACATGAATCAAAAACTAATGGTATCATATTTAATGGTAGTAAGAATTTATTCTGGAAAAACTTATAAGGAAAAACGAATTAGTAATTTTTAATGATATCTTTTGTTATATGAATACGTTACTCTGGTCAGTTTATAAGAGTATTTTGGTTAGGATTTTGCATAAATAAATGCATTTTACTTAAGATCACGTAGACTATAATTTCTGAAACGGATAACTGTTATTTATTTGACCAATACATCATTACGTTTCTCCGAGTTTTAAATACACTTCACTGTTTCTTACCGTCTGCCGAAAAAATCTTAGGTTATGGTATAACCTAGGCCTTATAACTGACACAGATAAAATAGCGTAAATATTGAATCCCTTCTCCTTACATGAATTTTGGCGTATAACTGATACAAATAATATAACATAAACATCGAACACCATTCTCCTTACACGAGTTTCTGCATCTAACTGTAGTAAATAAACAAAATGCAACATGAAGGAAGGAATGCAATATGGTGGCTGTTGATTGGCGAGTGACGGCTGTCACGTGACCGTTCTGTAGCCAATACGTGTAGCAGCTATAGACGACGCATGCAGACGCCACGTTAGCGTTTTATATAATAGGATAATTTACAAAGTGTTTCGTTAATACTTCATGTTTATTACAATACTAGTGTATGCCCGTGGCCTTTTTTTCGCGTATCTTAACGGGTCTAGAATAGTTCCAGTTTTTAGTGTCGAAGATTATGACAGGTAGACCTGATATGACCAAATACGATCTTGACCTGTGTTTCACTTTTAGAGAGAATAAAATCTCATGAGCTTGAAGACCTTAGAAGTATTAACAGACGTAGTTATTAAACACGGACAGGGACGATCGCGCTATCGTAAATTGTTTCAAATGTCATAGACTCGAACTTGCTGAAATACAAACGTGACTTGTATGTGGCCCTTAAAGTTCACTCAACAAAATTTGAAGAATTTCTGTTTACTTTGAAAGCATCACGTTGTTTGTTTTATTATTATTTTTGCTGAGGATGGGCATTTATAGTGTAATATTTCGTCATAGTGTCTGTAACGGCCAGATAACTTATTATAGATTCCAGAGTATTAAAAAGTTGAACAACTCCGAAGAAATGAGTTCCAGAATATTTGATTCGGTAACATCTTCGGTCTGATGTGCACTTTAAACAACCCAATAACTCATGTACAGCGAACATGAACAAAGACCACTAACGAAAATGATCAGTTCATAAAAAGCAAAATAACTCGTAATATATAAACATTGGTCGAGCAACAACACTACCGAAAGTTTTAATTAAATTAAAATTTAGCCTAGGCCGGAAAAGACAATTGCCATTTTTGGTTACAGCAGAGACGATGAGTAATTTAAGTTTTTAAAAGTTTTTTTATGTTGCTTTCATTAACAACATGTTACTGTAAAAAAGTGGAACTTTTTTTCAGCCGTAAAGTTTATCGATATTTTTCAACTATCAAATGCAAACATAATTAATGTATTGTTCTAATTAATTTGATAGCAGTTGCTTAGCTATTGAATTGTGGACATAACCTTGAATTCCTTCTAATGATATCTCTGATAGCTGTTAGTTTGCGAGCAAAGGCTGACACGTGACACCGTTCTCCAGCCAATTGCTGTCGAGGCGAGTGAGTGAATGAGCACAGGAAATTATATAGTAGAAGTGTGATACACCTTTACTCCAATGCATATATTCTAACCCCCTTCCGGTAAATTCGAATAAAACAATCTTTTAGAAAGTTAAATGTTTTCAGAACATATACCACTTCAATTTTGATTTGATGTTTAGGTTTTACTTCGTGAAGCAGGTGACGAAGTTACGGACTGAAGAATTTGTAGAACATCGTATCGGCCTGTGTACAACTGGAAATCATTAGTAATCTTTGGTGTTTGATATAACTGTTTCTCGAATTACAATTGTGTGTATGAGCGCTGAGCTTTAACTGTTCATTATTTTCTAAAACAAATACACTATGGAATGTAAATATTCTGTACTGTTAATGTAACCATACCTCAATTATTTAAACACATTTCTAAATGAAGTCCACGATCTTGATCCAAAACAATAATCAGATCATGTTTTTTGTGATTTAAATACTTCATAATCATGTGAAGAATATCTTCCGAAGGAAAGGTCACAAGTGAGTAAGGAGTAAAAATACGGAAAACATACCAACTTCCTTCTTACAAAACGAATTCGTCATAAATTTACTAAATGTGCTGTTTTCAATCAATTTACTATCTTACTTACACCAAGGAATATTATATACTGGTAATTGCTTTCATTGTTTGCTTTCGATTCAATTAACAAATTATAACACCCTGTGTTTGCTCTGAACTAACTATGTTTAATTAGACTTTAGAGAATCATTTGCAATGTTTCAAAGATTTTGTACCGATGAGTCTTTTAAAGATATACTAGTGACATAAGAAGAAAGACATACTTTTCCATTAACATGTAGGGTGGGAGATTTTTCATATTTATTGGGAACATCAGAGAACCAAGAGAATCTTATGACTGATACAATAGTTTTTTCTAGGCTATGGAAGATTCCAGATTTTTTTACTTATTTTTTAATGAATTTCTTCCAACATCTTGTGATAAAAATAAAAATTTTAGAGTGTAGGAACAATTTGTCTAAAACCAAATTTTATCTTACTGAAAAACTCATTATTTCCTTGATGTGCGTTAAGTTGCGTTTTAGAATTTCTTTGCATATGCTGGTATAACTGGTGCGGGTATGTAGTTTTCACTTGTGATTTATCGCCTTTCTTATGTGAGGAGTAAATTGTTTATTGAATCCGTGAGATGTGCCAATATAAAATTTTGAAACCCATAAATAGAGAACCTGAGAAAAAAGTCTTAAATATGTTTTACCGTTAGTGCTACTATTATTTGTCTTCTACCGTTTATCTACAGTAGCAATAACTTCAATTATTGAAAACAAAGATGAAGGAGCATAACGACGTTCATATTTATTAAACGTAATCCGATTTAAAGAAATATAACTTTGGAAAAGAAAGTCTTAATATGCAAGATAAAATTAAATCAGTTTTGTATCAGGAATTGTGATAGCTAGGAACAAAATTTCAAATAACTTCAATTGTTATCATATTTTTATATAGCTATAGTCTTCAAAAACAATTGTAGAGTTACTTAAAAACACACGCACATTAGGAGAGAGAGTTAGGGAGACATAGACTCGTGCCAAAACAGCTTCAGCAGATTAAAAAAAGATGAGGGTCCATTTAAATATAAATTTGTTATGACATTTAAAAATTTAATTATAAATTTTTATAGATTTCCTGTATAGCAAGATGTATATGGCAGGAATAAAGAAACATTTTTTGTGAAACGCTTGTAACATAACAGTAGCATTCCGCCGACCCGCAAGTAGCGCCGAAGTGAGCGCATGATTACATTGTTTAAAGTCAGTCGTTATCGAGGTTTTGTAGCGAACGGCTCGCGTCGCGTAATGTGAGACGCTATACTAACTGTGCGGGTGTAGCAAGAAGTAAGAAGAAGAATGAACTTGTTTAACCATTGCGACGTATGTTTTAAATTGATTTGAACAGTGGGTTGAGTTACCAGAACAGTGAAGTGTGGCATCGAAAGTAATATAGTGTGGACTGATTTGGATTAAAAAACTTTCCTTTTGTTTCTAAGAATCTTGCAATCGACGGATTACGAAGTTTCAATAGCCTTATCATCTAAATTCTGATAGTGGCCAACTGGTTCGATGTGTACTTTATTCAAATAAATGTGTGGAGAACAGATTTTCATTACTTTTGAAGATTTCTCTTAGTTAGTTATCCTCACACTTTTATCGGACTGGTTTGGACCCTGTCTGGCGACCGGCGGCGACTACGAACTCTTTTATCCAACTTCGGGTGCTGTATGTTAGTAATTAAAACTTTAGCAAGCACGAAGTTCGGTCTACAGTAAGTATCAGTTCAACCACAAGAAAGGCAAGTAGTCTTACATGGCGACGAGTGACAGGACTGTGTGGTAGAAATCAGTACTAGGAGGAGAGACAATTTTTCTCAAATCCTAGGAAAACACACAAAAGAAAGAAAAGGAAAACTAGTGATATCAAGACGACGACAATCAAAACAGTGAGTGTCGACAATACCCAAAGGTGCGGAAGAACTCCCACTCGACGAAGGCAGCGCGGCTGGTCAAGGAGCAGCGGGGAAGACATTCTACATTGTTCGGCGCGGAGCTGGGCAGCCGAGACGACGAAGGCGGGAGAAAGAAGAATCGTCGTGCAGAGTCTCCGAAAGCTAAGAACGCGCTGTGCGCTGCTTGTTTGGCTATTTTTGAAGGCTTAAATCCTCTCCTAATTTTTTCTGATAATTTTCCTTTTTTTCTGTGAAATATCGAGGAAGAAAAATCGGACCAGATTTTTCTCTCCTAACTCGACAATACATTTTACTCTCCTTTGTCATCAGGGATGACAGAAGCAGTTATTTAAATTCCACCTGTAGTTATGCCTATAGTACAACCTTTTGTTTCCTTTTTCTTTAAATGGCATGCTTAGCTAGATAGCTTGCAGCAGCTGGCGCTTCGTAACGGCGTTGTTGTGGTTTGGTTGTCTGATTCGCGGGAAGCGAATTTGCCGTGTTTTGTGATCTTGTTTACTGTGTAAAATTATAGTCATGCCGGAAACTGAGGGAAGCTCGAATGTAGATATGTCGGAAATGGTCCGAGTGATAAATGAGTTACTAAATTCCAAGTTGGAAACTCTAAGGTCAGACTTTCAGTCAACTACGGAAAGTTTAAAGTCCGAGATTAGTATGAATATTGAAATCCAAAATTCAAAGTTAGAAAACCTAAAGTCAGATATTAGTACGAATTCTGAGATTCAAAATTCCAAGTTGGAAAATTTAAATGCGAATTCTGAGATCTTAAATTCCAAGTTTGGAAATTTAAATTTGGATCTCAAGTCAAGCACTGAAATCCTCCATGATAAATTTGAAAAGTTAGATTCAGATCTTAAGTTAAGTACTCAAACCTTTGATTCCAAGCTCGATAATCTAAAAGCTGAGCTAAAGTCTGACGCGGAAGTATTACATTCTAAGTCTCTGAAAGAACACAAATCCCAAATAGCTGAATTACGTAAGGATATGGAAGAGTATCGTGCTTTGTGTAATATGCGAGCAGAGGACTTAACAACCCAGTTTTCCGATTTAAAACAAGAGTTAAAGGGTGAAACTAATAGTTTGCGCCAGGAACAGACGCCTTGCAAGAACAATATGCGCAGTTGCAGGAAAAAAGCGATAGTCACTGCCACCGTATAAAGACGATCGAAGGACAGTTCCAAACATTGCAAGAAGGTACCCGACAGGGCTATGCGGAAGTGAAAATTTGGGATGAAAGAGATAACTGCGGAGGTGGAACAGCTGGATGAGAAGTTGGAGAAATTAAAAGTGTCAACTGCCGTATTTGTGGATGAGAGAATGAAGGTACAGGCGCCGCTAATTATAAAGCAAGAAGTATTAAAACAAGTGCCGGGTGTAGTGAGAGAAGAGTTCTGTAAATACAAAGAAACCGGAAAGGGCACAGTAATTCCTGTTCAATGCTACGACGAAAAGATTGATTGGGAAGAATTTTCGGACCGAAATGGCATCCATCCTGTAAAGTTTATTAAAAATTTCGAAAATTTTCCACCTTTTATGGCTGCTAGTGAGGAGAAGAAAATTAATATGGTAATAAAACATTTAAGAGCAGGACCCCGACTGTGGGCAGAGCAATTAGAGGAGGAATTTTCATCTTTCGAGCAGTTCAAAGAAGATTTTTTGAATCTTTACTGGTCGGCAGAGCGGCAGATCGCCGTAAAATCAGAATTAATGTGCGGTGACCGTTATGATCCGAGAAGAGGATCGCAAACCGATTTTTTCATGCGGTGCTATGCATCTTGCCGATACTTAGACCAGCCTCATAGTGAAGAAGAGTATGTACGAATGATTGCGGCTAGGTTACCGGAACAGACGCAGCTAATACTTACTAGCCACAAGATCCGCTCCATAAAGGATGCTGTAGATATGCTGGGAAGATTAGATGTACAAGAGCAAAGAATGTACAGAACAAGATACCAGGGACAACATAACACTAATCATTTTCAAAATAACGGATTCAGACAGGAAAACCACCGAAGAGAAGGGAATAAAAATTTTCGCAAGAACCGGAAAAACTCAGGCCGGCAAGACGGAGTTCGAAAGGAAAACATAGAGGAAGGAAAATCTCATAGGCGGTTCCAGAATCATAACTACCGACCGCAAAATGAAGAACATAGGGTAGCAGTGGTTTCAGAAGACAATACCAGACATTTAAACTAGTGCCTGCCACTGAGAAGGCTTCGCCAGCGGCGGAGGCAGAAAAGAGGCCAAATACAGAGAAAATAGTATTAGTAAAAGAAGAAAAAATAGGCTTGAGGCGGAAAAAAAGGATCAACCAGAAATATGTCTATACGATACAGTATTTAATAACGAAGTTGAAGAGGAACCGACAAGATACGAGAAAGTTTTATTAACCAATACAAGTGAAGAATTGAAGGCGGATGAGGTAGAAGATGAAAATGAATTTGATCAGGAAATGGAAGTCGAAGAATCTGAGATCAGAGGAGAAGGCGAAGATGACATTTTTGAAATTGAAAACGAAAGAATTCAAGAACACATTTGGAGAGAACAAAGGAAATTACGCGAGGGTGAGATGATGTTAATAGGAATTGATGGTTCGGAAAATATGGATACAGGCGAGGTAAGCCTGGACGGGATTAAAGTTGTGCGGAAGTCTTATGTATTTCATGACGGCGCAGCCGGCGAGCGCGACGGCAGCCAACACACGCGTAACAGTCAAGGCGTAAACAGTGTTGGTACCTGTGCCAAAAATAATTTGAAGCACGCGGCAGCCGCTGACGCGGTATACGAACAATGCGAAACATTTCTATCAACTAAAGCGAGCTATGGAAAGGAAAGATCAATAACAACAGACTACGGAACTTGTAAAGAAGATGTCGGAAAGCTGAAGCAGTCACAGATATATGAAGAAGAGAAAAGAATTGACAGAAAGTCAATAAAATGGAAGAGTAAAGATAAGTTGCGGCGGGACGAAGATTTACCATATAGTGACAAGCAATTAACGGACATTACTAGTACTTGCTACTCAGATTTGAATAATGAAGCGAATCTAACGGCTCGCCAATCACAAGTCTTTTCAGTCTACAATAACGACCCGAGAGAAGATTTATTAGAAGAAGAAGGAATTTTAAGGAGAAAAGAAGCCCGTACACCTACTGTTTTGGTGAAATTTAAATCACGACAAGTAGAAGCCTTGATAGATTCTGGCGCGGACATATCCTGTGTGTCGGAAAGCCTATTTCAAATCCTTGTGAATGAACCTGACGCATGTTTACACTCGGTACAAGGAATGACAGTTACGGTAGCAAATGGGGGTAAAATTAAAAGAATCACCCAGCAAATTCGAGTAGATGGTGAGATTGGAGGACACAGGATTGAAATAAAAGCATTTGTTATCCCTAAATTAACCGTTGATCTAATTCTGGAGTCGATTGGCTTGCCGAGAAAATGGTTAAACTAGACTGGGAAGAGAATAGTCTGCAATTTATTACGGAAGGAAAAAGAGTGAATATAAGTTATGAGACCAAATTTGTGAAGAAGGAAAGGAAGCGGTTCAAGTTAGAGTCATTTCAAGAGGAGAGGTGCAGGAGTTTGTATGCTATGATGAGCCTAGTGAGGAAGGAGTGCAGCTGTCACAATTATTGGTCGAAAAGGACAGTGAGGATTTAATGTACTCGCAACAACAGCTCGCAAATGAAGAAGAAGCTCAAGTGCGGGTGCAGGAAATTATTAACGAGTTTCAAGAGATATTTTCAGATAAACCTGGCTTAATTAAAGGATATCAGTGCCACTTCAAGGTCAAGGACGACACACCAATTTACTGTTAAACCTTATCCTATTCCCTTTGCGCTGAAAAGCAAGGCACAAGAGGAGATAGATCGTATGTTAGAATGGGGTGTGATCGAACGATCAAATAGTGCATTTGTAAACCCTTTGGTCGCAGTAACCAAAGCTGATAAATCAATAAGACTAGTTTTGGACGCAAGGGCGCTTAATAAAATTCTGGTTACTGAAAGAGACCATCCATTACCAGTCGACGATATCTTGCAAAAATTTCATGGTGTCAAATACATGAGTTCCTTGGATTTAACAGCATCCTATTGGCAAGTACCCATTGATGAAGCTTCGAGGAAATATACCGCTTTCCGGTTTGAAGGCAAGTGTTTCATTTTCGTGTGTTGCCTTTCGGATTGAATAACGCTGTAGCCAATTTTATAAGGGCACTTGATCAGGTGTTAGGAAGGCGATTGAGAGACAAGATCCACACGTATGTCGACGACATAATTATTGCTTCCACGAACTTTAGAGAGCATCTTGAGACACTACGAGAAGTGCTTACTGCTTTGAAAAAGGGAGGAATGACTTTAAAATTAAGAAATGTGTATTTTTGAGGAAAAGATTGAATTTCTTGGGGCATGTATACTGCCTGAAGGGATAACCGTTGAAGACAAGAAAGTAGAGGCGATCAATAAATTCCCTAGACCAACTACTAAGACTCAATTAAAAAGTTTTCTGGGATTGTGCGGTTATTACAGAAAGTTCATACCCGGACAGGCACTGAATAGTGTGCACCTCAGAGATCTTGGGAAGGCTAGGACCCCTTGGAATTGGACTGAAAGTTGTGAAGAGGATTTTAATAGAATTAAACGAGAGCTGTCACAAAAGATTGTGTTAGCACACCCGGACTGGAACTTAGACATGTGTGTGGCCACGGATGGGTCTCACTACGGACTCGGTGCACAGGTTTTTCAAGAAGTCAAGGTCGGAGGGAAAATTGAGCAGAGAACCATTGCATTTGCCAGTAGAATGTTGAATCAACATGAATTGTCCTATAATACCACAGAAAAAGAGACTCTTGCTATTATATGGTGTTTCCAGAAGTTTCGAGCACTATTTCTAGGAAGAAAACCGTGATATACACAGATCATAAGGCATTATCTTTTTTGATGAACTGCAGGTTGGTACACGGGAGGCTGACCCGGTGGGCCTTACTAATGCAGGAATTTGAGTTTGAAATTAGATACCGACCTGGTGCAGAAAATCTGGTAGCAGACTGCCTCTCACGTTTACCTGTCGGTTTAGTCGAAGGGAAGAATAATATTCAGCCAGCACAAGAAGCACACATTCATTATATTCATGGGGTGACAGGAGAAAATGAAGTTGTAAAATTACTGAAGAATATGAAGACCTTACAGGAGCAGGATGAAGTGATTAAAGAGGTAAAGGAAGAAATTTTAAAACCCAACTACCAGGGAAAATTATCAAAATATTATTGTGTTCATAGAGACGTAGTCTTTCAGCGAAATTCAGAAATAAGTAAGGACTGGAAATTGTGGATACCAGAAAAAGTATGTAGATAGCTTGATTAACCATCATCATTTGAGTTACGGTCACTTTGGGCCTGGTAAATGTCACCGAATCATCAAGGAACACTGTTATTTTGTTAATATGGCGAGGAGGATAGCAAAGCTACTGTCCACATGTGACCTATGTCAGAGGACGAAGGTGGATAATGTGTTGAGGAGAGGAGAGATGAAGTGTATTTTACCTGAAAATGTATTGGAGTTAGTCGCAGTTTGACGTGTATGGCCCACTGCCTAAGTCTAGAGGTGGAGTGACACAGATACTGGTCGTAATTGATGTTTTTTCAAAATTTGTCAGATTGTACCCGTTGAAGAGGGCTACAGCCAAGCTGATGGCAAATAAAATTTTAAACGATTTCGTACCGAAGGTTGGAAAACCTAGGAGGGTTGTCTCAGATAACGCCCCTCAATTTTGTAGCAGTAAATGGACCGAGAGGTTGGAGCAAGTCGGGATAGAAGTAGTGCGAACTTCTTTATATCACCCTCAAAGTAATGTTTCTGAACGAGTAATGAGAGAAATAGGGAGGTGGTTTCGGTGTTACTGCACAGACAACCATCAGAGATGGGCCCTTGAAGTTGAGCACTTGGAGCATATACTTAATGACATACCACATGATTCTACCTCGGTAGTGCCGCGGGAAGTCATGTTCGGCGAGAAGGCACTCCGTATTGTAACGGAATTCGTTAGATTTTCCTACAACTCGTCAAGTGAACCGTGAAGAGTTGATTAAGACAGTTCAACAGCAGATGAAGAAGAAAGCTCAGAGGAGGAAGAAGCGGCATGATCAAAGAGGGAAGGCAATCGACTATAAGCCGGGTGATCTGGTACTGGCGCAGACTCATTATAAGTCCTCTAGCGTAAACAAAGAAATTAGGAAGTTTAAGTATTTGTATGAAGGCCCGTATCGGATTGCTAGCTGCCCTAGGAAGAATTCCTATTTATTAGTGTACCCTGTTGGTCAAAATATCAGGGGTACTTTCAATGTTTACTTCCCTTAAACCTACAAAATGTTACCAGAAGACTTATCTGACTAAAAGAAGGGGACACCCTTTATCCTTATTTTTTTTCTAATTTTTATTTGGCGTAGGCCGATTACCTCATCGCTGCGGCGAACAAATCTTTAATTTTTTTCCGGCTAAAGCCAATAAACTAAATCCACATTTCCACTCTCGTACCCTGCCTGAAAAAATGCCAAAGCAGCTGCAGCAACAACAGTAGGCTTTGTGTAGTGCAGTGTAGTGCGTGAAGTGCTTCGACAAAAGTCGTATAGAGGTTAATGACCTCTACCAGTGTCGCAACCGAGGACTCCACCCATAGAGCCTACGGTAGAAGCGGAAATATTATTTTTGTCGTGTTGTGTATATATGTTCTTTCTTTTCAGTTTTATTTTTGTGAGAGTTGACAGTCTATTTGAGAACTGTGACCACGAAAACTATGACAATTTCATGTGGTTCCTTCGTGTATTTTTTTCTGTATATGTTTTCTTGATGTTGTTTGTGTGCCTGTTTTTTTTTAATTTAAATATGTTAAATGGCTTTGTGTATCTTATGTTAGTAGGTTGGCCACACTTGAGAGTCTGAAACTTGGTATTTGTAAATTTTCTTTTTTTTATTGTAATGATAATTCTTCAGTTTCTTTTGAAAAAAAAAAAAAAACCTGAACAATTATCACAAATTGGTAGTTGGGGAATGTAACATAACAGTAGCATTCCGCCGACCCGCAAGTAGCGCCGAAGTGAGCGCATGATTACATTGTTTAAAGTCAGTCGTTATCGAGGTTTTGTAGCGAACGGCTCGCGTCGCGTAATGTGAGACGCTATACTAACTGTGCGGGTGTAGCAAGAAGTAAGAAGAAGAATGAACTTGTTTAACCATTGCGACGTATGTTTTTAAATTGATTTGAACAGTGGGTTGAGTTACCAGAACAGTGAAGTGTGGCATCGAAAGTAATATAGTGTGGACTGATTTGGATTAAAAAACTTTCCTTTTGTTTCTAAGAATCTGCAATCGACGGATTACGAAGTTTCAATAGCCTTATCATCTAAATTCTGATAGTGGCCAACTGGTTCGATGTGTACTTTATTCAAATAAATGTGTGGAGAACAGATTTTCATTACTTTTGAAGATTTCTCTTAGTTAGTTATCCTCACACTTTTATCGGACTGGTTTGGACCCTGTCTGGCGACCGGCGGCGACTACGAACTCTTTTATCCAACTTCGGGTGCTGTATGTTAGTAATTAAAACTTTAGCAAGCACGAAGTTCGGTCTACAGTAAGTATCAGTTCAACCACAAGAAAGGCAAGTAGTCTTACACGCTGTTGTGGCACAATAAAAATTTCTGGTTAGTCAACTTTGCGTTAAGTCGTGTAGTGGAAATTATAAAGACTGCTACTACAACAGATGCATTTTAAATAGGTTGCTACTAAAGTGCACTTTGGAATACACATTACGTGACTGTCGGAATACGTGCACAGCGTTTTTTAATCTAACATCGTGGTAAGGGTGCCAGAAATCGCATTAAATCCCTGGTTGCGTTTTTGACTCGAGATGATGAATGGGACCCCTCGGATAGATATCTTTTGACTTCTCCGACGAGGAACCAACGTCGATTCGAGTTTGTCCGATCACAACCCGAGGCGAGATTTACGGCTGCTGTACGGCTGGTTTCTGATCAGAACTGGAGCAGGTCAATTATTGTGATTGCGTGCTTTGAGGTTCCGCCTTAGTCCTCACACGTCCTGCCCGTACTAGAGTCGGATCGGGAGGAAAAGAAACCCGCCCTAACTAACGCCATTCGTTCTCGCCTGCGGCCTTCTGTGAAATGTGCAATAAAGACGGCAGAAGCCCTCATTACTCCTTTGATCTGTAAAAATGTTACCAGGTGTGTCTTGTAATTGGAAAGCTACAATGCTCCTTTACGACCAGCCAATCCAGAGAAAAGGCGGTAGGTTTTTTCATTACTGGAAGGAGCCTCTACATCAAAGGAACATTGGAGTCTGCATTATTAATGAATCCATCGCAATATTAGCAACACAACTTGCCGTGGAACAAAGAAATAAACTACTTCTAATTAGTTTTGATCGAGTCGAAATGTAACATATGAAATAAGGAACTGTCCTACTAGGTTAGATATCTCTTCGGTCTATTTAATATTTTTCCGGTCCCCACATAATTTATACTTTTAACAAAGATCTATTATTTATATCTGAACAAAATTTTGTCTTAAGTCAAAGCAACTTTACTGCCATTAAGAATCATTAACCACGTTTATCTTTACATTCATTACTAATTAAATCTTCCCGCGCACATCAGCCAATAGCTTCAAAAGAATTTCTAAATGCACAATTGAATGATGCACTTTAGATACCAAACATATTAACAAACAGACTGACTGACTGATCAACTAGGCCACGCAATGCTATGGAATGTACTTTTTTTTTAAAAAAAATGAACGTTCCAGAAGATGTTAGGAATGCCCTAGGATTTTCATCTAAATGAAAAAAGCCTCGAAAATGCCAAATGACCAGTAAGACATTCTCAATTTTCTCGAAACCATTCATTTAATCGAAAGAGTTGATTGATGCATTATTGAAGAAATTATTTTAAATATTAATAGAAATTATTTGAATATTTTGAAAGTAGTTTGATTAAAACAAATGATCTGTATAACCAAGTAAAATGCCTTACTATTATCTTTGAGTCCCTTCTTACTTATTAAATGGTTTAACAATACTTTTAATATAATTTAAGTGGGTAAAGGTTAATGAGCTCGTAATGACATGGTGACAGTCTTGTTATTGGCAGAGCATTCCGCCCATAACTTAGCCGCTTGAACCTTAGCCGGTAATCTTACCACGTGTAAGGGCCCTACAGTTTATCGTGGGATCCAAACCACGTAAGCGTTCTGGCGTACTTCACGTTACACAGAAAGCTGTGCTAGAAGTGAAGGTCGGATTAAGACCATTGAAAATCTCCGAGACAAGGATTCGAACCTGGGACCTACCGATCTGCAGTCAGACGCCTTAATCACTGAACCACCAGACTGCTCAATTTATGCAACTGGAAATATAAATATTACACCATAAGCTTCCTTACAGCAGATAGAAGAGGACAATACTGTTAGCAAACATACTGATCCTTATGGTTCACAATCATAGAAAGTACGGTTTACGACGGAAATATTTAACGACAAGGGTTTCACTTAGTGGCTCCAGTTAGTTGACCAAGGCACACGGGATTGTGTTTTATCGGGTTTGGAGTGTTTTAAAAATAATGCTTCATGCCATGCTGTTAGTTTTCATGCTATCCTAATTTGTTTTAATATTGTCTTTTGATATTTACTTAAGGATTAATTACGTGAAGTTGCCAACTACTTTTTATCTGGGAGCCTCTAATATGATGGAACACTCACATCGGCAGCACAATACGTATATGAGACACCTTTTAAGCTGTCGAGCCCGGCGACTCATTCGGTAGTTCACGGCCTCTGCAATCATAAGACACCACGTTTGAGTGTGGCAGAGAAAGCTAACATTTTTTTTCCGAATTTGCTCAACATTCAGGACTTTGTTACAAACATTGTTCGCACTTCACCCAAATAGTTTTGAAGATAGTAAGCAGTATTTTCACAAAATAAGAGAGCATCATCTACTTGCTGCAATTAAACTTGAAGTTAATGTTTGCTTCAATTCAATCTTCATAACAAAACAAAAATGATAGCGCTAGGTGATACGAGCAAACAAGAATTTTCGTAAATGGTTTTCAGCAAAATTATATATTCTTTTTAATATGATTCAAATTAGCTATAATGTAATTACCAAAATTATATTCCTGTGTAACTTTACTCCTAAATGAAGAAATTTTTAAAATAATTATCATTTCTTAGGTCAATTTAAATAGAAGAACGAATATCTGAATTATAAAAGTTGGTATTAAGTGAGACAAATGCGTTATTGTTTTACCCATCTTCTATATTCTATAATTTTTTTAGTTCGTATAAATCTTCGTTGATGATTTCCGATATGCTGTCATAAGGCATACCCTCAGTATCACCTCTTGCTTATATGTAGGTCAGGTGAAACAAAATTATGTTATTAAAAATATCGTTATTAAAAAAATTGGATCAGATTAGGAGTTTTAACAGACTAACAAACTATTAAACTAAATTGTGTGCGTTTTTTTAGTAGATATAAAATTTTGTAAAGTCAATTTACCATTACATAAATAATCGTCTACAACAACAATCCGCGCAGATTTTGTTACAAAACCTACAGCTCTCACCAGTCTCAATAAACTGGCGTTTACAAACAAACTTTCTAAATAATGGAATATATTTTTTTTAAAAAAAGACGAAGAAAATGAAAATAAATTACCTTGCTCAGTAAACAAGAAAGGAAATTTAATTAACTCCATTCCTCATAAGCAGACAACTTTCATTTCATTTTGATTATTAAAAATCCCGTTACTGTGTTTACAAATGTTTCGTCATTGGAATAAAGACGGGGAGACTAGAAGCCAGTTTTTACCACAAATGGACTGAGAATTCCAAATACTAAAGCTCCACCAAAATCGTAATATTTCACTAATACTGTGTTTCATCTACTCTGCTGAATGTTGAGCAAGTAAAAAAAGAGTAATTCTACGGCAGACGCTGAATGAGAAAATTAGCATTCCTCTTTGAGGTTGAAGCAACTCTCAATGGCAACGGATTGACGAAGTGCAACATCGCGAAAGTCAGCGAAAAATAATCGTTTCTCTGTAAACTAGCTTTGTACCATCAAATCTTTATTATTACCAGGCGTAGATAGCAAAATTAAAGTAGCCGAGGATTAATTAATCGCTATTTGGAAAATCGTAGCTTTCGAATTATTATTATTATTTATTTTTTTTACTCATTTCCTCAGATTGACACAACACCACAGGACTTTTTTCGGATTCCGTAGCTGAAGTTAAACGGAGCCTTATTGCTGTCCTTAAGTCACAGTTCTATAGTTCGTAAACGGAATATATAGTATAGCTGTAAAACTTAAGGATTTCGTTAACCCTAAACCACATGTCTTTTAAATTATATTATGAGAGCTCTCGTCCAAATAAATTGGGTCAAAAAAATTCTGTAGGGTGTGGGTATTGATGTTTACAACTCGTGAAGAACAAGAGCAAGATGTTATATATGGGTTTTTTTACCTCCTTTTACTGAAAAATATAGATTTGAGTGATCGTAAAAGTTATAAACTTTAGGTTAGTTTTCTTACCACATGGATTTCAAAGATACTTTCACCTTTAATGTTCAAATTCCTTTTAAATATCTATCATATCCTGCATTTAAACGGCAGATACTAAAAATACTTACATATAATATAACTTGTAAATTGTGGCAGGAGTGGCAATGTGACGCGGCTTTAAAAGGACGTGACTCGGAACCAATTAGCTAACCTTAAAATATCTCACGCGCTGATTTTTGTGAATTAGAGTACAGACCTTAACTGTGTGAGTCTCGACTGGCACTCGGTTTGTTAGTTTTGGGCTCTGGCCAGGGGCGTAGCTACTATGGGGCTAGGCGGTGCAGTGCACCGGGGCCCCTACGCTCAGGGGGCCCCCAAACGCGGTTGAGAGGGCCCACGAGGCTTCATGGGCAAACTGGCGACCTTTACCTTTTTTTTTTTTTTAGCTCTACAGTCATCTAAGGGGGCCCCTGAGACACAGGAAGCCCCTCACTAAGGGCCCTCACTGCTCAGGGGCCCCTAAGCACAACTTAAGGGCCCCCATCCTCAGCTCAGGGGGCCCCTTCCAGCTACACAAACCAAAAAAAAAAGTCGTCCATCTGGCCTGAGGGCCCAAAATAATTTTTTTACACCGGGGCCCTTGTTGACCTAGCTACGCCACTGGCTCTGGCCTCGTGTATTCTTGCTGTTTCGCCCCAGTAGATTAGCTATAACCGGCTTCCACGCCTAATTAGCTATTCCTCTCCGTATTCTTCTTCGTTCCAATTTCAGCGACGTATGAAAACCGAGTTCCAAGAACAAAGTATCGTAGAGCTGCCGAGGCCAGAGGAGGTTTCCATGTTGTAAGAGACGTGTTGTTTCTCACAATTACTACAATTATTAATTTTGAATCTGAGGTGGAATAGATTAATTTTTTTATTTCATATTGCTTATACTGCGAAAAAAAATTTAATGCGATTAGATTTCTGTTATAATATTCTTGAATTTAAGTATTGAAATGAACTGCAGCGCGTCCAGCTATTTTCTTATACAATTTTTTCTGTATTAAATGCGCAACAATATTACGCTTATTATTGTCTGTACTTTGTTCTGTATTCTTTGTAACTTGATTACATTTTTGTTTTTCATATTTGGCTAAGAGATTTTTCATTTTATTCATTTCGGTTTAGGATTTATTCTAATAAACCTACAGATTGAAAAGTCTTTATCTAAAATTTTAAATTAGCATAGACGTGTTAGATTTTAATACGAATATTTACGATCTAGGAACTGCCGAAATGAAAAATGTGTTTTTTTTTTCATTGTTGGTTTATGGTGGGACGATAACTACTTTGCTTTTCTACGGATTTCGATGATAATTTAGTTTCATACTTATCAACTTTCGATACGATTAAATGATTGTGTTTATAAGTATATACCTGATACGGTTTTACTCGATACCCCTGACTATAGTAAAGATGTCGACAGTAAATTTAGTATTCGTCCATGTAGCATAATAAATTTTTCTCTGATATATTCCTTGTCTTTTTAACTGCTATTAACAGAGTTAGACCTAAAGTTTTGTGCTCTCTTGTTAGTCGCAACGAAGATTTGAATGAATATTTTTTTCTTCATTTCTTATGTGATTTACTGCCATGGAATGGTTTCGCTTCTCATCAGGATATTTGTTTATTTCATCATTATTATTGCCAGACTACATATTTGACTTAATCCAGTGTTTGATCTTACGTGTAGTTCCTTCTTCAAGCAGCTCTGTCTATTAAGTAATTGACTAATTCCGGCCACAGCCGAAATTTTAAAGCCTAAATTGATTTTGTATTTAGTTGTTTTAAAACATAAACTTTTTATCAACAAGATCTGTGTTAAAAACATAAATTCTCATGAAGAATGATTAATATTTGATTTCATAAAATTGTATCGTTAAAGGCTCCTTTTAACGATGCTAATCTGTGTTTGGCATCATTCTTCTATCAACTGTCTTCGTAATTTAACATTCTAAATAACAGAACTCTTTTACTTATCCACGTATTGTAGTTGTATCTTTATGTTTAGTCTGCTATTATTGTTTCTAATGCGCTTAGAGACATTTTCTTGCTTCCTATTTAACTGTTTTCTGTGCTGTACCTGTTACCTCTGAACCTTAACACTAAATACGTCGTTCCATATCTTTGAGTATTACAATTTTACAATACTAAAATAATTTTGAAATATGTATGTGATGTCGATCTGTTGCTAAGATAGTTTTGTACTTGTTAGTTTCTACTTTCTCCGATAGTTTCAAAAAAAATATTTAGTTTTACTGACATATAATCTAATTTTGCTTAATTTTATATAGTTTTTTTATTTTCCTTCAACACTATGATCCAAGTCGAAACATACTTTACTTGTGCGTTAATAAGTTATGCATGTTGTTTCCTCTTAAACTTTATTACATGTTTGTCTAAATAATTCACATGATTTTTGGTCTTTCTGTATGTTTTCTGCCCCGATCAAATAATTTTAATATTTCTTGTAACCCAGAATTTTTTGGTGTCTCCCTTCTTGATGACGATGCAAATTGTATCGAATATTGAATAGGTAATTCATGGAAGGAGCTGAAACGCTCAATTTTAAGAGTATCACTAAAGGACATTTACCCAGAATGTAAAATATGAAAAAAAAATCTTGATGAAGCAGGGATGCTGTAACGGAAAATTTATAGTGTTACAAGGAGTTGCATTAGGCTGACCAACTAGATACCATATGTTTTCCGTGAAATTTGGATGAGAAATTTTATGTAATTATGTCCTCACCGATTTTTGTTCATATCCGAGTACTAGCCACGTGATAACGGCAATAATAAAAAAATTAATAATGCTGCGAGCTTTGAAATGAAGAGTAATTTGTGGAAAAGGCCTCAGGGCGAAACAAACAAACATGTTACATAAAAGTTGCAAAATTTGTATTCAAATTTTTTTTCGTCCTCATTAGAGAAAATTGAATGTTATTGCTTATATCAACCTTTCTTGTTTTACATAATTTAATTTAATTTTCTCACTTCCTCATTTCACAGCATCGAATCAGAGAGTTTGGTAGAAAATTGATAATTTTGTCATATAAACATAAGTGTAATCTCAATTTTTGGTACAGTGTGTTTGTGATGTGCCTTAGATCGCAAATATTTATAATTTACCCGAATTCTTTAAATTTAACTCAGCGTTAAATGTGAATTTGAGAAGTCACTAAGCCTTAGTCGAAGTCTACAGCAATCAGAATAGGCACTGAGAACCCGAACTCATGGCTTCTGAGTTACTTCTGCTTTTCAGACCAAATAAATGTATGAAGGTCCTTTAAGATTTATATTGCTAGTAAAGAATGGTAGTATGATATTGGTGTGATAGGTTGAGGACCTTTCAGGAGTTACAGAACAAGGAACAAACGACCAGAAAGATTTATTTGCTCGAAAAAAGTTATTGATGATATTGAACTTATTGTGTTTTGAAGTCGCCCTCTCATCCAGAATTATTCGTCACTTCTTTTCCAATAGAAATAAGGGCGTGGTTGACACCGGTATCATTAGCGACCCTATCTGTTTGTATTCCTATCGAAAAGACACAGGCCTTTAATGAGCTGCTGAATATGCCAACATGTCACTTTTTCGGAGAGAGAATTTTAAATCACAAGACAAAATTAAAACGCTGCTGTTCCCTAGAGAAGCATGCTTGTACGTCCTGATTGCTTTCTGTTCTCCAGCCTAATCGGATTGGATCTAGTAAGAAACGATGGTTTCACGTCAGCGCCAACTTTTATTGATTGACTGCATGGACGAGTCAACCGTGTTGCATTAGATATTTGTTTTACGTCCTCCGTTTACTTCGTACTAATGGTAAGGAGGAAAAGAGTATATCACCGAATTTTATGATTTCTCTTGGTAAAATAAAAAATCAAATGAACTAAGTTAAGGCAACAATTTGTTCTTTACACATTTTACCGGTTATGAATGAACGTTCACCTTTTCGATCACGAGACGCAAACAAATATATTACCAAAAAAGAAGGCCACATGAGAAAGTTATTAAACACTGGTAATAGTAACATACTTATCAATTTTTTTTATTCGCAATATATACCAAACTCGGCAAACTACGAAATAAAATTATTCAAAATTTGTGAAGTTTAGCATTCCATACATTAAGTATAAAATTCTTACCACAGTCTGTACCTAAAACATACTGTACAAACTAATTCATTCCTGAGCGATGGCTTTTAAAACTATCTTCGTATTCGTTTTCTTAAATCATGGCTCTAACCAGAAGTGAAACACGATAAACTTCCGATGGATAAATCAGAGATAACTATGCGAAAGAAGTGAAAAGTTTTCAATTAATCATCATAATTGTTAGACATTTCCTTTTTTTTATGGGCCGTCCAGTATATCCCCTCCTCTTTCCTGTGCTTAGTTTTGAAATCAAGTACGCTATATATAATACACTCGAACTTATTATTTAGTGAACGATGCCAACACACAAGTCAGAATTGGAAATTTATAAGAGCACTAGTGTAAGCCTGTGACCGTTTTTTGCGTATCGTCACGGATCTAGAATAGTTCCGATCTTTAGGGTCAATGATTATAACAGGTTGACCTGATCTGACCAAATATGAACTAGACCCGTGTTTCACTCTTAGGGTGAGTAAAATCTCTTGAGCTTGAAGAACTCAGAAGTATTAATGGACGTAGGTATTAAACACGAACAGGGACGATCGCACTAACGTACAATTGTTTCAAACGTCGTAGACTCGAACTTATTTAAATGCAAACTTGACATATATTTGACCCATAAAGTTCACTCTGTAAAATTCCTGTTTGATTCGAAAGCATCACGTTGTTGTTGTTGTTTTTTTTTTTTAAATTGAGATTCGGAAAACATACATAACGTAATTAATGGTCATAGTATCTGTAACGGCCAGAGAACTTAACACATATTCCATATTATTAAACAGTTGAGCAACTTCGAAGAAATGTATTACCAGAATAGTTGATTCGGCAACATATTTGGTCTGATGTCCACTTAAAACAACCTAATAACTCACGTACAGTGAACATGAGTAAAGACCATCGATAAAAGTGATCAGTAAAATACCAGAAAAACAAATAAACTGTAATGCATTAAACTTTGGTCAAGCAACAACATTAATGAGAGTTTTATTTAAATTTATGCTAAGCCGAAATGACAATTGGCATTCGCGGTTACAGTAGAGACCATGAGTAATTTAATTATTTTAATGTATTTTTTTAAGTTGCTTTAATTAGAAATATGTTATTGAAAAGTAGATCAACGTTTTTTCAGCCTAAATATTTATAAGTTTTTTTTTTAACTATGAAGCGCTACGAAAAGCAAACTTAATGAATGTATTATGGCAATTCATTTGTTAGCAGTTGCTTAGCTATTAAATTGTGGACATAACCACGAGTTTCTTATAATGGTATCTCTGATCACTGTTTTGCGAGTGAAGGCTGGCCCATGACGTCAACAATTGTCGGCCAATAGCTATTGAGGTGAGTGGGTGACGATATTATATGGTAGACAGTACAGTACTTTAAAGGAGTTTCTGTAGTACAAATTATAACAGATCATACATAAACTGCCTGTGAGAGAAATAAAAAATTAATATATTTATGGTTTTGGTCTTGAACTTTGTAAATTACAGTAATAAAAAGTATCCTATATGTTAACCCGTGGCATTAGCTACTACGATAAATTTTGTTGAATTTAATTGCAATGGAACCCACGATCCGGTGGCAATTTTCCTAGTCATTTAACTAACCCTTTCTTAATATATTTTATTATTATTTTATATACTTTGATGGATAAATTCCTCCACTCATCTATTTTTGCCATTTAAGAATTTTTCTTTCCCGGCACTTCTTTCATGCCCCTCCTGTCTTCCAATGACTCCCAATACAGCTCATTAATCTAATCAATTATTGACTTATTCCAGCGGTGATTTGCAGAAATAAATCTTTTCACGCCGTCCAAATCCTGTATCTGATACCCGAAATGTTGGTACGACCAAACTATAGCAGCATATTCATGCCATGCATTACCAAAGTTTGTTAATGCAGTTCCTCACTTCTCACCACCTCTACAGTAAATAAAAGATTAATCTTTTCATACCATCTGTCCAATATTTCATGCCCATTTAAGTTTACATTTGAACGTTATGCCAAGATATTTACATTTAAAACCTTCAATAAGCATTTTTTTCCCACCCTATTATCATAAACAACATTCAGGTTTTTTTTATTTGTGTATTTAATAAGGTGATGCTTCTATTTATTTTCATCTCTTTTCTATCCAGCTAGATGTCCATGCAGCTGTTCAGTCTTCTCCCGTTTTGAACCCATTAAATAACATTGTGTCATCTGCAAACAAACTAACTTCTTATCGTAAACTATCAACACAATCATTAATTAGAATAACGAATAGCAATGGTAACAATACGCTTCTCTGTGGCACTCCCATTTTCACTTCTTCTTCGTTTCCTACCCTAACGTTTAGCATTCTTTTAGTAATTTGTCTGCCAGAAAATATTGCTTTCATCCACTCCACTAGTTTTTACCTTATTTAGCACCACTTAATGGATCACTTTGCCAAATGCCTTTGAAAGATCTACTGTTACACTACCAATTTGGCCTCCCTTGTCTACCTTCTTTTTATTCAAGGATTAGGCATTAATGCCTGTCCCGTATTCACTTTGTATACTTATACCAAGTCTTCCCAGGTCTACAAAGGTCTCTGGAACTGCATCGTCAGAAGTGAATCCTTTCTTCACCCATTCGTTTAATCTGCTGCCTCCACGATTATCTGTTTTTTTCTACCAGTTCGTCTATATTCTCTATACCAAATTCTTCCAGAATTTCTTAACTTCTTATATGGTCTTGTTTGTGCGATATTTCACCTTCCTCAAAAATCTCATTTCAGTCGTGTAAATATTATTCTTATCTTTTGTTGCTCATTTCATCCGAAATATCTTGGTTATAGCTTACAGCTATTCTATCCATGTCAACCTTCTACTGTTCAGATTATTCTCAATTTTTAACCCTATTTCATACCGTTATGTCATCGACAAACAAGTAAAATTCTGACAGTAAACTATCAACATAAACATTCATTAGAAAGACGAATTGTCCCAGAACACTACACTGAGGGTCTCCCACGCCTCTTTTGATACTGGATTTCGTATTCTAACGCGATGTATTCTACCTTTTAAGAATTATTCCACCGAGAGTGGTGGGTGACTGGCTAACGCTCTGGCCTCGCATTCGAAAGGACGCGGTCTCGAATACCCTTACGGGCATCAAGATTTGGGTTTTCCATGGTTTCCCCAAATCACTCCAGGCGAATGCCGGAATGCTTCCTACAAAATGCAATGGCCGAATTCCTTCCTGTTCCTTGTCTCCAGTCCCATCCCGCCTCTAATGACCTCGAAGTCGAAGAGGCGTAAAGCCATAATATTAAAAAAGTATTCTACCCCATCAAGTAACTTTTTCACCCACTCGAATAGTTTTAATCTTATTTTATGACTCAGTTTGTCAAATGCGTTAGAAAGATCTAGTGCTACACTATCAACTTGGCCTCCCTTGTCAAATTCATCCGAAATATCTTGCTTGGAGCCTAAAACCTGAATACCATTGCCAAAAGCCAAGTTATCGATTCAAAACCGTTTCTTGTAAATATGATGTAGTTAAATATTAGATATTATATATATTACATATTACATATTATTCTCTCCATCATTTTGCCTGATGTCAAACTAATAGGCCTGTAATTTACAACCCTATTTGTAATTTTTCCTCTATGAACCGATGATTCTTTCGCTCTTTTCCTGTCGTCTGGTATGTTGATAGACTATAGACTCAATCTAAATAATATTTCAAGGTATTAGCTACACCGGTGCCCTTGAACGTTTCATCCCACTTAGTTCCTTCATAATTTCCCGAGGATTTATTTAAAGTTTTGCAGTTTTCTCATTGATGCTTTATATGGATGCACTCCTCTGATTTAGTCTCCCCTGCCCTATCCCAGGATGATAGTCCCTAATTGCCTCATTAAACCAGTCACACGAGAACGTTTTGTGGTTCGGATTCCACGTTACATTCTATGTCTAACCACGACATAGGCTAAATGCAGCGTAAAACGAAACTCTACTACCAGATTGCAAGATCAAACTTTTATTTTTACCGAAGATGCATATTTCCTCATTGGTTGAACCAGATTGTAGTGAATATTGATAATGATCTGTCGCTATTGAGCAACATACTATATACGGTTCATCGAGATGTACTATTCTCCTTAGTTCCCCGATGTGACCTGACCATATTAGTCGACTATCCATCTTCACGGTGAGGTAATACAGAACCGATGTAACTTGGTGGTTAAGTCATCTTACGGGATCTGTTTGGGTAGGGATTTTTCAAAGGTTCTTAACACGACCTTCACATGTGACACAGCTTCCTTTGCAATGTGAAATACGCAAGAAAATTTGCGCGGTTCGGACTCGGCGTTAAATTGTAGGTCCCCTTTACCCGGGTTAGGTTAAGGAAGTGTTTCTCAAACTGTAGTTCGGGGACCACCTGTGGTCCGTAAAGAAAGGATAAGTTGTCTAGATAGTCCACAGGTAGAATATTAAAAATTTAATTCTTACTGAATTAAAGTTATCATAACACAAAATAAATTGAAAAAACTGTTCGCATAAAATAGATAAAGTATTATGTGAGTACAAGCCTTAAACTAATAAATAAAATTTTGAAAATCTCCAAATATTTTCTAAGAACAGGTAAAAATTTGGTATTTATGCAAATACTGTATTTTTTCCAGCTGGCATCAAAGAGAGTGGCGTTCCCTTTAATGATTAAGTTAATAACTGTTTTACAGATGTCTTTAGGTAGGAGTAGGTGTTAACGAATCACGGTTCGAGTCAATAATAATTGGTAGGATTGGTTAATAATAAATTTGAACCAATATCTTCCCTAAGGTAAAGCTAGAGGGTTACAGCTCATCCACCAAGTTGGTTGCTTTTTCTTGTCTGGTAAACATTTCTTTGATAGTTTATCAGTGAACAGCAATCAGAATTTTTATAGTCGAAGTCATTGCAAGAACTAGCTCCAACAACAAAACTACTTTTAATACACAACTGTAAAAGTTAAACTGTATAAAAACCTATAACATATCATCAACAATACCAGATATTATTTCTCCTCTTTTTGGACTTGCTGGTTAGGTTTTACCTGTACATTCTGACAATTTTCAACATGTTTTCTTCGGTTTGTGAAGGGCATTATCGTGGTACTAGGAATGATTGTTCGTTTTAAGGAATCCGTTTAACCTGAAGGACCAGGATACCATGTATCAAACCGAGCCTGGTGGGTGAGCGGTAACGCTCTGAACTCGTATTCGGGAGGCCGACGTTTCGAATTCCTGTCCAGCCATCCAGATTTTGGTTTTCCATGGGTTCACCAAATCACACGATGGAAATGCGGGATAATTCCTTTTAAAGACCATGGTCGAATACCTTACGTTTGTTTTCCCCATTCCTTACTCGCTTTTACTGACCTCGACACACTAATCGAAGTACATTGCTTAGCCACAATGCAGCCTTTACTTTCGTGGACGTGGTAGTCGTCTTCACTGCTGATCTGGTAAGAGGTCGCACTCGTATTACCCAGTGTTTTATTCTCCTGACCCATCGGGACACCACGGAGCCTTTGTGTGTGGTAAAATACGGCTTTAGCTGTCATTAACCATCCACGACTGGTTGTTTTTTAGTACTTCCAATTATTTCTTTATCTACAACACTTTTCCAAAGTAATTGAAATTTTAAAATATAAAGATTTACAGTAATCATTTTAAAACTATATACAAACGTATCAAATATATATGAAACCACTCAGGTGGTCATCTGCTTACACAATTCAGTATGACTGTTAATATATGCGGTATTGGGCAGATAAATATCTGTAGCAAACATACTTACATACAGATTTAAACTCTGATGGGAAGTTATCAAATGTGTCCCTAAACGTGCTAGATCCGTCGAAATATTGAAAATCAAATTCTGTGTGAACACATAAGTTAATTTCTTATGTTTTTGTTATTATTTTTTTTATTCGAATCTCATGACCATTGAAGCGAAGAGCAAGGGAGTTTCTCGAAATAATGTAGCTCCCCCCTCTTCGGTTGAATGCAAGTCTTAATCTCTGATATTAAAGGTATAGGCTATACAAATTAATTTTGGCAGAGGGGTTCATTTAGTATTTTAAGAAAGATTCTCTCGTATTTAGTAATTCACAAATTATTACAATTTAAGGAAGCTGCTCATGTAATGAGCAAGCAACAATCTTAACAAGATGCCAGGCATAAATGCTAAACTTTAAAATCTATTCTTCGGTTCAAGTCCGGAACTTGCGCGAAAGGCCTTCCTCTAAGAATGGTTTCCTTAACCGGTAGTGGCACTTGGGAAAGAAGCCTGGATTAATGATCAGACTCCAGCCGGGCTGTAACGGAACGATCCATTTTTCACAGTTTCTGAAAAATCGGCCCTCTCAGATGGAATACATCATCATCTTCCTGCGCACTCCAACAAAGACGGCAATATATCCTTCGAAAAATTATCTTTCCTTTTGTCTGTTTCCAGAAAAGGATGGAAACTGTATTGTTTATTTACAGCTCAAAATTACGTGTTGAGATATTTAGTTTTGAAGGCGGCGTATACCTGCTATTCAGATGCACAGAAAAAGAAGATTTATTTTGCATTATCTAACCGAAAAATTAAACACACTAACATGCGTGGTAGATGCATATGTAAGACGCCTAATGTAAACCCTGTGTAGGAGAAAGTGTGTATTAATGAATAAATATTGGTCTTTCACTTAATAATCTAAATCAATAGTAACAACATATCACCTCGATTTTAAGTAACAAATTATTAGTTTTAAAACCCTTTTAATGCATAGTGAATTCCGAAACGCACTAAATTTCATTTGTAAGCAGCAAAGAAAGCGTATTTTTGTATCGCTTTATAATTTGTAGATTCTGAAACAAGGAATGTAAATGATAATCCCCAATAATTTTTTTGTATATACTTTATATTTACATCTATTGTACTCGTATGATGGACTCAGATATATATGTTTACATTTCGAACTTCTAAAATTTAACGGCACACGCTATATCTTAAATAATGAGACATTTTAGACGGTTGACTCGCTGAGTACTAAAATGTTTGTTTCATTTTAAATTGTTGAGATTGCGAAAACTATTCGGAAAGTGAAAACTCATAGTTAGAAATAAATTTAAGGTGATTTACGTTGATACTTAGATCAACCAAATTAGGTGAAATTTTGACCTATGAACAGATATTCTATACGGGTCGAACACCTACTAAGTTACTCGTAGGTAGGAATAAATTTAAAGTGATTTACGTTGATACTTAGATCATCCAAATTAGGTAACGTTTTGACCTTTGAACAGATATACTATATGACTGAGAACACCTACTTAGTTATACAGAACAAGATACAAGATAAATTGGACTACCAACGCTGAATTTTCAGTGGATTATATACAGTTGCATCAAAATAATTAATTAATGCGCCAGGATTATTAGCAATACCTTAATTACATTAAACAGCATTAGATTAATTAATTATCCTGCTTTGTTACAGAGAAGTTTGGCCGTGGGTGTTATGGCGCCGCCACCCCTAGTGGTAAGAGATTTTAGGCGATTTTAGGTAAGCTTATGTTAGTATGGTACTAACGTTTATCTTTTATAAATAGACTACTCACAAAGATTATTACAATGTTTATATTTTCCGAAGACAGTGAAGATTTTGTTTAGTGACTATTCACTGCCGATATTATGTTAATTCCAACAAATAGTTAATAATAGGCATTGGGTAGAAATAGCCCTACATAGTGATGATAAACATGGTCCCCCTATTTTTTGTTTTTATCTTTCTGATTATTATTATTATTTTTAGAAAAATATATTCAACATTATTCGCACTAACCATTTCTCCAAAATTTTAAAATTTCAGTCTAATGCTGCCAATTAATTGTATTTGTCTCAAAGTTATAAACTAATACAGTTGACTCGCCACGCTAAAGCAAATACAAAAGTGTCAAATTTGATTCTACTGTGATACTGCAAACAATACTCAAACGATGAAAAGTTCTGTTCCAGCCACAGAATGAATTTAGTTCGACGAATATAAACCTGAAATTACGATTACGGCTTTCATTAAATAGAGGATTGTCGTATGGTACGTTGTAATTATACACTCAAGAGCCAAAGAAACTGGTACACCTGTCTAATATCGTGTAGGGCCCTCGCGAGCTCGCAGAAGTGCCGCAACACGACGTGGCATGGATTCGACTAATGTCTGAAGTAGTGTTGGAGGGAATTAACACCAAGCATTCTGCAGGGCTGTCCATAAATCCGTAAGAGTACGAGGGGGTGGAGATCTCTTATGAACGACACGTTGCAAGGCATGTCAGATATGCTCAATAATGTTCATGTCTGGGGAGTTTGGTGGCCAACGGAGGTGTTTAAACTCAGAAGAGTGTTCCTGGAGCCACTCTATAGCAATTCTGGGCGTCTGGGGTGTTACACTGGCCAGCTGGAATTGCCGTAATGCACAATGGACATGAATGAATGCAGGTGATCAGCCAGGATCAGCGTACGTACGTGTCACCCGTGAGAGTCGTATTTAGACGTATCAGGGGTCCCATGTCACTCCAACTGCACACGCCCCACACCATTACAGAGTCTCCACCAGCTTGAACAGTCCCCTGCTGACATGCAGGGTCCATGAATTCATGAGGTTCTCTCCATACCAGTACACGTCCATCCGCTCGATACAATTGGAAACAGACTCGTCAGACCAGGCAACATGTTTACAATCATCAACAGTCCAATGTCGGTGTTGACGTGCCCAGGCGAGGCGTAAAGCATTGTGTCGGGCACCCAGCAAGGGTACAGGAGTGGGCCATCGGCTCCGAAAGCCCATATCGATGATATTTCGTTGAATGGTTCGCACGCTGACACTTGCTGACTGCTCAGCATTGAAATCCACATCAATTTGCTGAAGTGTTACGTTGAACGATTCTCTTCAGTCGTCGTGGGTCCCGATCTTGCAGCGATGTCGGTGATTTGATGTTTTATATAATTCCTGATATTCACTGTGCACTCGTGAAATGGTCGTAGGGGAAAATCTCCTCCTCATCGCTACCTCGGAGATGTTGTGGTCCCATCTCTCGTGCGCCGACTATAACACCACGTTCAAACTCACTTAAAGCGTGATAACCTGCTAGTGTAGCAGCAGTAACGGATCTAACGCCTGCGCCAGACACCTGTTGTCTTATATTGGTGTTGCCGACCACAGCGCCGTACTCTGAGTGTTTACATACTGTATTGTGTTTGCATACGCATGCCTATATCAGTTTCTTTGACTGTTCAGTGTATTTAGTTTTTTCTCCCGTTTTACTAAAAAAAAAAAAGGTAAGCGCTTATTAATCTTGCATAGTGATTTAGAGCAGACGGCACATGACATGACGTAGGAATCTAATCTCTAAAACAAAGGCGGGTGTCTATAAGAAAACATAGTATCAAGCTATTTGTTCCATTTTCCATCGACTTATCTTGTATTAATAAATAAATTACGCCAGAGTAATTGACTTTTTTGTATTTATTGGTCTCCCGTACGCGTTTCACTTCTGCAAAAGAAGTGAAACGCGTACGGGAGACCAATAAATACAAAAAAGTCAATTGCTTTGGCGTAATTTATTTATTAATATTATCAGCAATTGAGGAAAATGATCCACAACATCGAGATATCTTGTATTACTTTAATCTACTTCTATTCGTTATAAAGTTTTTATTGGTTATGAAGTTTATATTACCCATGTGTCCTTTCAATTTAAAATTAAATGTAGTATTTTCGGAACATATTTAATGAGACTTTATATCTTAAGCAGAACTAGTTTACCAATAAACTTTCCAGCAGATTCTTCATCCGCAGACATGGTAAACAGTAATTATTAACCACTATGACAGATGATGCATTATTTTTATAAATTGAACAGACATATCTTCGTAACTTTTAAGGATTAAATTTGGATCATCTGTTCCAATGGAACTCTTTCTAATTAAGATCTTATCCTGACAAGATGTGAACAGGATGCAAGGGGATGTATCCTCAACACAAATCAGATATCAAGAAACCTAGTCCCTTGTCAAGCTCCTTGGTTCGGTCCCGCCTCTACTCCCGCAGCTATGCCATTTCATATTCTGTAGATAGCATCAACCCCGCTTTGTGAACGGTAACGCTCAGGTCAGGAATTCAAGATTACACAGGATCATATTATTGTCCGGTTATTCTAATTTCAGTTTTCCATGGCATCGCAAAATCACTCCAGTGAAATGCCGGGATGATTCGTTAAACAGGCATTGGTCGAATTCATTTCCGGTCTCCTCCCCCTTCTTTCAATCCTCTTCCGACTGCAATATACAAGAGGTTAATGAGCCGTAAAGCCCTATGCCAAAATTACAATAAAAATAGATTTTTTGTTACTTAAGATATTTTATGAATGGTGAAATTTTAGTATTAAAATTAAATGTGGAAATTAACTACTTATAAACAAAGCATTTAATTGAAAGAATGTATCAACCAAATCTTGGTATTTAATTACTACTTTTAATTACTATACCTATCAGAAAAATTTCTGCGACACCACAGGAATTTTAAAATGTAATCTCATAATTTAAATGTAATTCTTTCAAAAAAAATTAAATATCCTTTCCTTGTTATTTTGGATTTTGCCGAAGCACAGAATTTGCTTCTTGTCAGTATAAAATCAGAAGATATTAGTTCAGAATCGGAAACGCTTTTTTGTAGCTCGTGGAAACGGTTATAATCCTAACGAGATTGTGTTGCGTAAGCAAACAAAGCCTCCTATCGAACAGACAGCACGGCGCCAGGGAACATGTGATGAATTTGCACTTTACTTCGGGATTTTTAGACGAAAAGAATAAACTGAAAACGGTATGAACTCTAAAAAATTAAGTACTACAGTTATATGGAAAATCAATCTGGGTAGGCAATTACAGGAGGTGACGTATTGGAAAAAGTCAATCTTTGTAATTCAACTTGTGTTTGTCTTAACAGGCAGTTAAACCAAAATATGAAATCAGTAAGATATCATCAGCCCGAAAGGTATCAGTTACAAAGGTTGGAATCAAAAACACTTTCTTTTACGTATCATTGCACCTCGATTATTTTTATTGTGGACACAATATTTGTGTGCTGTTTCGGCTAATACGGTGGTTCCCAATGATTTTTTCCCGAGTATCATATCAAGAAAGAGTTCAACCTCACGTACCCCTTAAAGCTGCAATGATAAATAAAAAATCAAACCAATTGTGTGTCCCCTTCAACTTGCGTGAAGCAAAAACTACTGAACCAATTTGGAAGGGGTTTTCACATTTTCCAACTTTCTGTTATAGCTTAAAAAGATGCGGTGCTTCTAAGTGACCGGGAAACGGAGCAAAAATAATAGTTTGTTGATACCGAGAAGAGAGAGGCGCCAGGCATCACATTGCATCTCAGATGAACTTTGCTTTACGAGGTAATCACGCTAAAACAAAAATGTAATAATTATCTCCCTCTCTCTCTCTCACACACACACACAGTTTAATTGCCTTATAATACATTTTGGAGATAGCAATGTTTGTAATTGTTGTTTTTCAATTATCTTAGTGATTACCTCAGCCTATAGATTACCTGCGTACCCTCTGAAGCAACCTAACGTATCCCTGTGGGTACGCGTTCCATCAATTGGGAAACACTGGGCTAATACAACGGTGAAAATTGCTACCTAAATTATACGCTGTAATGATAAATAAATGTATGCACCTTGGTAAGAGACTTATACCTATTAAAACGAGTTATAATCACCAAAGTTTCGTGACATTTCATATTCAGTTACGATAATGTACCAACATAGGGCGGGAAAAAATATACAGCTTCTAAGATAACCCTGGTGTTTACCCAAACCAATCAAGTCAAACACTGCAACTCTTATAGTGAAAACTATGAATACCTTCTGTAATGTAGAAAGTTTGTGCGTGTGAATTAGCCAGTTTCGGGCTGGGCTGGGCCCCAACATTTCTTTGTCATCGGCTAGGGCCAGACGACTCCTACCTGCGCTAAAAGGGACGAACGATTTATGGCTGGCCATAAATCTAAAAGCTTCATGCATTCAAAGAAATTCAAAGAACAAAATTGGACCTGCGCCAAAAGACGGTTTCCTGGTACAGTAGAAAGTTGAAAACGAAAGAAACGAATCTTCCGAGAAAAAGTCAGGTTGCGGAACGCCTCTGTTGGGAACCAGCGAATCAAACAGTGTGTTAAGAACTTTTATAAACTATAAGTTGTATGTTGCATGAGGAGTGCCAATAGTGATCGTAGACGCCCCGCCAAACGTTCGCATTGGCTGAAATTTTCCGGGCCAGCTCAAACACCGGCAGCCGTAAGTTTTCGACAGGACCAACATGGGAGGAGGAAGACACTCTGTTTTCTGGTCGGAGAGGGAGTTGACCCGCAGACTGGGGACGCTGCCGGCCAGCCCGAATTCTCCAGGGACCGGCCCACGGCTCTACTTGCAAGCAGCCGACACTACTGGACTAGCGACCAGCCGACCATTCCGTGAGACTCTGTGTTATCCGCGCCTCATCTGCTACGGTAAAGAACTCAGGCGATGTATATACACTCTTGCATCATTTAACCCTAGAAAACGCTCTAAAAAAAAAATACGCTTAACTTTGTAACCTCCTTAAATACTCAGTTCTTTTCAATAAATCAATCAATTTTATATTCAAAGTAAATAATATAGGTATTGTAAACCCTGCTTTCAATGACTTCATTTCGGTATATCGTTTGAATAGATGAAGATATGTATTTTTAATGGTAATTTAAAAACTACAATTGCTTTAACAGAAAGTATTTCAGAACTGGAACGTCGCTTCTCTCGGACAAAGAACACTCCCATTCTTGGCGCCTAACGGGATTAATTTTACAAATTAACTTATTAATAAATTCATCTCATTAATTTTTCAATTTTAATAACTTCTTCAAAACAAGACGCCTCACTACATTCAAAACATTTAACTTTTAGAAATCATTCTATGTTCACAATTTTTTTAGTATGTCGAGAAATTAAGTATTGGTTGCAATATAGTGCGGTCAATTGCACTTGGATGCTTTAAGTCAGGTTTTATGCTGCTAATCTATTACGAGATTTAGAATATATAATTAGTTTTACATTTCGATAACTGTTCGTTATTTCCACAGTAAGCAGTTTGTGTTAACCGTTCATATTTAGCTTGATAATTTTTTCTCCCAATATAGGTGCAACCTGTAATATTTCACTTTATTCTAACAGAAACGCCGGTAAACATCAACATACTGAAAGCTGATGGCTGGAAATTATTTAAGATGATTCACACAATGTAATGAGTACATACGGAAATTATTACCGCCTTGATATGTCTTGAGAAAACCGAAGAGCTCGATCCACCCGTGTTAGTGACATATGTTTTCAGTTGCGCATGGTGGATAACTCTCCAGAAAGCATTTTTGCAATGATAATTACAAAACGTAGCAATCAGTTTCATTCAACTAAATCCTATGAACACCAGTCAGTTACAAAATTGAAAATTAAAAACATCGGCCACATTTACTTTTTCACTTTGAAATAAAGTGTTTCTAGAAAGTATAAAATATTGTTTATGTGATTTTATGCTTCGTAGCAGTTTAGACAGAGAAATCATTGGGGGTGGAGAGATAAAAAACTCAACTATCAACTATTTTCGTTTAAAGTACAGATACAATATGGAATTGTCTGGAGCTGACTTAAGTAATTGCAAATATTTATATATACTATATTGTGTTCAATACGAATCAAATACAGGCTTCAATAAAATAATATTAACACAAAGTACCAACTTAACCGTATGATAGGGCGAAACAGCAGTTTCATCGTAAGAGCAACTTAAGAAAATTACCGGAATCATGTTAGTACCAATACCCAGGGCTAATGAATTTTCATTGTATTGTGGAATTTTCGTGTTATATAATCAATCATCCTCACAATGGTATATAGAAAGAAACTGTAGAAAACGTTTAACCTAAAGTTTTGGCCAATTATACGTGGATAAAATAAAATATACGCGAGTTAGCGGGCATCATTTAAAATTTGACTTCGCCCAACTCTGTGGTATGAATGAAACATCTTGCAGTAGTATGAACTTGCTGCATGTATTTCTTTTGGGAGGATGCGGGTTCAAATCCACATTCGGCAATCCAGATTTCGATTCTCCATGGTTTCCCGCAATCATGCTAGGATGGTTAAAAAGGTCCATGACTGAATTTCTTTCCGTCTCTTTCCCTCAATCCTCTCCTACTTCTGAAAACCTCATCGACTTATTTATATTAAAAAAATTGCTGCTGCTACGAAGCACAGAATGAGTCTTGAGACTTCCTGTCATTGTAACAGTGTGTTAGCTTCCGAGCCTCTTGTACCTAATCTCAATTCCATGTTTATTGTCCAGAAATTCCAAGATGAAAAATTGAGAGAGATTTTAGGAAAATATATTCGGAGCTGTACAACCTGAAGAGATATATATATATATATAATGGAAAATAACGATTTTTTGTCGTCGAGACCCTGTTACATGTTAGAGCAAAAGTTGTTGTAAATGGACAACTGGTTGAATAAATTTCTAACTGTAACTACCTTGGTTGTGACGTGACATCACATACAGTATAAGCAAGTATATTAATCATAAAACTAATAATTATCAGATAATGTGTGAAACGACAGTTAAAACTTTAGTAAATAAGACACGTGGAGATAAATAGATAAAATTTCTTATGATTGTCATGAAGAGTGAAGAAAAGAGATAAAACCGCTTGGAAGCAGCAGAGACGAAGTTGCTAAGCTGTGTAAAGCTAGATCTAATAAGAACGAGACAATTAGAGAGAAGTTGAAAACATATTGTTAAAATGACAAGATAGAGAGAGGATCATAGTAAAAACCGGAGAGACCGTATATATAGAAAGGGTGATACAAGATTAACACAGCAGTAAACCAATACCGACTGAAAGACAGAAGAAATATAGGTAGACCAAAGAAGAGTATGGGAACAGTCCCCGAATCTAGAATAGCTCAACAGGACTAATTCTTATATGGGAAGAAGATGAAGATTTTGGGCCACGTGTAGTCTCTCAGAACATAGGAGTCGCAAAAAGAAGGACCGATTTAAGGTGTGCGAAGTTAAATTACGTTAATGTAACGCGTTTTTCTTTCTTTTTTTCTTATAGTGATTACTTGGATGTTAAATGTTTCTTCGCACTGAGATGGTGATTGTAATGTACAGTGTGACGTGAGCCCTTTTTGTTCTTCTGGTTGCCGCTGCGTGGCGTCACGCCTCGCCTCAGGAAATGAGTTCTCTTTTGTGGTCTGCACTGGGTCGGCCGGCGATATGGCCGCCTGTCCAGCTGTCCATCCGGCGGCCACTGGGCTTAATGAGACCCAAACGCTTTGCAGTATATGAGTCTACGTCCCGCCTGCACCCAGTTCTCATAGGCTGAGACGGGTATAGTGCTGTTAATGCACAGCAGTCACGTTCTAAGCTTTTAAATGTCCCTTTCATTTATATGAACGAGTTTTTTAATATGATAAATATTCATTTTCTCAGGAGTTCAGTTTCTATATGTTTTCATGTACCCGTTCTACTGTTAGTATTAAAGCTCTTTGCAGATGATACCAGCATATCATTGAAAGACCCATCAGCACAAAACCTCGAAAACACCACAAATGATGCTATAAAGAAAATTAACAGGTGCTTTAATGCCAACAAACTAATACTTAATGTAGAAAAGACACAGTTACTTCAGTTTGTTACAAAAAATAAAACAAAGGACAGCTATAATGTGATATCAGAAGGAAAAGCAATCAATGAAAGAAATTTCACAAAATTCCTGGGTGTATGTATAGATAACAAATTGAACTGAAAACAGCATATTCAACAACTTCTTAAAAAACTTTATTCTGCAACATTTTCACTTAGCGTAATATCTAGAATAGCTAATATAGAAACCAGAAAGTTAGTATATTTTGCATATTTTCATTCCCTATTCACTTATGGCATCTCATTCTGGGGAAATTCGTCATAAGCACAGAGGGTATTTAAACTGCAAAAACGTGCTATAAGAACTATTTGTGGCGCAAGCACACAGACGTCGTGAAGAAATCTATTTAAAAACCTGGGTGTACTAACAATGACAACACAGTATGTATACTCCGTACTATAATTTGTAGTGGAAAATCCTGAACATTTCAATCTTAATGCTGACATACATAGCCATAATACTAGGAATAAATATAATATTCACAAGGATTACAAATCACTGTCAATTGTACAGAAAGGGTTAACATTTACTGGAGCTTCCTTATTCAATGTCTTACCAACAGAAATTAAATGTTATCTACAAAAACCCAACTACTTTAAGTCCAAACTGAAAGAGTTTCTGCTTCAGAATCCATTTTACTCTGTGAAAGAATTTTCTTCTTGGAATTTGGTAACTAAGAATGACTGATAAAATAGTATATATGGTGTATGGAAGGGGAAGGTGACAAAGTTGTCCAAAATTACTAAAATGATATATGGTTTTTCTTTCTGTTGAAACTTTTTACAAATGAAGTAATTACACTGTTTACAAAATTTCACTCATATATAGTAACTAACATGGGATAGCATGCACTCAAAAACTGCTGTGAAAAATTATGATACTAACAGGTTTTTAAGTAATTGACTGCTTATGAGTTGTGGTAACTGGTTGGTAAGAAAATAACTGGTTATTAGATGCTGGTAACAAGTGTATACACTGTTCCACATAATAAGTATTAATTAAGTATTAATTTGTAGATTTCAGGAAATATTGGTTATACTAATGAGTCGTAACTAACTTGTTGTCAATATATAATACTAGCTGACCCGGTCACGCGTTGCTGTGACTTACTAATTGTAGTACGTTGGATTAATGTTATTCTAAACTTCCTCAAGTAGTCAAATTAATAGTCACTAATAAAGACAAAAACATTGTAGTCGATTTGGAAATTCAAATGTAATTGGTAAAGAGTTACGGAGAGTTGAAATTAAGGACAAACGATCATAAAAAATTATAATTTACATTTCATTACAAATTACTTAATTGAAATTATATAAAAATTGATATTTATAAAATAAATAAATAAATTATTTTTATTTATTTATATAAACTGAAATTTCAGTTATATCTTCATACTGTTTTTATATTTTTCCCACAAACTCGAAGATTGTGTTGGATAACATGTCAAAATAATTGCAAACAGTTTGACGAATACTATTCGGCGTGGCTGTCAACGCTGCATCAGCAAGTGTCAGGTCCGAATTATTGTCGGTTACCAGCAGCTGCAACTCGCGACATGCATCTTGACATGTATTGAACACTCGACATGTATTGAACACTCGACCATTAACTGTTCGTAAACATTCGAAAGAAGCTGGTCCAGGAACATTCACCAATAACAAACGCTGAAAGAAACATTCACGTTGTTTTGGATGCACTGTGTAAAAGTCTTTGATTTGAATATGCCTGCGATCGAAGGATGTGGTTCTCCTTGTTTACGTGGCTACCATTTTTTACCTAACTTGTTCCATGAAAAATAGCTTGGAACATCGGTATATAATAATGTTTTTTGCGAATTGGCGGAACACATCAGATTTTTGACACAATGTGAAAAATTCAGTTTGTGGTTTGCCGTTTTTGGTGGCTCAAGTGTTCTTTGGAAAATATTTTCTTCGGTGAAATATACATGTTGACCGTTTTTAAGATGTATTGCAAGATGCTGGATGAAAGGGTCTCTTTCATGGATGCGAAAACTAAAAATATGCCAGATAGCTTCGTTGCTGCTGATGTATCTACCTATCAGGTATCGTGGTATTTCGTCATTTTTATTTACATTTTGAACTTCAAATACGGCCAGATCACTGCCTTTATTAATATATTTGCAAATGTACTTAATGGATTTTACAGAACTGCAAAACTCGACATTAATATGAGCCTTATACGTTTTTGAAAGAAATGGTGAGTATGGTACCACCCACTGATTGTCAATTTCAACTTGGTTTCTAGAATTTGACATTCGCATTGTAAATGTATGGCCACCATTCTCAGCGTTTCTGCGGCGATACAATGGATAACCATCGATATCCGTAATAGTATCATTCGTATATTCCTTTGGAAAACGCTTCTTACTTTTCCACCTTCCATGCATGGCGATGTCATGTTAAAAGCACTGCACGGTCCGTGGATCGAGTGACTGGTAACAATATCAAACAATTCTTGATCAATTAATGGGTCCGGAATTTCGGCTGAAATTATTTGATAAATTTCTTCTAGACAGATTTTAACTTCAAGCCAAATCAAAATGTGAGAATGAGGCAAACCTCGCTTTTGCCACTCAATCAAATATTGATAGCAACGTGTGTTACCGAAAACTGAATGTTTTACGATTAAATCAATCAAAGATTTTAATTTTTGTTTGAACACACGTGCCGTGACATCATGACGATGCATTGATTGATGGCCTGGTAATAGCAAAGTTTGTATTTCCTCCCAATTCGGATTACATGTAAATGTAATAAACAAATCTGGACGACCATAATGACGTAAGTCATTGCATCTTGTATATATTCCTGCATGTTCCGTGAACTGCCGATGTAGCTTGAAGGTAAAATAAAAGCATTACCGTTATCATTGGCGTTTAAATTTTCAAAAATACTGCCGATAACAGTATCTCGTAAGAGGATGTATTCCTCCGATCGTTATTTAGCCTGGTTGTATCGAATAAATCGCAAATGCTTGTTTTCAACCTTGGCGTACATATCCACGACGTATTGGAGGCACAGTTGACGATATCGAAGGATATAGTTATCCTAATTACGTCTAATCATCAATCGGGGGGCGTAGTACTTCGTTGAAGTAACTTTTTATTTTTTTTATTACCTGAAAAAATAATAAATTAAATAGTAAAGAAAAGAATAAGAAATCAATATAGTGGGCCCGCTATAATCCGGCCCTTGGTCAGAATACCGCAGGTCTACTGTACTAATAAAATAACGAATTAAATAGTTGAATATTAAATTTACCAGCAACTGGATCACGCTGTTTGATGTTGATGCGATATTCATTCTGCCCTTGCCAGAATATCAGTGGATACTGGAGTGCGTCATACGAACAGTGTAGATCCGAAATTATACTAACAGTTCTATCTTGACGTGTGACTTTAATCAACTGAGTCACCAACCATAAAAACTGCAACTTCATCTATGTTGGCGCGTTGAATCTGCCAGTGTGTTATCCTGATGGTAATTTGTCAGATTTGATGATAATTTGATAGTTGTCATTTTTAATTGTGGCGACACAATTGAATAAGTTGATTATTATTTTCCAAACAATTTTCCAACAATACCACAATTACTCTCTTCTGCTTGTTCGATGAAATTATACTGGCACCTTGTTTTCAAGCGTTCCTCACAATTTCCAATAGATTTGGAGAAACTTCGGGTCATCGTTTGGCATCGGTATCAACGACCCAATCTTATGGTACACCTGGCCTTGTATTTTGAATTTAGTTTCAAAATGACGTCCATCAGATGTAAGATCGCAAATTTTTGCTGCCCCAAAATACGTCCATCTGGAAGCAAGAATTGAATTTGCGTGTCTTGCGCAGAAACAATTTCGAATCGTTTGATTCGCCAGCAAGAAGGATTGTAAATGTTCTGGCGGATTGGGTAGTGGCAATAATACATCTCTTCCTGATGCACAACACATGCCGGCTGCTTCATTGCGGGAATTTCAACGCCTGATAATACTGGGTATATTTTGCTCATTGCACCGACTGCATTTTTAGAATGTATAGAGTAATCAATGGCTGGTGCATATTGGAACGCAAGACGAACAAATGATACACGTGTTAAAGCACGGCTGATTTACTGACTCTCTCGTTCTCTTTCTCTAAATGTAGCTATGTTGCTGTTCTCGTGCCGCTCTTGTTCTCGATATATTCTGTCACAGACGTTCATCACGCTGTTCTTGAGATTCGTGCATACGACACTCAGCTGTCCTGATTCTTTGAACTTCCTTACTTGCCGCGATTTGTGTTGCTGATTGATGAGCTCTCTCGTCGTGCGTCTTGCCTCTCTGCTACACCCATTGTCGAGGTTAGATTCTTTGGTGACATTTCACTGAAAAATATTTCAATTACAACAAAAAGTGCCTGTCTGAAAGCCTTAAAATAAGACACTATAATACAGTGGGTCCATTGAAAAATACAGTAAAATGGAAGTTAAGAACTAATGAGGAAATATAAAATAACATTGAAAAAAAATAACAGAAAAAGAAGAATGATATTTTTTTTGATACATTTATAACATGGATGACACCAGGCTTTCAATAGGTTTAAAAAGATTTGAAACGAAATAATACCAGTGAACTATATGGAAAGAATTTTTTTTCGATAGCAGACTTTGAATATGGCAGGATTCAAAGGTAGAGAGGAGTGCAATAATGAAGGAGTACTGGGGAGGAAGAAAGAAAAAACAACAGGAGAAGAATTGAAATTGACACGTGGTCTCTAGCTGACCATAACAAAAAGAAGAAGAAAAAATTTATCGTAACGTTTTCTTCAATGATATATTGATGTCTGTAATTACTTTGTCGTTAGGTATAAAGACACACAAACGATGAACAACAATATAGTATAATTAAAACACAGCACAATTAAAATTGAAGAAACTCATACATATGGCGTGGAATAGACCGTAGCATAGATAAATCGAAATACAACGCCATCTACTGGATGGTTCGATAAATTAACACATCGCCATCTGTTAGGAATAAACTGTAGCATAAATAAATTGAAACAGAACGTGATCTACTGGATGATTACCCAACCTAGCTAACCAAGTGTTGTATAGATAAGTTAACACATCGCCATCTGTTAGAAACTTATGGAACTATAATAATAATTACGTGTGGTCGTAATGACCTGGTGACATGGTTTCTACTGGCTGTGCATTCTGCCCCTGTCGTAGCCGCCTTTACCTAGCCCACCCATCCTGCGTGGTACAGGGGACCTACACTTTAACGTCAAATCCGAACCACAGTACCGTCCTGGCGTATTTCACCTCATACAGCATGCTGCGCCGGGGGTTAACGCCGGGTTTAGTGTCTATAAAAAATCCTCGCCGAGACAGGGACTCGAACCGGGGACCTTTCCATCTCCAGTCAGACGCCCTAACCACTAAGCCAACAGACCGCTTAGCCTGGGTGGCTTACAAATAATTACAAACCATTGTCTTATGACAAACATTTAATGAACATTTATTTCGAAAATAATAAATATTGAGGTCTATAATCCAGATAAAAACTATCCTATCTTTTAAGTTGGACTAAATTACACACATTAAGCCAAATTTCATCTAAATCGGTTATGTAGTTTCGGAGTTCATCCCGGACGAACATCGTGACACGAGATTTTTATATATATAAAGATTATTATCAATTATATAGTAATATTGACATTACTAATAAGTGTATGTACTGTTCCACATCCCCGAGATTATTCTCACATGGGATCAAAGTGAACATATCTATCTATCTATCTATAACTCCTTGAAATTCAAAAGAACTTGATTTTAGTTGTACACTTTTTTTGCTGCCAGTTCGACCGTCCTTCCCCTTCCCTTGTGCCTGGGCTTTAACTTTCACCCAGTATTCCCGCATTCATATGATTCGCTTCAATTCACGTTTTGCCAGTTTCTACGTTCGGATTTTCTTACAAACTACGGTGCTCCTGGGGTTTCTTCTTGAGCGGAATACGTTTCCGGGTATGTTTCTGTGTTATCTCCATATCTTACAAGTCTTTCTGAGCCACGCCTCCTTGGTTACTTTGTTAAGAAAGTAATTGAAGATCCTATTTCTCAGCCTTGTAGGATTCATACGGGCAATGTGGATATAGAAAAACATTATCCTCCTACGAATGGTGTCTGTGATCTTTTTGCATGTGTGTAAATTTCATAACTGTGTCTTCTCAATTCGCCATTTTCTTTGATTGGACTTAAAATTTTCTTTATTATATGCTTTTCCTTTATTTCTAATTTTTTCTATCAGGCCTTTTTTATTTACAGAAATACATTCTGTGGGTTATACAGCCTCCGGTCTTATTACTGTGAAGTAATGTCTTATCTTGGCATTAATAGATACATCTTTCTACTTGTAGACATTTTTGGTACGCCATCTCCATTTGCCTGATCCGAGAGGTATTGAAATCTACCCACTCTCCTGGGTATTTGAATTTCTTGGATCGTTTAATTTTTCCTTGTCCTACCTGTAACACTCTCGGTGCTTTCTTAGTATTTGTTAGAAATTCTGTTTTCTCGAAGAATATCTGGATTTTAAATATTATTATTATAAATGTAATAATTATTTAACAGTATACAGATTTTGCAACACAGCATTAGTAATAAAAGTTTGTTGTGGGCGTTTTATCAAGCAGCGGATTTTAATTGAAAGGTGGAGCTGCTAACGATTTGGAACGAAAATTATGTTCTTAATTTCTCTCGAATATCATTTCAGTTGTCGTTTCCTAAAAACACTTGTCTTGAAATCTGTGTTACATTTTCCGTATTTCCTATTACATTGCATTAAATTCCCCATCGTATAACATGCAGCGTTTTGAACAAATTATTCTATTATTGTCTGTAGATCATTTATAAAGATAAAACAGTGAATGGAAGAAAATGTTTGCTATGTACAGATTTGTCCGAACGTTAGAACTGTACTTAAAACTATCAGTACGATTCAGTTACAGTGAAAGAAAAAGTAGTGGTTTAGATATAATTCTTCGAACGAAAATTTGGCCTATGACTAAGGTGATTTGTTTCATTGCAGTGTAAACGAGCCAGATTAAGAAAGTTTTATGCTGTACGCAAAGGAGTTCAAATTCGGTTTATAACTTCCAGTTATTGAATGAGTCATTAACGTAATCTTTCAGAAAGAAAAAGAAAACTGAGATCCAAAAAGATGAAAGAAATTTATGACTGCTTTGATAAGAACTGAAAACTGCAACTGCCAACAACTGTGTCATTATAATGAGTGTAGGATAAAGAAACAGATTCAGATTGGAAGAGTGGATTAAGATACCAGCAGATCACGCCACATAAATCTATCTTCCTGCCAACTTAATTCAGTTGTGGACGGATATTCACAAATATAAACAAAAAAGTGAAAGTAATTGCGTGTGGTATTGCCGCCACAGGATGTTTTGCCACTGAGAGATATTGTTTGGATTTTCGACACATTTACGCCTTTATCGTGGCAGGATGTACACATTAAGATAGGAAAAGCGTACTTAACATACTCAATGGAAGGCTGATGGCCCAATTAAATGACCGAAAATACTGGTCTCACCCGAAAGTAAAGCCAGAAAGATTTTTAGTTATGTTGCAATTGCAGAAATTTGATTCCCATATCTAACTGTAGTCACAATGGTGAACTGAGTTACTGATTTTCCACAGACTACAGCAGACTATTTGTGAAAACTTTAGATTTTTCCTATCGCTTCGGAGTTTTATAGTAATTAAACTTCTGTCAACAAGAGGCCGAAGTTATTTGTGTAAACGTTATAACTAACAGCGGAGAAAAAAAACCGATCACAATATAACTCTGCAAATTTTTAACCTATTTCATTCTGTCACTTCTTGTAAGGTTTTCTTTAATTTTTTATTACAAAATGGTTGAAATATTGGCAAGTGCTCCAAAATGTCTGTCTGCCATTTGGAAAAGACATGTTTCAGCTTGACGAAAACTGTAGAATACTCTGTCGAATCGTTCCGTTTATTCAGTTACGCACGTACAGTTCAAGATTTAATTGAGTAACCAAGACAGGAGAAAATTACGTTCTTATGTAACTGCAATTGAAAAAAATATAATTTTTTCTGAGCAATATCCCATACAAATCACACCGTTGACTTGTAGTATATTCGATTACCGTGGTTTTAATAATAAGATAGTCCAGTAAATATTTACCACTTTGTTTTGAACGTTATTATTATATCTATACCCATCAACTAGGATGATTCAATAAACGCATTTAGAATTTAGTATCGATTATAATGTGTGTATGCTTCAGTTTTGAATTCAGTCACTGCCTACTTCTCAATTCGAGCAAAACATTATTGACTGTTTTGTGGAAACAAATCAATTTCTCTTATCTAGATTTATCTACTGGTGACGAGTAATGCAAAAGGAGCTACGTGACATCATTGATTGGACATATCTCTGTCCTGAATTCGGTTTATGGGATTTATGTTATCAATACTGGTACGGTAAATTGTAAACATTCAGAGAAATTAAAAATGACGAGGTTGGCGATATTGAAATATTAAGGCACAGCTCTTCTCCGGGATTTCTGGAACAAGTGTTAAAATCGGCTGTCGTACAATTCATGGAGTTTACGATATTTTTGTGTCGAAAAAAGAAAAGATAGTACCTAGAGACAGATATTCAGGTAGTTTCTCTCAAATTATTACAAGAGAGAAATAACTTCCTCCTTCATTTGATGAATCGGAGTGGTTATCGTTGGTACTTATTTGAAAATTCTATAAGTACTAAAGATCTTCAGTTGTTCAGACAACAGTAAATTGCGAGGTTAGAGGTAATTGTGATGCGGCCAGACACAAGTAAAAGATTTTAAGAAGTTGGAGATGAAACCCAGCAGTCTAATGATACGAAACTTGGAAGACAGGAAAACAGAGTCAAGCAGTTACAAGATGAATACATTCTCTAAATAAAGCACGGTGAAGTTTTCCGGCGGATAAATGTAGAGGAAAGAAGGTTCATTGCAAGTTTGTATCTTTTGTGTTCTTGTGCGGAGTTTCTTAAAAGTATCTAAATGGGACGGGCACAGTACCGCTATATTCATTCGAAAAAAAAAAAAGAAAATACTACTTAGATAGGAAGACTAAATATGAAGTAACAGAAGAACAATGACGACAGAGGTCGATAGCGCACTAGATGAGTGAAGTATTGATAGTAAGAATTATCTTTATCTGATCTAAGATTACCAAGTGATTACACGTATATTAGCCAGCATAGTACAGTGAATTATAAAAAAAGTGAAAACTTGAGTCTTCGTTATGTCATCACTAATAATCCGGAATATCTTAATAGTAAGGAAATCAATTCAGAACGAAGTACTTTTTGCTGCATGGAGCCCTCATATCAAAGAAAATATAACACTTGAAGTAGGCTTACTACTCCCTATTCGATACATACTGGCACTCGATTTCAGGAACAAGGGTGTTGGAAGATTTTCTTTTTTAGGTAAGGGTGTCAGGGATTGGAATGAGTTACCAAGGGGAATGATGAATAACTTACCGAAAACGTTAAACGAATTTAACGTTAAAATTTGTAGATGGCAAATGTAGGTGGGTGCAGGATATTGGGAAGTTGGGTGTGTAGGGAAATTGCCACCGGAACGTGTGCTCCATTGCAATTAAATTAAATATTTGATAGTAGAGATAAGTGCTACATAACTTCAAGTTTTGGTGTGAAGATAGTAGCGTCCTTCAGTTTTGTAATTCCTTGAATCTGTTTGTGGCGTATTTGGTAAACAGCTAAAATAATGACTCGAAGTAAATAAAAATTAGACTATAATTTGTCAATTATATTTGATTGATGCAAAACAGCTTAAAATCCAGGCGAAACTTTATTGTACTATGTATTGATTAGAACCGAATAAAAGTATCAGTGAAGCAATGTTTTGTAGCCAGGATTGCACTTCGAAAACCGAACAGATCGAAAAAAATGATAGCTGTCATGAAAATCGATATTTAACACGTTTTAATCACATTCTACGTTGGGTTATTTTACACAATTTACATTTTTATTATCTTATTCTAATAACAGCTTTATCCAAAAACTTTTCATACGTTTTAGGTAAATTCTGTAGTGGTGTATAAGAAGTGAAATCCGATTAAGAATAGCACTAATACCTTACGGAAGTCTAAGAAGTATGGCTATCACATTGGAGCTTAAGCAAATGTTACCTAACACACTCACGTATTATTTTAAATTTAGTTGTAGATGTTAGGTAAGGCTTTTTAATTTGTAGTTTCTCATGTGAATGTATATTAGTTAAAGTGCTGGAATTTTAAATAAAAAGAAGCACAAAAACATCAGTATAACTCAGCACATAAGACATGAAGTTTAATAAAGCTTTTAGCTGTTATTTGTTTGATAATTACATTAATTTTGATCAACAACAGCCAAAACAGACATAATCGGAAAAATAGTAGATACTATTTGGTTAAGTCACATAATGTTTTGCTCAAGGCCATTTTATAGACGTGATCTTGACGTGGCTAACTGAGTACGTTTGTTGTCAGTTATTTAGTTCTGTACTTTAATGATGTTACAAATTTAATGCTAAACTCTGTTGTGGTTAGCGTCAATTCGTGAAACATTAGTGTTGAAAGCAGTAACGGCCAGGATAAAATATGTATCAACTCCACATCCAAGTCGCTACTCAACCAACCCAGAACGTCGCCTGCCTCCATGAAATTTAATGAAGTCGCGCTGTAGAAAATACCATCCACGTTGTCGACTGGCTCATTGTGTTACTTCTATCCGGGACAGTAGAAAGCACAATGCACGAGGTAAAACTCGTGTTGTAAGGAAAGGATTCAAGTTCAAAACCGACCTCCTTCTACACATATCAACTTTCGTCTGAAATACAGAAGATAAATCGCACTAAACGTCCAAAAGCTAAGTAATACTAGAAGAGGCACGCGCAAGATTCTTTTTCATTAATAGAGCTGAAAATTATATGAAAACAGAACTATAAAACATATTTCACACTCCACTTCCTTCATTCCCCAAAAGTTTAGTTTTCGCGTAAATATTACATAATTCATCAATTAAATTATACTCTCTAATTAGAAGATGAAATTTCTTTGTTTGTTAGTTACTTGTGTGTTACAGCACAGCTTGCCAAAGTAAAGGGGAAAATAGTTCGAAGGGTTAAAGGACTAACAACAAAGCTACTTCACTTTCTTTGAGAGTAGAATTGTATTCTTTGTATCTTGTTTTGCGTTACAGAGGAAATAAATAACAGCTTCATTACACAAGCTCCGAAAGAATAAAGAATTGTATAATCGCTGAAGTTTGATGCACATGTCACCCCCAACTCGCATTGCTGCTTTAACTCAGTACGAAGTCTTTCGCTTGAGCTCCGAAAAGAAATTTATAGTATGTTTAGCGTAAAATCGTGCATTGTATCCTCCTTAAACTTAAAATGTCACTAAAAGAAGTTCTAACTTGACACTAATATGACAACAGACATGAAATATCGTGATTCGAATGTATTGGTGACGCATCAAATGAGAATAAATAGACAGATATTTGTCAGCGAGTGGGTTGGAGTTCAATTCATGGGGCATATAATTCTGAAAGTGGTTGCCAAGTTCAGGATTCCAAGATTAACAGTGTCAAGACTGAAGCGAGGGTACCTTATGGGTGATATTACCTCCAACAACCAGCAGCGGATTGTCCGATCACGTATTCTGAATGATCGGGACCTGCGATAGATGAGCAGATACGTGCCGACAAACGAAAAAAAAAAATGCCAATGTGAAGCTCACTACAACAAGTCTTTCTGTTCGGAGCAACGACACTGTGTAGAAGACCGACTCGGTAACCTTCACTCACAGCACGATGTCCACGTCTTACCTCGACTCTCAAGCAAATTCCTTGGACCTTAGATTACAGGAACAAGGTAGCTTAACTCTATGAATCAGGTTTCCAGGCGGTACTATCCGAATGTTGGGCTCGAATTTGACGAAATCCAATTGAGACCACTGACCCAAATCGTCAGTTTCGCATTGTGCTAGCTGGTGGAGGCTCCTTAACTGTGTGGAACGTGTTTACCTCCTATGGGTTGGATCCTCTGATCAAATTAAACTGGTCCGTACAGGATATCGTGAAGCCCAACTGCTTCAAAGTCGAGGTTATTAGAGGCGGGATAGGTCTGGGGACAAGGAGCGGGAAGGAATTCGCCCATGACCTTTTGAAGGAAGCATCCCGGCATTCGCCTCGAGTGATTTTGGGAAACCATGGGAAACCCAAATCTGGATGCTCGGACGGGGATTCGAACCCGCGTTCTCCCGAATGCGAGGCCATCACACTCGGTTTGGCTATACAGTGCACAGACAGGAGAACATTTGTGGTATAATCAAGATGGTCGTTCAAGCACGAGATCCAACAGCCAATTTTCTTTTTTCCCGGCATAACAGTACGTAATGATTAAGGATCACACTCATTATATTTGCATATTTACCGTTTTTTTTAGCATTAAATGATAAAAATAAACCCTCCGAGTTTCCTGGCGTTGTGAACAATAATAATATCGTTTGTATGTGACCGAGCGTGGCGGTGTAACGGTTAGCGTTCTCGCCTCACATTCGGGAGGACGGCGGTTCGAATCCCCGTCCGGGCATCCAGATTTGGGGTTTCCATGGTTTCCCAAATCACTCCAGGCAAATGCCGGGATGCTTCCTTCAAATGGCCATGGCTGAATTCCTTCCCATTCCTTGCCTCCATCCTTGCCCCCATCCTTTCGCGTCTCTAAAGACCTCGCTGTTGAGAGACGTAAAGCAGTTAAAAAAAAAAAAAAAAGTTTTTATGTGGAGATCAAATATGTCAATATGTTTCTTAGTCTACGCATATCATGAAAATTGAGCTGGCACACGTCACATTATTTCTCGAGTATCTAAAATTTTCCCCAAACCAGGTTTCTTCATAGGTAGTATCATTATCTTTAATGAATTCGTTACAGATTCTTGTTTCCACTAACTTCCTGTTATAAACTACTTCGTAAATGCATTGGATGAATAATTGTAATTATATATAACTATAGATGTATGAATTATTCTCAGCTGGTGATCCATCGTTCCATATTACAAGATGTGAAGGTACAATTATGTTTAAAGTTTTCGGCCTCACATTCGAGAGTCATCGGTATTAATGAGCAGTGACACACGATCTAGTTAAGCGCATGTCCAGTATAGCGTTACTTGTATCCATTTTTGTCCCTCCGTACATGCTATATTTCAACTCTGAGGCTATAGTATTGTTTGTCAGTAATCTCATTTGAAGTTATTTTCGACGTAGCAACTAAACTGAATAATATTATCCTTTGTTACAATGACACGTTAAACGAAGGGCCTCGGTAGCGTAGGGGTTAGAGTGCTTGCTCGGCGTGCAGAAGGTCGCCGGTTCGAGTCGCCGCCGGTTCACCATTAAGTGTTTTGCCTGTGAATGTCACGTCCGTCCTGTGGTGTGTCTAGTTAGCAGGAAAAAAATCATCAGGCTGGCTGTATGGCCTAAGATGCCGAAAGCCATTAAAAAAAAGTTTAGCGATGATGTAAGCAATATTCATTTCGAAGTGTTGGAGCAGTTAAATATCCTGTTTAAGATGACCGGACGCTTTTACATTTTTTATTTTTTTATTTTTTGCTAACAAGTCCATCCCTGTTGCTATTATGAGACATCAGTTTCTTTTGTTCATGTCATAGGTTTATTAACGGTGTTATTTTGTATTGAATCTCTATTGGCTAGTATATAACTCTTCAGGAAATAATCGGCCGCGCTGTAGGAAGCCGTAGAGCGTGTGCGGGGCAGCCGTAGAATGTCGTCCTATCTGGCGTGTCCTCATTAAGACGGGGTCCAGTTTATTGTGTCCGGCCAGTAAATAAGGCCAGTGATTCCCTGGGGATTAAAGGAACGGCCTTAAGCCCATCACGCCTCTGAAACTACAGCCTGCTCAGTTAATACCGACCATGAACCTAGAAACAGTGTCACTTATTTGCCGTGCGAAGTAGCAGCAGTGCAGACAAAAATAACATTCATTGGTTAAGTTTTTTACGAATTTTTCTAATGATAGTTTAATGAACTGAAAAGTTCTCAGTAAATCTCACACTTTGCTTACATTGAATTTCACCTTTAATTATACTATATCTTTTTCTTGGCTAGCAACTTTTATAGAAATAAAGATTAACGTAACTTACAATAGAAATGATCTTATACCAGTGTTTGATTAATGCCATTTCCTAAAAAGAGTTCCAAAAAAAATCAACGAAAAAAATTTCTATGTTTATCGTCGATTACGGCGCTTTAGAATCAACTTAAATGTTATTTCATTAATTTACGTTGACACTGAGTTTTTTCGTCCTCGAATCAGGAAACGTTTTTGAGGTGAGTATACGTGAAATTAGATTCACCATTAAGTTGACAACTGAACTTTCTAAAAAAAAAAAAAAAAAAAAAAAAAAAAAAAAAAAAAAAAAAAAAAAAAAAAAAACTTTATTTAATTTGATTTTTTATTGATTAATAGATTTCGATAACTCGAAATGATTCTTCAACACGAGCTACACAACAAAAAAGGTGGTGGGCTGAAGTACTCTATAAGATGTTGTGCAGAACTATGCATCATTGAGAAACAATGGAATAATCACACTGACATTTTAAAACACACACTGCAAATTATTACCAAAACAAAGGCAAAAAATCTAAACAAATCGCGGGTACTAGTATCAAAGCTGAGTAAAGTATTTAAAATAATTTTCACTGTTTTTTATACAGTGTCACCAGAATCTGCAACAAAGATTTATCAACAGAAGAACATTAAAACTAAACCGAGTGTGGAGAGTGGACGGGAGGCCGCGGGTTCGAATCCAGTTTGGAATTTCCATGGTTTCCCCAAATCACTCCAGGCGAACGCAGGTATAGTTCCCCCGCAAGGACAGGGCTGAATTCCTTCTCGTTCTTTTCCCCCTGTCCGTTTCCGCCTCTAAGGACCCCGACGTCGACAAACAATGAAGAAATGTTCTTCCACAAAATTTGTTCCAATCCCGGTACTCGAAATACCACATTACTACAGCTTTAGCACTGAACGAGGGGGGGGAAACTAGGTGCATATTGTGTGTTACACATGTTCAATCAAATATGTAAATTCCGGTTGGTTTTTGTTATACACGTATACAATAAGACATAAAAATTCCGGATCGTTTTAGTCAAGAGTCGGATAGACTAAATAATTAAAGTTGCTTAGCGACTTGCTCTCAAATGTTTTTAAACATTAAAAATTTATACGATGTTTAAACTGTAATACTTACATTATATAAATATTTAAAAGCAATTGGTGGTTTTAATTATGGAATACATGCTTTGGGGAAAATTGGAATTAAATCTATATAATGCTATATAACTGGAATCTTCTAACAAGTTGTGTGCAAGCGTAAATGTTTAATAACCATGAAATGTTACTACATAAAATAAGCTTTAAATGAAATAAAGCTTATGAAATGTATTTTTTGAGGTATTATTTAAACTAGCGACAGTAACAAAAAGAGGTTGCAGCTGTTGGTTGCTGTGCACAGCCACTTGATTTGTCAGCCCCACTCACTCTAAATGTTTCTACGTGGCAGCTGCACATAATTTCGAAAGGGATCAAAACGGAATTACACAAACGGAAGGAAAATGAAGAGTTTATTTAGCTAAGTTACGTAGAGTGTGAGAACAAGGAGAGCCAGAAAATCCGTAATGAACAGCTTCATTCTTTGCCGTAATATTTCGTGGCGATGCATCTTCATTAGCTCCAACGCGTTATTAATTGTTCTTCAAAATGACCTGCTAACCTTTTGAAATAATACCCCTGCGCTGGATGTTGAGATGGGGGAGTGATGTAGAGATACCAACATAAATTTAAATTTAAAAACTGCATCTTACATTAGAAATATGTCAGTTTACCTCCAAGAAAATAAATAATGAAAAATATTTTTCGTGTTTAATCAGTATAATGGAACTTTATTTTTAATATCCGTAAATAATCGGGAAAAGAAATGTATTATTTTCTCGAAACATCATTCCAAACAAATAACAAAGATCAGGAATTTAAAACATTCATATCGAACATAATAACATAGTATGTGTTATCTTTACTTAATTTACTTTCGAAAACCTTTCACAATTTCTTGGGGAAACGGTGAGAATCGAGATATTAAAAATAAAAAAAAAAACAAAATCCGTTTTAGAACTTCTGTTTTAACTAAAATAGAAAGCCATTGTTGCTTTTGCTGACCTGAAGAAATAAAATGTATATATTTTATTAGCATATGATCCTTGAAACATTCTAAATTCATCAAGACGAGTTACTGGAATAGTTTCTTCTATGCGGGAGTTTATTTTATGTCTTATAAACCGGATTTTCTGAACCAATACGAGTATTTCATCAGAACAATAGCGATCCGTCCTCCAGCCCATCGTCGGCAACGGCATTTTGTGCTGTTAACTGTGACACACCTGAAGGAGAAGGAAGTATATGTGTCTCTATCAAAATACCAAGTTGGTACGAAGCAGTAAAAAGATGATACAAAGTTTTTATCAAACCATTATTTTCCCACATCCAAAGAAAGTACAATTTTTTTTTTTAAAAAAGTATGATATTATGTATTTGAAAAGTGCTAATTGGGACATTATATGGAAGAGTAGTTTATTATATTGTACGCGAAGCTCATATTAGGTAATAAAAAACTCGTGCTTAATAGAAGCAAATGCCACATCGATTAATAAAAGACCTTTAAATTTAGGGCTCTTGTATTCTGTAACACGCTTTTGAAAGAATTAAAAGTGAGAAGCGGTTTGTTATTTTAGAAATGTCAAGTTTAAAAAATAAAATAAGAAGCGTTATTTATAATCCAATATGGAACAAAATAAAAAAGAAACTTTTACCAGCTAATAAACCGACTAGGAAAACAAGACTGATACTATAATGGGTATTCCTAACATGAACGAAAGAAGAGTTTAGGTTTGGAACAATCATTCAAAAGAAGGAAATTAAAGTGGAACGATCTCTCGTTAATATTGTCATATCTAGCTTTAACAGACATTAAATGATTTTATATCAGAATAAAGCGTATTTATACTAACATGAATAAAAGTTAATGCCAGCCCTCCGCGTCCAGAGTCAATGGTCTCCTGCCTGACCGGGTGACACCACGTCATTGTGTTAAAGGTCAACATTTCGGCTGTCCTGTTGTGGCCATCTTCGTGTGTTTTACACAATGACGCAGCGTCACCCGGTCAACTAGGAGATCAAAAGTTGGTTGAGTTTAGTAATTAATGACAGCTGTAAAAACAGTTCACATACCAGAACTGGAATAAGATGCTGTGTTAGTAAGTTTTTCTACAAAGTGTCGGAGTTTTAAATGGTTGCATCATGTGTGTGCTACAAACAGTGTATTCATTATTTGTAATATATTTGTAGAGTTTTGTTTGTGAGATGTGAGACTTATCCTACTAAAACTGGGGACCATCTCAGCATACATCTTTAAGTCAGGTCCCAGGTTTGAAACCGCCGGCAGGTTACAGATGATGCTGCAAGATTTAAAGCATTCATAACAAATCTAATAAAATGATTCAAGTGGCCTTGGGTAATATACTTTGTTAATAGTTTAAAACTGAATTAATCAATACCACTTACTTCAAACATAAGATGTACTTGTGTTAACGGGATAAAATATAATTTTCCGGACTTTTGGAAAAATATTATTTAGTTCACATTATGTCATAACAGAACTAACTTTACCACGGAAGTTATAATTTAGAAACCGATATATTTCTAAACGAAGTTATTTGTCCTCGGAGTCGCGATGTAAAGTAAAGTGGAGCATTCTATCCGGTACTATTACCATCAGTTAAAATAATCTGGCCATAAGATGGAAATCATCACCTCGAGGGATTTAATAGCTTTAACTTACATTCCTGCAACAAATTCTCTAAGGAGACGTTTGAATAAAGTGATTACAATAAATTAATTGTGGTAAAATTTCTTGTAAACTGTTGGACAGTGCACTAACATTGATAGATGAAAAGCCGCAATGACAATTCCACGTAGTTTTTCGGCTTTTGTTACGACACGATCGACTGGTGCTTGTCGAAAAGAAGAAGTTGGTTACAGGTCACAAGTGAATGCGACCAGAAATAAAATTCGATGTGTTGGATCGTGTTAAACACAAGCGAGATATAAGAACGGAGACTTTCCCGGCGTATGCTTGAAATGAAGTCTTCGCGGGTGTACCGCCGGATAGTGTTTTGAAAACACGATATTTCGACGACTAGCTCCGTCGTCTTCATCAGATGTCGAGACATCTGCACAGTATCCGACCGTCAGCCGACCTGTGCAGATGTCTCGACACCTGATGAAGACGATGGAGCTAGTCGTCGAAATATCGTGTTTTCAAAACACTATCCGGCGGTACACCCGCGAAGACTTCATTACAAGCGAGATAGTTTACTGTCAACTAGATGACCCCGCAGTTTGTAAGGATCATCCCTTAAGCGCCTGTCCTGTTGGCTCAGATTATTGCAGCACCGTAATGGTGTGTGGCGCTGACAGAGGGTTAACTGGTTCGAATCCTGAAGTTGGGGGAAAATTTCAACGTCAGGACTTGGCTGGCATTAAAGTCCTTGGTTAAACCCCAATCCTCTCCGAAATGAGTATGCAGTGAGGGCATACCACTCTGTTGATGGTGATTCATCCTTCGAAATGGGACGTTAAGCTTTGCGACCTTCGGGTCACTTTTGGAAGATTACACCTGAATACATCTGAATGGGCCGTTTTGCACACAGCATCGCAGTTATACACACTCACAACAACACTTACCAACACTGTCACACTGGAAAAGACAACGAGAAACCGGGACGTTACAATGGAGGGGCAAATATGCCCGATGGTGACCGCCTGCACTCGGATACGGGTGTGGAACTCATAAGGTACGTTCCCACGACTCGTCCCTCGCCGCGTGTTAGGGGACGCTTCTCATCTTTGCCGCATATGCTAGCAGGTACGGCGCACCTCGACCCACCGCCAGGCGGTAAAAGATGAAAGGAGCGTACTGCCTACCATGCGCCGTGGGAATGAGCCTATAGAAAGAAGAAGATAGGATTCTTAACGTGGTGTACTGGAACATGTACGGACATGTTTAAAACTTGACCCCGGCGTTCTGATACCCCTGATTGCTGTTTCTATGAGGTATTCTGTAAATAGGCTTCCACGGTTACAAATAATTGAGAGCAGGTACTATCCTCACTCAACAACAACTAACAAAAATGTGTACTTCTATTTATATTCACTCGTGGTGTGTCCCGTAAGAGTTCTCAGCCCACCACTTTCATCGTTCTGTTTCCTGACAGCGCTCTACCATAATTTCCACAGAGAAATCTTGCTACCAATTTTTTTCAACGAATTATATCCTGTGTTTGAGACACGTAATGCTGGTCTCATACCATTCAACAAAACTGGAACCAAACAAGGGTATCGCTAAGGTTTTAAATTACAGTTTGTGGTGAGTGCTTAGGTGGGAGAAGGGTGAAAACTTTCTTACTCTTCTTTTTATCATTCAAAGAAAACCCTAGGCTGCTAATTTATTGGGTACTCATACTGGCGTACAGGTGAGGCTTATTTAATTTTAACATTAACTCATTCAATTATAAAAAAAGAATCAAGCAAAGCCTGGTCTTACAATTACCAACACATTAATAAACAACCAAAAATTTAAACGCAACCACATTTTTAATTGATAGTGAAACAAATTCCCAACATTAATAGGCAAACAAGAAAGCTTCACACTTGGTTTTAAATGAAAGTTGCCTTCATAACAATCGGGAACCATAAATCAAACATAACACTAGCATGAAACTACATTAGATTTCAAATGCCGGGCGCCAGGATAATTTAAATTATCCACCAAGAGTTGCTGTAGGAAAATCTGTCCCAACTAGCTCAGTATTTTGCTGGAGGCGAGAACTCCTAATCATTCAAAGGTCGTTACAGGGTTGTACCCAATGACTGAATGTACCATAAGTACCACACTGCACTGTTAGTAGGATTATTACCGTGATGGCGATGGGCGTCCGTCGACTGCGGAAACGTTATAGCATATTAGCTATTGAGGCAGGGCACCACGTGCTTCAAGCAACGTACTGAATCGTTGCTACAGTACGCTTCTTTCGGACCCTCGGGTTCGAGTCCAACCTTGGAAGATGCACAGCTTCCTCTCTCCAGGCTGGACGACGAGTACCTCTCCCGTGTCCGCAGCAAACCTCTCTCCGTCGCTCGTGGTTAACATAAGAGAGAAATTCATGGAAATTAACATTACGCAGAGAATAGTCCGCCTTGATTGTCTCCACTATTTGGCTCCTCCTACCAAGCTAGGATGATTGGTCAACATTGTCTTTTTGAGATTCGTGCGAGGTCGGACATATTCGCCAAATATTACCTCCGGAGCGTCCGCTCGGGTACAGGAGGTCGGGCGTACGTTCACCCGGTGGGGTGAGCTAAGGGATTATACCCCTGACCAGATCCGTTAGGAAGGGGCAGCTGCCTGTCCATGGTCCCTGGCTGTCGCTGGCACTCCTACCTGACGCGACTTCTCGGCGACGGGCTATTTGGGAGGTCCGGCAGATGATAACAACCCTCTCTGATTATCCATTTTATTATTCTCTTTATAAGTTAAATATAAAAATGTACGGAATGACCCATTTTCGTCATTCTGTTACAAATTCCGTGTTACATCCCCTCATTGCTTTCTCCAGTTGATGCTCTCCGCACTGAACTCTGCCTAGCTAAGCTTATACAAGATATTTCCAGGTAATTGCAATTTTTGTCATCGAACAGCTATCTTCTCTTTACGGATCGAATAAAAGTTTTATATTTTGCTTCTATGCCTGGTAACATGGCTCTTTTTCTTTTTGGTCTATATTTAACTCTGACGTACTTAACTAGATATTCTGTCTGCAGCTGTTGACAATCCTCTCTATTTTTAATCCTATGTCGTCTGACAATAAGCTAACTCCTGACTAAAAACAGTATCATTTATTAGTACAAACTCGTGTTCTCGTTACATCTCCCCTGATAGTATATTCTCCCCCACCACGCGTCGCCTCCTAACTATTAAGAATTCTTCCAACCTGCATATCCTGAAATATACTGTCGTCTGGTATACCGCAGATCTTCAAATTCAACACAAACAGTAACTTTAGATATGGTGCTACTCCTCTTCCAACTATTTTTAGTTTCTGCTACAACTTGGGCATCAAACTAAAACGTATTAACTCATGAGATTGTGTTATCGAAGTTCTGTCACGTTTAGTGGTTTACAGTAAAGTTCCTAATTTTTTTTATGGTTTTACGTCTCGTCGACGTCATTAAAGTAGGAGGAGGACAAGCAACAGGAAGGAATTCTGCCACCGATTTTTTGAAAAAACTATCGCAACATTCGCCTGCAGTTACTTCTGGAATTCATGAACGTTCCTTGCGTGGTTACATTAGTTTAATATTTGCTAGTAACATTTAATAACTGATTTTATGTTCTTAATAATCTCCCAAGTTAATCTCCACGCAAAAGAAACTAATAAAATACATTATTAGCTGTGGAAATACAAGACTATACAAGACTAATTCGCCTAATGCGATTCGATAGAAAAAAAATCTTTATTTTTTATTTGCATTTTTTAAAAGTATGGAATATCTTCTCTTTTTTTGTCAGTTTCAAGGTGAATGTTTGGTCGGTCCCAATCTCAATTGTTTCGCAGGCAAATGAAAACACAGACTTTCCATATCTATTCCGTTAAGTACTCCGGGTCTAACAAACCCGGTTTGAATTCGGGCAGTACACAATCAATTCCATGCCCTCCTCCTTTCATTGTTCACACGGGTCACCTGTGTGTGCCAGGTGGTCCATAGATGGCCGGATCGAAGGGGGGAGATGTATTTGAGGATTACTTTTAGCGTAACTTGTGTTTACGTTTCTTACAGTGTTTACGTACCATTATAATTGTTATTCCTCAGTATGGACATCAGAAAACGGACATAACGCTTAGTTACAATCACCGATGCAGGAGACTCGACTAGAACCAGTGACGCTTGTAACGTGGAGGCAGCATGCTACATACCCTAAGATACCGGACTCGGCTTTTAAACTCCGTAGATTTAGTATTGTTTGTAACAGTACAAGAATATCGGTGGAATATCGAAACAAGCCACGGCTGTAAGATTGTCGCGGTGTGACGGGACGTCATTTAGTATAACATTTTAGTATTGAAATCGTATAAGTTTGTTAAGTTTCACTGCAGCCAGACGTCGAGTTAGCACGTCCTGTTGTTCGAGTTTCTGCCGATCGACAGTTCAGGTTGCAAGCTACACGTGCAGTGCTGAGCGCGCAATCCAATACTTTCCAGCAAGACAGAATATATTGATCAGTCTTACTTCTTCACTGATGAGCAGCAAGTTAACAGCTAGGCCTCGGAGATAGATAGTTGCTGCACCAACTTTACCACTCTCCGTTAGTTGTGAACTGTAGGGATAAGTTTCATCCCTAGGATCAGTATCACGGTTTTCGGAATACCTCTCCATCTTGTACAACATCAGCTGTAGATGGTTTACGGTTCAGTACAGATTAAATGAGGTTTCCAGAAGAGATTTTTTCATTTCAAGTAACTCGTAGCTGTCTGCTCCCTCTCCATGATGGAAGTTTACACTCGATGATCATGTTTGTTTGGCAGTACAAGAGAAGAAGAGAATAGGTCCGAAGAGCAAGAATTCAAGAGCAGAAGATACATGAAGAAAGACGGTGCAAGTCATAAGGCATCGTAGGGAAAACCCCACAGAACCCTCGAGTCAGCCATCCTGCCATACCCAATCACTAATATAACACGACCCTACAACAAAGGGTCAGCAACAGCGGAAAAAAATGGTGCCAGTCGGGTCATAGCACTGGTATTGTGTGGAAGCTTGTAAGGTCCTTTATATTTTTAGAAATGATATGAAAATGTACTTCGTTTTCGGTTCTTCTTTACAATCTTACCTTCATCTCTTATTTTTACCTTTAGAAAATAAATTATACTTTTCTTTAAGTTTCCAGCGTCAGATTAGTTCAAATAGAATATTTATTTAACCCTCTATGTCCACCGCTGGATTTTTCTTAGATACCAGTGCTGTAAATCAAACTACTATTAAAAAATCATACGAAATGTAATTTAAGAGTCAACTCCACTTTCTTTATTATAATCTCAACTTGAAACAAAAGTCTTCCACTTATCTTATTATCTTCCATTTCAAATGACAATCAGTAATCTAATACAACTTTCATAATTCACTAACTTTATCATTAATCTAACCTTCTGCCCACAGGCTAATATTTTCCATTACACATCCCGCTAGGATTTTTACAGTTTCTCCGTTAAGCTTTTTTCCAACCACATCTTCTCTCATTTCATTTTTTCTTCAACTATATATTTATTTTTTTTTTTTTTTTTTTATTTTTTTATTTATTTTTTAACCCAAGGATATCGTGTACCTCTCTGTGACCTTAAAAATTCAATGTTAGTATTTAAAATCATAACAACTAAAAAAAAACAATTTTACTAATATTAAAATCATAAATGGTGAGGTTGTGTACCTCACAAGCTGTACGCGCGGTTGTAAAGTTTACCACGTGGTGGCCGCAGAACACAGGACAGATCGAAGATGGGATGAATTAACTATGATGTGGCTCGCGTGTGATAAATGTGTCGATTTCCAATTCGAACTACGCAGTCTCTGTAGATGAAGTCAAGTCAATTATTTCATAATGTGGTCTACTCTGGCGAGTTGTAAACGAGATTATTCTGTTCTTCATGAATAAATGTGTACGTGCCCTGAATGCCACAACCAGGTGTTGTTGTGTTGTGTTACTACCCCCGTGCCTTTCCTGTAATCAATCGGGTATGTTAAAAGAACTGCAAGTGTATTGTTAGCAACGCCTTACTGTGTTTAGTGTCCCCGTGTTCAGTGATGAACGAATGCAATGCAACTTCTTTAAAACCAGTGCGTGAACTATTAGGAGAACTGAAGTAGATCAACCTGGTTATCAGAACATATAGTCGGTTACAAGTTGTGTTGCATATCATTAATGTTGAGGTAAGTAGACATCATCATCATCCTTAACAGTTTCCAACCTGTGGCCGGGTCTGCTTCATGCACAAGCCTCTCCATTTCCTTCTTTCTTCCCACCACCTCTCTGCCACCACTTTGATCCAGTCCTCTCCTCTCTTCCGTACACCCTCCTTCACTCCTTTCAGCCATCCATGTCTTGGTCTTCCTCTGGGTCGTTTACCATGCATCTTAATTTCGTGGATTTTTCTTGGGATTCTCTGAGCCTCCATTCTCTTTACACGTCCATACCATCTCAGACTGGTCCTCTCTATCCTTTCCTGTAGGGGTTCCTCTTTTATGGTGCGTCTAATCACTTCATTCCTTATTATTTCCATTTTAGTAACTCCCATTCTACCTCTTCAAAACTTCATTTCACTTGCTTGTTCTCTGCTGATGTCCCGCTTTTTCATTGTCCACGTTTCAGCAGCATAACTCAAGATAGGCACATAGTATGTATGATAGATTACTCTCTTGTTTCTCTGTGGCACCTCTTTATTCCATATCATGCTTCTAATGCTCCTTAGGAACGCCTCTGCTTGTCTTTCACTTATCTCGCCATTATTTCCTCCACATTCCTTTAATACACTCCCCAGGTACTTGAACCTGTTTACCTTCTTTAGTTGTTCCCCTGCCATCACAATTCCGTGGGTTAACCTATTCTTCCTTCTGGTTGTTACTATGTACTCACATTTATTTACGTTAAATTTCAGATTATACTCCTCCACACTGTCTGTCCATACATTCAACTGCCTCTGAACTTCCTCTTCATCACCTCCCCAGATCATCAGATCGTCCGCAAAAGCTATCACCTTCATGTTTTCCTCTCCCATCCTCAATGCCACCTTCTGCATTATTTCATCCATGATTATAATGAAGAGTAGTGGTGATAGAGCACTTCCTTGTTTTAGTCCATTCCTTTGTTCCAGCCATTCTGATCTTCCTTCCCCTATTTTCACATAGCTCACACTTCCTTTGTACAGTTCCGTCACTCTCCTGAGTCCTGATGGTTTCTTTGGGCACTCCTCTCTTCTCCAATGCCTTCCATACCTTACTCCTGTGTACATAAGGAGTTATTTAAAAAAGAAAAATTGTGGCCATATTACTACTGGAAAAAAATCACTTAAGAAATTAAATCATCGAAAGTGAGATACTAAATTTCTTGTAGAATGTGAATTGTTACCCAGGTCTTATGAGGGTTGGTTATACGAAGGTTGTCCCAGTGACAACAGTAGCGGTGGCGTAATCCGCCCTTCCATTATAACCGGCGCCTCAGACATAACGGAGGTCTCGTTAATTGCAGGCGGGAGTGTCCAGCCCTCGGCTTATTTGTTGCGCAGCTGTCCTCCTCGGGAACGTTTTGTGGCGGCGTGCCCTTTGTGAGCCCGTCTTGTGGCAGCTCTAATGCAATTTTGCTAATGGGCGGCGGACGCGGGGCATCTCTTTGAAGTTCGCCCACGCAGTGGCCCCGCGTTTTTCAGCGGCGGCTTCGCGGTAGGACTCGCATAGAAGCGCGCGTACACTTGTTTGGTACGCAAATGGTTGTCACGAAACGTTACAAAGTTAACGAGTCTCAGGTGATTAAGGGTCCATCCATCTAAGATGTAAAAAAAAAAAAAAAAAAATAAACTTGGAAATTAATCAAAATTAGCGCGAAAACAAAGATCACCAACTTCCTACTGATATGATACTCAAACGGAAAAGGCTTGACTAACAAAAATCGGAAAGATTTGTGATGCAATTGTTGGTTAAATACCATATTTCGACGACTGTACTCTTTGTCGTTACCATGGATACCAGTTATTGAGGCTGCTCGTCGTCAACATTCCGTCTTTTATGTCCCGCGACATGCTACTGACGTCTGAGACTGCTGCTAGGCGACGTAACAACGTCCGCCGTTGCCATGTCAGTTTATCGCCAACGCGCCTTTGCCAAGCTTTATATTTCAGGTTATACGGCTTATTCACTCTTCTCCTGATGATGAAGACGGAGAGTAGAGTTTAAACAACAACTTAACTCAGCTAGTTTACCGTGGAGAATATATAAATCCTGATCTTGTTACCATATAATTCAAATTCGTAATTTTTTGTGTATTGGTCTTCCGCCTTGCAACTTAATACTTGTTTCGTGTTTAAGACATCTTCAGTTATTATAGCAGCTGAGGAGAAAGTCCAAAAACACCAGCATAATTCATATTGATTATCTTAGCTTCTTGAAACGGTCAGCCATTTCTTATTTTCTAATTTAAGTGGAAAGCTACAATGTTAGAATTATCCGTGCAAGATATTAAACCAGCACATCGAAAGTAAATTAATGCATTTTTATTAATATTTAAAAAAATATACTAAATGATCAATCAATAATGAATTTACAAAATTTACATTTGGCGAAAGGAAGATCATAAATACTCTGTTAAATGAACATTCAAACAGAATAGTATTGACTATCAAAGCTTAACATTAATGGTAATAATATTAAGCTTGATTTCTAAAAATACAAAATTCGTATTATTTATCTTAGCTTAGTTCTTCAAACACTCATGCTTTCTGATCTCTTCTAACTTAAATGAAAACGCAACAACATTAATATCACGTATCTTCATACATCACATTGTAATCAATGTAAAGGTGTATAACTACGACGCTCGCTAATAAATTTACTAATATATATATATATATATTAAATTGATTCGTAAAGAGTCAATACATAATGAAATTCTAATTAATTAACTAGCTGTTCCACGCACGAACTATTTGGAATCCTAGTTTGCAATCAAAGAGTAGACAAGAATTTTGTAAATGCAGTAAGAAATCAAGAGCAGTCATAACTTTCAGAAATGACCTAAACTGCTGAATACGATGCAGTTTTTGACCGAGCGTGTTGGGTGAACGGTTAACGTTCTGGCCTCGCATTCTGGAGGACGCGGGTTCGAATCCCCATCCGTGCATCCAGATTTGGGTTTTCCATGGTGTCCCCAATCACACCAGGCGAATGCCGGAATGCTTCCTTCAAAAAAGGCCATCGCCGAATTCCTCCCCGTTCCTTGTCCCCAGTCATATCCGGCCTCTAATGACCTTCCTTAGCTGTCGACGGGGCGTAAAGCCATAAGTAAAAAAAAAAAAAGATGCCGTTTGTAGGTATCTTGGTAAACATTTCGATTGAGAGAAATAACTGAGGTATAAATAGACAGTAATTTGGAGAGATTTACATTTTATTTCTTGACTTTTCAATGTCACTTCTACATGAAACATACTTTATTTTACTCCTGCGCCCATGGACTGTTAGATACACTGCCGCGACCTGCCACTGTTTGCATGAATCGCGCTCAACCGATGAAACGGACAGTAGAACAAACACGTTTTATTGAATTTCAGGGCTTTCCGATGCCGTATCAAGATAAAATATATCTGATTTAGTTCTGGGTCGAGCCATATAAAGTGTGGAAAATAATTCAGACGACTTGTTTTTGATCGAACTGGGCATAACGAAACAGAATTTACTTCCGCAGTCGAAGTATTTATGACGAATTATATATAAATCTACAATGCTTCTGGGGCACAGTATCGCCCAAAAGCTGCCACGGGGCCCAGGAAAGCCCAGCAGGAGACCAGCTCCAGCAAGACACCCCATAGCGGCCGACCGACGACAGCGCCCAGGCTCCATACGCGGGCCGGACCGCGTCGCCAAGACGAGCCCACGACGGCTCCTGGGTTCAGTCGGCAGCCGGCCGGCCGCCGACTTAAATGCGAAGCATCACCGCTGGAACTCGCGACTCACCAACACTGCCGGGTAGCAACTTCTCCAAGTAGTTGAAGCCAACGACGGGGTAATATGGGGACCCACTGAACCCACCATCTTCCAGCGCAGACATCTCCCTGACGTGTTGGATGTTGCAATCACAAAAGGGATGAATCACACCATCGCAATTGCAACAAAGGCAGCACTCTCATCAGATCATGTCCCTGTATTATTCTACCTCACAGAGAGTGCGTCCCTGCGTGATAATAGAAGATACAGAAACTTACTCAACACTAACTGGGATGCATATAAAGACATCATTGTGCAGCGTATACAAAATGCCGCATCATCTGAAACTGTAGGACCTAGTAGGCAGCTGAAAATATGGAACAATGGATAAACGAGGCAGCCGAGGCAGCCACACCCCCACAGCGAGGGAACCAATGGCGTCACTCCAAACAACTGCCGACGCACATCAGGGAGGCAATAATTGCAAAGAGCAATCTCATCAGAGAGTGGCAGGTTACAAGAAACCGCGCATCAACCAAATGCAGAGGGAAATAAAAGTCGAAGTACAGAAGCACAAGAACAGCGACTGGGCCGCCCTGCTTAGTACGATCAACACTGACGACGGGACCGCCAGGAAACTTACTAAACGTATACTGCGAAAATCCAACAGGCTCCCGCCTCTCTCCGTGGGCAACAGCATAGTCTGTGACCCTATACAGAAGGCGGAAGCCCTCGCGGACTTCTTTGAATCCAACTTTCAGCCCGTTACTGACCATTTGGACTTAGAACACATAAGGCACGTAGTGGAGAGACTACAAAGATTCCTCAACGTAGACACCCCTGCAGATGATGTCATAAATCCCATCACGGTTGAAGAAGTAGTTGCAACAATCAAGCAACTTCCTTCCAACAAAAGTCCTGGACATGATGGCATTGGTGCGCCACTCCTTAGGCACCTTCCGCCACTAGCTACGGAATACCTAACCTCATTGTTTAATCAAATTTTGGTCACTGGCGAATATCCAAGCACCTGGAAACAAGCGGACATAATAGCAATTCCCAAGTCAGGCAAAGACAAAAGATCTCCTCGATCTTATCGTCCTATCAGCCTCCTTCCGGTCATTTCAAAACTTTTTGAAAAATTGTACCTCAAAAGGATACGCCACCAGGAAAACCTTCTACCTGATGAACAGTTCGGATTCCGCAAAAATCACTCTACTCCGCAACAACTGCTTCGACTCACAGAATCAGCATTTGAGGCAGTTGATAAAAGAGAATATTTTGGCGCCATTCTCCTAGATGTCTCACGTGCGTTTGATTCTGTGTGGCATCAGGGACTATTGTATAAACTCATCATGCAGGGAATCCCTATGTCCCACATAAGACTGCTCAAGAACTACCTGGAAAACAGAACGTTCAGAGTACTGTCTGAGGACGCAGTCTCCTCATCCAGAAACATCCGCGCCGGCGTCCCACAAGGCTCCGTCATAGGTCCTGTACTATACAGTCTCTATACGGCGGATGTACCACGAACGGAACAGGTAGAAACTGGACTATATGCGGACGACACGGAAATGTTCACACGCAGTATCAGGGCAACCCACGTGAAGACAAAATTACAGAGAGCCTGTAACAACGTTGAAAACTGGGCCAAACGATGGCGCCTAGCTTTCATCGCCACCAAAAGTCAGGCGATAATAATAACTAGAAGAAAAATACCACAGCTTGTTCCGGTGACACTATTCAATGAGGGAATTCAATGGACCAAAACAGCAACCTATCTTGGAGTGATGCTCGACACAAGATTAACCTGGAAGAACCATGTCAACAACCTCAGGTCGAAAGCGGAAGGTAGAATGCGGACACTCTACCCCATACTCAACCCAACAACCACCTTACCAGCTGACCAGGCTCTTCGAATTTATACATCACTGGTCAGACCGGTGTTAGAGTACGCCGCTGTTGTGTGGGGAAACGCAGCGACCACACACATAAAAAAGCTCCAAACTGTGCAAAACCGGGCCATCCGGTTTGCCTGCAAACTCCCAAGAGAAACGCCTACCGCTGTCTTACACCAAGTCAGTGGTTTACAAACATTGAAACAACGATTCAAAGAAACTGCCACCATATTCTATAACAAGTGTACGAGGTCCGAAAACAGACTTATAGCCAGACTTGGCAACAGAGTACATTATAATGATAACATCAGGTGACCCGACCACCTCCTACTACAATGACGAACATGGAGCTGACTACTCCCATTATGCTACACCCATAATGAAACCTTAATATCACTAAACTGGAAGGAGATACGGTTAACGTAAGAACTTCCCCACACTCCGGGAACTAGGCCACCCGGATAATGTAGTCTGAGGCCGCCGTGAAGGTCGACCTGTCGACCGCTGCCACTGCCGTACCGGACCCAGCGACCAGCTAACGGTGGTGGTTACGCTGCTCACGCAGCTGATCACCGCCCTGATGCCACGTCAAGAACATCCAAACATCAGACAACAATAACAACTGACGATTTGACCAAAAGACACTTCCAAAAAAGCAAAGTAGACAGCAGTCATAGGGGTTACCCTGGTACTGCAACAACAATATGGCGTAAGCCATCCAGATGACGCTGTGCTGTGTGTGTGCTTAATGTTCTTATAGTGAATGCTTTCCTTCTTTCAGTGAATCTTTAGTTTATTTGTTGTTAAATGTGGAAATTTTTGCTGATGTTATAAATATTGTTAAATACTGACCTATTAGCCCAGGCGTAATAGGTCAGTAGGTAACAATATTTTTTTGAACCCCTGAAAAATAATGTAAGCTGACATTTGGCACATACGTTCCTTAGTACACAAGAAACAAGTACTAAAAGTCCCCATCTCTGGAGTGTCCGCGTCATAGTGTTTTTCGGGTCAAAAAGGCTTAAATACGGATTGAGTACCAAATCGGTATAACAACGTTGTAACATTTAAAATATCGGACTTAGTAACATTTTATTGCACCCTAGGTAATTAGGATAGGCTAACCACTGCATAAAAGTGTAATATAGTCACTTTTATTATTTAAAAGTAAAAGTATAGTCACATTTTATCATGACGGCAGTACGAAACATTACTTTTTTTCAATTTCTCTGCATTGTCAGTTATCAGGTAAAATTGTAATACACACTTTCAGCATTAATATGGTATATCGTTCATCCCTCTGTAACATATGGTTGTCGAGATACGCGTTGAAACAAGCACACTTGAGTCAGCGCTGGACCGAGAGCTTCGCGCACCGCTTCCCGGGCATTGTGGGTATGAACTTGAAACAATATATAATGTAGACCTGAAAATTAGAACAGATGTAATTTTCTACCTAAGAAACGTCTTGAAAAGTCCCCATCTCTGAGTTGCGCTCTTCATAGTTTGAACAGGGAAAACGTTTTTACTTGGGGCTTAAATACCATAATCAGTATAAATCTACTGTACCTATTGAAATATCAGCTTTAATATCATTTAATTGCACTATAAGTAATTGGGAAGGCTAATTATTGAATGACGGCGTAGTTTTGGGAGTAATTATTGTACAGAGGTAAAAAAATGTTTTTGTGACAAATGGTTGGTGAGATAGATATGCATCGAAACAACGCGCAGAGCTCAGCATAAAGCGCCGTTTCACTTACCTTTCCTCTTCTGTCTGCATCATTCTAATCTCTTCAAACAGCGCGCTGAGATTTTGTGCTCTTGGCATTATATACAAACAAACCTCGAAAATGAAACATTTTGAAAAATTATAAATTATAAATTTTTTTATTAAAATCTATGAATGAAATTTGAAGTTCAGCTTTATCATCGTGCTCATCATCTGTACTATTATAGGTGTAATCGCATTCAAATTCTCGGCAATGTCCACACTTTAGTGAACACTCCAGTCCACAACGCACACATTAACACCTATTTCCGCAGATTTTGTCACAATTGCAGGACTCCAAATTGAGGAGATAATCCGGAGCAGGTGCAAGTCGGTTAGTCACTGACACAAGAGCTCCATTCTGAATTTTCCAGCCCCACTCTTCAGGATCTAAAGAATTTCCTAGCCATTCTTGAATCTGTAAGTATACTCATAGAGAAGGTTGCTTACATGCTACAGATGTTAACGGAATGGACATAATCTGGAAGGATGCAGTGACTGGTTGGGATGCGAACTTACGATTGTTTTTTATCACCCGAAGCTCCTCCAGATTTTGAAACTGAGATATAAAATTGTCATAGAGGGCAACGGTAAACATCTTTCCTGCTGATATTATGTCTTCTTTCTGTACGTGGGATGTACGAATGTTTTCGCTTTGTCACGCAATACTGTAGAACCCTTCAATAACTTCCAGCCTTGTTTTTTTTTCCTTTCTACATCTACATCTACATCATCTACATATATACTCTGCAATTCACAAAATTGTGGGTGGCAGAGGGTGCTCAGCACCAAAGCTAATCTCTTTGCTGTGCATTCCAATCCCTAATGGTACGAGGGAAAAAAGAATTCATATAAGAATCAGTCCGGCACCTTATTTCTATAATTTTATCTTTCCTGTCCTTCCGACTCAAATAGGTTGGTGGAAGAAGTATTTCACTACACTCATGAGTGAAAGTTGGAGTACGCATGTTTTCCAATAAGTTTAAACGAAACGTGTGTCGTCTATCTACCAGAGACTCCCAACCTAATCTACTAATCAGTTCTGTGACGCTTTCATAAGGACAGTAGCAAGCGGTCACGAATCGAGCGGCTCTTCTCTGTACTTTCTCTATACTTTAGATCAATCCCTTACGAAACGGGTCCCAAATGGCACAACAATAATCCAAATCTGGACGCACAAGAGATTTTTACGCTATCTCCTTTGTTTGTTCATTACAATTTTTCAAGATTCTACCTATGAATCGCAGCCTAGAATTTGCTCTACCTACTAAAGAATTAATGTGTATGTCCCATTTCATGTTCCTTTGTACTGTTACTCCCAAATATTTAATAGAATCGACCATATCAATAACTGAATTGTTTAACTCGTATTTCTGAACAATCGGATTCTTTTTGTTAGTTATGCTCATTGTCTTGCACTTTTTACAGTTTAGAGTAAGTTGCCACTCAGCGCACCAAGCCAAAATAACATCCAGATCGCGCTGAATTTCTAAGCAATCGGCCAGAGTTCTTACTTCCCAATAAATAACCGCATCATCAGCAAACAATCTAAAAAGGCTTTTCACTTTATCTCCGAGATCGTTTATAAAAATTAAGAAAAGAAGTGGTCCTATTACACTTCCTTGAGGTACACCCGATGTAACATCTAGATTAGAAGAACTTTCTCCTTCAACGACAACATACTGCGACCGACCAGTTAGAAAATCCTTTATCCATTCACAAAGCTGATCCGATATACCGTAAGCTCGAAGCTTCGCTAAAAGGCGGTTGTGTGGCACAGAGTCAAAGGCTTTCTGGAAATCTAAAAAAATTGCATCTACTTGTGAACCTGTATCGATAACTTTCATTACGTCGTGTGTAAATAGGGCCAGCTGTGTTTCACATGATCTTTTCTTCCGAAATCCATGTTGATTTGTTGTAAGCAAATTATTATAATCTAGAAAATTCATAATGTTCGAGCATATAATATGCTCCATAACTCTACTACAAACAGATGTTATAGATATGGGACGATAGTTCCCAGGATCACTTCGATCACCTTTTTTGAAAATCGGAGTTACTTGGGCGATTTTCCAGTCTGAAGGTACTTTTCGCTCTTCTAATGATTTACTGAATATATCAGACAGAAATGGCCCGATTTCTGCAGCATACTCTGAAAATACTCTTACTGGAATTCCATCCGGGCCCGGTGCTTTCCCCCACTTGAGGAGCTCTAATTGCTTAACGATACCTGCAGTATCTATTCGTAATGATTCCATCACCGACTCGCCACGGCGTGGGAAAACGGGAATACTATCCTTATGTTCATTTGTAAATGAATTTTTGAATACAGTATTTAGTACGTTAGCTTTATCGCGGCTTTCATTAACCTCGGAACCTTCACGAATTAGTGCTGGAATATTGCTGTTGGTACAATTAACTTTTCGTACATACGACCAAAATTTCTTTGGGTTTTCTGTGAGACTCTTAGAGAGAGAGTTGGAGTGAAAATCGTTAAAGACCTCGCGCATTACATTCTTAATACGTCCTCTTAAATCAGCTAAGGTTTCTAAATCGCTGTGACACCCCTTCCTTCTTGAGCGTGCTTGTATTTTCCTTTGTTTTTTGAGTAATCTTTGCCGAAAAGGGCGCTCTCAGTAACGCACCCAGTGAATGCATGACAAAAAGTGCAGAGTTTTTCATTTTGTGATGGATTTACAGAGTTCTGCCACGTTAAAGACCTTACTAGCATGTTTGCTTGTGGCAGGGTAAACTACATTTATACGACTGATTTCACTAAAACTTGCTACCAACCTAACCAGGACATCCGTATCGTTGGAATTGACCGCTACCTCTTGATCCTTGTTAAATTTCTAGTGCAAACGATGCAATGCTGACATCCGCGTCTCCTCTACACTGAATGGCGCAATGACCCGCAGTCTTGAATTTGTTTACAAGTAATTCGACAAGCTAATGTTTGTTATGACAGTTTTTCAGAAGCTCAGCTTGGAGTGAAGTGACAGCCGTGTTGTGGTGAGTGGAAACATTGGAAGACGTTTTTTTCCCGTCTCGTCGACGACGCTCCTCTCTTTTCCTTGTCATGTGTACACATACATCGTTTGCCGTTGCCCTCTATGACTATTTTAAATCTCAGTGAAAAAATCTGGACGAACGTCTGGTAATAAAATACAGTCAGAATTTTGTAATCCAACCAGTCACTGCATCCTTCCAGCTTGTGTCCCTTCCACCAAGATCTGCAGCATGCCAGCAACATTCTCTACGAATATACTTACAGATTTAAGAATGGCTAGGAAATTCTTTAGGTCCTGAAGATTAGGGATGGAAAATTCAGAATGGAGCTTTCTAATGTGTGAACATTGCCGAGGATCTGAATGCGGTAAAGTCACCAATAATGGTACGGATGTTGAGTACGATGATAAAGCTGAACTTCAAATTTCATTCAGAGATTTTAATAAAAATTTGTATAATTTATCATTTTTCAAAATGTTTCGTCATTTTCAAGGTATCTTCGTGTCAGTTTGTATATAATTCCAAGAGCACAAAATCTCAGCGCGCTGTTTGGAGAGATTAGAATGATGCAGACAGAAGAGGAAAGGTAAGTGAAACGGCACTTTATGCTGAACTCTGAGCGTTGTTTCTAAAGTTTCGTTGCAAATATATCTCACCAACCGTTTGTCACAAAAACATGATGAATACACAATTTTAATGCTGAAACTGCGTTCTGAAACTATGATAATAGGTCTCGATAAATTTGATAGTTTTTTAGCATTTCTGACTTTGTTACAAAATAAGTCATGTTTTGTACCTGTTTCACGATAAAATGTAAGTTTTTTTTTACCTCTGTACAATAATTACGCCCAAAACTACGCCATCATTCAATAATTAGCCTTCCCAATTACTTATAGTGCAATTAAATGATATTAAAGCTGATATTTCAATAGATACAATACATTTATAATGATTAAGGTGTTTAAGCCACAATTAAAAACCTTTGGCCTGTTAAAACTATGAAGAGGACACTTCCGAGTTGGGGACTTTTCAAGACATGTTTCTTAGGTAGTAAATAACATCTGTGCTAATTTTCAGGTATACATTATGTATTTTTTCAGGTTCATACCCATAATGCCCGTGTAGCGGTGCGCGTCTTGTTTCAACGCGTATCTCGACAACCATATGTTACAAAGGGATGAACGATATACCATTTTAATTCTTAAAGTGTGTACTACAACTTTGATCATAGGTCCTGACCTGATAACTTGAATGGAAAAAAAGTTATATTTCGTACTGCCGTCATGATGAAATGTGACTATACTTTTACTTTTAAATAGTAATAGTGACGATATTACACTTTAATGCAGTGGTTAGCCTATCCCAAATGCCCAGGGTGCAATAAAACGTTACTAAGCCTTATATTTTAATTTTTACATCGAGTTTATTATGTTTTGGCACTCAATCCCTATCTAAGCCCTTTTGACCTGAAAAAAATTATGAGGCGGACACCGCAGAGGTGGGGTCTTTTCAGTACTTGTTTCTTAGGTTCTAAGGAACGTCTGTGCCAAATTTCAGATCTAAATATTTTTTTTTGAGGTTACCCCTAAAATTGTCTAAAATGATTGTACTACATAGGAAGGAAGAAGGACTTTGACGGTTTCAACACCGAGCTTTCCTGTGGAAAGACCTCGGTGGAGAAGAGGATTCTATTGTGAACTGTGGTGCTGGTTGGATTCGCAGTCCACCGGCCCTACAGCATCGACCAATGTCAACGGGGTGCGTAGCCAGACGGACGACGGTGCGAGCTGACCGGATAGACTCCCCCACTGCTACCGTCATCTATGCATTGTAGGTGGCGGACGTTATAAAAACCCAGTACGCGACCCAGAAATCTCATTTGCTCCCAATTGAATTCATTGTCGTAACAAAAAATTAATGTTTCTGTGTTGTAAATTTTTGTTGGAAAAGTTTCATATTTTGCTTGTCAATAAAAGATCTCCATTTCATATTCATAATAAAATACTGTAAGTTCAACACATTCAACCAACATGAATTATCCCGCAAGTAATGTCACATGCATTTGACAGATGTGGAAATTAAAATTTAATCAATGATCTTTTAGCAGTAATGGCGCCTAGCGTAGTATGGTTAAAACGTAATGTCCGTGAAGTAAGTCATTACAATATTAAAAAGCAAAAGAGTTAAAAATAAGGGAGGTATCCTCGTTACCTCTGAAGTAACAGATCATTCAGTCTAAGATTAAGATAAACTTGAGTGACAGCTCGTCAGCTCCTAATTATGACCATTGACTTGCCTGGTAAGTTTCCTGCACAGTTGTTGTACATAACACGTCTACGAGATTGCTTCTGATAAGCGTGCGTAGTGTTTGCTCCAGGATTCGTGGCAGCTCACGCGTTCCCGTTCCACCTAGATTGTGGAAGTTTCAACTTTTACATTTGCGACTTTGCTACAGATTAATGGTATTTTTCAGCAGCAAACCTCTCTTCAGCGGACCCCGACTTTCTGTCGCCCACTCCACTTAGGTCACAGACAACAACCCACTTAAAAGTTTCCTTTAATCTCCTCAGCTCTTCTATAGGAGCAGCCGCTTCAAATCAGCTGCTGGTGATTGTAAGGTCTATCAGCCCGATTTCATGGTCACTTCCAGCAACACTGCGGAAACTAAAACAGGGGGAATCTGCATTGTTTCTGGAAAACAACACTGTTATCAACAGAAAAATCGTTGCTATTTCTCAGAATTTTCCAAAAATCAGAATACGCCAATCTGGCAGTAGATACATGATAGAATTATAATCTTCTTTGATACTGAATTGGGTGACTAGTGCATTAAACGCATAAATAGTGTTGTGGACAAGTCGCGTGATGTTCCATTAAATTGTCCTCTGTTTCAGATAATGACAGGGAAAACAATTGATTATCTCAAGCTGGAAACATTCATACGACAATCATACAGTAATTATGATTTTTCCGAAATTCACTGCCATGCAGTTAACACGAAAAAAGCTGAATGGAAACCATCGATAATGGATCATAAATTCAGAGCAGTCGAGTTGAAGGAACAGTTTATTAAGTTTATCCACTTTGTAGCAATCGGAAATTTATTCCTCATTTACAACAGTACAAATGTGTAATCACGCTGCGTCTGTGTGTCCCCTTGAACTTGCGTGAAGCAAAAACTACTGAACCAATTTGGAAGGGGTTTTCACATTTTCCTTCTTTCTGTTATAGCTTAAAAAGATGCTGTGCTTCTAAGTGACCGGGAAACGGAGCAAAAATAACAGTTTGTTGATACAGAGAAGAGAGAGGCGCCAGGCATCACATTGCATCTCAGATGAAATTTGCTTTACGAGGTAATCACGCTTAAACAAAATAAAAACTCCATTCTATTCATTCTATTAATATTGTTGTTTTGACAACGTAATTTTGGTTATTTATTCAAGTAAAACATTAATCAAACTACTGCATCAATGATTAACTTTCCAGCAAGCGTAAGAAAATTCTGGGATTTAATTTATAGTTAAAGTTATACAGATAATGCATTACTTTTCTACTAGAAGAGAAACAAATGGCAAAAACATTGCACAACAAGGTCCGCGCGGGTAAAGCAGAGTAAAAATGTTGGTCAGGTAATACTCGAGTAGGAAAACGCGTTGTATTTGGTAATCCAGTTTTAATACTAGTATTCTGGAATGATTGTACCTAGGTACACATCAATAGCAGCCAGTTCTATTAATCATCTGTGGCCTTTTGCTATGTATGGCTGCGGGAAATGAAATGTTAAGCGCTTAAAATAGTAGCTTAACTAATAACCTCGTTAGGGTTGACAATAACGTGAAGTTACGCTGGTGTAAAGTTACTCCATCGGCTCAAACGAAAGTGGGATCGTGGCTCTGTAGGGAAGCGCGACAGCAGACGTCCATCCGATAAAGTGGCGAGGACAGTATGAAGGTGGCGCGCATACATAATTGATACGACCCGGGCGGGACAGCTGGCAGGCGCAGGACGACTCTCCCGCAGTACTCTCCAGCATTTAGCAGTGCGTCTACTCTCTATGTCACGGAAACCAATCTTCGTGTTTTGGAATATCACAATCTAGAAGAATTAAATCTTTTCAAATTATGTGCTATATTAAGTCGGTTAACATACATTAAGTACGAAGTGAAAGTATTTTGGTAGTTAAAGGCGTGGAAACAAGGTTTTGGAAGAGTCTCATAGACAGAATAATCAAGATGGTAGGTCACATTATAACGACATTACATTGTTAATGCCAGGAGCCTCAGAAACAACTCAATTTGTTGGATGACAAAGAATAGAACGCGGTAATTTCTAAGGCTTGTTTTCTGTAGATAGAGGGAAAAACCGATATTATTATTTTTTTAAAAAAAAGTCTGAATTCAGCGATTGTTATTTAGAAAAAACTCTGCTCGAATAAATCTTATAAATATTACCTACTAACATCCTTCTAAACTTCTTTTCTGCAGCATTAATAATAATCAATAGTTTATGTCTGCATTTTAATTTTTTTAAAAGTACTTTCACTACGACAAATACAAGCTGAATTTAAAAAAAAAAATTCTTGTATTATCACATTATGTGATAAGGCGCGCATTTATTTACATTCAGGAGTGATACACACACATATGGAAGTTAATTTAAAGTCGTTATTTGGATCGGACAATAGGATATAATGATTAATATGGGAATGATTGATCACGTGGAAGCGGCGCTAGAATTAATTTGTGGAGGTACGACAATTCATCATTTACTTCTTGATCACGATTCTGAGAAGCTGTCAGTTTAGAAGAATAGTGTAACAGTTCACATAAAAAACTGACCCAAATGAGAGAACATGACATTAGAGGGAAAGAAAATAAGTCAAATGTGAAATAAGTGTTGTATACTGTTACTTTGTGCAAGGTGTAAATTGTTTATTATAAACATCTGGTATGACTTAAGAGAGGGCTTGACAGTCCTAATCTTGTCAGGCTAAATAAAGCTTTAAACAAATAAATAAAATAAAAATGAGAACTTGACAGTCTCCAATTATTATTTTTGCTGTGGATACCAATCTTCAACAGAAAGGTATCCATTTTACGCTGATTGTTGCGAAAAGTTGCTACTATTATTCTTATTTCATAGCAAATTTCGAGACAACAGACGGTAACTGTTGTAGTAGGTGCTTGGTTGGGAGGGAGGAAGGGGTAAAAACTTTCTTACTTCTCTTTTTATAATTGAAAGAAAACCCTAAGCTGCTAATTTATTTGATACTCGTACTGGCGTACAGGCTGAGGCTTATTTATTTTTAACATTAACACATTCAATCATAAAAGGGAATCAAGCAAAGCCTGCCCTTACAATTGCCGACAATAATAAACAAACAAAAAAATATAAGCTTTACCACATTACCAAGTGATCAAGAAACAAATTCAACATCATTAATTCCTTTTGGACAACAAAAGCTTAACTCTTGGTTTGAATGAAAAGTTCCCTTCATAACAATCGGTAATTAATTTAAAAAATCAAATACAATAATAACATTAATTATATCAGATCGCAATTGCCTGGCGCCAGGATAATTTAAATTATTCACCAAGAGTGGTTATGGGAAAGTTCCTGAAATCTGTCTTAACTAGCTTAATAACTGTCGGAGGCGAAAACTCTCCATCAATCAAAGTTTCCTTTAGAGGATCGTTACAGGGCTGTATCCAATGATTGCATGTAACGTACCGCACACTATTGTTCGTAGAATGATTACCGTGATGGCGATAGGCGTCCGTCGACGGCGCAAATGCTGTAGCTTATCAGGTACAGTGGATAAGGCGGTACATCCTTCAAGCAATGTACTGACGTATTGCCAAGCGACCTCACTGCCACAGTACGCTTGTTTCGAACCCGCGGAGGATTCAAAGGCAAGGCACAACAATCTCCAAGATTTGGCTCCAGTAGCTCCAACCTAGGGTGGCAGATGCTAAGTACAACCTCTCACTCTGAGGTTCGGACTTGCAGTTCTTCTCTCGCGTCCGCCGTGAACGTTCCACCTCGTCGCTCGTGGTAGCCACGCTCCTTTCCAATTTTAACATAGAGAATTAGAAATGTGTGGAGAATTATTCGCTATTGTTTCCTCCCTGCTATAGGCTCCACCTTCTGTAGCTCAAACCATTGGCCAAATCGACTTCGGGATACGTACACAATCTCTGAGTAAGTCGGATAAGTTCAGAGCGTTTTGACCTTCAGTTACGTCCGCTGGCGTATAGGTCAACGGCAGTCCGTTCACCTGAGGCGAGAGAAATTCCATAAGCTGGCTGTTTTCTGCCTGGGTGAACCCATTATGCCTACACAAGGGGTGGCTGTCCATTGTTCTCTCGCCGCCTGCCTGTCGCGACTTCCTATCAACTACATGATTTTGGGTGGTCCCGTGGATAATGGCTGCTGAGGCTTTCCCAAAGTTATTCCTTTCATTTCTTTTTTTATATTGTAAATATAAAAATGTACGGAATGAAACATTTTCGTCATTCCGTTACACTTTTGCAGGAAGGTCTCGAACAGACTTTAGTTAAATAAACGTTCTTATAATGTAAACACAAGCTATAAGTTTTCAAGGTGCCGACATTTATTAAATTTCTCGAAACCAGTATCTGAAATCTTAAGCTTATGTACTAATCCCGTTACACACATATAGCTAGGCCCAAATTTATTCAGATAACTCCAAGACATAAATGTCCATTATAGTATGAGATTTTGGCAGGTACGCTGTCTATGGTGCAGCCTAAACACAAATTAAAAAATATAAATATGAATTAACTTAAAATTATATCAGAAAAAAAATTAAATAACAGTAAAATGTGAAAAATGAAGTGATAGGTACCAATGGTATAAAGGGAGAAATCAACAGCGCGAGCAGTTCTTCTGGTGCTAATCGTTCATAACGATCTTCCACTTTGTTTACTTAAATTGCACCCTGTGAGGGAGCGTAACATTTAATCTCTGTGCTCGTTTACATAAAAAGTGTTAAATGTCGTTGTCGGTGCCCGGCAATGATTTGTTCCCTAGCTGCGGCGCTTCTAAATTCCTCTCGAAGTTACTCTAGCGCGCTCTAATGATATCATTAGCGTCACAAGCGCGGGTCGTTATTCACGCAGAAAAATGTTAGTAATTCTAGATTTCCATGCTGCCAGGGGGCGGAATATATTTCACGTCTGCTCCCCAGCGCGGACGCTAAGCATATAACCCACCTCAGCATCACACGCGACCGATTCCTTCCCCAGAGTGAGCCATCAGAACTCACTCGAAAGGAATCGGAATAAGGTAGAAGTTGCGCCAGTTTTCTGAGGCCATGGTTTCTTCCTATACCCCCAGAGGAGCTTGCATCCGAGATACATAAATCTCTCATTGAATGTTTGCTGAAGAGAAGCTATTCCGCTTTCGGGAATCAATTTACAATTCTCATGTATACTTTAACGGTACCTAGTAAGAAAAAAAACACAGTGACATAAAACTTGGATAATACTAAAAGCATCAAACGTAAGAAGTAAGTAACTGAAACCAATCATCGTTACAAGTTTCTTAGATGTATAAGTTGTCGTACGGTGAGAGGTAACTGCTATGAATTATTCCACAAATAAAAAGATCTCACTACCCATTACTGCAGCGATTTGATTTCATTTACTTTTCTTGACATTTTCCTTTTTACGGCACATATTATTTTCCTTTTTGCATTAACGTAAGAGTAGAGAAAGTGTTAGCAGTTTTGAGAATACAACTGATCTGATTTATCTTTTGAATGTTGCATGTATGTCTGTATCAAATAGAAGTTTAGGACACTACTAACCGGCTCTTATTGAATTTACTGTTATCATATCTGTAACATCACACAGTACATTAAGGAACGCACGTAACAACTAAAGTGTGGAGATAATAATTAAGGTAAATTGTAAGAAATTTTTCTATGTATTTTTAGCGGATCTTAACTTTTGTTAGGACATCTGTAATTTATCGTACAACCTGAATATTTTGAGTTCCGTATTATTAGAGCAGACTGGTAGGGAATCACAATTTACCAAATCATCCTGAACGCCCTGCTACGAAGAACATGGACAAATCTAAGGGGAACAACAGTAAATAAATCTGTCGTACACTAACGGGTGATTTCTGCGCGTGTAAGGGTATTTTTTCAGTGAACTGTCCGTTTGTTGCTTCTCGGAACCCGTGGAAGCAGTATTTCAATGGAAAGTAGTTGGTAAACAATCTCAACAACGTTGGGTCCAGAGTAGCGAAAATTTAAGTGTCACGTTAATTTCACAAACTCTCTTCACTGCAACATTATTTCGTTTATTCTAATGTTGGTCACAGTTCGGCCAACATTTGTGACTATCTCAACTCACGCAATAACCGGAACCTAAGAGTTTGCGGGAAGATGTATGTAACATTAAGTACTATCCAAAATAATGAAACAATAGATATCTCTCTTCCCGTACTTATTAATTGTGTTTCTTCTGTAGTACTTAAATTATACGTGTTCCAGATTTATTTCATTTCGATTGTGTTTTGACTGCTTGTTCACTTAAAAGAATGTAAGAGAACAGATATAAATTTAACGCATATTTATAAAAAAATTCTATACGATTTCTGTTACTAAATCTGTTTTGTTGTTATGAAAAAAAAAAATACGAGTTAGAGGTGACACACGAAAATAATTATTTCATTCCTAGTTTATATCTTTCATATAACTGAAAATACATTAGCACAAATATGTAAATTAAGAGCAATGAATATATTTATAGACATCCCCGTTGGCTCTGATTTTTGCACCGTGATTGTTGCGGCGCCTGACCGGAGATTAGCTGGTTTGAGTCCCGGTAGTAGAAGAAATTTTCAACTGTACTTTTCCGGCAGCTTATGAGAGATGGTGGTCCACAATTCATAATCACCAAATTGTGTTCAAAGACCCTCAACCCCACCTTCGCCTATGACACAGCTTGCTGTGTAATGCGAAGTACGCTAGAACGTTTTCCGTGGCTCGAATTCCACGTTAAAATTTACCTCATAGTATTACCGGGTACAGTGATTCTCTACCGGCTTAGGATAACCCTTCCATCAGGTCATTACGACCGCACGAGCCTTTACCTCTTACCAAACTCGTGGGTTAAAATCTAAAGCCCTTAGTTTATGTACGGAATGAAGGCATACGACATTGTTAATGGTGATTCATCCGTTGGACAGAGCCGTCAAGCAACGCAGTTCCTGGTGTTTACGGAAGAATAGATCTGAATGGGATAGCGTTGGGTTTCACCCTCTCCGTTTCTTCTTTTTTCATTCGTTCACAACCTAAACAACGCATTACATTGAACATACGCACATCACAGTTATCAAAAAAAACACGAAAAAAACAGTAACACGTATATACACACTTTGAAAGGAAGTGGAATCCACTCCAGTTAAAATTTCTCGCGGAAATTGCCATTGAAGAGTTCTCCTTTAAGGGCAGCAACCAAGCCACTGTCACAAGGTAATAGAGGTATAATATTTTTTTAAACCTTTAAAAAAGTGTAAATAGCTAAAGGAGAATTTTAATAGAAATGCGTTCATTACAATCCTAAAAGTGGTATTATTAACAAGTAACCATTAAAAGTCATTAGAAAAAGGCAAACTATTCAGATCTTAGGTAATATACTTAGACACCAGTTTATTTGAACTATCGTATACATTCGTTACGTTAACAAATGAAAGTCTCTGAACAAAACATTATGAATTAAAAGCTGTAGAGCTGGATCAAAAATGAAAGCTAAATGGAATTTGTTAGGAAACTATCAAAGCTCCATATTTGGCAGAAATTTTGCTAAAAAATTCTAGATAATAATGGAGTATAACTTATCTACAGTCGTACCTCCAAAACAGGCTAGAAGACGCAAATCACGTATAAAACTGTTTAAAACTATCCGCGAAGCGTAAATAGAATTTAATATACATGTTATACTAATGTGACATCTTATTGTACAATTTTTCTGTTTTATTTTTTAATCTCACATTCACAAAAAAAAAGTACTTAAACGATGGTACACGAAACATATTTTCTTAGGCCTTTATATCTTATCGACGTAGAGATGATTAGAGCATACGAAATAAAATGATTAACTACCCACTGTAACTTCATTAACCACACTTAACGCACGGGTTTGGTTAGGTTATGGTGATATTTGTTAAGCTGTAATCAGAATTGTGATACAAAACAAAAGAAACTTTGATTTTAGCTTGTAGCTAATAACCGGACACGTATATTGTTACCAATAAGTAATCCAGTAATGTTATCAAGAAATAATATTATAACTAAAATTTAACATGAAACTATTTTTCAAATGGAAAATCTCAAAATAAATCATTTTTTCTAAAATAATTTTTAGAAAATATATTATTTGTTGACAATATTTTCTTTACAGAAGTGGGAACCACAAGACCTGTATATATATATATATATATATATATATATATATATATATATATATAGATAGATATAGATATAAAACGGAACACGAAAAGGAAAATTAAATATGAGGTTTTTTTATTAGGCCTCCAAGCAAGATACTTTCACTCAAGTTAAACAAGAATTGCAGGCTTGTAGTTTTATCAAAACTGAAATTCAAATTAATGCTACAAAGATTAATATTCTAGTTAATAAAATGTGTACCTGTAGCAAATGTATATTTGCAATTTATTCTAGGAATTAGATTTTAATTTAGATGTATTAATTATTATATTCAGAATCGAGAAGGCTTAGCGAAAATTCAATTAGTTCTGTGAAGAAGTAAAGAAGTTAATTACGACTACAGTAATAAGCGAATATAGAAAATCAGCAGGTCAACCCAGTCGAGAGTAGTAAAACAGTGTGTTGTTAATTGGAATAAAATTTTTATGAAGAAATGTGTTTTTACGTAGTTTAATGGAAATGAGTCACAGCTAAGATTCTTTTTCAGGTCTTACAGCAGATTATATTCGGAAGAAGCAGCTATCTTCAGTAATTCTTCATCTGGTAAGATCTCACAAAGAACTCTACAAGTACTTACTAATCACCTCACAACTGGCTATCGTTTGCACTGGGATTCCCTGACTCCCTTATACCTGGTCACGGTCATCTCTCATCAACCAATTACTACTCTTAATTCTTCTATCAACATCCATTGCAGATTCATCCCCAATATACGTCTTAAAACCAGCAAACTGTTCCTTCTTGTACTATCTTCTCAATCCCTTTCCTTGATTATATCAGTTACTGAATGTGTATTGAAGTAATTTCTTCAGATAAAACTAGCTACCCTCCTTTGTTCTAAATCATAATTTCTGAATTTTTATATCAAAAATGTCTGACTCATACCACAACACCATATTCAAGCCATGGCCTGTCCAAGAATTTCCAATCGTTTCCCATACTTCTCCTATAAAGCCATGCAGCATCCTCTCTAGTAAATAAAGGATTTTAAAACCTCTTCCTGCACCATTCTCTATGTGTTCTGTCCAATTGAATTAACTATCAAATGGTAAGCCAAGATATTTACAACTAAGATATTCAACAAGAAATTTCTTCCGCAGTCTGAAAAAATCTTAGATTTTTCTATCTATCTACATAATAAGACAACGGATCTTGTCATTTATTTTCATTCTTTGTTTACCTGCTTAGCTAGATCTCAAATACACTTTCCCCTGAATCTGTTCATAGTCCTCTCCAGCATTAACCCTAACTCGTAAAATTGTATCATACCAATCTATTCGATTGCAAACCATAAATACAAACATTCATTAGAAAAATGAACAGCAACAGTCAAAATTTACTAACTTATATCATTCCAGTTTTATTTTCCACTTTGAGGTTTATAACACTGCAATAGGAATTTTTGAGATCTCGAAGTTCCTAATTTATGTTATTCGTTTGTGGGACAATGCCGTATTTTCAACCACAAAAAGAGCTCTGAAAGAAACTATATTTACTCTAAGTATCAATTTCTGCCATTAATGTTAGTCTAATACAAGACTGGGTGTTGATAATTTAAGAAATCTAAATTTTCACCTACTGCTGAATTCCGAACATCGTAGACTCTTTTTATCAATATTTTTTTTTTTTTTTTTGTACATATGGTTGTAATAAGTTTCAGGATGTGATTTATTTTGATAAGCGACAAAATCAACCCCTATTAAATGTAGTCAAATTCAATGATTTGTTGTTGTTCATTTTATTACATCAACCAAACAAAGATATTTTTGAAACTTTCTTTATGTTAGGGAAATGTGTCTTCGTAATTAAGACCTAACTTTGGTTTAGGAGCGTCCAGTGTTATGTCATTTTCTACATTGACTATGGAGCACAAATAAATTATAATTAGTACTAATGTTAGTTGAGACTATTGTAGACCTTCTTTTATTAATGACCGATTAATAACGATTGTACTTTCTGATTTCAATTTCCATCCTGTTTCTTGACTCAGTCCGCAAGTGTTTAATAATATTAAAATTATACAAAGAACTATATGTATGTAATTAATCAGAAAGCGGCATGCTCTCCAGTATTTAAACGGACTGGTTACTGTGATGTACAATACAGGTTTATATTTTTCTGAGAACATGAACAGCCAATTGCGCTTAAGATAAGCTCTGGGACTTTACACTGTAATATACGTCCAGTATTTTGAGTCTTCCAGGTAGTAACCGTTTTAACAAGTAATTAGGACTTAAATATGGCCGTCGCCACCACACACTTCAGGGCAACACGTTGGTACGTGTAGTGGAGTAGGGAGTTGTGGGGTACGCGCCAGCACTGGAACCACTGAGGGGCAAATAAATGCGTCACGGGCTTTCGCGAACAGGTGGCGGAGGGATAGGGAGAAGAGGTAGGCTTACCTGCGCAGCACAGTGGTGGCAGGCGCGCTATAGGCATCCTCGCACATTTCAGGCCGCATTTAATGACGAGATGGCTGCTTCCCCTCCCCCCCTCCCCCCCCCCCTCTCTCGCTAACGCGCCTCGTATGAATTCCTGCGAGTCTAAATTAGAAACATTTGGTATCTCCGCACGACTGAGAAGGAATGCAAATTAACGACGATTTGGACGTATTAAGCATTCCGTTGTTGGAGGCGCAAATCCGAGGTCTTGTGTCTCGAAATACGTCCGCGATACTACTTTGGACGGCGCTGCGAGTTTAATAAGTCCTACAGAATTCTGAAACTCCGAAGAAATGAACTGGAAGCAGATGCAGAAAATCTGTTTAATCATTAATTCTTCGAAACTGCTCTTTGCATGATTCTGTAGGGCACCGCAACTCGAGTAAAAGTTTGGTTCCAAGATTTCATTGAACCTTGTGATACCAGAAGAAACTTTTATTTAGTTAAAATGATATTTATCCTAACAGTTGTATGTTTACAAGTGTTATTTGTGAACATTATATTCGTAACTTGAGTAAATATAAACATGTATGAAACTTAAACAAATAATTTGAAGCTACATTTTACAAAGCTCTTTAGATCTATGTATGCTTATTACAATTTTAAAATCAATGCTTTAGATTAATTTCATTTATAACTGAGAGAAATTAGGTGAAATCATTTAGTAACGCTTGACTAATAGGGTTGAATAACAGCGAAACAATATTCAGAGTACAGTTAAAAAGTATTAATGTGTTTATTGGTTGATGAGATGACGTATCGTTAACAATATAATTTGATCATCTGATTGTTCAGGTGCCACTAATTTCACGATTGTGAATTAATAATTATGATTTCGATGACTCTGATTTGTAAGGATTGCATAATATGCTAATTCAGTAGCAATGGTTTTCATAGCTTTATGTAACAAGCAAACATGTACTATATTGGCTTTAAGGGTATGCGTTCGAATACTATAGTTAATTACATATCTCACTATAGACAAAAATCTAAATTTATTAATAGCTATACTAGTACATCATGGCTCGTTACTCTGTTTCTGAAATAATTTTTTATTCAAGCTCATTTTGCTTCTTATCATATGCGTTTAGAAGTTAGTGGGGTCCTTTGGGATCACGTGCAAGATATTAAAAACTTTTCCTTCATTGTAATATTCACTTTTGGTTTGCAGCAGAGCTTTTAAAACATTCTTTAAGTGAAAAAGTGTATGTTAGTTGAATTATGGACATAAATTCCTACATATGAACTTCTCTGGAATTAATTATAAACCGCTGAATTTTATAGAATATACCAGCATCAGAGAGAACTACTGCTACTGATACTAGGACATTATCAAAGAAGCTGATTCTAATCTGACAGTTAGTACCAAAATATACCTTCCATATTTAATTGGCACTTTATGGCTGGAATCAAGCCCAAGTATTTAGAACAGTGACTAATTTGCTCGAAAAAGGAACTAAACCAGCTGTGAGCAGTATTAAAACTTCGGATTTTCAGTTGAATGATTTTACATAGTTTTGAAAGCTGGACGTCAGTTAGCCAGAATTATATTGAATCAAAATAATTGGCATCTTTACAGGTTCAACGAATCCGGCAGCTCTCTTAGCATTTATATATTTTACCAGATTAATAAGGGTTGTCGAGGGAACAATAGGACTAGTGTCTGTAGTAGTTAACATATCAGGATTTCGGAACACTAAGTGGTAAGAATTTTTCGCTGGCCAAATCAGATTCAGTTCTAAAATTAATCTTGAATTGATATATTTGGAAGTCCATATATCGATTAAGACATAAGTACTTGTTCATGACTCATTTTAAAAATAAATAAATCGAAGAGTAGTATATGAATGTACACGCTGATATCATATATCAGCAGTTCAATCATTTACTGATGTGGCCACTTAAAGTCATTTTGTGCAGTTTCTTCCAAGTCGAAGCATCTTGGGTGATCCACTGCCAGTTAACTCCGACAACCCTACATATGTCCTTGTACCATCGGTCTGGTGGTCTTACTCTGTGGTGATCTCTTGGGCTCCACTCTAACACTGTTTTTGTCCATATTTTATCTTTTTTTTTTCTATGCGCAAGATGGCCGGCCTATTGCCACTTCAAGGATGCTGTCTTCTCTAAAATGTCTGTGACCTTCGTAACTGATCTAATGTCAGTTCCTCTTTTCTTGTCTTTTCTCGCTAAGCCTAGCATCGATCTTTCAACAGCTCTTTGGGCAGTACTTAGTTTACCTTTTGTAAATTCATTTAGAGTCCAGGATTTCTCAGCCTAACCGTATGTCAGCACAGGAAGATTGCACTGGTCATAAACTACTTGCTTTGGATTTGTGGTCTCTATAGATTTCATGATAATAGAATACCTCCCAAACGCTTGCCAACCCAGCTTGACGCGAAGGAAAATTTCGGGTCTTACATCACCTCTCATGTTTACAAGCTGGCCGACATAAATGTACTCACTGACATTTTCGAAAAATTCATTATCAAGTTGTACACTCCCGTCTGTGGCCCATTTATTAGACATAATTTTTGTTTTTGAAAGATTCAACTCTTAGTCCAACTGCTTTACACTCGGAGGCGAGGTCGGAAACCAATGTTTGGAGATCATCGTTCATCAAGGTCATTAGCAACAAGCGCAATGTCATCAGCAAATCCCAAGTTGTCAAGTCTTCTGCCATTTATTCTAATTCCCATTTCAAAATAATTTTGAAGAGATGGGATCACCTTGCTTAACACCTCTTTAGATGCAGAACTCAGTGGTTGGTTCTATAACGCTGATAAGAGCTGAGGAGGTGACATAGATGTTATAGGGCGCTCTAGTATAAGTTGTACCTACGCCATGTTCAGTTAATGCTTGCAGGACAGCCTTGCATTAATCTACAAAGGATACACAAAGAGGCATCAGGTATTCGTTAACACGGTTAATTAATTCTCGCTGGTCAAGAATGTGGTCGATTGTGCTAAAGCTGCTGCGGAATCCTGCTTGCTCAGTATGTTGGGAAGAATCAAGGGTGCAACTTATTTCTACAGAACATCCAACAAGCAAATAGGTCGGTAATTTTTTTATGTTATTAATACTTCCCTTTTGTGTAGTGAAATTATTTTAGTTTTATTCCAGCAAGAAGGGATGTATGCATTGTGTAGGCAGTAAGAGAAGACGTTAGCCAAGTGATTGATATTTTCTTCACCAATTTGCATCAAAATATCAACTGAAAGACAGCCGACAGCGGCCGTTCCTTTTTCATGTCATCTATAGCATAACTGACTTCAGATGAAAACATATCTGGCCCTGTGGATACATTGGAGGAGGCAGAGATTGCCGGAGTCTCCTCAAGATGTAATACATAAAAAGAACTAATTTAGTCCTTTATGCATCACAGTGTTTGTTAGATCATTCTGCTATTGATGTAGTTTGCGTCGTCAGTATGTAGACAGATTTGAGATATTTTTTTTGGGCCACAGATCTAATGCATTCCACACTTAGCCACCGTCCACCTTCTGCACACTACATACATTAAGGTATTTTGTTCGCCTGCTATCAAGTTTTTAACTCCTACGTTTAAAGCAAAGGTAAATTTTCTTGTTTTCTCCCTGGTATCTTCTACAGACGCATCACTTTTTTTGTTAAATAAATTCTCTTTTACGACTTGAATATATTGGTATAATACTCAAAGTAAATTTTTAGTACAGAAGTGACTGAAACTGTCAACATTTATCTATATGACTTGGTTAATTGTAAACTTGGCTGTTTCAGTGAACCATTTAAAAAAATTTGAAATAGTTTTTATAACAAAAAACTCCATTTCCAATACATTATTTTTTATTATATCAGCACTCACATTCACACTATGGAGCATACTCACTTTTGTTGTCTTTGCATATGTTCTTCATCCCAAGCTTATTAAATAGCTCGTAAATATTAGGACTCACCTGAAATGGAGAAAGATTGAGTATTAAAAATTATACCAGTATATAGGTATGAGATAATATAGAAAAACATTAATTTTATAATTAGTATTTAGAACAGTAAATCAATTAATACTGTTCACAAAGCACAATGATGACGAGTCATTTCCATTTTAGTAGTCTGGCTTCAATTTTTAATTTCATAATGGATGTATGACGTTTGAAAACCACAATTTCCACCAAACTTACCTATTCTTCGCTTGCCAACAGGTCATTTTACACATCTGAACACAACATAGTTAAAAATCAGCAAACTTATTGAATAGGTAGCTGACAAATAGAAAAATTATTTGATAACAATATTTAGAAACTAGTTTCTTTGTAATAATAAATCGGTGATTAATTAATTGTAAACTCATCTGGTTTCCTGTGAAATGTCGTAAATAAACTATGGTATCTAATTCTAATTTAATTGCAGTGGAGCTCACGCTTCGATGGCAATTCCCATACACACCTATCTTCCCCCTTTCCTGCGCCCATCTACATTTGCCCTCTACATGGTATAGCACAACCTGCTGTAAGAAACACAGATGTTTACTTGTTACAAGGCTAAATATTCAGTCCCAGGCAGCAAGATGTTGTTATGACTATCTTCTGTTATTTCGCAGTTACCGAAGTATAAACTCTTTGCTTCTGTCTAAATCATTAATTTTTGGTGTTTGTGATCCATCGTACAAGAGAAAATTCTACTAATACTGGTACAACTTTGAAGAAAATTATTGCAAACGTTAGGAATAACAATATTCATAATTGAATTTTTTTAGTAACTCTAGCCTACTTTAAAATATTTTGTTTAAAATCTTCCGCTATAACGCAGTTTTTGATAACACGGTGCAGATCCAAAAGAAGTGGTTAGAGTTTATAGTAAAATAACAAAAGTTATTTTCATAATAATTGGACAGATATGCCACGATTGGATTGCATGTACAACGTCCACCGTTGTTATGCTGCTGTTAATATTAAGTGTTTGACTACGAATAAATTGTTAGTTTTTTCATATTTTGCAGTACCGATCGATGTTTTCAACATTTACTGTATTAAAATGTAATGTCACTGATAACTAGCAACGCGGCCGATATTTTTGATGTAATTTTGCTTAAATTCATAACATTTATGCTTAAATTGGTTTTTATATCAAATTAAATAGACGTTTCCTCTATAGCATACAACATCCATTTTAACAGTAACCGATTCGTTAACTATGGAATTAATTCATAAGTTTATTCGTTAAAGTCAGGTAACATATATAAATTTCTATCTTTTGAATACAATTAAATAATTAGAAGTTTTTGTGATGACTTTGTTATTTAAATATTAAGGTTATACATGTTTTTTTTTAAAAAAAATATTTATACAGTACCAACTATTGTGTAGTTTGTAAGACCCTTCGGTATCTTGTATTTACATAGTTGATACGGCAAAAATTGTTAAGTTTTCTGTAATGGCTGCCAAAATAATATTATTACTTTGTGTGGTAGTCCCATTTCTGTCATGTACTGCTATCGAACAATCGGTAAAGGGAAAAGACGAAGAATTCTTTTTATTTTTCTAGTCATTAAGCAGCTTAACTTTACTTCTAATTTAGGCTATTTTCAAGAATATTTAATTTTTCAGTCAAAACTATAGCAATAATGATAACAGAATGTCTATCAAAACCGTAATAAATTCAATAGAAGAAGTGGTGTAATTATGTTTCATCTGGAGTAAAATTAAAACAGATTATGAAAGCAAGGCAATAGAAAAGCATATTAGCTTCAGCGGAAATAATGTTCTTCAAAAGTAGAATCTCAAATAAGTAACAGTGACTCAGAAAGAACAATGAACCAGTATGTTTGAAGCACAAAAAATTGAGCAAGTGAAAATTGCACACTGTGGAGATCAAGTAAAAAGTAAAGCAATGAATATGTGATGATGTAGAATGATTCTAAAATCTAAGGTCGTACACAAGTGCGAAAAAAATAAGCTCTGAAAATAAAAAGAAATTTGAGATATATTTATTTAGTTAAGAGATATCATGAAATGAAAAGGAATGAAATATTACTTAATGAAGTAGGTAGTAGTGCCGAAGTGGAGAAATTAGCATAAAATATGAAGATACGGAGGGCTGCATAGATTAACCAATAGCATAACGACTCTAATAAATAAGTTCCGTTACCAGGTTCTCGGAAACATAGTTTTCGGATTCTGTAACTCAATCATCTCTGTAAATGTTAATCTATTTCTATAAAGAAAATTATGAATCATACCAGCAAAAAGAAATAGGTATTTTTCGAAACACTTTTCGGGACCAACAAGCAGATAATAAAACCTTTATTCCATATGAATGTTTCATATAAAGAGCAATAGCATTAAGTGAATCAAAAGGCCAGCCGCTCTGTATGTACATTAATGTAATTGTTAGAGACTCGCAGTCCGGTTAATATCCCGACTCTGGAAGGTCATATCACGTTTAGCTTCTACTACTGTATAACACGTTCCGAATGTAATAACGGGCGTCATACGAGGCTGCTGCAAGAACAAAGGGAAATCCGCCAATCTGCTTTCCAGAAATGTATATTGCTTGCGGAAAGGTAATATGCAATTGAATAATGTTTTGCGGTGATTCGAAACCAGGTAAATGGTACCGACAGACTCACTCAACTAGAAAATAGTTTACGTTTCTGTCGAAAGTTCACATTTATTTTTTACTTTTATTTGAGGTTATTTATGATTTATAGTTTTTATAATCTGTGTAATAATTCGTTGACAATGTATTGAAATAGAAGTTTTTACTGACTGAATGCCATTTTTTGAAAATATGTAATGTTAATAACATGATAGTAATAATTTCTCATGGTCGTTATCATAGCTTGGCAGAAAATCATTAATCCATTAATCATCAACTAACGAAGTTAGCAAAATTTTAACTTTAAAATTAACCTAAACAATCGTTAACGGTCTTATTAACATCCGTTAAATTGAACTACAGTTAACTTTAGTCCGTTACATTGGTAGCTGATGTCATTTGGTATGTTTGAATTGCGCGCCTTCCCACTATTGTACTTTCGGTGAGGCGGATGACGAACGAATAATAGGTAATACAAAGTGCGAGTGGGATGCGTATACAATTGTTATGCTAGGCATGGTGTGAACAGGAAAGCTAAAGTTTTGGAGCGTTTCTATTTTACGTTTTCAAACAGGCGCTCACTACTCGTTTCTAATTCGATCGGTGATTGATTTTGATATTTTTATAATCTAGTTTCTTTACAGCCAGGAATATTTCAGTTTTAGTTGGTATTGATTTGGTGTTCGTTAGTGAAATAATTTAATCTGACATTTATTACATGATTATGTCATGAAAACTGAAGCTCTTCAATCCATTCGCAATGCTAACAACGGCAAACGAGAATATTAAAAATACTCGGCAACTTTTATGCGATTATGTTGCACTTAAATCAAGACTGGGAGAACAGTTGATTTATAATTCAAACAGTGTTTGCCTAAACTTTCTACAGTCAAGGCTCACGTGTCTAGCCTTAATAATCTTAAATAACAGTGAAGGGAATGCATATATCCAAATATGAATCCAGATTTGGGTTTTCCATGGTTTCCCAAATCACTCCAGGCAAATGCCGGGATGCTTCCTTCAAAATGCCATAGCCGAATTCCTTCCCATTCCTTGCCCCCCATCCTTTCCCGTCTCTAAAGACCTCGCTGTTAGAAAGACGTTAAACATATTAAAAAACAAAAATATGAACAGTTTGAAGAAAAGAAAAAAACAGAGCCAAATCGGGGGAAAAAAGAAAAATAATTCAAAGCCTTCTTCAATGCTGTGGCTGTAGATAGCAGCAGAATTGATTTGTTTTCATCGCCAACTGCTCATAAAAGTTTACATCAATAAAACATTTGGAATCATAGCTACCGGTTCCATAGTATTCCAAGCTAGAGTGGACCGATGTATTGCAAACCTTTTCGTTGCCAGCATGATTCCACTACATGCTGAAGAATCTGGTTCGTTTTAGAAGATGATGAAAGTGTCGAACCTCAGTAAAAATTCAACTTCCAGGAATATTTGGTACATGTATTATTGATTCACATCATGGTAAATAGCTCCTTGGTATTGCTTGCAATAATGCCTATTTCAATACGTAAACACCAGTTCCACTCTTGGATAGTTAACTTTTAATGATTAACTTGCGTTAAATTTTCAAAAATGTACATTACCATAATTCTCAAATCGAACCAGTCAGATTAAAACTAAATTCTCAACTGAAGCATTCATTTCATGTATCGTTTACGAAAGCTGCAAGATTAATTTAAAAACACGGAATCGTTCTTACAACTATTTTTCTATATTTTCAATAAATAATTACCCCGGCTTCCCGCTTTTTTTTTATCAAATGCGTCTGAAAAATTAATACATCTTTTTGAAAATGTCATATAGTTTACCGAACGAGTAGATCAATGATTTTATAACCGAAACAGCAGGCAGATTGGAATACTTAAGAGTTGGAATTAGTTCTTCTGGACACAAACAGTATTAGTGTAACTCATCAAATAAAGAATTGTTATTTATAATAAATGCACTTAAAATTTTAGAGGCTGAAATGTTTCATTAACAAATCACTTTAAGCAGTCTGGCTTCTATTTTAGAACTTATAGTAGAGGAATTTCTAGAAGCACAATTTTTTTAACCTTGCATATGTTTAATCATTTCAGCAGAAGTAAACATAAAAGCTCAGGAATTCAAATCAGTTGACAAAATAACTTACTACGGTTTGATACAATATTTATTCTGACGCAAAATTTTCTCAAACGTAGATGTGTAACATGATTTGAAAGTGATCAAAATTCCTTTCCAATTTAAACACAGTTGGCCTAAATTGCTTCTTGAAATGCTATAGTTATTACACACGTTTAAGAAAACAGACTCAATGAAATACAGAACAATTGGATCACATCTAGTTCTCTTCAAAGAATCATGACAGGATTTGTGTAGGCCACAATACTTAACAGTTTTTCGTATTGTTTTAAAATTGCGCTTAGTTTAAATTCTGTTTAAAGTCACTGGCTAAATCATTTCTTCGTTTGCCTCACAGCTGCAAAGAATTTAAAATTTGTGGCTCTTTCCACTGAAATCACTGTATATAAATAAATGTAACCCACCCTTGAACTAAAGTTCTCCTGCTGGATTTTCTCTGCTGAATTTAAGAAAAAGAAGTGTCTCCGAGCTTCAGTACTATTCAGTAAGGAAGATAAATTTGTCTGTTTCTTTTAGAAGGAAATGAATGTGGGTTAACGGGGGTAGATTTTCCTTTTATTCTCCACTAACTGTTATTCTAAGAACAGTGATCTTCCTCTGGCTTTAGCTTCGTACGTATAAAGAACGGTCGTCAGCCGACGATATCCCTGCCGATGGAGGACCTCCCGCCTCCGTCTTAATGGCCGAAACGTCTCTGGACCATAAAACAAAACAACCGGGACTCTCTCCCCGCGCGCTCCGTGGTGGTTTCCCTTTAAGCACAACCGCCCACCTGCCTTAAAGCGGCGAGCCGAGAGTTTCCTGTAGCCTTTCCCCGGAATGGCGACAATAATTTTGAGATGGCGGCTCAAGTGAGGGTGGGGTAGACATCCGGTGTATTAGACAGCTGCCACGGGTAGCATTCTAACATAGAAGAATGAGGACTTGTCGCCATATGCGTGGCTGCATATTTTGATTGTTATAAGTAACAGATGAAGAACATCTACAAACTAAAAATCCAGTCGTCGATTATGATGAGGATTATACATTTCTTGTGAACAAAATTACTTCTTCCTCAGTCTGCGCTGTACATAAGCATTGTTTGTAAGTTATGGCCATTATTAACGCTTATGAATCATTTCACCCTCGAGGCCTGCACATCTGAAGACATCCGCCTCCATTTATTCTGTTTTATTTTTGTTATACCTACACAAAATAATATTCATAATATTAAGAATAAAGTGAGAAAGAGCGTGTCGACATCGGCTCATCAGATGTTTGGTACTAGTTTTTATCAGTTTTATTTCCAAGTGGAAGTGGAAACTATCTCAACACTAAAATCGGAGATTAGGTGTCTAGGAGGCGGACAGTTGTAACTCAGCAAACCGCCCACCCTATGCGTTATAGTACTCATTCAAACTGTAGCGTTTCTTGTATGCTATGGATTTTCCTACTGTCAATAATCCGAAGTATTCCATAGTATTTTACGTATCTCTGCTTGTGCAGTTCTTTTCCTTAAGGTGAAAAGTGGACACCATCCTACAGTTTAGCGCAACTCCCATTGAATATGTGAGGCTCAAAGACCAAAAACACTCGCTGAGGGGGGAAAAATGACCACAACGCGTTGTTGTTTCTTTGAAACACGTTGCGACTTATCAGTATCTAAATCTTTGTGCTCATGACGAATCGGTCCAGGCTGCATTTAACATTATGATTCTTCTTACCCGTCGCATTTCAAGTAAGAAACAAGTAAAATGTTAATAGTCATGAGTGAAGAATGCGACCTGGCCAAATGCGTTTCAAGTTAGCCTAAAGAGACACAACGTGAATAGCGTGTTCTAACCGTTTTCAAGAAACCTGAACGCGTTATGGTTGTTTTTTTTTTCGTTCAATGAGCGTTTTCGGTTTTTCAGCCTAACAAAAAATACATCAGAAAGAAAAACGGTAAAAGGATAGTCTGCACCAATGTATGATCCCGCGTTCATTTTACTGCACTTCCTTCCGCCTTTCTCTTATTTAGGATATCACCAGAGCATTAACAGCAGAGACAAAGATTCAGCACCATTTCTCAAGTCTATCCCATTTGTCCTTCGCCTATGCTGCCCAGTTATCGAATAACCACGCTGATAGTACTGACTAGGAAATCAACATATATACTAATACACTCCCTCAGATATTGCTCCATTTTCTTCTCGACCATTATTTCCACCGTTGGTTCCAGTACAGGCTAATCACTTGTCAATTATTTTCACTCCGCTAGGAGCTGTTAGTGCTTTCTACTTGTTACATCGCTTGTTGGTCACCAGTATTAATAATATTCAGCATTGTAGTCACCCATTAATGATATTAATACAATTCAGTAGTTTCGTAAACATGATTTTTTGGTGTAAGGAACATATACCGTACGATAATATTGGAATGCTGATTCAGTTCATAAATAAATTATCTTGTGTTCAGGATTCATCAAAAGTAAAATGAATTGTTTAATTCGTTTTCTGTATTAACTCAAACTGCAACAAGGATTAGCTAACGAAACATTATCACAGAAGTCAATTTGCAGCAGTTGTCGATAATGAATGATAGCTAATTTTCTGTTCGTAATAGTTTAGAATATAATTTATATCTGCATCCAAGAATCACATATTAATAATCTAAATAAGTGAAACAGTCTGAATTTAAAATTTCTGCATATTAAACCAAAATTGTGAACTATGAATTTCGCTTTACATGACTAAGCACAGGGAAAGATTCATAATGGCGTTGAACTCAGATTTTGTTGGTTATTATATATTAAATATGGATTAAAGTTCTTTTAAAAAAAACATCAACATTATCATCAACAACAACATCATCATCATCAACAACAACAACAACAACAACAACAACAACAACAACAGCAGCAGAGTATCTCTGCCTTCGTAATGTAAATATTCCAATGTCACGTGATTCATTTTATATTGAAATGAGGATGTGTGAATAGGTCGTAGTGATGTTTTGTAGATTTGCGTTGTGATTACTGTTATTGACATCCAAACAGAAACTTTTGCTACTGATCTACAAGACTACAATTGACATGGGAGACTATAACACAGTGATTGCTGCTCGTTCTCAAAAGGTAGGGGAAAAACTAAGAGAGAATCAGTGGAGTGGAAGTACAGCAGAGAAATGTAGTGAGATTCATTGAGTATTCATTAATCTGAGAATGATTCGGCTTTTTACATGAGGTATTAAAGTTGGGTTACTTACATAAAACATAACATTGTACAATAGCAATACATAAAGAGAGCGTTGTGAACAGCTACCGGGAAAACGGAAATTTCGGATTTAAAGAATAGCATGTAATGAATATAGTTATACAAAGATTCATCTAATTAGGTAAACATTCAAAGAGTAAGAGTGATGAACGTGGCAGATGTAGTTGGTGGTGTGACCATAAAATTTAAATATATACGATAATATCAGTCCATACTGGGCTCTGTTGGGAATGGTGTATTGGGAAAGTGGTAGTGTAAGTTTAAGTAGTACTGGACACTTTAGATACTGTAATGAAGCAATGCACGAGGGTGGTTAGGGAACTGGTATATAGAGACGTTGTTATTCTCTGCTTGACTGTGCTGGCTGGGATCGTGTGCCAAATACCGGAGGTAAAGACTGTGCAAAGGAGAGCAGTTAAATTTTTACTAGCGGATATAATAAATGAATCAACTGAAAATGTCTGGAAAACAAAAATTGAATAAATATCAATGGATATGTATAAAGAGTACATGTTGTTGAGTCATAGCTGAATATCGGATGAATAGTTAAGAGCAGCGTCTGAAGGGAAAAGAGAACTAGAATTACACATCATTTAGTGATTTTAGTCATAAGTAAGGGCAAAATATTTCTTTTGTAGTTTAGAGAGCCTTTGAACAAATACTTCAAACGGCTAAATAGTTCAAAGTAAAACTGTTACTAAACCATAAATTTCACAATGGAGCACAGAAGTAATAAGACAAAAATCCATTCTTTATAATAAAGAACTGATGTTTTATTACTTTGTTAAATGATTGATTACTCTTGCACATATTGATTTGTTATTAGATGCCTGACGGAAGTTTCCAATTTTATAAAACAATTTAGTTATCCATGTTGTGAGATAGATAGTACGTTAACTATTACTTCTTTTAGGATCGTCAATGGTAAAATAACTAGTGCCGAACAGTGGTAAGAAATGAAGCGCAAGTGACATCATCTCTTTTTCGATTCTTGAGATTTTAATATTGATGTGTTACAACTGATGTTAAGTAGGTCGGATTGGCTTCTTACTATGAATAAAAAATCCCATACGAATTATCTATGTGATGACCAAGAACTTTTTCAACCCTGCAGTTTCAATTTTATTGTAAGCAGCAGGTTTGGAAAACCGAATTACCTCGAGCTGTGGTATCGGCGGAAAGTGACAGGCCTAGTGATTTTCGATGCAACGATGGAATTCGTATTCCTTTCAGAATTTGTCTTTTATTCCGTGAATGATAAATATATTTAACCATCGTCTGACAGTATGATTACAGTAGCCCATATGGATAGAGTCTTGGAATCTGAAGAATCAGGCTTACCAAGCAGACAGACTCCGTATCATCAGATGGATTCACATTTTTACACTTTCATAATTGTGTCGCTACGTTTCACCTTGTAACAAAAAAGAAAGCTACAACCTAAATTAAATTTCAATGACAACTTCAAATAATTTAGCTGTAACTTTTTTTAAAAGAAATGACTGATGTAATTCCTAAGGTACTTACAAACTTGTAACCAAGTTCTGTAAACTCTTCGAACAATTCATCTGCTAATAACAGCTTAAAATAATCATTGATGTTATTATCTAAAGTAACCGAAATGCTTTGAGATATGAAAATGTTGCAATTTTATCGGATTAAAAATGTAATAAAATAGAAGCAATTACGATAGTTCGTTGCTCTGTAGTCATTATTCCCGAAGTTTCAGTGTTAACAATGACGGGTTATGGGAAACACTGATGTCTATTTTACCTATACTTTTTTATGAATTTTTCAAAAAAGTTACAGGACATGGAAAGAAAAGGATTTGTAAAAATAATCACTAAAATCAAACTCATAAAGCGAAAAGTTATTACAGTAATAACTATGGGTTTTGTTTGAATTTTCAAAGATAATTTCGTTATTAATAAAATTAGCGAGTTTCCAAGAACTTACAATACAAGTACGGAAATGCTAATACTTATACTGTTATGATAAAATGCTGTACTGCGCTTAATATTTAAAAAAAAAAACCCTAGATAGTCAGAGATACTAAGAAGTAGAAAGCAATAGAAATGGATTTCTGGAGAAGATCAGCAAGAATTTCAGGAGAAGAAAACGGCAAGATTACCAAAATAATAAGGTTAATGGAAATGTAAGAAGAAATCTATGAAATTATAGAACGAAAAAGATTTGAATGCTATGCATATAAGAAGAATGGAATATGCTAGAATATCAAAACTTGTGCAGAAATGGGGAGCTGAAAGGAGGAGAAAAAGAAAACTACCCGTGTGTACCCGGCTCTAAAATGTACAAAGAGCAATGAGAAACTTTGGTGCAGAAGGCGAAGGTACACAGGACAGAGGAGTTCTGTGTTCCGAGTTTTTATAATTGTTATGTTGGAGTAAAACCTTTGTAGTGAGGAAAATCATATATATTATTTTCAAGGGCTGTTTTTGTTTCTTCTTTAAAAAAAATAAAATAAAAAAAACACGCCATTATGTCCTTTCATACCTAACCGCAGTCAATAAATGAGGTGATTTTAAAGATTAACATCCCCGCTTTGGTCACGTTATATGTTAAGAATGGATGTTTTCCGAATTCGATCCTTAAAGAGCAAAAATATAATTATTTCCATAACATGTTTCTTTGTCACGATCCATTTATCCCCTTAATACCTAAGCGACATTTAATTCGCCACTTTGGTTAAATCATATTTTAAAAAAGGATTTTTTTCGGAACTTGACTCTCAAAATACCGCAAAGTACAAATGTTTCTTTTTTTTTCTTTCACGAGACATTTAGTTTCCTTGATACCCAACAGAAACTGAGAAATAAGGTGTCATTTTAAAGATTAAGTCTACACTGAGGTAATATCGTAAATTAAGAAAGAAATTTTTCGAAATTTGTTGATCGCTAAGGGCAAAAGTAATAATTATGAAGGTCGCCCGTATGGGATAGTTCAGAGTTAAGACGCTAGATAGCAGCAGCATAATTGACAGAGATATCAATAAACTGCATCACTGACGTTGACAAGGGCTGAGTACGTTATCTATAGACAGCAGATCCACATTTCACAGCGATATCAATATTTTCTTTGGACAATAAGAAAGCTTTTCCGATATTTCTTTCTGTTACGGAAACATTTCTGTTTTTCTCTACAATTACTATGTAAACATTTTACTGGCGAAATTTTCTTAAGGGCTATGATCGCAGTAACACATATAACAGAGATATCGATCGGCTGTGTTTATTTTGTTCAATCTTGTTGTATTCCGTTGAGGTCAATGACAATTTGTCATATGTTTTACACATACAAAAGTTTTTCCTAAATGTTTCGTAACATGTTGTAAGTATTTTGTTATGTACCTATTACACTAAACAAATAAACAATTGCTACAAATGAGACGGTTCTTATTTCATCATGTCACTATTCATCATATTTTTACTAACGAAATTTTCGCATACACCATCTAGTCTCTCAATAATAATAATAATAATAAAATAATCAGGTAGAGAACCGAACCCGTGTCCTCCCGAATGCATTATGAAATTTGCCTACCTATATTTATAAGTAAACGTCGGTCGTAACATACCTTAACTGTAAATACAAACAGATTTGAATAATAAAGACAGGTAATAAAATTTCAACATCCATTCATTCATAGTCCTAATACAAATGGTTAGGTCACCAGAGACAATAACTACGTTATAAGTGTAACGCCGCTGGTGACCTTACAACCTCAAAACAGCCATCCTGATCTGGGTTTTCCATGGTTTTCCCAGATCACTCCACGCGAATGCGGGGATGGTTCCTCACAATAGTCCATGTGCGCCTCCTGCCATATCCCTTATAACACATCCAAACCATAACCCTTTTCGATAGGTGCAATGCACCCTCCGCCACAAACTTTTAGTGAATCGCGGAGTAATAATAATAATAAAAAAATAACTCAATCAAAGGACTAACGAATTAACGCCTATTGCTCATTTTGAAGTATCCGAAATGTGTCATGGGAAAACAAAGGCAGACTTATGAGAATCACTGAAATTTGATTTCTCTGTCAAGATATTAAGTTATTTATGATTCTAAGCCGTAAAGTGTGGTGAAAGTATAATTAATATGTAAATTGTGAATCTGGGCGTTTCAAATAGACTTTTGTGTTACTAATGTAAATGTGAATAAATATGACACATGAAAACTAAAATTATGATTTTAAGTGTACAAAACGTTCTATTCTTGTTTTTATTTAGTATGTAATTATATTTCAAGTGTTTTTTAAATGAGAAATATAATACTTGTTTTATCTAGTATATAATTATATTTCTCATGAACAAGCACTTGAAATATAATTACGTATCTTAAGATCAATTAATAAGTCAGCCATACCCAGAAACTCTAAAACTACTTGCAAATTTTCTCTTAAAACTTACAATAATTTCTTTAGTTTGTTTACAATTGCAACCACTCAGTTACAAGTACAAACATGTGGGCTGCACACTAAACATTTACATTCCGAAAAAATGAAAATATCAATATTTTGAATCAAAGAAAATAAAATTTTACATGCTTGTTATATTTCTAGCCTTCCTTTTAAATAAATTTATTTTATAAAAATACAGCAGTATGAAAGTTCCCTCTTGTATTTGCAGAGTTGTCAGAGTTTGAAGCAGAGTTGGAACGAACTCCAAACGTCAGCAGTATGAATGTAGACGACATTCGCGACGTAACGAGATTGCATGCAACGCGCGATACTTGTTCTGCACAAATTAAGCACTGCCAGAGCCGCGCTTCCTATATTCTCTCGGGAATTAGTACAGACGTGAATCTCGGAGAGGAAAAAATTGCTTTGTGAGTTAACTAAGGCTAAGCGGAAATACGTTGTGACTCGGAATAGGATTTCAAAAACAAGGTGTCAGCAACAGAACGTGGCGAGACCACGTTACTTAACAGTTTCATTAAAATATCTCACAAGATGTGGCTTATTCCAGATTACAACCAGTGATTGACTCCGAAGAAAAAATTCGAACTTAACTTACTGTAAAATAAAACTTTTTAGACTTATTCCCTGTTATTGATCTAACACCTTCGAGGTTTACTACTTTTTTATCAATCTATAATTTATTAATGACGTCCTCGAAGGAGATCTTCGCATCAAGTTAAGGGCAATTTACAGAACAACGTTGAGATATTGGAAGATAAATTTAGAGTATAAACTTATCAAGATAGAAATGAATTTAGCCACATCGGCAGAAATGGACCCTGCTCGCTGGAAAGATGCTGTCATGAAGAAGATGAAGTTCTGGTACCCCCGAATCTGTTTTAACAACTTTCGAGATAATATCCTGCCATCTATGGAAAGGCTTTCGACACACGATAAATCGATAATAACTACTTGACTGAACCATCTGGGAGTTGCCATCGCCTGTGCTTCAACCCCAGTTTTAAAATCCTTCGCTCCGCATGAGATAACGTAGCAAGTTGGATTTTAATGCCGTTGGTTATGATGATGAATCTTACCCTTATTCTCTCACTCCTCGTGGTTTTTACGACAGGAAGTACCTTGCATACACTGCTGAGGTTAAAGAGAGAGAATCTTTGAATATATTTACTTTTCCTTCCAGCATTACGGCTCGACGATGTCCATGTCATTAGATCAGGGAGAGGAAGGGGTTCAAGGAAAGCGAGGGATTTTGGCTATTGCCTTCTGAAAGAACCATCCTGGCATTCGTCTGGATTGATGGAAACTATGGAAAGTCGAAATCTTGATGACCAAAACAGGACTTGAAGGCACATTCTTCCGATTGTCAGGCCCGAGCATTACTGCTAACCCACCAGCCTCGGTGGCGAATCGTTTAAGGTAACGTAAGAATCTTATTTCAGTAACATTGTATTTTTTATTAACTTGAACACGAAGGTAGCTGTGGTATTCAAATTTACAGAGGAATAAATGTAGTGTATCTTATTTCAATCATTCTTTGGGAGAACCGGTAGTCGGATCGTGAAGCGTAAGGCTGATATATTGTTTCAGTACTCTACAACTTTCACTCTACTGCTTGCGTATCTTCGTTACGTTTATGTAATTTTAGTTTTGCAAAGCATTTTATAATTTCGAGATTCCCTACTTTATAACTTAATATTCACCTCTTTTTTTATATATATCATACCTGATATTTGGCGCGGCCGACAGCTCAACTGATTGCACAAATGTTCACGATCTGGACTAAGATGATACTCAAGATATTCCTATTCAGCTCCCTGGCCCATTCAGCTTGCTGTCAGAGTAGGACCTGATCATGTTTGGTTAGGTAAAGCGGAAAATGAGAATGCTTTAACACTCCACTCAGTAAACGAGTAAGAGCATGGTATCGGTTGATTTGCTGGTGGGTGGCACTTTCAAATAAACGAACTGCAAATAAACTTGAGCTAACCTGTTCATCTCAGCATACCCATTAAAACCTAGCTCCTCAGTTACATGCTAAATATATCATAATCTTCATCTTCTTCTATAGTTCGTTCCTTCGAAACTTCCACCCACTAACAAATTAACCAATGGCGCAAGTTTTAAAACGTTACCCACCTCGCTATCCCCTATTTCTGGGAGATCCTTGCTTAAATTTCTTTCCCCACCCATAATTTAAAAAAAATGATTTAGTAACATAGCTACCCACTCAATAGCTAACATTCTTCTATAATACTACGTTTCAGATGCTCCCGTTTTTCTCCTGTCGGGTATTCCTAAAGTTCACTGCCATAAAGTGTTGTGTTCTAGATGCAGTTTTGAGATCAAAATTAGCACTGGAATCCAATCTTTTTAAGTAAGCTTCTATTTGCTTATTATTTTCCCCATTTAACATCGCGTCTTCTTCTGCCATAACTTATAATTTAACTTCTTCTGTGGTATAATTCAACTAATTCTGCTATTACATCTGAACCTATTTCTATCTTTAATCTAGTATTATTGCTATTGTTTCTGTTATATTTAGTCCTATTTGGTTTATACTTAGTCCAAATTGTCCCTCAGTACTTTGTTCATGCAAATCAGAACTACTTCAATAACCTCTCTTGTATGCTAACAGGATAGTGTCATCAAATAGCAGCATATTGAATGCTCCTCTCTTAAATATTTACGCCGTATTTAAATTTTTCTTTATCTACTAGCTTCTTTCATCTACATACGATTTTAATAATATTGTTTTTTTTTTAACTGCTTAACGTCTCTTAACAGCGAGGTCTTTAGAGACGTGAAAGGATGGGGGGGCAAGGAATGGGAAGGAATTCGGCCATGGCCTTTTGAAGGAAGCATCCCGGCATTTGCCTGGAGTGATTTGAGAAACCATGGAAAACCCAAATCTGGATGCCCGGACGGGGATTCGAACCACCGTCCTCCCGATTGCGAATAATAGTGGAAATAGTCTAAAACTACATCTCATACCCTTTTTCAGTAGCCTACTGCCTATATTTGCTGATTGTAGTCATATAATTCTTGTATAGATATTAAACTATTCTTCAATCTACATATTCTATAACTTGACTTCTTTAAAATGTCCCATCTATCATTATAAAGTCTATTTAGTTATCATATAATGTACCTCATACCAACCTGTATCCCCTGTACATTTTCGAGTGATTATGCTTCATGCTTGATTCTTAAATAGGGTGTTTGCTGCTATTTTATAGCAAAAATCTAACAGCTAGATTCCTCGCTCATTTGTTTCGCCGATACCGAGAGTCCCTATAATATTTACTTTCCTTCTCCTACTACAAAATCATCCAAGACTATTTTAGTTTTGTAATTATTCACATATCGATTTAGTTATTCAGTGTCATAATATAATTTGTTTATTTTGTCATCCTCCTGTGGTGACATACATACACAAATACCCCCGAGTTAATGTTGTTGGCCCATACTTCTAGTCAATCTCTATCAAAATATCCCTGCTAGTAAACTGTTCACACCAATTAACGCGTTTCACTACTTTCTTCCGGAGTACAAATCCCTCAGTAATACATACCACCACTCACCGCTCTTTGCTTATATGTCTATATTCCCCGGACGCGAAGAAATACGCATCATTCCATTTAATACTACTAACCAACTAATTCACCTACCGTATTCAGACTTCTACCATTTCATGCTCTGGATCGTGAATTGTTTCTGTCAATCCCCGTGATTCGGAGATTATTTCATCTCCGCAATATTTTAACCAGAAACAATAATAGTTCCACATTTAATTTTAGAGGGCTATATGACTTCGGTATACGCTTTGAATGTTAATATAGTGATATTTTGTTGTCTTCTTCATCCCCTTGCTGATGGTAATTTCTGATTCATTCACCTTTAGGTGTCCGTTTCCAATCCCAGGGGCGAAATGGTGGCTCAGTGGTTAAGGCGTCTGACTGAAAATCGATCACCGTGCGTGGTGGGTGAACGGTTAACGTTCTGACCTCGCATTCGGGAGGACGCCGGTTCGAATCTCCGTCCGGGCATCCAGATTTGGGTTTTCCATTCCATGGTTTCGCCAAATCACTCAAGGCGAATGCCGGGATGCTTCCTTCAAAAGACCATAGTCGAATTCCTTCCAGTTCCTTGTCCCCAATCCCATCCCGCCTCTAATGACCTTAGCCCTCGACGAGACGTAAAGCAATAAGGAAAAAAAAATGGAGATCGATCGATTTTCAAATGCCATTAACCCGACCTCCACCTTTGGCATAGCCGTGGCTCGGATTCCACGTTAACATACAGCTCCCAAACATCCAGTAGGATTTCCGGGTTAGATTAGTCACAACAGCAGGCACTTTGTGTGATGAAACGAAAACTTTGTCACTTGACAGCCGAATAATCCTTGGGGATCTAACGGCCAACAATGCCATACGATATTTTTTTTTTCTAGCTCCAAGGGCAATGGGAGAAAGGGGGGGGGGCTGGACCACTATCAGCTCCTCGCCCCTACTTTCATGAGGACGTTGACAAGCAGTAGGTGACTCTTTATACGGGAGATCTTTGAATGAGAGGTTATCATTTGATATGAAGAAAATGACATGACCCCACTCACAATGAAAAGGGGAACTGTATTCAAAAATAAGATCATGTAAAATATATTTTATAATCTGTATCATAAAAAATAATTTTTGCTTTAACACCATTCTTTCATGTCTACATGGAACGTAAGCTTTCAATTAAATTGCACGACATCGATACTTAGATTTAAGTGTTTGTTTTAGGGTTGTAATGGAGGTCATCTTAGCGGATGCGAATGTTCAGTGCTTGACATCCGCGGATGCGGATGAATAAATTTATAGTTTTTTAGATTTTAATATTTTATCAAAAATCAAAACAAGTATATTTTTAACTCTAGTTCAACATTTTGCGTAAGCAAAGACTAAACTGATACAAATTCTGTCATATTATTTATTTTCTGCCTTATACAACAAAAAACTGTTGATGATTTAATGAGTGAATTAAATTATTTTTATAACTACGCACGCGTCAATAAAACAATCTTTGTCATATGAACTTTGTGGCTCGACTAATTGAAGCGTCAATCACTAGATCACGCCACCGTGCATCTCCGTGCCCGCCACCCGCCTTCCACCGCTCTACCGTTCCATTCACCGTCCTACTTTTAGGACCTACGATGATCCGATTTTCTGACGTAGGATTCTTGTTGTGTCATGAAAGAGGCTGCAGCACTCGTTTAGCACGTGTTGGATGTGATTGGACTCTCAAACAACCAACATGAGCCCCTGCTTCCAACTAGCTATGACTAGGGATTGCAATCCAGCAAAGCTGGATCCCGCATCATTAGACAGTCTGGCGGATCCCGCACAAAATTAAGCGGATCCGCAATCCGCAAAATCCGGCGGAAACGCGTATCAGTCTGCGTGACTCGCTGCCCTACTCGGTCTCTATCGGAAGCATTCCACTGTTTGCCTGTACCCTTCCAGTTGACATTTGGCGCGTGGGAACAAACGTTTGTTTCTGACAACCTTCGTCATTCATAAGTAAATAGATACACTTTTATGTATTCATTTTCGGGTACACATTTCTGTAATTTGAGTTATGTTGCGTATTTAGTACAATTTTGTAACTATATAATTATTTTTTATGTGTTGCAAACGTTATCTGAACTACAAGTTACAGCTTTTTATTCACGGTTTCATTATTCCCATTTTCTGTATTTGCAGATAAAGTTATTGTGACAATTCCCTTTTTTGCGACTGAAAATTTGATTATTCGTTGACAGAAAACTAATGTTATCGTAATTTTAATCGCATACCTATTTATTTAGCAGCTATCAAAAGGCAACTGTATATCCTTTGACTTATTGCTGTTTTGGCAGCTGCCTCAATGCGTTTCTTTGACGAAAGCCGCCTGTTTAAATGTGCCACTCAGGCTATAAATTAATACCACTGAACTCCTTTGCTATTATTTCGACTAAAGGCAAAAAAAGTTATAATGAAGTTTTCACGGGTGTATCGACGAATTGTGTTGCAGGAACACCATACTTCGACGGCTGCCTCCGCCGTCTCCCTCACGTGTGAAATCTCGTGTTTTTACAATGGAATCCGCAGATACAACCTATGAAAACTTCACTGCAATCATTCGCCGAGAAAGTTTCCATTCTTACTGAAAAGTAATAATTTCCACTCTTAAAACGTAGTTACGCCACATATGTAAAATTGAAATACTTGACAATTTAAGTGTTGGTGAGCAGTTTCCTTAAATAACATTGAATCAACTGTAAGATCAATCAAGGAATCAGGAGATACAATAATGAATCCCACAAAAACAATTTTTAGAAGAAAAAGCCAAGTCTCGTGCTTGTGCAGTGACAAAAAGTTATGACATCTTGTTCTGAGCCAAGTCTACACTTTACAGAGTATATTCACTTCACTTTGTGAAATGGAATGCTTTCTCTCGGTGTTGTGGAACGTTTATTTAGAATTAAAAAAAAAAAAAAAAAAAAAACTCTGGTAACTTGGCCACTAAGCAATCTATGTTTTTAAATTCATATGTTGTATTGTAAGACACATAATATGACCTAACACTGAATATTTTCCATTTTATATTATTTATTTAAAAATTGGTTTAGATTAGAAAACAAAAATGTAAAACCTCGAAATGTACTTAAGACATGATAAAATGTTTTAATATCATTTTACAAATTAAAATATTGTTAACTATTAATTTTTATCATTTAACATTAAAATTGATTTATTAATTTAACTATTATTTACTTTATTAATGTTTTAAGTAACTATGTTTTAAATATAAGCGTTAATAAACTGTTTGCGCCAATCCCGCGCGGATCCCGCGGGACTGAAAACACTGCGGGATTGCAATCCTTACCTATGACGTTGGATCGTGATTGGAGGAAACACCCTACGAGTGTGCGATAAGGACACTGCTGCGCCGCGAGAAAGTACGAGCGGACCCCTTCTAGTAGCGTGAATGGGTGAGCGCATCCTACGGTAGTTCTACACGGAGGTCCCACAAATTGAATGGTGAAAGGCCGCTTTACTTTGTACACAAGTTCAAACTTGAAAATTCGTGTTTAGGTAATACACTGTTCAGTTCATTGTTACTTTTATTACAGTAACGTAAGAAAGGAAGCAACCACGTTTTTACTAGCTAAGCGACTTTAGTGCGATTCTCGTACAAAGACAAAAGAATAAGATATATATATTGCAGTGTAAATAAAACATTCGCAATACTTCAGCATTAAAAATTTGCGGATGCGAAAGCGAAGGTAGAATTTCATGCGGATCTCCGTTACATCCCTAGTTTGTGTTGACTCCGAGTTCTATTTTTGTAACCCTTTGATTTGATCTTTAGCCTCTTCATGTTTTCATTGAGTGCTATGACAACTCAGTGGGCAGGTGTCTTAGTCGGGAATGCAGTTTGAAGCGCTCTTAGTTTGAATTTTTACTGACGTTGACTTTACCTTCAGATCTGGAGGAGAGAATTTTTTGTATGTAAAATGTGCTGTGAGCGGCCTGCGGCTAAAACTGCACGTTATACTGTCGATGGTCCAATCACTGGCCTAGTTCGCTCCTTGCGCGCGGATCTAACAACTCCTGGGTTTGTGTTCCCGACTTCGAGTTCAGAATGTATAAACATAGTACTGTAAACCGTTGGATAAATCATATCATTTCTCGAGTTATCGTGATCAAATCTCATTTAAAGCAAGAAGAACGGTATGTAGAAATCATTTCTTTTGATCTTATTAAATGAAGAGAATGTTACAATAACTTTTTTTGTCAATCGTTTCATGTCTTTTAGATTGTCGTTTTGTAACAAAATCGGATCATGGAATTTAAAAGATGAACTAAGAGTGTAGTTGAATCCCAATTTCCGTCTCTCCTGAGGCAGAAAGTAAATGGGATAAAATTTTGTACAAATGTAATGTTTACTACTAAGTGTAACACATAATTACCGAAAAGGAGTGTAGAAACTATTCTAGCGTTTGCCATGTAGCTAAAGAAATCTACCAGACCTTAGTTTGAACCTTGCCCATTTCATCTACTTGACAACTGATGGGTAACTTCTACCTTTCCTTATGTACTCGTATTCGTAACTACAAACGCAGCATACGGTCGGCAAGTAAGCTGAGTATATTACGTTGTAAAACAGTTTTCTGCTTCCAGTAAAATTAAACTAACCGATTTATCTTACAGCGATGATGAAAATGAGATGCAAAGAGCGTATTTAGAAAGTCAGAACAGTCTAGTAAGATATGTTGTTATGGCTACGCCAGACTAGTAGTTCTTCCCCTTCCCTTTTTTTGTAAAGTAGAATCCTGTTCTTTATGCAGAACGCAAATAACGGATACGGTGCTAATCCAAAGCTATGTTTGCAGCCTCATATCTGCGTGGTGCAAGCAGTATAGTTACCCTTCATTTGCTTTTAAATGGTCAGCTTAATGCCTCATTCCCGCAAGCTTTCTGCGCATTTATACTCTAAATAATAATTACTGGCGTATCTCTAAAAGATTACCACTGGCCGACATAACATTAATTGTTATTAAACGCTAATGATATTTCGAAACACATCGACCTACATGTTAAGCATATAACCATGTTGCATTAAATTTTTACTCATTTTGCCGTACGTGCGGCAGTGGAAAGATAGGGTTTGAAGCGCTTGAATCCTAGCAAAAATATCATCTCCATTGCTCTCTCATTCACACACACACATACATTCTAATGAATACTCGAATCACATATCAGTACATAAACCCATCGCAACACACCAGCATCGTGATATAGCACACTTGACGCTTAAAGCACCATTAACAACGTAATGGCCATACTAAAAACCAACCAACGCATCGTTGAGTGTAAATTTTCACTTTTTGTTTGTGTCACGTAAATATCAGATTTTGAAATTTTTAGTTCAGTCTGTTTAATTCAGAGCCCTCCTATTCAAATTAAACATTGATGCGGAAAAAATGAGACGGAAAGACATTAGATACCTTTGAAACGTGTACTTGGTGAACATATATTGTTAGAGGAGAAAATGTCGCGATTTAAGTATAGCGTGTATTAGTGGGAAGTGGAAGATGTCTATTGGTGGATATTTCTGATGAATTGGTTACTGTAAAACTGACAAAAGAGCAGAGCGGAACAATAGAAAGATAAAGAGGTAACTAAAGACAAGAAACATGAAGACCAGAAGCGCAGAGTGTAAGAGCAAAATATCAGGAAAAGATTTTAGAATATTTTTTACAGTGAATAATATTGATGAATGGATATGTATTTTTTATAAATATTCTATAAATTACTTTTAATATTTTTTGGATTAGTTACAAAAACTCCGTTTTTAAAATACTAAAAAATACAAATTATGAGTCAAAGTTGAAGATCACAAAGTTATATTATACGGAGGTTCCATGCTTTAATTCCTACAGTACTAAAGATGTTTTTATTCCCTCTCTTTCTCTCTCTTTGTGTTGTCTCTAGCGATATTCGAATACTAACCATTACTGCAAGCCTTGTAATGTATTTTTATAGAACTGTGCTTTTCGTTCAATATAATATACCAGATATAAATCTGACTTGCTAGATATGGTACAGTTTTCGAATAAGACTGACTCTCGTAAACAACTGGTTTCAAAATGCGTTGGTTGTATGACTCAAACGCTCGCAACATGAGTTCTCAAAAAAATCTGGAATTATTTGGTGAAAGTACGGATGTTTAATTATCACTTTTATATATTGCCAACCGAGCGTGGTGGGTGAACGGTTAACGTTCTGGCCTAGCATTCCGGAGGGCGCCGGTTCAAATCTCTGTCAGGGCATTCAGATTTGGATTTTCCATGGTTTCCCGAAATCACTCCAGGCGAATGCGAATGTCGGGATGCTTCCTTCAAAACGTCATGGCCAAATTCTGTTCCTTGTCCCAATCCCATCCCACCTTCAATGACCTCGACGTCGACAAGGGGTAAAGGAAAAAAAAAAAAGGAATATTGTATACCGAAAAAAGAAACATGCAGCTGACGAATACCTATGTATCTGAAACGAGAACGGTGTATGTTGATTCCAGAAAAACTCATAAACTATTGCCCATATTTGGAAGTGGTTTTCGCCGTTTTAAAGGTTAGATTCTTAATTTAATCGTGATGCTGCCTTTTCCGGAATTTTTATAATTTTCTTGTTCAACGAGGCTGTGTTTACCACTTTTTTTTTTTTTTTTTTACTGTTGCACGAATCACTGTTGTTATTTTGATGAAACTTGGCACTCATCTTCCTGATAGGGCAGCTAAAAATATTTCAGGAACAAATCAACACCAACCCCATCTGCTACACCGGATCTTAGTTGTTCGATTACGTTCAGAATATGGAGTGATTGACAATAAATTTCTTTCAGAAGTGCTGAAAACTGACCTCTGTTATATTCTTCGGTATTTACTGTGTGGGCAAATCAACCTAGATCCTACCGGGAACTCTGCTAGTTGTATTTATAGAAAGAAACTCAAGATTAATTAGGCCAATATGCACTTAGCTAAATAATAATATGGAATTCAGTTAATATGCCAATGCAGTCATAGGAAAAGCAAAAACAATGTTTAGAGGGGTGGATATATTAAAGAACTGCACTGGAAACACCATGTAGACATACTACAAATCTTTAGTGTCTCGTTTACTAGTATACTGTAGTGGTGTTTAATGTCCAAGTGAGGAAGGCTCCAAGCAATTCATGAAACTGTAGTGGAGGTACACATACTAGATACTAATGTGTCGACAACGATCACCGATATTCTTAAATTCGTGGTATTCTAAACATGACGTTTTTCATAGTAAAAGCAATCGAAGTATTCAGGTGTTGCATTAATTAATATTTAGAAAGTACTATATGGTCATGACAAGTGAATTAATAGCATTAAGTGACGTATGGGTGGAAAATTTTCATAAAATAAATATTTACATGTAATTCACATATAAGGCTATGGTGACAGTATTTTGACACGTTCGTGAACCTGATATCTTAGGAGAAGTTAGATTAAACGAAGTTAAAAGTGTATTGGTGTTTTAATCACATCTACGAGAAATAATTCAAGTATGTGTTTATAACAGCTGTGGTTGAATAAGTTATTTCAATAACCTATATCGTTTTCAAGAATTATTATATCTAGAATACTGAATGGTGACAGAAATAATGGACTTGCAATCTATCAGAGTCTTGTGACTATTGCACTATTTGAATTTTTATATTAGTTTAACCAGCAATGTATTGTTAAATAACAACAATTCTGTTATAAACATTTACAAGTCAAACTCTTACAATTTTGTCCTGTGGAGGCAAAACAATAGTCGTAAGTATTGTTTAGAATTCTTCATAGTGTAAAATAAAAAATGTAAGAAGTTTTTTTGCCTACTATTGATTTCTTATAGAATTATAACTGTCACTTCCCAAAATAAATTAAGAATTTAGACACACAGACCACCTATTCGCCAATTTCGGTTTCTGGTGTTGTTTCGCTAAGGAACGCTCTCATTATATTATATTGTTTTAGGTAAATGCAGTGTTCTGCTCTATTCAAATTTCTATGAATACAAAGATAAATTCAGCCGTACTCCTTTTTATAATTTAAAACTTAAATTTCAACGCTGATCTGTTTAATTATAACATCTGTAAAAGATACTTAATTCATCAATTTGGAGGTCTCTAACAAGCCTTAAATTTGCTAACATAACCCTCTGTTTCAAACAACAGCAGTAGATACTCGGCGTTTCTATTCAGTTTAAAGAGTTTTTCACATCAAGTATTGCGTATCTTCACTTTTGAAATGTCTTTTAATCATCCGTTTGGTGATATTAAATTTAATTAAATATGAGAGTGAATCCTCTAAAATCTAGTGACTATTTTGATTACCAAATAAGACGTTGAATTAATGTCACGTATGAAGGTAATAGAGAATATCGGTGGTGTAATTACGGTGTGTTATTGTATGAAGTTATTAAGATAATCGTATGTCTAGTGATCAGTACAATAGTACATTATAATGTGCATGATATTGTAAACTGAAGATACGCAAGTTGTTTCAGGGTGAAATTATTGTCAGTAAATTCCTTAATAAATAAAACTGAATCGCGGAGGTCAATCACATATATCCCCTCCCTGAAACTAACGCTACATATGGATGAAATTTAAATCACACATATTATTATCAGCTGTAGTACTGGTCTTATTAATTGAAACAGCCAAATAGTGTAATAAACGTTAACAATCCACCTCATTATGAAAATGTGTTAAATTTTAGAACATAGCTTACATTTTAGTACTCGATGAAACAAAAAATGTTACTGATCAGTTGTGAGGCTTCACTACCCCATTATATATAATTATTTTCGCTATTACGCACTGACGGTTGGGTTTCAGTAATTTATATATTAATTTACTGAATATATAGCAAACAAACTGCAGGCACGTAACATTAATTACTTTTGCTAACAATCAGCGAATCTGCAGTGCAATTTGCATAACATATTCAAATTTCGTACTTTATTACTAAGTAATTCAATAAAGCTCTATTTTAGTCGTTGAATGATTTGCTGGCATATATCAATATTAAAAGAGCTTTCTGATTAGAAATGATTTAGAAATGCTTTAGTATCGCTCAGTCTTCGGGCGAAAGCGGGGTAACAACTTGAGTATTCGTGAGGATGCTATATTTATACGATAGGTTAATTGCCTAAGTATCCCCGAAATTGATATTTAGAAATAAACTTTGTGCAATGATGCTTTCAAAAATTCAGCACACAAGAATTAGGAGTGGGTGAGCATTGAAGCAGAGAGGAGAATTGTTCTCTAATTTTTTAGCAGTCTATTTTCGTACGAAAATACTCAAAAATTTTGAGGTCAACCAATAAACAATACAAGAAAAGTGGCTAACTATTTATACCTGAATAACAGATGTTTACTTACAGCATGCTCAGAAAATAATGCTCCTCATTCAAGATGATCGTTCTAGCCTGTTACTGCGAGGTTTCGTTCCAGATCACTTTACCACTTGAAGGCCTAGAATTATATTCGGCTTCCTCCTACCAATGAAAGAACGAAATTCTGTAGATACCAAAGCAAACAGAAATTCAGCTCAGTACACCATAGTCAGAAATTGAAGGTGTCAGTAACTTTCTCTCGCGCTATAGAAGAGAAACATTTCATAACTTCAGAAGCATGATGAGGCGTCCATCAATTACGTTAAGTGAAATGGGGGGGTCAAGCCAAATCTCACCAAATGGGAAAAACGGGGGGGGGGGGGTCCAACAGGAATTTGACGTCATCTCCTTATTTCTTTGAAGAACAGTAGGAAGACTCAAAAAATTACGAGGTTGTCAGTATGGTGGTGGGGGGCGGAACCAGATTTCAGAAAAAACATCTTACGTAATTAATGCACGTACCCTTACCATTAAGATACGAACAACAATTACCGAAGATAAACTATATCAGTTATAGCAGTACCCATTTTTTGTCGGTGTTCTTGTGTTGCTGACCTCAACATCTTTGGTGTCCTGGGCAGAGTTTTAGTACATCTATTGTTTTCTCTACTTTGCTCTTTTAAGGAGAAAATGTTGATCTCCTTGGAGATATTTATAAAAATTATTTGAAGTGGTGGTTATTTGTACTGGAATTATTTTTGTTGTATCAGATTGGTGTTTAAATAATTGATAATAATTTTTTTTTTTTGTATCTACGCCATTATTCCATAATCTGTCTTTTGTTTCGCGTAAGGTTTGTACACTTTCTGTGAAAGGGTTCAGTTAATATTTTTATTAATTGGTCTATTGTTTCTAATTGTGTTAATTGTGCTAATTTCTGTAATGCAGGTCCTTCGGTCATCATTCAGTATAAAGTAATATTTGTAGCCACAATAGATTCTTCCTCAAATTTTACAGTCATATGATATCGCTGGTAATATTATTGATTTTTAGGGGTGGAGTTTAATTTTCATATTAATAGATTGGTTGCTAAAAGTTGGAAATAGAATATTTTGTCACTTTTCTTCTATTTTTGTTCCATTTTTCTATTTTCAATATTACAATTTTCAACATGGTGACGTTTTCTTCCTGTGGTATAATTCGTTGTATCATCGCCAAAACAGGACATGTTTGATCTTGCCTATGGTCGGAATATCGATCACATAGATATTAAATAACGTAGGTGCCAATATCGACCCCTGCAGGACTCCTGTCCTCAATTTGTTTGTTGTGAATCGTACTCCTTATATCTCTACGTAGAAAGTTCTTTCTATCACAAAATTGTTTATAAAGTGCGTCAAGTTTCCGTCCACTTTCGATTGTGCAGTGAATTTCTGTATCAGATATTGTTGCCACACTTATCATAGGCCTGCTGTCCAACTATAAAAACTGCAGCCATAGAATTTCTGATATTTACACTGTTGCTCAAATCCTCGATCAGATGTAGTGGTTGAAATGCTAGGTTAAAAGCTGTACATCCTTTCCTAATGTTGTTTAGTTCGGATTGTAATGTAACACAGTGACAGTGTTTTGGAGACGGATATATTTTCGGACGAGGTAGTGAGGGTTTAGAACCAGCTTGCTGTGGTCTGGACTGTACCTGGACAGGGCGGCAGTTAGCCACACTCCCACATTCCAGAGAGATAACGGTGGGTAGGACAGTGTGTGGCCGGAGGACACTTGAGTACGGGCAGCCAACGCGAACATGAGTGAGTGGAAAGTGTCGCAAGCACCCAACCATAGATTTCCGCGCTCCACGACGTGGAGAAAGGGATGCATCGCCAGTGACGCAAGAGCATACAGCCGCTTGATCTGACTGCCGTCCGATGCCATGTCGCAACAGCCAACAATCGCACCGCCATCACTCCTCGTCACGGTAATATAAGAACAATCACTTAGGATCAATTTCTGAATGTTTTGTGTTAAATTAATAATGTATACCGTCTATATATTCCTTTTAATGTTAATTTATTCATGTTCAAATGATTTATGTCACAAGGATAGTAGATCTAAATCAAGCAATATAAAATAAATTAATTGTGATGCTTTTCAGTGGTAATTTGAAGGCAAAATTAATATTTGTATGACAATAATTGCTCCTCCAGTTGGTCATTCAAAAGTGATAATATGTATTGATCTTGATAAAATTATATTTAAATTTAATCTTTGTGAAAGTTTTTCACTGGCACTCAATTAAAAAATCCCTGTTTAATGATAAACGAATTCTTGAAAGGTATAAAGTTTCATTTGACAAAAAAAAGGTACACCACAACTGTCGCACCAACGTGGGTCACATATTAGCAGTAAAAGTAATTGACATATGAACTGTGGTACAAATTTCAAATTTTTACTGGCATTCCTCAATATAACTTGCCTTGGTATAATGTCAGGATAGCTTACAAATGGTTACCACTTCATGATAAGCTCACAAAGTGTTTCCAGCACTTTCGTTGTTGATTGAATGGGCTTATTGGTTTGTTGTTGTCGACTATGGATGAGTTTTTTCCAATTTTGGGATTACTTCTGTAGGGAAATAGGCTTTTCTGAGATAACTGTGAACTATTAGTTAGTAATACTAACCCTTCTTTTGCTAGGTTTAATCGTAAACAAAAAGAGTTAGTGACGAAATATTAAGTTTTATTATTTGATGAATTTATCCTGTGGTTCTGCTGTAATGGGTTTAAGTGGATAATGGTTCTTGTTGGTTCTGATCTTAATTAGCTTTTCGTTGTTTATTGCTGGATTTAAAAAGAGCCTTTGGTTTCTGTATAGCCATTTCGGTTGTTGTTGACGAAATGCTAAAGAAGTATTTTTGAATAAAAATCCGTCTTCTAACAACTGTTTTTCTTATTACCTTTCATCTACCAGACGCGCTTCGCCCTTCTGGAGTGGGGCATTGTCAGTGGATCAGATGAAGGCATAAATCAGGACACTACATCAAAGAATGGCGATTGAAATTTAATTATTCGTTTCTTGGAAACACCTAGTTCAAGTACAGTAATAAAATTTTCAAACAACCACAAATTCACAATCACTGTAAATTTAAGTGGTTGTTTGAAAATTTTATTACTGTACTTGAACTAGGTGTTTCCAAGAAACGAATAATGAAATTTCAATCGCCATTCTTTGATGTAGTGTCCTGCTTTATGCCTTCATCTGATCCACTGACGATGCTCCACTGCAGAAGGGCGAAACGCGTCTGAAACATGAAAGTTAATAATAAAAACAGTTGTTAGAAGACGGATTTTTATTCACTAAAGCCAAGATTTCCCTCGATCCTCTTTCGGGATTCACAAGTCTTCGAATAAATCTTACACATCATGCCTTTACTTTTAGTAAAGATGTATAATGGGTAATTCCAAATTAAAAACAAACAAAAAATTATACTTAACGTCATGAAAAACCATTCTGTATCAAAAAATCAAAACTTGATTCAGAATATCATCTCAAAACTGTTCATCAGTAAATAGCGACAAGACTTTTTTAAAATGACTTGTTTTTGTAACATTGTTTTTATATAATATGATCGATATATCGATAGTTTTTCCTCGATATATCGAAGTCGATATTGATACTTTTAAAAAATATCGATATATCGGAAATCCGATATTTTTTAAATATTAACAGCTCTACATTCAAGTCACTGTAATTAATATCACTGAAATAGAAAACAAAAGAAATGAACGAGTTTTGGAAATGATGGGTGAGAAAAGAAGTTTATGGAAGAAGCTTACAGGAAGAAGGGACAGGCTGGTAGGTCATATTTTGAGACATGCTGGATTGGTTAATTTGTTAGTGGAGGGAACAGTCGAAGGTAAGAACTGTAGAGGAAGACAGAGATTAGAATATATGAAGCAGATAATTGAGGACGTGGGTTGTAGAGGGTACGTAGAAATGAAGAGGCTAGCACAGGATAGGAAGGGATGGAGGATTACATCAAACCAGTCGAATGACTGACGACAGCAAAGAAAAAAAAAAAAACAACAACTAGATCTAATATTTCTCCCTCAACATAAATCTCACGTGCTCTTTTATATATGCTAGGCAATAAACATTTTAACTGCGAGAAGCAACGTTTCTTGATCACAACTCATGTTAATAAATTGCGCCGAATTTTCGTGTGGTACTCGAGACTGTGTAGCCCAAAGTCTACGATACATTTTGGTCTGAATTATAATTTAGAAATTAACATAAACGTTTACGTAAATTCCTATCCAGTTAAAGGCAAGATCCTTCTCTCAGCTGAAATATTACCTTGATACGTATGTACCAACAGCAATGTATTTTTAGAAACTGTATTAAATTATTTGAAATTGAAACTATAGATCGTCCCTATTAGGCACCACGATTCTGATTTCATGTAAATTGTAGGTCCTAGAAACATGGACAATTTAGATCGCTACTACAGAGGAGAATTGAGCAGCTGGTAAGAAATTTCTACTACGTGACTACGACGTAAAAACCAGATGACTTTATTTCCAGTTATACTAAAAGCTGAGCGGTCTGGTAGCTCAGTGGTTAAGGCACGTTCTTTCATAAGTTCACTGTTCCGATCTCGGGCTCAAATCCCGGCGGCTGCAAGAAATTTTAAGAGTTGTGATTAATCAAATGAGCCATGGCAGATCGTTCCGTAGTTTTGATTCCATGTTAAAATGTAGTTCCCGGAGGAAAGGAACTGGCCGTCCTACCTCTGACATAATGGTTTAGTATGCCTCCTTCTGGAGGATCCAACCAACCTACGGGCTGTGGACTAAATTAGTTTTATACTAAAAGCTATTAGCCGTCTCCAGCGGAGGCACAGATAAATTCTATTGGCACAAACATACGGATTTAGAAGCACTTTATATCAGCGTTTAATTATTGCGCTGTATAATTCATGTATTTATTGTGATTGCTAATCAACAGTAGTATACATCATTTCTGGGAGTTGCGTCATAAATGGATTTCTCACTGCATTTTCAACATTGTAGAGCAGCGGTCGGCAACCTTTCAGCAGGCAAGGGCCACAAGGTGGCAAAACAAAGTAAAGGCGGGGCCGCACATACACAGTAAGAATGCGAAAAATCAGTGTTCAAATTTTATTGATACAAATGAAGAAAAGTTACAAAATTGATCTTACTTACTAAATTCAGTGTGGCGTTTGAGGCTGCATTTGTCTGGCTATTTTTTGTATGTCAGCTTTCATGTTAGAAGTTGAAATACGTAATATATCTCTCAAATGCTTATCTGTGAGACGAGAATCCCTACATAACCTGAGAGGATTTTATTAAAGTCAAAATTAATATTTTACACACCGAGATGCAGCGTGGGTTATAAAATGACAAATTCTCAGTGTGGTGATACATCGAACGCAGTGTGTTTGTTGCCAGTGTCACAACACTTGGATGGCCTGAAAGCTGGATTACTAAGGCACTGAAATCGATGCCCATTAGACTGCTTCTCTGTTTCCGAGTAGAACTGGGCTGCGTTTTGACGTATTACGATCAACCAAAAGCGTCAATACATCAACTGTCGGTATCATGCCTTTTCATTTTTTACTACCATATTAAGTTTTTTTCAGGTATAAAGTAAACAACTTTACTCAAATACTACGCCATCCTATTTTTAATCACGTTGAAATGTTGGTAGCAGTGGCGAGGTAGTAACTATTGTGCAGCATGTTCTGTTCAGGGAGACTGGGAACAAAACCGTATTTGTCTCTTAGACGTTGGTCCCCTGTGGAATCAAAGTCACGTAGCACGGGACAGACGTTTACAGTGCTGGTTTCCACGGTATTGCGGTGTAGCCTCGGAGAATAGCAGCCAAGTAGAATGGTCTTCTATATTGCTCGAGAAGAGAGAGAGAGTACTGTGAAATTTGCTGAGAGAGTTCACTGTGACCGCAAGCTGATTGACGTACAACTAAATTGCATTTGACCTCTCAGGGCATAAACAAAGATTCTGCGGTAGTGTGGCTCATGTTTCCAGATATTTTTGTCAATTAGCGTAACCAATAGAGTTTAATGATCACATAAATAATATAGCAATTGTTTTTTACATATTCATATATCATTTGTGGATTCAGTAGTTTTAAGTTCTGGATTAAGAAAGTATAAAAACCAAATTATCGCCGACTAACAGCCTAAGATCCGGCTGCACGATTTCTACGTTCATTTGTTATTTGATTGAAATGCAATTTTCATGTAAAATTATTAATAACAGAATACGATTCAGCCGTGCTGCCTATCAAAATATGACCGCAAGTAGTTTTAGTTAACTTTTCAAAATATACTTTTTTCCAAAAATTTCGTTCACATGTTTTTTTAAATAAATTATAACTCATTTCAGTGAGAGACATGTAAAGAACATAAAAAGTTTGTGTTGCTCATTTAAATATGGCCGCTAGTAGGGATTGCCAGCTGTTAAAAATATGTATCAGCGAGAGAGAGTTAGCGCCCCACACTGTTTGTCAGAGTTTTATTATTATTTTTTTTTATTTTTTTTAATTTTTTTTTTTTTTGAAAATTTATTTAATAACTAGTGAAAGCCATTGTCCGGTTTTTTTTTTGGTTTTTTTTTGTTTCTCCTATCGTCATGGGTCCAGAATAGCTCCAGTTTTTAGGGTATAAGATTATGACAGTTTGGTCTGATCTGACCAAACACGAATCGGACTTGTGTGTCACCCTTAGGGTGAATAAAATCTCTTGAGCCTGTAAAACTCAGAAGTATTAATAAAAGTATTAAACACGGACAGAGACGATCGCGATATCGTATAATTGTTTCCAAGATCGTGAACTGAAGTACAAATTGACTTGTATTTGACCCTAAAAGTCCACTCTGCAAACTTTGAAGAATTTCTATTTAGAGGGAGTGCGCAATTGCTTCGAAAGTATTACGTTGTTGTTGATTGATGCTGTGTAAACAATCATAATCTTTGGTCAGCGTGTCCATAACAAGAACTTAATACAAATTCCAGTTTATTAAATAGGCAAAACTGTAGAAATGAAGTACCAGAATTCTCGATTCGGTAACATATTTGGTCTGATACCCATTTTAAATATCATAGTAACTCACGTACACCGATCATGTACAAAGACAATTAACGAAAGCGGTAAGTAAAATACTTAATAGCAAATAAACCTTTATGTATAAACTTTGGCCAAACAGCAGCTTTAGTGAAAGTTTCAAGTAAATTGAAATTTAGCCTAGGCCGAAATGACAATTGGAATTCGCTGTTACAGCGGAGACTATGAGTAATTTAAGTTTCTTAAAGTCGACATGTTACTTAAAAGTATTTCCACGTCATTTTAAATGAAAAAGTTATAGAAATTTTTGGAACTTGAAATGCTACAAAAACGACTCGATTATGGCAATTAATTTCATAACAGTTGCTTGGCTTTTAAACTGTGCACCTAACCTCTAACTACTAATTACTATAGTCGCTGTTAATTTGCGAGTGAAGGTCGGCAGGTAACGTCACCGTTCTCGAGCCAATAGCTATCGTGCTTAGAAAATTGTATAGTAGAAGAATGTAAGCAAATAATTCTTCTGTAACACAGTTACTTTTCCTTATTTATTTATTAATTTATGGCGAGCATGACGAGTTTAGAGAAATTACTATCATTTTCAAACGCAGTTTTAGTACATTTTCGGTGTGAAGAGTGCTCGTGTCAGCTTCTGCTGACTCTTCACACCGAGAACGTAGTTAAACTGCGTTTGAAAATGATAATTATTTCTCGAAACGCGTCACGGTAGCCGTAAATTAATAAATAAATTAGGAAAAGTAGCTTTGTTGCAGAGTAATTATTTGATTATTTTCTTCTTTTAGAAACAGTTACAGACTTTCATGTCTATTAATAATGGATAAATTAAATATATATATATATATATATTGTAGAAATTTGCGGCCATATTTTGACAGGAAACCCGACAGGAATCGTAATCTGTTGCTAATAATTGTACATAAAATTTTTATTTCAATCAAATAACAGATGAACATAAAAATCAAAAATCATGCAGTCGGATCTTGGACTGTAGGTAACATAGGGTTTACATAACTATTATAAACAATCCACTCGTATCCACTTTAATGAATAAAATTACGAGTATAATGTCTCAGAGAAAGAAACATCTAATTTTTAAAACTATTCCTCGAACTTCAGTGGTCTAAAGTTCACTGGATTAATTTAATATAAATTTTCTTGAAATCAAACAACATAAATTGGAGTGCATGAGAAATATTTTAATGTGTTCGTATCACAAGAACAGAAATTTTTTTGACGTACCGCTCTTATAGGAGTCAGTTTGAAATAGTTTGCTACTTCTAAAATGTATTCCCTTTCAATATGTTATTGTTAATTCGAACTATTTCCCTGAACACCAATGAAGTTCTAATTAAGTATTTAAACTAACAGCTGGGAAATTCAGGATACGAACGAGTACCATATTTTACTGTTTATATTTTAATGTAGAAATTTATATGGCAATAACTGTCCCTCATCGAGAGAAGAAAACTGCAAGAACGCTACCCATAGTACGCTTCCTAGAAATTTACAGACCCACTTAATGTTCGGTACAGGAAAACAGCTTCAGCATTACATGATTAATGCTCAAACGTTTACGAGTAAGAAAAGAAATCGAAATCAACAAAGCGTACAGAAAATTCTACAGATCATTCAAATTCATATAAAATCTTAGGGATAATATTTTGATCTAATGCAAGGTATTTAGTGTCTAGGCTTGCTGCGAACTTCATAAATCTCCGTACTGATATGTCAAAAAATGATGGATTTACTTTCCACGTTTTCTTTTTTAAACACCATAACTTTCGCTATTAGTTAATGTCAAACAGCAATCGCAAATCATTTGGCGATTCATTTGAGCGACGGTTGTTAATTGACACCAGCACGACGATTTTACAGGGAGCTACTAAGAATATGATACACTAAATCAAAGGTACCGATTCCACAGAGATGAGTGGATGCGAATTAACGGCGAACGATCTTGTTCGGATGTTTTACTGACTTCTTACAACGCTGTATTCAGAAAAATAGTGTATGGCCATAAGAGGAAGAACACTACTGCCAACCTTTATCCCACAAATTCATCTTATATCCATCGCATCTTTATCAATGACTTTGTATGAATGATTGACTTCCGTAGAACCAGAACTTTCATTCTTTATACTCCTGCAGCTAATCATGCTGGTAAGTGTGGTTCTTCACCCAGTATCATTCGAACGAGATAGAAACATTCTGAGGAGTAGATGATGATGACCTAATCTCGACCTTCTAATAACCTCCGTTATATTCGCTTAAGAGGCTTAAGGTAATAGTGAATTCCATTTTTATTATGATAATAATTAATAACTCCGATATTAATACTCCTTAAAAATGTAATCTATTCAAAATTACAACAAGCGCAAAGCAAACAACAGTTCAAGAACAATACCCTTGTATTGTATGGTTTAGTACGCAACGGTTGCCGGTAAGACTCCATTGTGGTTTAAGTTAATTGTTGCGTTCGTCCTGTGTTGTCTGTGATTAGTTGTAACAATACCCTGTAGGAGTTGAATGATTTGAAGAGGCTTCCTCTCACGCCTCAGAAAAGAACACATTTCATAACTCGAGGAACGTTTTCTTAGTATGCGAAAAACAATTACCGAAGATAAAATATATTAATTGTACCAGTACCATTTTCTGGTTGTTTTTCTGCTGCTGGATCCAACACATTTAGCATCCTGGCAAGAGTTTAGTATATTCTTCCACTTTTCTGCTTTAGGCGTAAAATATTGACCATCTCTTTGAGGTTGTGGTTAGTTATAGTGTATCAGCTTGGAGTGACGATAACTGATAATAATTTTTCTACTTATGACCCCACATCTGGACATTTATCTAAATGTTTGGAAGTCTTTTTTTAGGTTTCATTCCTCCCAGGTAAAGCGTGGAAAGGGCGGACTGTTGTATGGTCACATGGAGCATTTTCACCCATACCAAACCTATGAGAAGGGTATGCAAAGAAGGCGGCGGTGGCCTGTATAAGAAACCCTCGAGCAACTGCGGAAAATCACGGTAAATCGCTGTAAGGATGGTCAAACAGGTAATTGAAAACTCATCCTCCAGAATGTCAGGTAACCAACGTAATACTTGGACGAAATAGAAACCTAATCAGCAAATAGTTCAACTGCGAGAAGCAACCTATGTTTCGTTGACTATGATTCACGCCAAAATTACATCACGAAATTTCGTGTGGTTCTGAACACTGTGTAGCTCTCAGAGGAAAAATAAAATGAGAAATGATTTATTTTGAAGTGAAGTCGTACTCTATGGGCTAACATAAAAGAGCTGGAATGGGACTCATTGGAAGGCTGAAGGAGGGTGAAGAGGGTCATGGGATGTGTACAAGTGGTGATGAGGCATGGAAAGATATTGGTGTAAGAATTGAAAGTAATGCATGGAAGGGAAAAGATGACTATGACCACAAGCTGGCACTCGGTTTCAGGCACAAGGGTGTAGGAAGATTATCTTTATTAGGTAAGGGGGTCAGGGATTGGAATAAGTGGCCAAGAGAAATGATGAATAATTTACCAAATACGTTGAAAGAATTTAAAGTTAAAATTTGTAAGGTTAAATGTAGGTGGATGCAGAAAAGGGGGAAGAAGGGTGTTTAGGGAAATTGCCTCCGGAGCATGCACTCCATTGTATTTAATTTAAACAATCAAGGTTCACTGATAAGGATTGTACTTGGAACGTATGTGGTTTCAGTTAATTGTTGCGTCCGATCTGTGGTGTCTATACTTAATTGTAGCAATACCCTGTACGAGTTGAATAATGTATATCTGTAAGAATCAAAATATTAATGGAGCTAGCTGTAGGACCTTGAGGCCAAACACCATATTCTTAAAAATGAAAAACCATACTGTTCTGAGGTTCATCTTAAGAAAAAGGTCAGTTTATAGTTATCAAATTCAATGTGAGAGCCACCTAACTAATATATTTTTTTCTCCTTTCCCCCGCCCCACCATTTCGCTTCTGTCATCGCTAACTAAAATCGGAGATTCGATGCTGCATAATTAATTGTAATCCGGTTTTCGGCTGGTATAGTTTCAAATCTTCCACACCCTAAATATGCTGAATTTAACAAACTGTATTAATCAAACTGTGTGTCACAATCTATGGTAAAATGAAGTTTTGTGTGATTATTCATTAGAAACATTTTAAGACACGTCTCAGGAATTTTTTACAAGGTGGGTAGGAGATAACGCTCGGGCCTGGCTTTCGGCGGGACGTGGGTTCTAATCCCCGTAGGACCAACCAGATTCCAATTTTACAGGTTTTCCGAATTCACTCCAGGCGAATGTTGGGATGTTTCCTTCATAAAACGTGGAGCAATTCCGTCTTGCTCCTAGCTTTCACCCTCCTCCCCTCCCACCACCCAGTACTCTGTTGGCTTTAATGACGTCAACGTCAATGATACGTAAAGCTTCCCAAAAAAATGACGATATTTGGAAAATTTTGCGCCTATTGGTAAAGTATACTGAGATGAAAATTTCGCTGAGTTTTTCTTTGTTTTGTGAGTTTCAGAAAATTCCATCGTGATGGAGTTATTTTTTTAATACGTTTTCAGAATTCTTAGAAACCATCTATAACTTTCAGCAAGGTTCTTTAAGAAAGTTTTGGAAAAATTCGACTATTCGCAAGTCCGTTCAGGCTAAAACATATTTGGAGAGGTTTCGTCATTTCATTTTCGAAATCAAAGAATCTGGAAGGCCGTTCAAGTACAGAAAATTCTCACCTTGTCGCTGGAAGGCTTGTGAATGCTCATATACCCTCGGCCAGTTTTAATTTATATTTTGACATATCTAAGGAAGTCTCTGGATCCAGGTTTTGGTAAGTTGTAGCATGTTGTTACAAATTTCTCGATGTTCCAAACATTTGTGGAATTTATAGAAACTTTAACAATTTGGGGATCTTGTAGACGTTACTTTTTATGTCTCAGAAAGTCTTCGCAAGTTTCTACAAAGCTCTGTAAGTCCCGGGAAGTGGCGAAGAGTCCTGCCTAGTTCCGACGAGTGATGTAATTAATAGCCTTCCACGTCTGAGCCGGTGTTAATCCACTTGTCGGTACCATCAAGGTTTTGGAAACTTTAAACCAATTTGTATTAACTGTCACAAGTTTCGGAGAGCGTAGGCCACTATCTGGAAGTTTCGGCAAATTTCAGCTAGTGACGGTGAGTTTCGGAGAGCTTCGGGAAGTTCCATAGAGGTTCGTAAATTTTAGTCTTGTGGTGGCCTTTTTCTGGTTCTTTTCAGTCAGTTCAGATAAGTGTCATTATTTATAATAATTTTCTGTATTTTTATTAGAGTCTTTAGATTTCATCGTTTCAGTCGTTCTAGTGCGTTTAGGTAATATGACGTTGTGAAAGTTTAGGAATGTTTCTAGAAGTTGCTGATATAGTGGTCAAGTTTCAAGAAGTTTTGGATAGTCTTTTCAAGTCTCGCCAAGGCTAGCGCTGGGACGGCTAGTAGAGGAAACTTCCGTAACTTTCTCGAATTTTTTTCATAGCTTTCGGTCACAGCGATGCGTTTCGGGATAATTGTTATGTTTTTAAAAAAAAACTTAGGTAGTGCGGCCATATTGGAACAAACTTCGATTGCTTCCTTTACGCCTGCGAGCACATAAACTAACAGAGTGGCCTAATACTGTGATCTGAATGGTTAAGTCTTTTTTAACCGTTGAAAAAAGTGAAAGTTCGTGTGCCACGAACAGTGAGCCATTCTTCGTAATCATGAAGGTATTCTTCAGTTACCTGAGAGAAAAGCGTACAAAGACAGCACGTTAAATGAAATAAATAACATTGAGAATGGCCTGGGTGATTGTAAAATCTTAGAACTTCTTCAGTTATATTACCGGCAAGCGTGGTGTATATCCAGAATGTAAGAAAGGTGGCGTAAGGAACTAAAGAGGCCACAGCTGTTATTTACAGTTACTAAATGTCAAACGTTTCTCTTGAAATAGTTGGACGTAATACGTTTTTATAGTATGACAGATAAAAATATTCATCGCTGCTTGATTTTACCTCCGTTCCTTTTTTTTTAAGTATTCGTATCCATTTGATCTTTTAATGAGAAAGTAAAAGAAATGATCTACTACTTATGATATACTCAAAAATTTTGTGAATTGCTTTCGCAAAACAGAAAGAATAAAAAGCTACTTGACTCAAATCGTTCTTTGGAAGTGAACAGAATGGTTGGGAAATTCTGTTTTTGTGTGATCCTGTGAAAGCAAAATAAATTCATGTAGTTGATCTTCGAATGCAGGGATTTATAATTTCCACGATTCTTTAAGATAAATAAGAGGATTTCGAAGTTAAAGAACCACGACGATGCATCTGGAATGCTCAGTATTTCTCCTGAGATTGAAAAATATTTCTTCTGTCACCAGCATCAGAAGCTCAGAAAGTTCCAGCAGCGTCGGTCTCCGATATATACGGTTTCGTATCCGTCGTCACATTTCTTCGGAATTCTTTCCCTCCGCAGATGCAGCGACAAAGACGCGTCCCTCCCACTCTCCCGTTTATCGGCCCAGTGGTGTGGATGGCGACGCTCTGAAATCCGATGAGGGCGAGCGGAGGTTATCGCAGGCGGGCGACGGAAGAGCGCTCCACAAGACAGATGGACGGCGGTAAGCCGCTAAGGCTGTGGGTCCTGATACATCGCTCGAGAGGCGGCACAAAACAATGCTGCGGCCAAATAATCGTCACATATCGACAGTATCCCGGAAATCTAATCGATAAAGAAAAAACTTCATTCCTGAATTTTGGCACCACCAACATACTGCATTACTGAGAAGAGATACAAATCCTGGATGTTATCTTTATAACTAGTACAATGATAGGATAACAGTTAGTGATTGGTGTTTTACTTGTGGAGGAAAGTATGGTTATCTACTCACTGGATTTTGGTTTGGAAAAACAATTTATTTATTTTTTCCTGCAGATATCTTGGTCTATCATTTAATTTTCTCCGATAGCTTTAGTGTGTGTCTGTGTGTCTGTGTATCTGTATGTCTCTGTGTTGTGTGTGTGTGTGTGTGTGTGTGTGTAAGAGAGAGAGAGAGAGAGAGAGAGATGGGGTAAGAGAAAACGAAAAGACTTCGGTACAGAAATGTTCCTAAATAAACTTTTAGTTTTCTTAATTATAACATACGAAACAAACATTTGGCAAATTTAGACTCGAGAAACTGCCCATAACTATTCCATTAGGGATAAAAATTTCTACTAAAACCTGTTAACTGAAATTGTCTTGCGATTTATACCATACACGTGGGGCCTAGGTTGTAGAGGTCAGGTAAGGACGTTCCCACGCAATAGCAGCATGGCGATAGCAGCATTCTCATTCCTGAATATTTGATATTCATAGTTCGTTAATTTTTCTGTAACAACAATCATTGTCTCACAAATGAAGTGACACATATTCTCTTCCTTCTGATTATGGAATGTTGAGATTTTTTTAAGTATTAGACAACGCTAGGTGTTATACTAAGCCAAGATCTGATGTACCGAAACCTGTTTCTTTTTTTCGGTGTTCTATTTTGAATGCTTATGAAGAAGATAACCATGATGTGTGAGTTAAAAAAAAAAATATTTTCTACTCTCATTTGAATAGGTCATCAAATTTTATTTTTGAATTACGTTCTCACGTTTAAAAATAAGTTGCGCCTTATAGATTTTACCACAGTCACAAAGAAGACCATTGGTGAGACACCACCTTACAAGATGCGCTTTATTAGTAGTCACTTATAGTATTTACCTCTTCAGGATCATTCAGTGGTTTTAAGGGTGAAAAGTTTCTTGTGAGAGTTCGCCACGACCCGTCCTAAGCAAAATTCTGTCCAACCCTGCCACAACCAGTCATCAAAACTATCCAAACCAACCCCAATCAGGACCAAAAATGACGATAATAATGTTAAGAAAGACGGGGTCTTGCATGTTACAGGCACATAAGCCTTGTTCCTATAAATGATTAATGACCATATAGCACTGCCTATTTATTAGGTTCTCATATTTATAATTTTAATGATGCATACATTTTTAGAATTTATAATCTCATAACGTATTGAATTTGGAGGGTGCTGTGGCTGTGTTTTTTAATAACTTGGTTTTCCTGGCAGTGCGTCTTAATTCTTACTCGAACTGATCTGTTACCAGCCATGCTTTCATTTGACCGAGCGTGGTGGGTGAACTATTAACGTTCTGGCCTCGCATTCGGAAGGACGGCGGTTCGAATCCCCGTCCGGGAATCCAGATTTGGGTTTTCCATGGTTTCCCCAAATCACTCCAGGCGAATGCCGGGATGCTTCCTTCAAAAAGTCCATGGCTGAATTCCTTCCCGTTCCTTGCCCCCAGTCCCATCCCGCCTCTAATGGCCATAGCCGTCGACGAGGCGTAAAGCAGTAAGGGAAAAACAAATCTTTCATTTGAAGAAGGTTGCAACGTGTCGTCCAAAATCTCAGTTTAAAGATTTGTTTGGCGTTATTATGTACGTCACGTAATTTTTTCTTGGTAATATTTAACTTCTGGCAAGAGATTTTATTGTTACTTTTGCGCACAATTAATAAGAGGAGAAAAGCAGAAATTTGGTACACATGTTACAGTCTAAATTGAAGCATTTTGGAAGTTGAGGTCGTTGGCAGCGCCTTCCGATAATATCCCCAGTATTCTTAGTGCTATGGAGAATAAGTGCACCCGAGGTATGCTCTGGACATAATACGGAAAAATAGTGGAATCTTTAACACAGTGAAAGGTACTTTTTACTTCTAAAATATCTCTGACAGTACTTTTCAAAGAGTCGAGGTTGAAGACAATCTCAGCAGCAGTAAGTTATCACTTGCTAATTTTGAAATGAGAGATAACTGGCGTTAAAAAACAGCTGGACAAAGAGATCTCATTCAATTGGTCCGATGGCGCCTTTAGAATAAACATATTTCTCTTGCTGATCGTTCGTCGGTACGTTGTGTGCACGTGAACAAGTAAAAATGGATTCCAACGTTAATCAGGATTTCCAACACGTGATTAACGTGATTTGAAAGAGGACCTGTTTAATCTTTTCATATCCTATATGGCTTAGTCTTTATCGTTTTCCTTTTTTAAAAAGGTTGGCAAAATTCAACAATCTGCAGGCTTCAATTTGATCCAGCGTCCTGGTATTTAAATTTACCATCTCGTGAACAAACAAGCAGCTGTGATATAAGATATTATACACATCGGCATCAATATCGAATTCGCTAAAACCATATTCGGACGGCTCAAAATCTTCACGAAATTAATGAAACTGTACGAAAATTCCCAGTATGCTAGAAAAACGACCAATTGTTATAAAATTGACTACACTGATTTAAATTTACAGATCACTTTGTTAAATTTCTTTTAAGTTATTAAAAATAATATTAACAAACAAAGGGATATAATTTAGGCGTTTGAGATAGAAATGCAGAGCCAAAATACAATGATGTGATCCATGAACGCTTGCTTCGAAAGTTTGTTTCGTTCTTAATATTAGAGTATTATCTATACTTATAATAAGTTACTCTTGGTCTTCTATGACGTCACTCTATGGCGTCGCTCTATGACGTCACGCTTTACACCTTTGTTCTAGGTTATGCACGTTATTTAATAACATTTCTAAGCATCCGTGAATAAATTAACTGAACACTGAAATAAAAGTATGTATTGCGTTTAAATCGAAGTATCAATCATTACATGCTTATATTTGCGTAATATTCTTTTGATATACATAAGTATTCCTTAAAGTCTTTGTCCATAGATATATAAAATAAAAGCATTAGTGTTAGCGAAAGTTTTGATTAGATTGTTACTTGTTTATTTTTTTAAAATAATTTAAACTGTGTTCTATTACTGAAATTATTAAATCGTTAGAACGAAAATAGTAGCATACTAATCACAATCTGTACAGCTTACACTACAATTAAAACAAGTATTGCGTGGCATAATGTAAGTTTATAAGATTCATTTTAATTTCATTTTCTTTCACTGAGAAATATTACTGAGGCTATTACTCGTATTTCAGCAACATGTTACTGTGTCAGCCATTCGAGCGTTGTAATATCGACCTAAATCGCGGACAACAAAAAATAAAGGTGTAAAACCCTTGAAGACTTTTGGTCAAATTTATATCGTGATGCATTATTGCCACTAAAATGCGATACATTACATGTATTAATATGCGTGAAATTGAAGTATTGTTCTTCCGGGGGCAAGTTTAGGGTAGTGTGTGGTTAGGTTGAAATGCAACCTGGACCCGGATGGAAATGGATACCTTTTGCTGCAGCGCAGGCACGAAGAATTACATTGAATTTTATTTTATAAAAATTGTATTTAGTTAAGCAATTTGCTAAGACATGAATTGTCAAAACATGAAAGAAAAGTATATATTTCGTTTTGATTGGCATATTAATTACCAGAAATCATTACATGGTTTGAATGAAAGAAGTTCCAAATTGATCGCGACATATGTGGCCAAAACCACAATTAAATATTACGTGGCATAGCGTTAGTTGTTAAGATTAATTTTTAGCATCCTTCTTTTTCACTAGGATCATTATTTCAGTCGTTAAAATATCGTTCTTCATCACAGGTAATAAGAAAGAAAGGTATAAGAACCTGTGAAGATTTGAGATCAAGTTTATATCGCGATGCATGATGACTCTGAAACGCAATTTAGGGAATGTATTAATTCGCATGTGATTGAAGCTTTGCTTTTCTAGCGGTAATATTAGCGGAGATTGTGGTTAGGCTGAAATGCAACCTGGACCAAGTTGACAACTGAAGCTTTTTGCTACAGCACAACGGACGATAAATTACAATTATCTTTATTTTGTAACAGTTCTGTTTTGTTAAGCAACTCTAGAGAAATAAATTATCATAACACTCCGTTAAACCCGTCATTTTTAACGGGCTTTGGGGCTAGTTCTTGATAAAAACACTATCGTAGTAACTGAAACTAGTTAAAACTTTCTGCTTTAAATCGAAAGTATGAATGACTTGCTACTTGGTTTTCAATTGATTGTATCATCCAATGTACTGTAGAAACCGAAACAGATTTATCACTTCGCTGGAGAAATGGAGTACATTTCTTAGACTGTCTCAAGGATTTAGGAATAACCGTGATCAATCAACCGAACTTTGTCAAACTATATTTGGAAATGTGGAATATCGAGTGAAGAAATGAAAAGCAAAACACATCAGCCGTCAGTGTAATGACAGAAAGCATTACAATTTACTGGGATGCTGACAGCTATGGCAGAAAGAAACGGTAATTATATTGGGATGGAAAATTTTTACAGTGACTGAGACATGAATCTACAGGAAAAATATAAATACCGGAGGCCGTAACAAAAATGTGAGAGAAAACAGTATTCGAATTTATACAGCAGGAATAACAAACTTCAGAATTTCTTCGGAAGGAAAAAACCATAGTAACAGCTTTTCTGAATCAATAAGATTAATTTCTCAACCCAATTTCTAAAAAACCAAAACGGTGTAATTGGTCCAAATAAGGTTTAATTTTCATCACTAAAAATAAAACATATAATTAAATATGTATGTGAATAATAAAGCAACATAAAATAAGTAGGGGCTACTGTACAACTTAGAGTAAGGTAGCACGAACAACCACATGCCCAGTTATCTAATATACAGCTCAACTAACAAGTAAATACAATCTCATATAAGACTCTTGGGAGTCACCCTTATCTACCAACTCTCGTCACATACTAAGTGAAATCGACAGGTATAACTAGAATTATCTGGTTCACAAAACCTTTAACACGCACGCAGCATGAAGTAATCCGTGTGATGTGATTGTTTACACTTATGGATATAAATTTCACTACAATTTTAAAATTACTTTCTTACAGAAACTATTTTTAGTTGTTTAAATTGAATCAAGACTAGAATTTGTTCGAGTTCTATTTTCGTAAAATGTTTTTAAAAAACCAGTACTGGTTGAACGAAACAAGTATTTTACGGTAATTAATATATTCCCATGCCCCGCCAAACAACTATTATAATGCTGATTTTCATTTTTTTCTGGCGCATAGAATTACCTAATATCGAGTTGAAATGTAATGGTAGTGAGATAGTTCTTAATGATTTCCATTGTCTGTTTAAATTATGCAGCAACACTGACTAACGATTCACTGCACCGTCAACTGGCAACTGGGAGAGAAATACATTTCCAGAGGCAGACGGCAATTAACGCGTGTGTATGCCGTTCATGACTGTAATTACAAATTTTCTGACATTGAAGCTAGCAACACAAATACGCGAACTCTTCATATATCTTCCACTGAGCGAATTGTTCTCTGTTAGCGTTTCTCTACCTTATTCAGCCCGAGAATCAGTAAATTATCAAAAACTATGATGCAGACTACTAACTTATATAGACCTAATTTCTTAGCTGTGTGTTTATTCTTCTTCTTTCGATTTTGGTCTACTTTGGACCTCAAGTAGAAACTGATTTAATATTAATATGTGTGACGTATTTTATTGTACCATTATAACATAATAAATCTAAAAGCATGTTTTGAACTTCTGCGGAAACACTGTTATGAAACTGAAAGTTAACAATTAAAAGCTAATAGCTTATTCACTAGTTACTATAGACTGGACACTAAACTATTCAACTGACCTACATGAACAAAGTAAAATAAAACGTTAGAGCTTACACTTTATATTTTTGTTTACTTCACCACTCCCTTGTTAACATCCATATCACCTACTGCAGTACCGCAAACCTACTACAAGACCCACGGAAAAAGATCATTAATTTAATCTTTAGACCAACGGCGCTCTTTCTTATTCCAACTGGAAATGAATAAACTATTGTAGTAACTTTTGCTCTCCTATCATCTTCCTGGAAATGACAGATTTTTGCATGGTTATTGAAATATTCGCCGCTTTTAAAAAGTTGGGTTTATAGTTTATATTCGCTTATAGCCTTTTACGATACGAATATCCGATCTAACTTTATATTTTTCAGCCTACGAACTATCCGAATCATCAACGCGGACCGCTTGAGAAAAATTCTATGTTCATTAAGCTATCTCATGTATTATTAGTATGTTCCATTTTACAAGTTAAAATGTTTTTCTTTGTATTTTTACCTGCCAAAATTTCTTATAGTATTTGATAGCAATAATAGGCCACAGCCTACATCAAACACACCAACAATAGCTTTCTCAAGGTCATTCAACAAATAATACAGTAAGTACATTGTTTTCCTAGAGGGTAATAGTTATCGATTTGTTAAAATATTTATTTCGGCAAATATGTAGGCAACTAGATTTTATTTTTACAAATTAATTATTTCCGGAGATTTTGTGTAATTGAGAATTTTCGGATCTATGTTCACAGTCTTTTACACCACCTTTAACATATCAAAAATGTTATCCGCATGTCACATTTGAAAATTACGATAGCGAAAATTTAAGTTTACAAAGAAGATTTGATTTCCTGAAACAGTTTTATTAACGTTTCTTGACTCCATGCTCATATCCTACAAATCAGCACTGAGATGATAACGAACATAGTAACAAGAAAGACTAGTAATTTGCTCCATGATTTTTCCGTATGAATATCAAAACCACATATTACTTATTTCCTACCGTTTTGTCTTTAACTGGTAGTATGGTACCTATAACTGAAATGTTAATTTTGTTATAAGGTAGCTTAACAGACATCAATATTAGATTTCAGATTCAAACATTTTCAAACGTTTTAGATTGCTAATAATAAAAAGTTGTGCTAATAGAAACGTTTTATAAACAAGATTCGACTAAATATTTAACAGTTTATACCCATATTTTCAGTGTGGTGACGTTGCGCTAGGATAGACTTATATGTTCTATTTACAGATCACAATTCTCATAGTTTGTATCAGACTGCAGGTTCATATGAAGCTTGTCACAGTATTAAATTTCGTGAGAGTCAGACAAACGGAACTTGTAGTTTACACCGTTCCAGAAAACATAAGTGAAATTTTCAAACTATATATCATACACGGTAGATACTAAAGAGTATCAAAACGATGTGTATAGGCTGTAGACTACTGAGAAATTAGATAAAACAGTACAGCTTTTGTACTGTAAATATGAGCTGTAATAACTATTTTATTTCTGCATTCGTTTCTGTTCCTTGTTTTTGGTTCGTAAGACTTAAGGAAAATGGTTTTTGAAGCAGGTACATGTTTCATGTGATAATTTCATAACGTAGTATATTTTTGCCGAGTTACCACTTTACAAACGCAAGGCGAAAGCAGCACGGAATTAGTCAGCAGGCAGCTGTTTCGGGACTGCTCGGGTGTGTATTTTTCTATGCCTACAACCATTACGGACTTTTTTTTTGGGTAATAATCGCATTTCCCACCCCAACTCACTGGCAGGAATCCTTTGTCACACTCACGGATAATGGACGCATCATCAAACGGAAGTCAAGTAGGACCTGAAGTCAAAAATAGAAATGAATTTCTAAAATCACAGGGCCACATAAAACTATTCAAAGAAATGTTCCAGGTACACTGGTGGAAATTAAAAGTACAACGCTCAGAAGGAGTGCTGATAAATGACTGAAATTTGTCCCCAATTACCCCCGTATAAACAGTGTTAAATGATCAAAAATTGAAAGTTTTAGATGCAATAATTTGAGAATTATTGGAATATTTATTATGAAAAATTCCTATTTCTTTTAGCGCATAAGTGGTGTAGCATGAAACTTATTTTTCAACAAGTTCAAGACGAAGAGTGACGACCTTCTACATCCAAATATCTAACTGTCAGAGAGGTCTGTTTGAAATCGATGCATCATATCGTGAAATCTTATAAAGGATTGGTCGTAGTGCAATGTATACAGACTTGTGAATGAAAGAAGACTCTAATACTCATAGAACAGGCACAGATTCATACAGAAGGGCAACAGTACGTGAAGGCCGCCAATTTCGTCTTCTGAAAATATTGCTAGGAGCTTAAGGATTTAGTTCGAAGTATAACGAAGATCGATGCAGCTAATTAGAATTAAATAGTGGGCCGTCTGGGAACTCCGAGTAATTAATTAATAATTAGCTGGGAGTGCGTTATCTATGCAGTCATCAATAAATTACTTACATTCGCATCGAGGGAGTTAGCACGCTGTCGCCACCAGCCTACAATCGTTAATTAAGGAAGGATTGCATGGAATAGCAACAATTATTGAATTTATAACTGTGAAATAAAAGCAACACAATTCGTCTGTTAGCCGTTCATTGCAGCTGATTCTTACTTAAATGTTAATAAAATATATTTATAATCAGACGCGTTAGTCACTTGTGATGTTAGGCATATATACATGGTGTTCTTAAGAATAATTGCATTATTTGTATACATAATTAACTATTATTTAAGTGTACCCTACTTGGTGTTGTGTTGATCGGTAACTACTTATAAACCAGAAGAAGTGTTGCTGTGGTCCGACATTGCTACTTGTACTTTTGCGAAGGTCACTGTTTCATCGGTTTTATATTCATCTACGCGACCATTATTTTCTGTGAATTGTTAAAGCTGTGATTGCTTCATTACCTTAGCTGTGACAGTAACATATATATATATATATATCTATACTCGTATAGGTTGCATACATATATATATATATATATATATATATGCAACCTATACGAGTATAGATATATTTATTTCATTTTGTGATTAACTGTTATAATCGTTCCACCAGGAATAAGATAACTAAAAACAACAAATATAAATCTCATAAACTGGACTTTTATCTTATTGGTTGATAGATAATTTTTCTTGATACTTTGAAAACTTAAGATAATTTACACCGAGGATGTGGACATAGGTTTCGGAAAGATGATAACAGACATTTGCGGAAAGAAATACGTGCATAGAAGGCACTGATACTACTAGTTAATAAAAAATTATTTACCATTTCACTGATAGCTTCCTTTTTTTTTGCATACAGACATCTGATTCAAAAAAAATAATATGCTTTTCATGTCACTTGAAAACATGTGTAATTGTGGTAAGAATTAAATAAAATAATGAAATGATCCTTGCATGACTGTCTATTGTGGTCCTGATGTCTACAAAAAGAAATCAGTACATATTTAACTCGGTGACAGTAGCTCTGATTGACAGTATCAACAGTTTTACATTTGCTCTCTTCTAACTGCAGTTAGGATCTTATTTTTAGCTACAAGGCATCTTATTACTCAATTCAAATGATTCGTGGATATCTGAAATAATTTAGTTTATCTTGAATATCTATTTAAATTTGTTCTGCTCACTCTAATTATAGAAGAACACTGAAGGATTCTTTGCCGACTTCTTCGGAGAGAAAAGATAAAGACGTACCGTTGGGAGCCGCGTCTTCTTTTACGTTTAATTAAAGCGCAATCGAGGAAAAAGAAAGTCTTTAGCTGAAATAGATTCTCAGTCAAATTATCTCTGCGACACCATGGGCACGCCTCATAAAATGATGAAAAAGCAGACATACATTTATTCCAGTGTTCTTTTTGTTTCAGGCAGAAAAATTCGAAGAACTTGACGCTAAGAATTAGAATCAACTGCAAACTAAAATTGTAAAATAATAAACTAATAAATTCATGTGTTTGTTAGTGCGTATTTAACATAACTTATATTGTTTTTATTTTGTTGTATTTGACATTATTTCCCTATTTTAAATATTTCTCGGTCTTTTCGTCTGTGAATGTGAGAGACAGCTTTGCACATTGGTCCAGATGAATGGAGAGCACGAAAAAAATCGCAGAATACTCAGTGATGGTTAGATTTTTTTCTAGTAATAATATGTTTTTGATTTAGGAAACTCGTAGAGTGAGATAAACTACTCAAAATGTGTTAATTATATTAATCATATATATTATTTCCAAAAGGTGTTTTTTTGTTGTTGTCACAAACCATTTTATCCTTTCATAAAAGAGGTATCATTTTAAAGATTAAGCTATCCGCTTTGATCACACCATATTTTAAGAAAGTAATTTTTCCAAATTCGACCCTTAAATAGCAAAAATGTCAATATTTCTAAAATGCTATTTTTTGTGACACGAGTCATTTATCTTCCAGAATACCTAAAATAAATTGATAAATGAGGTATTATTTTAAAAGATTAAGGTCTCCCGTTTTGTCAAATCAAATTATAGAAACTATTTTTTCGGTATTTACATTTAAAGGGGAAAAGTATCATTATTTCTATAAAGTATTTTTTCGTCACGAGTTATTTATCTCCCTTAATACCCAACCGTAAGCGAAAAATGAGATATTAAATGTAATAATTTCCTCAAAGTTTTTGTTACGAACATATATCTCCCTTTATACCTAGCCGAAATCGGAAAATGAGGTATCATTTTTAAGCTTATGATCTCCACTTAGACAACATTATAACTTATGAACGAAATTATTCTTAATTTGATCATTGAAGTACAAAAGTAATAACTGTGAAATTCGCGCGTATGAGACAGTTCAGAGCCAAGCCGCTAGATAGCACCAGAACTTATCAAAGAGATATTAATAAACTTCTTCACTAGCGTCAACTTTTGTTACGTACGTATTATAGTAAACAATAGCTGCAAAATGATGCGGTTCTTCTTTCATCCTATTAAAAACCACCAACTTTACTATTTACCGTATTCGCAAAATTTTCGCGGGGTCATCTATTAGATAAATAATCGCCTCTGTATGAAGCGATCTGCCGATGTGATAGGTATCTCGTTTGAAAAAATTAAATTACTAGTCCAAGAAGATTCAGATTCAAATTTGTTTATTTTCCTTTAAGATATCAGAGTCCAAAGATACTAGGTGCAAAAGTAAACAAATACACCAGCGACTATAATTTTCAATACCAAAACTCAACTAACTTTCAAAGACTACTCAGTACTACTACTCCGAATAGTTTGAATACTGAATACTAAAACTCGTCCCTGAAGATCGTTTATATAGGTTTCACAGAATATTTCAAAGACTTCCGACAGGTGATTCTCGAACTCTAAGAATGTCTAAACAATTAAAATCACATTAATTAAAACAATCAGAATTAATACAAAATGATTCACAATCATTATGAAACGGACATAAATGAAAATTAAAGATATTTACACACAAAATTATCCAATAAATCACTTCAAACTGTCACAAATTGTACTATAAACATCGTAGCTCACTTCAGTACTTCGAATTACAAACTTTTAACTAATTTTTCTTGCATAGAATTGTTTTTGAACCTATTAAGTAGTACTTACATAGATTCTTTCCATAAAAGAATGCTCATTTCCAAAGATTGATAATTAATTTCAAGAAAAATATACAAAACCATATTCATTCAACTCGCAGCTTGCTACAAATAATTCTTAGAATACAATTTCATTAAAGGTCTGGATCTGGGGGCCGTTACATGTTGCTAAATAGTATTTTTTGCCTATTTTTAACACAGCATAGGGCAATAATAGGCAGAACCAGGGTTATTATATATACTTAGCTCCTTGATTCGATCCTATATGAATACTAATGAAGGTATTAAATTCTTTCTTTTTGAACAAAATTTCTGGAACTCTAATCCTTCTGAGTAATTATCTGTCGGCTGGGTATTACTAAAATCTTCAACGTAGCGATTGTGCCTGTAAGACGGGATCTCGCTGCGACTTTAGAGAAGGCCGCAGGTATCCAGAAATGCGCTCGTCAGCGTTCTGTCTATCAGTTTCTTCTAATCCTCTGTCAGATAGTGAAGGCGAAGCCAAGACTCTAAAGCCTGATGGAAAGTCTCTGCTTTATTGGATAACGTTTCAGGAGAATTGGGGAGAAACGTTGAAGCCAGATCGAATTATCTGTGTTCGGCTTCCGTTTAATTAGATTCCTTACTTGGCTCCCCGAGGCTGCGCCAGTCGGCCCTCGCCAACTCGTTCTACACTGCGATCGCTTCTTAGCCGGGGATTTCGACAGGGTTATCGGTGTCTTTGCGCACTGCATGATAAAATACAGTGGCACCACGTAGCAGCGGGGATTGTGAACAGATTAAAGTTTTCACTAGGAGACTCAACACAGACTCCGACGATTTGTGTGTATCAACTAGATATCAGCATTTAGCCCAGAAATATTCTTCCTGTAACGTAAAACAGAAATGTTATCAGCTCATGTCAGTCAGAACTATCAATTTGCTTTTAAAAATGAAGACATCTTTGTTATGAATCGTATGTGGATCTATCATGCATAGTTCTATAATCACATTCTAAAGATAGAACACTTGCAACACTGAACTGAAACTGCTACCACTGTTGTTTCTTATGAAGTTATTCCCTAAGCCGAAACTGATTAAATCCGTGAAACCGAGGGTGGTGGGTGAGCCTCGAATTCGAGAGGACTTGGATTCGAATCCCCGTCTAGCCATCCAGATCTGGGTTTTGTATGGTTTCCCCAAGTCACTACATGCGAATGCCGTGATGGTTCCTTAAAAATGCCATTACCGAATTCCTGCTCATTCCTTTCCCCAATATTTTCCCGCTTCTCGTGACCTCGACGCCGACTAGGCGTAAAGCCATAAGAAAAATTAAAATCTGTAAATACGAAAATAGAATATTTATGAATATAAAATATTAACTGCGTCGAATTACTATACAGGCAGATTGATATGAAGGAAGAAAAGGAATATTCCTATAAAAGTCTTCCGCATGAGTTTAGTTTAAAAGTAAGCAGTTCCATCAGTTATAATTAATATTATATTTTACTGCATTAACACTATAACTGAGCTGCGTCTATAAACTAAAGATAGTTTTTAAATAATGATTAACATTGATTATTTTGAGGACCCTAAGACCAGGAAAGTTCTTTTATTTATTTTTGTCTGCTTGTGTGTTTGTTTCGACGTCACGAAAAACTTGAAGAATGGGTTTTTATAAGATTTTCACAGCTTGGAAGCCTACGGTGCATATTGTGTCACCAGAGCAGAAATTAAAACCTTATCAAATCATTAGGAAAGAAATGAATATTTAACTATTAAGAACAGCAAACTATCGGGAACCATGTGTTTAAATAAAACAAAAGAGCATTAACATAGTCAAATGGTTTGTGGTCGCACTTTTACTTCTACCTGCTTTCACAGATTCGCCAATAGACGATGCGGAGGAAGAGACCGGGTGGTAAAATACTGAGAGGAATTTAATTTCTTTTTGTAGATCAAAACGTAAATGTGAATTAATCGAATTTAGAGGATGAATTAGGCTAACGTTAGTAACATGTGTTCTGGATTACTTTACATAAAATGAATAATAGGTTTACAAATCTCCTTTACTGTGGATCCAACTCAGGGTGAAAAACAAATGCTACAAAAGAAGACGCTTTTTTTTTTTTTTTTTTTTTTTTTTTTTTTTTTTTTAACGCTCTCTCTTACGATGCATGGAATAGTTTCAAAGAAGAAAACTATATTCGTTAAATAATCACTCAAGCTGTTAAACTCCTTGTAATTATATTTTGTTTTAGCGGTGGTGTGTTCTTCAGTATTCTAATATCATCTTGTTTGTTCAGTTGTTAAGGCGTCTGACGAGATGTAGGGGTCGCCGGTTCCTGTCTCAGTGGGAATTTTCATAGGCTCTTAACCTGTCCTGAACTTGTGGCAGAGCTTTCTGTGTAATGATTCCATGGTTTGGATTCCACGTGAACTGCAGATCCTCTTTATCCTGTTGGTTTACCGAGTTAGGTTAGGTCAGGAAGATAGGAACTGGCCACCCTACCTCCAATACCAGGCTAGTTATACTCCTTCAGGAGGTTACAACCGACCTTTGGGTTGAATACTTCTTTTTCTTACTTATGGCCTTACGCTTCGTCGAGATCGAGGTCATTAGATGCGGGATGGGACGGGGGACAAGGAACGAGGAGGAATTCGGCCATGGCCTTTTTGAAGGAAGCATCTAGGCATTTGACTGGAGTCTTTTTGGGCAACCATGGAAAACCCAAATATGAACCAGCGTCCTCCCGACTGCGAGGCCAGAGCCTTAACCCCTGACCCACCACGCTCTCTGGGTTGAATACCAACCTTTTACATGTCGTAAAGTGTCCTGGTGTATACCTATAGGCTTACACGCACAAACATATTTTCGATTTTCTATTGTCTTTTAAAGTGTGGGAATGTTCATAAATGTTACTGCTTTGAGGTGATGATTGTGATGTATGGCTACTCAGTGCGGCATATCGCTTGTGTTGTGGCTGAGATATGAAAGAAGGGAAAGTGCGAAGCGTGGTTCTGGCCATTTCAACTATACTGTTCTGAAAAATACGAATGGGCCTCCAAGTTTAAAGTTCCTATACGACGAATCAATTACCATCAACAGTGCCATATACCGTAACTTCATACATACTACGGATAGGTTTGTGTTTTACTACAAGACTTCTGTACATAATTTGCTGATTAGAAATCGTACACCACCTCCTCTCCTCCTCTGAGGGCCTAGTCCTGAATGGTGAAAATTTCTTCCACTGCCGACGTCGAACCAGCTATGCTTCGGACGGCTTTAAGGTGTCACACACAGCAATTTGAAGTAATAGGGCAACGTCGACAGTTTTAATAAATTGTTTATCTGAGTCAACATTTCACGATTTAGAATTATGGAAGACCATGTAAATCTGCTCCTAATTTTACTGTTGGATACAAAGTTTGACGGAAAATTAGATATTGGTTGCATCATTTATTGTTCTCACACAATCAAGTTAACAACTATTTGGGGTAAGAAAATAATTAAATATATTTTAAAAAAGAGTCTTATGAAGCTATGTCCGTAACTAATGATTCAATAGTTGAAATTTAATTTTGCAGTTGGTATTTGTTCTAACTAACTCTGTGCCTTAATCATACTTGTTGAAAGCTACGTTTTCTATGTACATTTGCCAACTTTAGAGACTAACAGGAAATTAGTTCAATGTCTTCATAGATTTTTCAGATATTTCTGAATAAGAGGCGTTCATTATAATTCTTAAACATCGCTATGATAAGTCAGAAAAATGTGTAGAAAACCCAGCGACAGTGTGTAAATACACGAAAATATACTGGTTGATTACTACAGAAAGTGTTCTAAAACTCAAAATCTTAAAACATATAAAAGGAAAGGGATAGTGTATTATAGATTTACCTGTAGTGAAGAATCTCTCTACAGATGCCGCCCACAGTCTGTGACTGAACAATCGTTCAGTGATTTTAATTACACTGATTACAAATTTTATTGATACTAAGTACCATAATAAGCAGGAAAGAATGAACTGTTACCAAAAGCAGACGAAGCATAGAATAAATTGTTATATGCCGTGTTCCAGTGCCAATATTCAGAAATTTTTGCGTGTTTTCAACGCAGAGCTGTGATTAAATTATTTCCACCAGACTAACCCACAAAACACAGCTATCAATGACTTCCACGGTTTGACGGGATCAGGACACGCAAAGTTGTAAAGGCTGTAAGGTGAGCGATATCGCAAGGTAGGCAAATGCGAGAGTGATAACTATAAGTAAAGGCAACACAGTGGCAATGCAATAATTAAAATTATAACGCCCTTCACAAGAATCAATAATTTAACGGAAAGGCTAGTTGCGGTGGACCCTAAGAACAATCTTGAGAGCTCAACGCTGATATTTTTAAAAATGGCGACGGAGTGACTGACTTGCTTGTCGACATAGACGCTCAGAACTTACCAGTAGCAACAAACTTGAGACCACAAAATTATAAATTGATACTATAATAAAGTCAGTTAAGTACTATGAGGTCTGTAATTGTAAAAAATCAGATCAACTGGGTGAAAAAGTTTTGATGAATTTCATATTAAGTCAGAATGGAGCTACCCCTAAGAGTACCAGATGTTTCGAATGTTCTTTGGTGGAAATGTAACACACTTAGAACATTCCCTTATCTACGAACAAGCGATAAAATGTTTATAGAAACGTTAAACATTATACCAAAATAAATCTAATATAAAGTAAAATAAAATGGTATAAACTTATTTAGAACTTATATCACATAAAAATAAGTGGGACTATTTATAAGTCATGGTACGAGTTACAGATTTATTTTTCTCTAAATTCGTTTACATGACATTGTGATATTATGTAGTGGTTCCCATAAAAGAACATCAGTGGGGCTGAAACACCATAACACAATAACTGCTTACTAAATTTCCCATGCTGTCATAATTGTTGTATTTAATAGGAATAAAAAAATCTGGACACGTAGCAATCCACTAAACTGAAATAAGCAATGTACTTATAATTTCGAGCTATTGCGGAATGTTTTACGAGCTATCGCAAAAAAAGAGTTTTCCATATGTTTCTTAATATGCTCAAAACAGTGTAAGAAAAAGATCCTAAAGTAATCAGACCTGAAGTAGTGAATTTTGTAGTTCAGTATTCCAGAAGCCTTATCAGGAATTATCTATGCACCGATATTCATCGTAGGTTAGTCGCAACAAGCCTACAAGGCATCGTACACATTCGACATTGAGACAATAAGAACTTGACCATTGCCTGTGTGTCGCCTGTAGTTTAGGTGAAACATAATGATTAACGCAGCGGCTGGTTGCCTGGTGCAGCTCTGCGCAGGGGCCTCGGGGCTTCATCTGGGCGGCCCGAATACCAAACGTGTGAAAGCGGTCCCGCTGAGCCGAGCTGGGCTGGGCTGCCAAAGGGCACAGTGCAGCCCTTTGTGGAGGCGGCGCGCCTCTCGGCACAAATCCTGCGATCCGCAGCACTGGCCGCCAACTACCAGTACCACGTCATAGATATTAAGGGATCTTTAACAGAATTTACGTCACGCAATAGTCTTCACAGACAACATAGAAAATGCCACACAGAAATCTATGGTACAATAATATTGTATACTAATAAAACGCTATCCTCAGTCACTGTGTAACCATGCTGTGACGTCACGCAGCAAACCTTCATTGCGGAAATAACAGCGACCAGAGACTACACAGAAGAGATTATGGGCGCGAACAAGTAAAGAATAGTATGTATTGCGTTTAAATTAACAAATTAGTATTATTAGTTGTTTTTGTATATTTATATTCGTTAGATGTAGATGTTTACGATAAAAACAAAGATATGTAAGATAAATGCTTTAATTTTCTGAAACAATGTTAGTGGAAGCTTTGATTAGACTGAAATTTGTCCTGGATCGTAATGGAATCCGCCGTTTGAAGTTACAGCAGAGGGCATGAGAAGTTTAAGTTTTTTTTTAAATTAATAATTTCTTTTCATGAGCGCCACCTTACTTCGTTTTATTGAAAGTAGTTCGACATTGATCACAATCTATGCGGCCTATATCACGATTAAAACTAATATTATGCGGCATATCGTACGTTGTTAAGATTTGTTTTTTATTTCCTTTGCTTTCAGTGACGCCATATTTCAGCCGCTTGTAACTGTGGCAGCCTTTCAAACATTGGAATATGGATCTGAATCATGAAAAATAAAGATTTAAGAAATCGTCAAAATCTTGTTTATTTGGCGATGGATGTCACTTACATGCGATACAATGAATGTATTCATTCGCTTGTGAATGAAACTTAGATTTACTAACGGAAATATTAGCGGAGTTTTTTCGGTTATGTTGAAACACAACCTGGACCAGGATAACAACTGAAACTTTTTGCCAACGCGTAAGGTACAAGGAACGGCATTGAGCGTAATTTTATAATAATTTGGGATGACAAGTCAAACTTTTTGGTGCAGCGTAAGGCACGAGAAATTGCATTGAGCGTTATTTTATAACAATAAAGCAATTTCGAATAAATTACTTGCCAGAACACTTCATTAAACCCATCATTTTTGACGGAGCTTGAGGCTGTAAAATAATATAAAATACAGCTGAATTCATCAGTTAAAGGAGGAAAAAGTAATTCAAACGAGTGTACAATGTCTGCTTTCATGACTGCAACTATCTGCGTATTGCATTTATATCTACAGGCTTTAACTCGAAACTCAACCATATGAAAATCAATGTTGCTACTGCGGAGTTTATAAGTTCACCCTTACTCATTTCAATAGTAGTTTACACGACAATCTTAGGAGAAGTTCTTGTGTGTAATAAGTTCTGGGGCTGGTGTCTGCATAAGTAACACAGTTCTCAGTATAAAACCAAAACACAGTTTACTGTAGTTCAGATTACCATAAAAAAAATGCTTGTTTAAAATTCTTTATTCGGAAATTTCAGTTAAATACGCAGCAAATAATTATGATTATTTAAATTAATTTCTCAAGCCAGTAGAAAACTACATACATTTTATTTAATAATATTAATATGTTGTGCTGATTCCAAATGTTTGAAAGCATTTTTATTTTTGTGGAATATCCTGAAAATTAAACGCGTAAGCTATGCTGAAGTACCACGACACAGAATGCTTTTCAAAGATGAAGAACCGTTATGCGCATACTAACTGAGTAAATAAGCACTTAGCATCTACTGTTGCTGTACAGTAACACTGATTTTGCAACTTTCACGTGACACTTAAACTTATTTCGCAGCAGTTTAAAAGATTGGGTCCCTCTCTAAAAAACTCGCTGTTAAGAGACGTTAAACAGTTAAAAAAAAAAAAAAAAAAAAAAAAAAAAAAAAAAAGATTGGGGTAAAATTAGATTTACATCTTTGAAAACTAATATCTTACATAGGGATTCTGTAATTGCGATTTGAATTAAATCTGCACATTTGAAAAATATGACATTCCTTCAAATACTTTCATTTTTTTTTTTTATAAAAAACAAAAATTTAAAACTTTTCAAGACCTTTTTCTAGGAAACCAGATGAGAATGTCATCCATCAAACTCTGAGCTGAAGTAGCGCAGGCAGTATCGGATATAAATGTAGCTCTTTCGCATATAAAGTGTTTTTCTGCTGAAGGTAGACATCAACTTGATGGACGAAGTAAACAAGGGAGTCAGCCCAAAAATAAACTAAGAGGAAATGGGAATTCAAGTTCATAATGCTTTCTTAAAACTATGAAGATATCAAACCAGCAGCAGACTGCGAGACTTTGCTGAATACAAGGGCATGCGTATTTTCAGTCGGGTTATTGAATACGAAAGATATCAGAAATATATATATATATATATATATATATATATATATATATATATATATATATATATAAATTGTACCTGTTGCACAGAACGATAATAATAAAATAATCTGCTATTATTTCAACAACCTTCGTTATCACGACTTTAATTTAGACTAGCTAGGGTTAATTATAGAAATCAAACGCCTCGATATTTCAAGTCTGGATCTGTTCTGGAAATAAACTATGTCTGAGTGAGCCGTTGACATGTGTCAAGCTGCAGCAGCCTTAGGAATGTAAACAGAAAGAAAAAAAACGTGTCTGGCTGCTGGGAATAGACGTCACCCGCAGATTGCTTGGTGGATTGTAAAACTTTGAAATAAATCTTTTCAAACAAACAAAACAATCAATGGATTAATTCTGTTTCAAGTAGCTGTGAGTTGTTGGTAGAAAATCATATTGCATAAGAAGAAATCTTAAGCCATCGAATCACTTTCTGCATAACGTTGATGCCGATAAGATTTTCATTCACTCCAACAAAACCGCTAAGTGTTGAACCTGATTTATGATTTTTTTAAACTTATTGTTTTACTCCTGAATTTATTAAATGAATTTTTTAGAAGATATACAAAGAGTGACAGCCTTGATTGCACTAATATTGCTATTATTGTTTCTAATCGTCTTAGAAGAAGTCCCTGTTACAGTTTCCTTTTATATCCGCATACATTTTATGTGCATTTTTACATAACATTCTTTCACCGTTTTAAGTATGCCTGCCTCAATATTTGGCTGAAATTTCCTAATACTTTCAATTATTAATTTGTGGCTGCTGTCCTCTCTCTCTTCGAAGTAGTATTCCTAATTATTCGTCCTATATCCTCATGCTGTGTTAACCAACGTCTTACAAACACATGCCCAATGCTTCAGTTACAGTGATGTTCGCACATGTATAGTTTTTCCTTTACTGTTTTGATATGTCTCAAGTATCGTTTCAAGAACTGTCTTCAACGTTGCAATGTGAAACATAGTAATTAGGTGCAGAATCTTTCAAATGGTGGATATATCATTTTACAAAATTGCTGCCGAGAACAATTGCTATTGACAAGTTTCATAGTATTTCAAAAGACTAGAAATTCTTTAATTTGAATGTGAATTAAAAACGGAACTAGCGCCATCAGGTATATTGCTCAAAGTATTTGTGGTATAATAAATGAACATACCTTCAAATCCAGTAAGACGAGTAACTATCGCAGAGCAACAGGTCACTCAGGGAGAATGTTATTAAAGTGTACAAAATGTTAATACGAGTCCGGGTTCCCACTGCAGAACAAATTTGGCACCAATAATAGTATTCTGAAAAGCTGACATGTTTCTCATGTTAATGAAATACTAGAAACAAAAATCTGCATTAAAAAAAATTGAAGCCTTATCCACAAACATGTTTTGCTCCAATATGTATTAAGTGTTTATAAACCCAAAAGAAAAATAAATAAAGATAACACCCCTTTTTAAAATTTATTCCGCTCTAATTTTATAAGTTAATAATTAATGTTGGACCAAAGATACCTGGCCTTTCCTTAAAATGTTAAGTGATGATTATATTTCTGATCTTTTCCACTGTTACTGAAGTAAAAAAATTTACAAGTAATTTTCTCAGTTGTAATAATTGTGAGTAAATTTTCGCAAGTGATGGAAGCTGGATTCTGTTTCTCTGGACAAATATTATGCATACGATTAATGCTTATACATTAAATCATCAGCTTCAATTTAATTTAATATCAGTGCAGCGCATGCTCCGCAGGTAATTTCCCTGCATTCATATTTTTTCCTTTCTCTTTAATTTTTATTTCAAAATCTGTGAGTGCAATTTCCTACACAACATACCTTTATCCTTTACTAATTTTAATTTTAAATTAATTCAGTGTTATAGCTAACTGTTACTTACAGTGATGTCCTAATCTCTCGCTTGATGTTCTTCTTGATGGCACTCTCCTCCGACACAACTCCTTCCCCAAGTATTTGGGAGTCGTAATGGATCGCACCTTGTCATACAATAAACATCTAAACAACCTTGCAGCAAAACTAAGAACCAGAAATAATATTCTGCAGAAGTTAACTGGCACCTCCTGTGGAGCATCCGCCTCCACACTTCGCACATCAACACTGAGCCTTGTGTATTGTGCATCTGAGAACTGCACATTTGTCTGGATGAACAGCACCCACGTCAAAAAGATCGACACAGTTTTGAACCAGACAATGCGGATAATTAGTGGATGTATCAAGACCACTCCACTGTACTGGCCACCCGTTTTATGTAACATCGAACCACGCATGATAAGACGACAAAATCGCCTAATTGCCCAATATAATAAGATCTGTCATAACTTGAATCTGCCCATCCACGACGACATGGACAATCAATTTCAGAGACTTAAATCAAGAAGTCCAAGCCTAAAAACTGCTAAACAGCTTATATCTGATAATTTTAATGGGAGAGAAGCTTGGAGATTGGAGTGGATAGCCTCGGAACCACCAGAATGGCACTCCCTGTTTGACAGTCAACAGGTTCTAAAGGGACTCGACCTTCCTCGCAAGACCCAGGCAGCTCTTAACAGAGTTAGGTCTGATTATGGCAGATCTGCTTCAGCTCTGTACACATGGGGAATGAGAGATTCGCCGAATTGCGACTGTGGTGAGGAAACACAAACCATCCGTCACGTGACCATTGATTGCCCACTTCGAGCCTTCAGGAGATCACCGATAGATTTTATTAATATTTCAAATGAAGCTTAATATTGGCTGCACCGTGTTGACTTTGAATTTTAATTACAATTTAATTTTACATTGTATTATTGATTTTTGTGCACGGCCATAAGATAAATAAATGTCCCAAACAATTATGACCACTACTCACCGCTAGTTTTAATACCGTATGGTAACGTTTGGATGACCGGTAACGCTTTGGACTCACATTCGGGTGGACGCGGCTGCGAATCCTAGTCTTGGCACACAAATTTAATTTTCCATGATTTCTCCAAAACACCCCAGGAATTCACCTGGATGGTTCCTTAAAAAGACCATAGCCAAATCCCTTCTCTTTCCTCGCCCCCAGTCCTATCCCACTTCTAATAACCTCGACTTGAATAGGCATAAATCCAGAAGGAAAAAAAAAAAATGATGACGTTGTGGGTATGTGGTAAAATGAAGAGTACCTTGGCAACCTACACAAATCTTTAACTCCCTTACCTACAAACGAAAATTTTCTCATTCTCTTATACCTGAAACCGTGTACCACCAATGATCCTAATCCTTGTACCTATATCCTTGCAACCGTCATCACCATAATACGACTCCTTGGACTCCTTCACACTAATCCATACTTGAAATGAATCTCAGTGCAACTCCCTTAACAGTGACAACTGAGTTCTGAAATAATTTCCACAGGAAAATTCTAGCTGCTCTCTTTGGCACCTCACACAATTCCTGCACTTTATACGCGAAATATGGGTCCCATCCTAAACTATGGTCTCACAAAAGTTTTCTAATCCTATTCTGTTACCTCTCTGGCATATCCCCTCATCACCATGCCCAATAAATGAATGATTTTGAAACCTCTTCCTATAACCTTCCATTGGTTAAGTAAGAAGTGCTGATTCGGCATTGCATATTGGTAGCGGATGAGTTGGTAGTGAATGGCGCGTACTTAAGATATTCAGGTTTCTTTGTTTACATGTTTGAGTCAATGACTGTCTACCCTGCATCTTACTTTCTTGATATCTGCACCTCGTGTCTATTGTTTATTTCCTTGGAGATTTTCAGGAAAGAACAACCGCAGACGTCTCCCGAAGACTTTAGCCGTATCACTAGAGCTCAATTTTAATTCTGCTCTGTTGTTCTCTAAACTATATTCCATTCTTTTGCCTAATTCATGCCCCGTATAACTGAATTGTTTTGCTTTACTCTTCAATCACAAGTTTGATATTGATTAAACGTTTACCTTTCAACTTTCTAATCATTGTTCATTCTGATGGAAATTTTTTAGTTAAATCCTTTACTTATTTTGTTGAAAGTGTGGACATATATATACATTTCTTCCCCACGGCCTTATGTAACTATTTCTTTATCTGCCAAAGCTTACGATGTAAATCAATAGTCTTAAAGAAATGTAATATAACAGAGGAGATAAAGCTGGTATAAAAACTGTAATATGTGAGCATGCCACGTCTAAAGCGATCCATGCAGCACGTCATGAACAAATAGATCGTAAAAAATTATCTCAGCTCCGTATTTGTTTTGTCGAATTCTGTTCCATTTGGGTAGTTGGAAACAACTAATTTGACGTCGTTACCTTAAGCGATAGAGAATGTTAACAAGTTTAGCTAATTAGTCTTAAACAAGGAGTAATGCTTCGCAAGAAGAGTGTTCGTTCGTCAGTTGGTAACTGCTCTCTTTGCTCAAGTTCCTCTGATGAACGTAGTTTCAAAACTCAGGCACTCCCACAAGCTACGTAATGCGGTGACTAGCTACAAAGGGGAAAATCCTGACATGAAACATTGCTTAGCGGTGTATAACATGCGAAAGACTGAAAGTTTTATTTTTCAGCCATCAGCTCACATTTCATAAGAACAATTTTACGAAAATTTTGTTGCAGATAGCAAAATATTTTATACATACTACTATGTAAAACATCGCAATTAGTTCAGTGAAAAATCACTGTTTCAACTAATCCGTTATTGTTGTGGCAGTACCCTATTAATTTACTCTAAACCAAATGCATTCCCACCAGGCTTTCTGGTGATGCATATTCGCAATGAGTCTTTCAACAGCTATTAAATTCTCACTAACGTGCAAGTCGTCACATCTGACCTTTAGAAAACTTTTTTTTTCGGATATAGCTCCCAACAGATTCACCAAGTTCTGAAACTTTTTTCTATTCTAACAATTTGGTTTTGCAGAGAGTTAAATTCCATTAAAACCACAGCAAAAAACATTTTTGTTCAGAATAATTCACGAAAACACTCTTTGCATAATCGCTGAAACCAGTAAATTAAGATCCCATATACTCGTAAATACATATTAATCTTAGCTTCTAAATCATATTTATGTCCAGCGTCATCCTGCCGACTATATTTCACTAGCAACCTGTTATAGTCTAAATTGCACATTAACTCCCAAGTAACATCTGCAGAAAGGCGATAATGTTTTCCATTTCCTGAAAACAAATCATTTATGTTTTACGCTGGAAAAGCAGAAGCAGGTTCCGTCTTTTGTAGATACCAGTAAGCGTACTTCATTAACTATTCAGACATGCCACATGCAACATACTGGTACGTGTTTAGATAGATATGAAAATATCGTGACGACAGTAGAATGCATGACGCGTGACGAGTTTAGTACCTCTCATCGACGTGGGGACACATTCAATATAGATTTATTGTTTATTATTTAACACCTCATCGACTTCATGGTCATTAGAGGCGCGCAACGACTTGGAAAAGGAACTAGAAGGAATTCCTTTTGAAGGACGTCGCGTCATTCACCTGGAGTCATTTCGGAAAAGCGTGAAAAATCAAAATTTGGAAGACCGCACGGGGAGCATACGCTTCCTCCAGAGTGCTCACCCAGCACGTTAGGTCATCCATCTCGAGTTATTGGTGTAGGAAAGTGACACCTTCACACAACGATCTATCAAACCCGTGTTGTGATTGCTTTCAGAAAGTAATACTATTATCATAATGGATAATTGACCATTAACGTTTCCTCACTATTCACATGCTGCATGGGCGGGGTGTACGCAACTTATGGTGACGTACAACCACCATTTAGAGCGTCCATACTTTGTGGTTGTCAGTAACAGTCAGACTATGGCTTTTGCTTTGTTGCTTCTCCCCAGTTTGTAGATGGTAGTAATACATTCAGAAAATCTACAGACATTAGCATACGTACGAAATGCATATTAAAATTGACAGTCAACCGTAGCCATGTTGTCGTCACTACTGCACAACGCTTGACTCTTATCTATGATTTCACTGCCTGAAAATATATCACACGCAATTTGAAAAGAAACCTGAAACCTCCAAATCATTCTCATGGCTTAAACATATAAACTAAAATATCATCGCCTAAGAAAATAAAATTATTGTTTTTAAGGTCTTCAAATAAGTTCCCTCGAACAATCTTATTTTCCTACCAGAAAACTATGGCAGCGTATTCGGTTGTATTATATAGCAGAATACGCGTAATATATTTTACTAGTATCTTATCATCCGGGGAAGTTCTTTTTTTATTTTTTTTTTTTGCTTTATGTCTCGTCGAAGTCTATGTCATTAGAGGCGAGAAAGGACTTGGGGGAAGGAACGAGAAGAAATTCCACCTTGGTCTTTTGAAGAAACCATCTTATAACGCGCCTGGAGTGATTAGGGGAAAACATGGAAAACGCAAATCTGGTTGGCCGGATGGGTGATCGAACACGCATCCTCCCGAATGTGACGCCAGAGCGTTACCGCTCGCCCACCACGCTCGGTGTGGGATATCAACATATTCTGGATATCTCTTTCTTTAAGTATCGCTTAGTTTAGATACACAACCAAAGGCGACCAACGCAGAACATCTGAAACTATACGGCCGCGCTGGTGCACTGCTTCGAATGAAAGCTAGCACAAAAATTATTTTTACGTACTAAACGTTATTATTTTTTTTAAAGTAATCGTTCGATCCGATAACAAAACATGGCTCGAAAAGAAGAAAAAAACTATAAATCATTGTGTTCTAGAAAAGTAAGCCGCTTCTATGTTCCACACAAAGGTAGGTCATACAGTAAAAAATATCAATAATGCCTAAACAGACATAAAAAAATACCTAATACTTGCACTAAATCAAAACCGCAGCAAGCTCTACTAGCCCGAGCTAAACACACCAGACAAAAATGCAATCTTTCGGAGAACAATATAGACTGGATTTTGGAATCACTCATGAACTTCTCTTATTTTGCTAATGAGGCCACCCGTTTTTGCCGTCTAGTATTCAAACAGCTGAGACGTAGAGCTATTATTAAAAGTGGAGTGAGAAAACGTAAGAAAATTTATTAATATTTCATAGCTTCTCTCCCTTTAAAAATGTATACACGTGTTTACATAGAGGTCTTGGTGATACGTAGATAGCAAAATGTAAAAGCCATAAGAATATATCTACATCTTACTCGTATGTTCAGTTGCCAGAATGTTGATCCTACAGGCAAAAGTCATTCAGGAGCCGAGAACGCAGCTGGGTAGCCAGTTGAACGATCTCAATGCTAAGTTGTTATCGAGTTTAGCTACTCCATTACTAGATAAGAGCTACCACACAATACTTTGCTACATACCAGGGACAGTGTCCGTCAAAAAAAATTATGCTTCCTGCGTATTATCCCTTAAAAAATATGGAGGCTAAATGAAATGGGATATGTTACACAGTACCATGTCTGCGTGAAATATACTACTGCCCCAGTTGTCAACCTATTTTTACCAAATATATGCAACTAAATTTTTTAACGTCAATTGTGTTTTGGAAACGATAGGCCAGTAAAGAAATTTGTGAAAGAATCTTATAGAAACAAGAGAGAGGATGGTGAGTCACGATTTAAGACAGGCATGATTAATTAAATTGTTAGGGACGGAAACAGTGAAAGGTAAGAACTATTGAGGAACACAGAGATTGGAACTCGTATGTAGGAGATGTCTCAGAACGTAGTTTAGATAAAGTGCTTAGCGTTAGACAGGAAGAAGGTTGCATCAACACAGTCAAGAGACTGATGACAGCACAGAAAAGTATTTAGCGACAGCTTTCTTTATGCTTTAAATATCAGTTTCTAATCGATTTGTTCATAATTTAATATTCTTGAATTAGTATGCACGGATATATACTGCTGTAAATACAATCTTCTGACATTTACTAGCAAGAGCTGTGTGTAATCCAGAGTTTTATATTACCAATGCGGCGTTCTTAGTGAAGATTGCTTCTATTACTGTTCCTTTCTCATTTTACAAATCATAATGTTTAAAAAAATATGCACTAGTCTGCGTTGTTTTAAATTTTAATTGCGTATTTGGATGTATCTCACTAGTATCTGTTTTTTTAAATAAAACAAAAAGTTCATCCTGCACAAGGTGAACTCGAACCGGTGATCTCTCAAATGTATCTAGTGGGCAAGGCATTAGTGGTATACTCCGTGGCCGTTGTAGTTTATATTGAGATTTATGAGCATTTAGAAAGTTACAATAGATAAAAGTAACGTTGCTGATTACTGAAGGTTACACTGCGGACTGTTCGGCTCGTAAATATTATTTTTGTCAGATTGTGGATGTAACGACGTGAACCAAGAAAACATGATTATCATTGTGTGAGTGGAGACTTTCTCGGCGTATCCATGTAACAAAATCTTCTCGGGTGTCCAGCCGGATGGTGGTGTAAAAACACGACGTTTCGACAGCTGACTCTGCCGTCTTCATCAGGTATTTTGTAGGTACAGAGGAGGATCTATGGGCGGCCAAGCCAATCGAGGCAGAGACAGTCAGCTGAGAACAACTAAAAGATATCTGATGAAGACAGCAGAGTCAGCTGTCGAAACATCGCGTTTTTACACCACCATCCGGCGGGACACCCAAGAAAACTTTGTTCCATGATTATCATTACTGGATACGTATGAAAAATCTTAATACCACCTGGTAAGAGCAAGATCGTTCAAAAAACAAGAAGCTAAAATCGCAGCAAATTGTATAAAACTACTCTTCATATTTGTTTTTTTGAGCTTGCCTTCTTAACAGGCAAGATGGAGTACTCTCATGACAAAATGATCCACCACCACTTCTAGTTGCTAAGCGTGCTCGGAAACGATCCTCTTGAAAAAGTAGAGCAGGTCTATTTTCAGTCCGCCAAGATAGTTAACGCTGCTTTTACACTTCGCGATGATTGACAAGCAGATCAGCCATGAGTGATATCCGTTCAGACTGTTATTCACAGAAGTGAAGCTAATATCAACAACGGCCAATAATGTTCTCTCTGAAATGGCAGCTGCACGATAAAAAGAGTAAAATAAAAAATAAAATATAAATCATTTCATTCACCGTATTTCCTTTTGTTCTTCACAGATCATAAAGATATTCTCCTGCAATCATCTTACGCTGTATTTGATACAGTTAATTACTGAGAAGTAATATTGTATGACACAAAACACCAAAAAGAAGCAGTTATTCTAAACGTATGTGGTAAGTTGCAACCAATGTCAATGGGTGTGTAGCCTCCATAAGAGGAAGGGCAACAGGGGAGGGATTAATCTCCCATCCTTCTGTCGAAGACAGTGCTTTCTTGATCCTAGGGATGTAACACCATTGTGCTAACCCCTAAGCTGTCACAGCCGACTAAACTTCTTGTACTCGTAGATAAAATTCATATACGGAGAATAATCAAAAATTTTCCTTCGGAATACGATTAATGTAACAGAAAATTACGATTTGTGCATATTGTGCTAAATTTAAATCAACAGATTTGAAGGATTTAATCGCTAAAATACCCATAATGCAGCGGAAAATACACGTTCCAACAATTTCATGTACTTTACAATATATATCCATAATCTTTGGTGATATAAGAACCTGGATACAATCAGACCGAAGGATGCTTAGTAATACGAATTTCGTACTGCATGGTGTTTGCGTAAATGAACAGTTAACGCCAGTTTTTAGTACACGTATCAGTATGTGTAGAACTACTGTGTACTCGATATTGGTGCAACATCACCTGAGATCTGAGTGGAACTGTCTGTTGGTATGAGTTTAGTCGTGCTCATATTGTACTCACTCATTTTTAATTGCAATGGAGTTTACAATTCGGAGGAATTTTCTCAAGTCACCTTCTCACAGTCTGTGTACATTTTTCTTTAAACAGTTCCACATAGTGAACATTTAACACCTACTTCAGTAACCCATTCCCATAAATTATTCCCTTACCAGATAGGTAAAATTTTTAGACTCATTTATACCTAAAATCAACTGCCTATTTAATGTTATGCATAGCTACTGCAATTGTTACGATAATTCCTAAAGTTTCCGTAGCTGATATATGTGCCCTCCAGAACTTGCACAATAGTACACACATCCGTTGCAGACCGAGAATATGCTTCTGATAATCAAACGTTTGAACTATATACGCGCACATATTCTTCTCTTTAAGCATGACTTCTCCCTTCTGATAATTGGACGATAATACGTCCCAGGTGTTTTATGACGTATCTACTATCAGCGATTCTACTTGTCTAGCGTCTCATGATCCGCTCCATGTAAAGTTTTGGTAATTTCACCGTCTCTCCACGGGCTAAATTTTCTTCCGTTACTCGATTTTAGAGAACCGTAATTCCAAAATTCACCACGAAAAACACGAATAGACCCATTGGCATTACCACGGTAAAAGCCTCTATGTAACATGCAGTTTACTTTACGCTGGGTACAAATATTTTATCGTCAATTTCTTTCACGTTCCTACTCCACAATGCCTACTGCGTTCGGCAATTACGTGCATCCAAAAACATTTAGAAAAAGGTTCTTCATTCAGAGAAGTTGATAGCGATGAATCTTTCTTATCTTTGTCGAGCGCACCATGCGAACTTTCCAGAAATGAAGACACTACACGCATTGATTTTAAGATATCAATATATTTAATGATTCTTTCGAATTCAACATATTACTTTTTTTTTTGGTGTCGTCAGTTTGATGCAATCCTCCATCCCTTCCTATCCTGTGCTAACCACTTCATCTCTATATACCCCTTATAATCCACGTCCTCAATTATCTGCTTCATATATTCTAATCTCTGTCTTCCTCTAAAGTTCTTAGCTTTGACTGTTCCCTCCACCCGCAAATTAACCAATCTAGCATGTCTCAAAATATGACCTACCAGCCTGTCTCTTCTTCCTGTAAGCTTCTTCCATAAACTTCTTTTCTCACCCATCATTTCCAAAACTCGTTCATTTCTTACTTTGTCAGTCCACTTAATTTTCAGCATTCTTCTGTAGCACCACATTTCAAGTGCTTCAAATTTCTTTCTTTCCGGTATTCCTAAAGTCCATGTTTCGCTACCATAAAGTGCTGTGCTCCACACATAGAGTTTTAATACGGGCTTGAAATCTATTTTCCTCAGTGACTATGTATCAGACCAGGAAAATCACATATGATTTCACAGCGTTTTATTCTCACTCTTTTCTATGAACTGCCCGTAATGTTTATAGAAAATGTTTTTATTCGGTTATCCCCATTTTTTATTAACGAACAAGGGATATGTAAACTTCTTTCCATTCTCATTTCAATTAATGAATTCACGTGATTTTCCTGTTTCGTTGATGGTATTCTAAGAAAAGTGTTTACTTAAAAAGGAAAACAGTGGCCACTAAATGATTGGTTATCCTAGATATTACTCGATAGAATTATTAATGTTGATACTAGCTAATATCAAATACCATATAATTTATTATGAAAAACCTAAAATTTCTCTCATTCTGGATATACAACCTTTCGAGAAAGAGTCCTCTGTACAAATATGCTACCAAATATGAAGGAAACAATTGTTCCCATGCTGACTTAGAATGTGAATTAACTACAAGAAAACTTAGGACAAGTCAATATTGGCTATCGCTAAAAAAGATAACCAAAATCGGATCAGGTACAAAGGTTAAAGGCACCTTGGACAATACAGCTCATGATGTGACAGTGAGACGTTCATGTTACTCTAGGGAAAGATGGACAAAATCGGGGATGGTGAGGATTCAAGGAGATTATCATAGTCCAAACGGAAGACCATCCGGCAGATGGGACAATGACATATGGAGGGTTAGTGGAGTTAGGTCGCAGAAAAACGTTCAAGACAGTTCTGCATGAAGAAGTCTGTTGATATTTGTGGTTGCCCTGGGCTTTACAGAGTGTTCTGAGTTCTATCGTAAGATTTAGGAATTGCCAGCTTAGTGCAATATTAAGATTCACCCGTATGGGATAAAGATTGCGACACAATCCTCCGCGGGAGGAAATAACATCATCGTATTGCATCAGAAGAAGCGTAGGTTTAGCAAAGTCTGTATATACGAGTGGCTCTTTCATCACCTGCCATCATTGCAAGTAGGAAGTCTGGTCCAAGCAAAGTTTTGTTTTTGTGGCAGTATTTGACATTAGCGTGTGCATCTAATTAATTGCCGTAGCCGTCTGCTTTGGTCTATTGTCATGTTCTGGGGGTAAGTTTGGTTGGTGTATTTTGTTGTTATTGGTCTTCGAAAGTGGGGAACTCCGATTAGGATTTTTTCCTCGAAACTAGCAAGAGCTAGGTTTATATAAGTGTGATCAGAAGTGGGTCAGGTTGAGGAAGCAATAAAATACCAACGAAATTAATTATTAGAGCGGTTGCCCAGCGGTTAAAAAATCGTCACGTATATTCTGCTTTTTATATTCTTAAAGAACTTTGCTCCAGTTTAGAAGTTGTGAATCAGCCATCAAGTATTTTTGAATAAAATATTTTATAATTCTGCAACCAATTTTCAAGTAATTAACAGGAACTGGAGGGAACTTTAGTTATTGGATATAAAAAACTTCCAATGCTGAGAAATTTTTTTGTTATTGAAAGACGTGGTTAGGAATAATAAGCGAAACGTATTTAGAAGCTTTAAGAAATTGTTGGTGATAGAAGTAGGGCTGTTTTTGAGAAGGAGAAATTATTACCTGTTGAAAAATCTGTTTTTTAAGGAATCTTCTTTTAAATAATATACTGATCTGTGAATCTAAGAAATTAAAGAGAAAGATATGCATTAAAGACTTACATGGAAATTATTTAATTTCTAACTGACTGATCATTTACTCCTTCTAACCTTTAGTGAATTTCAGAGAAGAGTTTGAAGTGACTATCATCCAAAGGAAAAGTATCTCACATTTCATAAATTATTTGACGGTATTCCAGGTAAGGCGCAAGTAAGAAGAAGTTAAGAAGAGCTGTTGAAGGCGAGAAGTTATTTTATTATTATTATTATTTTGTAGTAAAAAAGTTTCATAAGATTCCAGCGCGCGTGAATGACTGTTACATTATATTGCTGAAATATAAGTAGTTCTTTCAAATGTTCTGTCTGAGCTTATGACTCTAAGAGGCTACATTATTCCATTTCTGAATTCGTTGATGATGATTGCTGTTCAAGAGAGAAAAAAGTAGTTGTTGGGACAGGAATACGTTAAGTATGTGTTGAAATATGTAACGATTGAAAGATCATGTTTCCACAGTACTAATATGATCAGTCCAGCAGTTGCGAGTAATCTATCTATATATATAAAGATGAATGTATGTATGTTTGTTTGTTTGTTCTTCATACAAATCCACAGTTTTCATCCAACCTCGATGAAACTTTGCACACTTATCCTTTGAAACAAGGAGAAAAATACTGTCTACATTTGGTTGAAAAATTATCTGTATAAATAATACATGTTGTCTTATAATTTTGAAATACTACTGAATGGCGATAGACAGACTAGTTGGATATGGAGGTCTCTCTACTGTTTTTCCGTGTAGCGGTCTTGTAGCTCAGTGGCTAAAGCGCTGGCTTACCAAGGTTTGGGTCGTGGTATCCGGTTCAAATCACCGTGTAGGCTAAGATCTTAAAAAATTGTTTTTGATCGTAAGAGTCACGACTGGGCCGTAGGTTATTCGGATTGAATGTTAAACTGTAGATATCACAAAGTTAGGGGTGCAATGCGAGGTAGTCTTGCAATGCTGCAGGTGTATACTTTTTTACGTTATAATGATTCCTCAGGAGTTGTTCACAGTCAGAGAGAGAGAGAGTGAACCGCAGTAATAATACTATAAATACGGAGGTAAGTCTCTGTCTTTTTGTTACGTTTTGACGACCAAATGGCTATATCGATGTTGATGGAATTTGACAAGAAAATCTGTACGAAGGGCACAGGACATTTTCTGCGGTATGTTTAATAGCTGTAGTCACGAAATTTTGAGACCTTATCGAATGGTGACAGAAATATGTTGGAAACTGATTCTCTTCAAGAGACTGGTTCGACGGTAGAATGATATAGTGATAGTTTTCCTGTCATATTATGCCGACTCGGTGTTGTTTGGGTCCAATCCTTCGCTACCAACAACTTTCTATATTCAGTTCTGGCAAAAAATTCTTAATCGACGTGTACGAAGTCGCGGGTACGAGCTAGTTAAAAGTAAACACAAACTGAAATTAATACTCCCAGTTACAGCGACTGTAAATGTACGTGTACCAGTCTAATTAGAGAAGTGCACGAAGTTAAAATGGTTGGGAAACAATGTCGTAACAGTTGGTTACAGGGTAAATTTAGTGGGAATGGAATCCCTGTGCAGTCTGGCCGTGGAGCGTGCAGCGTAGTAAATCAGAGCACAGTGGCGGGCACCCCGAAGACAGGTCTCCCGGCGAGCCGTCAAGTAGATACACAAAGGCGGCGGCGAGTGTTTACGGCGCGGGTTAATTCCAGCAGCGGCCACAGCACACAGCACTGTCCGTCAGGACGTGTAACACCGCCAGCACAAATATTTGCTGGCTCGTGGCTGCCGGCACCTGCGAGTCAGCGGCCTCGACACAGTAGTCGTAACTCCGCGGGGCTGTCTGGTGCCTCAGTGGTTAAGGCGTCTGACTGGAGACCAAAAGGTTACTCGTTCGAATACAGGTCTCGGCTGGGATTTTCAAAGTTCCTTAAACCAACCTGCACCTTGTTACGTCTTGTTTGTTACGTTATTAAAGTTAGAATAAAATAATAAGATGCATTCATTAATAAGTTAATTTGAAAAATTAATCCCGGGTAGGCGCCAAGAATGGAAGTGTTCTCTATCCGAGAGAAGCAACATTCCAATTCTGAAATACTTTTTAATCAAAGCAATTGTAATTTTAAAATACCATTAAAAACACAAATCTTCATCTATTCAAATGATATACTGATTGATTGGAAAGGAAGTTATTGAAAGCAGGGTTTACAACACCTATTATTTTCTTTGAATATAAAATTGATTGGTTTATTGAACAGAACTGAACATTAAAAGTTTCTTTTGAACAATTTAGAGCATGATTCTCATCTCAGAGCGTTGCCTAGGGTTGAATGACACAAGAGTGTCTATACATCGTCGGCGTTCTTTACCGTAGCAGATGAGTTGCGGAGAAATCAGACGGACCCTGTTGGTCAGCTGGGTGCAAGGTCACTTGGTGAGCTAGCTCCCCGCAATCTCCCGTGGTGCGCCGCGCCGGTGCGGATTGTTTGCTGGCCAGAAACAGAATGTCTTCTTTCCCGCTTGTTCGCTCCGTTGAAAACTTGCAGGCTCCCGAGTTTTAGCAAACGCGGGAAATTTCAGCGAGTCGCAGCGTTTGGCGGGTCGTCCATGATCTCCATTGGCGCTCCTCTTGCAATATAAAAACTTATGGTTTCTAAAAGTTCGTAACACAGTTTGATTCGCTGGTTCCCAACAGAGGTGTTCCACAACCTGACTTTTTCTCCGAAGCATCGTTTCTCTCGTTTCAACTTTCTACTGCACCAGGAAATCCTCATTTCAGCAAAGTCCCTATGCTGTCCTTTGAATTTCATTGAATGCGTAAAGCTTTTAACTTTACGGCCTGCCATAAATCGTTCGGTCTTTCAGCGCAGGTCTGAGTCACCTGGTTCTCGCCGATGCCAAAGAAACGAGGAATTCACGCGCATAAATTTCCCGTCACCAAGGGACATTACAACCTTTATCAGTCTTGCCGTGAAAAGCGAAGTTTGCAACAACACTTCCGTTATTTTTTTTCAATTAGGTCATTAGAGGAGGAAAAGAATGGGGGACAAAGGAATGGGTGGAATTCGGCCATGGCCTTTTGTAGGAAGCATCCCGGTATTCACCTGGAGTGATTTGGGGAAACCATAGAAAACCCAAATCTGGATTCCAGGGAGGGGATTCCAACCCACGTACCGAGCTTGGTGGGTGAACGGCTAACGCTCTGGCCTCGCATTCGGGAGGACGCGGGTTAGAATCCCCGTCCGGGCATCCAGATTTGAGTTTTCCATAGTTTCCCCAAATCATTCCAGGTGAATGCCGGAATGCTTCCTTCATAAAGGCCATGGCCGAATTCCTTCCCGTTCCTTGAACCCAGTCCCATCCCGCCTCTAATGACCTTAGCCGTCGACGAGGCGTAAAGCAATAAGTAAAAAAAAAAAAAAAAAAATCGAACTCACCTCCTCCCGAAAGCGAGGCCAGAGCGTTAACCCCACTACGCTCGGTAACGCTTCCGTGGTTCAGATTCCGTGTTAAGTTGTAGGTTCCCTAGAACCGGTAGTATTAATGTATTAAGTTAGCTAACCATGACGAGTGGAGTAATGCGCAGCAAATCGAAAACCCTGTCACCTGGTAACGGCCCAACTAATTAATTAGTAACACACTGATAAATAGCCGTAACGAAATTACTTTTACAATCTTATAAAATAGATTTTTTTTTAAGCAATGATAAGTTTTTTGTTGCATTTGCAGAAAGTACTGCTCGATTATACAAACAAACTGCTCATTTAAATAGCTTGATTATTTGATTACTAAAAGGCCCATATCTAACAACATCTGTTATCCTGGAGTTACTAAATGCTTTGTAATTGCTGTTGCCATAACGTTTTGTTATTCAACTGTAAGGGCGTCATACATGTGTTTGGCTGTCTTTTAATTTGCAGGCTAAGAAAATCATCGTATATATTTAAATTTCGAGAAAACCTACTACTAAAAATCATTAAAAGTGTTGCTAATAAATTAGGACTGCATCCATAGCACTCACAATGTTATTAATTTTAAGATTTATTTAGATAATACGTGTATGTAATTTTATGGTAATTTTGGTACTAAATCGTGATTATTAACTTAACAATATGTTCATATCGTCTTCTGTTTGTATCATGTCATGAATCATATCACTGTTAAAATCCAGTTCATGAGGGAAAACGGTAGGTCAGGTTGTCTGGTAAACATCCTTGAGACCCTTCACCAGTCCGCCTCCCAAAATTCACATGGGAGGAATGAAAAATTAGACAAATTCTTAATTTTTTGCAGGAGAAAACATCCTTCCTGAAAAGATAACGACATTTAGTAACCAAACTCTAGCTACATCGACAAATCTTCCTTCCTTTTAATGCTGTTATTAATTCATTTGAAATGTATGAGATTCCCAGTGAAAACATTATAGGCTTCGGCACTGATGGATGCAATACAATGATGCGCTCTGACAATTCAGTTTCAAACAGATTTCGTCAACGTTGTCCAGACATAACTGTGCTTAAATGCATTTGTCATATTTGCGCTAGTGATTCATGCGAAGAGCTTCCACTCAATTGTGAAAAATTGGCGCAAAATAAATATAATTATTTTAAATCCAGCAGCAAAAGACAAAGTGAGTTTAAAGAGTTCCAACATTTTGCAGAGGTGGATGTGCACAAAATTCTTAGACCAGGCCAGACTCGACGGCTGTCATCAGAAGCAGTCGTACACTGAATCCTCGAGCAATGGGACGCTTTACGTCTATATTTTGATAGCAAACGGCTAATAGATTCAGAGTGTCACGAAATCCATTCATACCTAAATTACACAATTATGAAGCCATATTATTTCTTGGCTTGGATTTTCCCAAAATTTACAGCATTAAATAGCTATTTCCAATACGAATCGGTTCTATTTACTAAACTGGATGAGAAAATGACAGCTCTGTACAAAGAGCTGTTACTATTGGTTTTACACAGAAACTGCTGTAGAAACCCTAGACCAAATAGAAGAAATATATCACAAAGTCCTGAAAGACATATATCTTGGGTTAGGTGTCGAAAAAGAGCTAAACTCAATTGAAAGTTAAGAAAGAAAGTCCACACTGAGAATCATGTGTAAAAAAAAATTATGATTAAGGCTTGTATAGGCATCTGTAACCGATACTCTGTTAAGTATAAGATTAGACAGAAATAGCAAAATATGATATAGAGAGAGTAATTTCCAAGGAGAAGGGAAGAGTCGGTTTCAACTTGTAACGAATTATGAAGTACGGTGTTATTAGGGACCAAGTGTTCTCACGGTCTGTATAAATGTTGACGGTGCGGCATGTCAATCAGGTATAGGTGAGTCAACAAATCGTCCAGAGTTAGACGTTCGGTGGGTGACTAAAACGTTCTACCTGACGGACATTCAGTGGATTTATTGGCGACCATAAATAACTAAAGCCCGCTTTCTATTTTGTTACGTTTCGGAAAAGACCCGCAGAATTCCGTTAACTGGTGCCGGCGACCGAAAATGTTCCTCAGTGCCTAGTAAAGAGGCGCTTTCTGAGAGTGGTGGGAGACGATCCAGCCAATAGAGAAGCTTCCAACAATTTATTAACGTTTTGGTGTTTTTTGTTTGTTCTGTGAGCCAATCAGATGCTGTTACTTTGGCGGGCGGCGCGGTAATTCGCCAAGGGCCGGACGACACATCGCCGTGAGAGGGGACTGAGTTCTACTCGGCGCGGAGAAATTGACGAAGGGACACTCAGGATCAGATTCTCATCTGATCGAGCAACAAGTATCCTGCACTGCTCTGGAAGGCAGAAGAGGGCTCGCATCTTGGCAGGCCAGGTCACCAGGGGGGAAACAACGACAGACCCCCGTGGCGCCATTCATACATGTCTCCTGAGCTCGACAGCAGGGGCGCAACGGTAAAATCTTCGCCCACGACGAAAACTTATGCAATCGATTCCACCCAGTAATCGACCCTGAGATAGTGCTCTAACTGTTTAACATTAAAGACATTCAACGATATGTAATTGTTTATATTTTAATAAAATAAATTTCTTGTTTGCATAATTCCACAATGATCAAGTTTTAATAAATAGTACACCCACTTTTCAGTTCTCCTATTAATTCCAATAATATTTCATGCTGCTAGATAAAAATTCATTATTATTTTGATATTCAAACTTGATAATTTTGTTATTGTTGGAACAGTATGACCCAGAATTTACTTTCCCTAAAAGCAGACGCCACAAAATTTATTGAATCTTCTGCCAAGAATCGCGCCAAAGTCATTGCAACATCAATAAGAACCGGATAATGAGTGGTGGAAGTTTCCCTTTTACCTCAAGGATTTGAACTCTTGTCAACCTCCTGACAGGTTTTGGCACCAGGCAAATTTTCAAATAACCATAAAGTGTTAATATTGCTAAGTATGTAATTGTTTTAAGTTTTATAATGTACATTCTCTATTTTTCAGGTAGCACAACTACGCGATAAATATGAAGATAACGATGCTTCTTTTAAGCACTTGCCGAAATTTATGTTGGCTGTTTTGAGCTTACTTCACTCGAATGCTGAGTGCGAAAGTGTGACATCCTATAATATAAAAAGCTAACGTGGCGTCTGCGTGCGTCGTCTATAGCTGCTTCTCCTATTGGCTAACGAACGGCCAATCATCAACCACCATATTACGTTCGCACCATCATCTTGCTTTTCGTTTATTTACAGCTAGACACTGAAATTCATATAAGGAGAAGGAGATTCAATATTTGCGCTATTTTATCCGTATCAGTTAGACACAGAAATTGAGAAGGGGATTCAATATTTACGCTACTTTATCTGCATCAGTTATGAGCATAACCTAAGAATTTTTTTGGCAGAAGGTGAGAAGCAATGAAGTTTATTAAAAACTAGGAGAAATGTACATAATGCGAAATGTATTTGTCACATAAATAACAGTTACCCGTTTACGAAATTATAGTCTCCGTAATCTAAAGTGAAATGCATTTTTTATTTTAAAATCCTAACAAAATACTCTGATAATCTAACGAGAATAACGTATTCGTATAACTAAAGATATCATTAAGGATGACTTATTCGTTTCTCCTTATAAGCTTTTCCATAATAAATTCCTACAACCATTATATATGATACCCTTAGTTTTTGATACATGTGTTAGCTATTAAATGAGATTTAAGATAACTTTTTTTTATCAGATTTAAATCATCAAGGATATGACACTCGCAATTTAACAACGATATTATTGCCGCAAAATAGCAGTAAGCAGTGATATAATAAATACTGAGAGTAGGGAAAAAAAAATTAATACCAGGCAATTATATGTCACAAAGTTACAATTATTACGTTCGATTAAATTTACATATTGCTTTTTATGGTAATGTTGCGCTTTGGCGTTCGCTAACTTTCATATAGCAATGACTGTACACTCAACGTAAACAACCAGAGACATTGTATACATGGTTAAGTATCAAGCAGGCCGTGATTTATTCAATTATCAAGTAGGCCGTGATTTATGGTTAAGTATCAAGCAGGCCGTGATTTATTCAATTATCAAGTAGGCCGTGATTTTTTACGTAACGTAATCCATTATTCTACAGTCATGTTTGATATAATGAGGCCTGGACCATCTCACTGTACACGTACGTCTTCCCGAAACTGCTTTCAACAGGCTAATATCTCGCCGTTATTATGGTCCAGGCTTCATTTCGCCGTAAATCGGAAAAAAATAATTGTAAGCGATATTAGATGACCGGCATCTGAGCATTTACGCAAAGACACATATTTTTTAATGTGGCGTATGGCGTAAATATAAATTACTCTTATAAACGTCAAGTTCCAAACGTCTCTGGTTCTTTGCATCAGTCTCTGGTTGTTTACGTTGAGTGTACAGTCATTGCTATATGAAAGTTAGCGAACGCCAAAGCGCAAAATTACCGCTTTTTATTTATCTACGACAACCAGATGCAGAAATTAATGTAAGGAGAAGGGTTTTCATTATTTACGCTATTTTACCTGCCTCAGTTGTAAGCACCAGTTTAAACCGTAAACTAAGAATTTTTTGGCACACGATAAGAAACAATGAGGTTTATTAAAAACTCAGAGAATCGTATATACGTAATCGCGACATGTATTAGTCAAATAAATAACAGTTATTTGTTTTCGAAATTGTAATCTCCGTCATCTAACGTAAAATGCATTTATTTATGTGAGATCCTAACCAAGTGCTCTGATAATCTAACCAGAGTAACGTATTCATATAACGAAAGATGTAATTAAAAAATATTATTTTTCTTACAAGGTTTTTCAGAATGAATTCCTACTACCACCATAGGTGATACCCATCATTATTCATTTGAGAGTAATAGAGGCTATGATTTTCGAACGCAATATTACTGGAGGTTGTGGTTAAGTTTACCAGAATCGCAGCTGACACATTTTGTTACAGCATAATTTAATTGGTTCTTTACTTCCGGCGTCATTAATTCAGTAGAAGTTACTACTGTATGGCTATGTGAACGGCAAATGAAATATGTAGTACTTTGCAAAATCAAGGTCATTAGTATTATGTAATATCAGTTCCGTTTAATTAACCAACTGCAAAAAAATGAGCTGCCAGAATATTGCGTTCAAACCGTCATTTTTGACGGGCTCGAAGCTAGTTAAAACATAAAAAGCTCAATATACTGATAACAAAATCCATCAAGGGAAATCTTTTTTCGCAGCAGGCTATACAGCGACACGGGAAAAGACTGCATCGATTTTAAACCTACTAATGCTATGATGCAAAAACATAATATTGATATGTATAAAATGATGATATTACAGTTATTCTATCTGATTCAGATTAAAAATAGTATTTTTTTTCAAATTCTGGCATTTACTTTTTTTCTGTAGTAATTTTTTACCGAGATTTTAACGTATTTAAAATATAAATTACAATATAATTTCGTAAAACCTACAGCTAACTTTTGATAAATTCTACCATCAGCTAGATTTCACGGTTGGCAACACTGGCTGCACGCTGCACTAAATGCATAAGACAAAAAACTAGCATTAATAAAACAACTATTGTTGAAGACCTACTGAAAAATGGCGCTTAGTTTAACGTAGTCAAGTTTATTTATATCCTAGTGAGTAAACAAGTCGACTGCGCGAAGTAACGCACGTTTAGTCAAAGATGATTCTGTCTCGTTAGATAAACGCGATTCATGCGAGTGGCATAGGGTTTCTAATTAAGTATAGCTTATGGTCGCAAGGGTGCAAGATATGTCTCATTTTGATGCAAAACCGGAGAACTGAGAAACTTACAATAAAAGTATTAACAAATTAGCATCCTTATTTCGTTGAACATAATTCATGCAAAAAACACAGGTCAGATTTAATTATTTCTAGTAGTTAAAATCGTAATCGTACTAGCGGCATCGAATTATTCAGAAGAATTATGTTTCATATTTTTTTCTCGCTGATGATATGTTAATCGGCTTAAGAGATAGGTCCGTAAATTTCTAAATAGTGATACCAGGTTACAAACCCTTGGGACAGTTAAACCACAGGCATGGTACGAGTATATAGTTCAGATAAGCAACATCCAAACAGACGATTAATAAATCTAAATTATAAAAGAAAAACACAAGGATTTTTCTGTAAGGATTGTCCGAAATTGATTTTCTCCTAAAAGCGAATAAAAATGTGAGCGCAAAACGAACTCATCATAGAACCAATCAGTAAAGCTGTCAATCGCAGGGGGATGGAATTAAGGATGGTATCTGACACCAAAGAAAAGTCTACCTAAACGAAGATGTGGGCAGCGACTAGTTAGTTAGATGTAAGTTCATTGGAACAAATAATATAAATTCTCAGATGGGTTTAAATTTAGGAACATGTAAAATGGTAGAGACTATAGCTGTAAGAATGAATATTATATTTTTTAGTAGATTTCGATTTAGTCATACAGCAAGACAGCAAGCATCAAACGAACAAGAGTTATTGTAATAAAAACAGATGACCATGACCACAAGCTGGCACTCGATTTCAGGCATAAGGGCTAGGATTTCAGGCATAAGGGCTAGGATTTTTTTTTTTTCACGTATAAGGGAGTCAGGGAATATAATAAGTTATCAAGGGAAGTTGTGAATAATTTAACGAAAATGCTGAAAGAATTTAAAATTAACATACGTAGAGAGCACAAGTTGTAGGACATAACAAAGGGGGAAAACGGATGTGTATGGGAATTTCCACCGGAGGGTGCGCTCAGTCGCTGTTAAATTAAATTAAATGCGGATGGCACGTCGATGCGTACTCTTGACTAATTGCCGGCAACTTCGTTTCCGTATACTCTCTGAAACCAACAAGATAAAAAACTGCACGGCACACGACCACTGTGGGTAAGGAAACGCAAAGAACTTTTGCGTCGAGGGACGAAATGTAACTTCATTCCTCTGAATAAGTGGGTGTCCATTAATTACGTGAGCTCAAATGGGGGGAGGGGGCGGGTGATCTGTTAAAAAGAGGAAGGGGTGACCTAAAACTCAAGTAATATTTTTATTTCAGGTTGCCGCCCTTCAAACAACAGTAGAGCCAAGAAAAGAGGGTCTCCAAAGTCATGAGGTCTGTCTCACATTAGGGGATCCCACCAGATCTCAGTTGGGGGGGGGGGGGGGGTGAGGGTTTGGATCCAGTTTTACTAAAAAAAACACCTAACGTAATTAATGGACCCCCTTAATAAGATCGATGCCACTCGTACCCTGAAACAACCATAAATATTTAGATTGCGAGAAGTATCTTACCTTTTAACTGATTATAATTTTTGGACACAATAATTTTAAATACTTACCATTTCGACGCCACAACACAATCGGACACACCTTATTCATCTCACGGGTAGCATGGGGTGTACTGTACATTAATCGTAACCCTGTCAGCACGGGACCTGCAGTTTTACGTGAATCACGTACAACAAAAAACTGTATTAAATTTATTATCTTTGTGACGCCACATCAAATGGAGACATACCCTATTATACCGGCAGTACCACGGATTATACATTAATTAAAACTACGAAGTTTTTGCGCGAATTACTTCCAAAGAAATCTTATTTTAAATTTATCAGGTTCACGATGTCATATCAAAACGAAACACATCCTGCTTTACCCTTGGGAATAAGGACTGTAATTAATCAAAATCTCTTAAAAATTCTACAGACAGTTCTTACGTGGATCCCGTTCACAACAACCTGTAAACAAAAAACCAGTCAAAATTTAATAATAACTGTAATTTCCTTTTGTAGAACTTATTAATAGTACCCTAACTCATTTAATTTTTTTTTTTTAATTTATAGACCTTTCAGGTTACAGTTTTATTATATGCATAACCTAACCATTTTCTGTGTCCCTTTCTGCGATAGGGAGACTTTAAAACGTTACACAATAAGTTCAGAAGTAAGCAAATGAGATTTCAGGTAATAGGATGTTAAGGTCTATCGCATTGCTATGGTTTACCTACGGGAATGGACAGAGTTACTTATTGTTTGAGTATCCGCTGGCAATTTAGTCATTATTAGTGTTGATCCAATATTGAAAGTGTCCATCAGCTAATTTTCTCTCTTCTGATGTAAAGATTGCACCCTACCGGATTTCTGTGTATTTGATTTACAGTTTGATTAGATTAAGTTCAGTAAAAGTGAGTAAAGTAGATTCGAATGTTCTTACGGTCGTTTCGATTGCCGCGCATTCCGCCTCTGTCGTGGCTGGACCTTCGGTTTAAGATTGTATCTGAACCACGGAGCGTCCTGGCGTATCTCCATATCATCAAGCACAACTCTTAAAAATTCCGAGTCCTACCCCGGGAATGGCTGGTGTTATTTAAATGTTGTACTCGTCTTTTGTTGTCTTCTTTACAGCCTCCCAAAATTACTTGAGCAATGCTGAATACAATCCTTAGAGAAAACGCATTCCGGAGGACCCGGGTTCGAATCCCAGTCCGGGTATCAAGATTTGGGTTTTCCATGGTTTCCCCAAATCACTCCAGGCGAATGCCGGGATGCTTCCTTCAAAAAAGGCCATGGCCAAATTCGTACCCGTTCCTTGTTCCGGTCCCATCCCGCCTCTAATGACCTTAGCCGTCGACAAGGCGTAAAGCCATAAGTAAAAATAAAAACCAAAAAAATAAAAACTAACTTAGATAAAAGTAAAATGGAGCTGGCTAAATGGTCACAGAGACCCAAGGTCGTATATTAATATATATTTTACAAATTAAAACAAACAATATGGGCCTTCAGATTTCATTCCATCAGTTGATGAAGCTGGAAAGTTTAGTTCAATGTGCAATGTGATAAAATTTATTCGCTATTAAATCATGTGACGGTGAATTTTTGAGTTTTATAAATTTCTTAGTGTGTTAGTGTTGATCAGTTGTCTGTATTATTTTTGTACTGTCCGGTAACTTCGAAATACACTAAACTGGTCTGCTACTACTAAAATTTTCTAAACTCTGATCTTAATGTAAACAGATAACAAATACAGGAATACATCCGTACAGTGAACAGTTTGAAAATGCTTCTTTTCTTTTTTTTTTAACGTGAATTTAAACACAATTATTGTAAAATAGATGCACCTAGTTTACATTTTAAGAATAAAGTTTATTACACCGTGAATCAATTACAAAACCATAGCTTCATCACGTCCTAACCTCTAAATTCTCCTCGCACTGGACGAAACTGTCTCTGTAATTCGTATAAGTGAGGCGACCCACGCTGCGCTAGGCGATCAGCAGAAGCGAGTTCGTTCGTGCCTTCTATCGATTTACTGGTCGACCTCTCTTAGAAAAGCCTCATGACGCAAAGGAACGTGATTTGCATATCTGCAGCGTCACCTCTTTGCCTGTCTGGCAAGTTTTAACTAATCAATACATACTGCAACATCACCGCTACCTTCGGTGATTTGAATATCTCTGAATACACCTCAGAAGTTCCGCGGTGAAACTCGTTCAAACACCCTCGCCGATATGAAATGATTTATCGCAGTGTTAATTGCGCGGATCTCAAATGAACAAAATCAAAAGAAATCTCATTAAAACACAGTCGTTTTATTGCTTGCAACATTGGATCCATATCAAATGGGAATGAGGACAAATGGATGCGCAACTCTTTTTTCAGTTTGGTCGTTAGAGTCAGACATAGAGAACTTGCGGTAAAGCCAAAAAAGAAGAAGAGGTGATTAGGTTTCGTCCTGTATAGAAATAAAATTCCCTTAGAAGTGAATTACCTATCTCAATAAAACTCCTGTAATCTTAACATCCCAATGAATATTACTTTCAAGCGCAAAATGAATGCAGCGAGGGTTAAGGAGATATTTAGGTATCCATTCGATCTCTATAATTAGTTTCGTTATGTACAGAGCAATGAATACATTTCGGGTGAGCAATTTTATTGCTTGTTTTCTATTCACACAGAAAAATAAATGAAATGAAATAAGAGAGGCATACCTACATTGAAGAAGTTATCATTTTTCGCAAGTTGTTATAGAAGAAACTGCAAATGAACAACCTCGCCTGGGCTTCATTTTACCGCAAATTAATTAAAAGTGGTAATTCATTACATTAATTATTGGCTTCAAATAATACAGAGATTTATAAAATTTGATTCCCGGCTTTTGTTACTCCCTACCATACCCTATCTCCCAAATCGTCAGAAACAATCAAACCTTAGCCTTTAATTATATATCATAAACCCAATTATTTCTCTAACTCAATATACGTAATTTAAATTTTAAGATAAATCTTTGTAATGTGGTCAATAATTTTAGCCGATTAGTTATAAATACGTATATTCTATCAATGTAGCATTTAGTAATATGAAAATGCACATATGAATCTAAACATTGTGAGGTAACAACCATAGTAATAATGAAGTATAAAATAATTTGTGTAAATAATCTGTTAATACAAAGTGAAACAGCTTCAGCATAAGTATTAAATAATTGCATTAGTACATTGAGTTGGCTAGCTTGTAAGATGAACTTTAATGTAATCGTTATCGCTGAGATTAGCTAAGAATTTGTGCATTTGGTTGTTATGAAAAAGTTCTTGAGTGTGCGGACTAGAGATTTTTTTTATTATTAAATGACTAATGCATAGGATTGATAAAAGGTTAATGCAACGTTGGAAATAAATGTTTTAAAATTCAAAAAACGTGAGAAAAATTGTTTATTGTGAAACAGATTATTTATCAACAGCAAGGCCACTTAAGTCCGTCATTTCGGTTGCGAGTCCAAAATGCATTACGGGCAACATCTAATATCAAAAATAAATAAAATAGATTCCTTGCAACATGCATTTAGGATGCATTGTGGTTAAAACACAGCTAGTGTTTCTGTTTTTCGAGAAATACTTTCGTACCAAATATCTGTGGATGCATAGAAGAATCAGTCACCCGTGTCAGGTCAATATAACCGTAATTTACTGATGACGTAATTCCATATTTACGGTTAAGAAAGGAAAAATGACTGCACAAATCATTAAAAATTAATAGAAAGGTATACCTAAAACAACTCGATTATACATCATTCCGATACCATACATTTTCAATAAAACTACAGATTTCTGTGCAGCTAGTTGCTTTGAAAACAATGGCCTATAATATGACTTATAATAATTGCTTTATAAATCACGTATTTAAAATTATATTTGTTATTAGATATTTAAGCATAAGGTAGTAAAAAAGTGAATAATATTCGACATGTTTCCTTAAACTTCTGGTTAAAAATCATTCTGACACAGACCAGAATGGCAGTTCGAAGAAGACTAAAGGCATACAAATTACTTTCTTATCTCGTTGATCGCCTATGGGTCCCCTGTTATATCAGCGTCACGAGGAGCTAAAAGAACTAATACCAACTCTAGAAGTTCAGTTTTAGATTTTTAATTAACTGGTACTTGCCTAAAAGATCAAAGGCCATAATCAATTGCCGATGGAGGACAAAAACCGAAAACAAAGCGTATGTTTGTGAGTAAATGCCAGCAGTTTTTCATTGCGTACCACATTCGTCTGTAACTATGTTGTCGTGATTTTCCCATTGAGTCACGCACTCTCGACAGAAAGTAAATAACTATCATACAGTTCTCAGATCTTAGTGAATTGTTTCACGCGCTAGTTAGCACAGATATGCGTGATCCGGTGTAAGTTTCCATCACATGAATATGCCACTCACTAATGAGTATAAACAGAATTTATGTCCATGACAAGTCAAATGTGTAAAGAGAGGAAATGCTAAATGTACTAAGATTTATTCGTGAAGTGAAGAAAACTATCACTATGTTAAAATTCTGTTTCAATGGATGTTATCATTGAGCACATTAACAAAAACCGTAAAATAAACATTTCTCATTCTCAGTTAGCTCGGCAATTTCACTTACCTGGTTCATAAAATCAGTAACAGATAATTTCCTTATAAAACTCGATTTTACATCATCGCCGTATATGATTGGAAATGGAAAGCCGTCATAAATTGCTTTTCTGTCAGGGAACACATTAATTTTTCAAACACATCGAAAGTTTTTGAGTGATATTTCTCACTGCTCACGTTTGAGAGTCGTTCATTATTTGCGCATAAATATAAATTTTTGCTATCGACTATTATTTGTCAGTAGCAGAAGAGAACGTTTGCAACATTACGAACGACAATTGTGAATTCTTAGCAATAAAATTTAAAGTGATATGTAATGGAATCTATGTCACCACTAATTATTAAATATAAAAAGCGGGACCGAAGTCTTGTTATAATAACAGATTTTCCCAGTATTGTTCACACTGTAGCTTTACCTAGTGTTCATGTGTGAATACATTATTTCGCGGCATTCTGCCATGAGCGACGATGATCGCTATCTTCCAAATTAGCTCTCTGAAAATTAGCGTCACTCTTCTTTCATGTTCTACCATCCAACGAAATCTACCTCACAGAGTTCTTTTGTGCTGAAAAACATATCGTTTCTCTATCGACAAATTTAATAAATTTCGTTAGTTTGACTTGATAAGACCTTATTGTGGCACTAAATCCTGAATTATTAGACAAAAAAAAAGAAGGTGATAATAATACACTTTTGCGATTGTGGCTTCGTATTCATCTTTGCATTATTATTAAAAAAACGTTTGCTTCAGCTAGTAAGGGTCATGTCAATATCCTTAAAATATAAAACGCACATTCGAATAACTTGGTCTTCTGCTATTAGATTCGAAGTGGACTGTTGTCATCTGAATAAATATTTCATATCAAAACAAGAAGTATGGATGTTAGTATTAAACATTTTTACGAAACTTAACTATTAATGAAACTTTTATAGTGAATTGCGACCACATGTCGTAAGTAAACAAAAGGAAAAAATGTTCAAAATGAAAATATAAATATATGCTGTATTTTGATTCAACTAACAAACGCAGCAGTAAAATATATAGTTAGGAGATTCAATTTGGAAGAAACAGCAATCAAGTGAAATTATACGTGTAATGTTATTCAAGACAAGTCTCTTTTAACAATTAGGTTCCCATTCGGTATTTGATATCAAACGTACCAGATTTCTCTTCCATGGAGTCTGGTTCAACGAACAAATAAAATGTAAAGCACAAAAAATGTTGTATTAAATACATACATTGATCAGTCAGAATATTGTGACTACCTACCTGCTGTTTATATAAGGCCGTCCAGGTGATAGCAGCGTCACCTGAAGAGGAATGACTGCTAGTCAGACATACGCTCGGTGCATGTAGTATCCGAAAGCGTGCTATCCGCGTTTAGAATGGGGAAGGCGCTCGATCTATCTCAGTTTGACCGAGGGCAGATTGTGAAGGCCGAAAGGCTCGGCACGAGCATTTCGGAAACTGCACGACTTGTCGGGTGTTCGAGGAGTGCTGAGATGGGTGTCTTCAACAAGTGGCGAAACCAACGTGAAACCACATCCAAACGTTAAAGAGTTGGGCAGCCACCCTTTATAACAGATGTCGGACGTCGTAGGCTGGGCAGACTGGTAAAAAAGGACAGGCGGCGAAATGTGGCGGAACTAATACCAGACTTTAATGCTGGGCGGAGTACAAGTGTGTCGAACACACAGTGCACCGAACACTCCTAACGGTGGGCCTCCACAGCCGACGACCCATGCATGTACCAATGTTAACACTACGACATCGGGAACTACGACTGAAATGGGCACGTGACCATCGGCACTGGACGTTCGCGCAGTGGAAGAGCGTTGTATGGTCTATTGAATCCCGGTACCCTCTTCATCATGTCGATGGGAGTGTGCGAATCCGTCGTTTTTCATGGGAACAGCTTCTTGACACCTGTACTGCGGGATGGGAAAAAGCTGGCGGCGCCTCAAATATACTCTGGGAACATTAACGTGGGCGTCCATGGGTCCTGTGAAGCTCATGCAAGGCACCATGACGGCAAATACGTATCGTACACTGGTTGCAGACCACGTGCACCCCTTCATGACGATCATGTTTCCCAACGGTAGTGGCATTTTTCAACAAGATAATGCGCCATGTCAAAAGGCCAGTAGTGTGATGGAGTGGTTCGAGGAACACAGTGGCGAGTTGTTATTAATGTGCTGGTTCCCCAAAACTCCATATCTAAACCCGATCGAACACATCTGGGATGTGGTTGAACGTGGCGTCAGAGTTCATCGTCGCCTTCCCCGGAATTTACGGGAGTTAGGTGACTTATATGTGCAGACGGGGTACCATCTCCCTCCAGCGACCTACCAAGGCCACATTGCTTCCATACCAAGACACGTCGTCGCTGTTATCAGTGCCAAAGGCGGACGTATCGACTATTAGGTAGGAGGTCAAAATGTTCTGGCGTATCAGTGTACTACTGTTGATCCAACATATTTGACGTATGTTTTTGCTTTACAAGCATAGTCGCCACATAGATACAGAAGTAAATGTGGAAAGAAGCAGTGCTATTAATACGTATTCCATGACGGAAATTTGATTAAATTTAGAACAACATATCAAACTAGCGATTGATAACTAAGACAGGATACAATGTCATAAAATGTGGCATTTTTTCCGTAATTGGTACGATAATGCAACATTTCATCTAAATGAATTACAATTTAAGAAGTAATCTAGGAAATTTTTTTGACATTTCATGTCCATAATTCATAACTTATTGCTAAGTGTGAAACCAGGGGCTATGTAGCTTAGGCGGCAGATCGCGTGACAAGGACCTGGCCGATCGGTGTTCGATACTAAAACGTTTTTCTTCGAAACTGTACTTCCGGAACTGATTCACCGGTCCACGCAGCTTGTTGCTCGTAGAGGGCGGATGAGGTTCTTCATAGGGTAGATAAAGAATGGCAGTAACGTGACATTAATCCTATCACTTCCTTTGTAGTGGTGATAGTTTGTAATGGTAATACGGAGCAATACCTCCCCATATACAGAGATAAGTGATAGAGTGTTAGGAACTGCTATTGTTTACCTTAAATGAAAAACCCTGCAGAAACATAATTAGGTAACAAGCTGCATGCATTTCACCAAAACTATTAATGAAGAAACGTTTTCAAACCAGCTAAACATTCTAAAAACTGAAATGAAACGTAAATTGGTAAATGGTATCGTTCTTTCTTTTTATTCCTTGTCACTGAAAATTGATATGGCGTGGTCACTGATATTGTTTTCTCCTTTGACGGCAGGATATTTTGCTGGGAATCCTTCCGGCCTTTCAACTTGATGAAAAGTCATCAGTTTTTGAATCCTGATGACTGAAGTGAACTGCCAACCTTAGTTTAAAACCTAGTTAAAAATGTAATCAAATTAAAATAAAAAGTTTTGTAAACGGTCGCTGTTGTTGTTGTTGTTGTTGTTATTTGGGTTTTAGGGCGCGTCGACGACGGGGTCATTAGCGCCCTGTAAACGGTCGCAACGCAAAATCAAAAAATTCCTTCACACAGAGAATGCATTTCATTTAGATCTATTGGTACGGTGTTATTCTGCAGTTCTCATTGCTTTGTGATACACTGAAGATTTTCCTTCTAGCTACAGATGGTAATAACATCTAAGAAGTATAATATGTTATCTTTGTTGTCCGGGTGGAACCAGGTTAATTTATTGAAACCTAACGTTTCAGCTATCATTGTGTGGCTTTCATCAGAGGACTAGCACGCCACGGACCGCTTCCTCCCATCCGATAAGAAATGACAACTGCAGAATAACAATGTACCAATAGGTGTATCAGATGCATGGTAGTCCTTTGATGAAAACTACAAAATAATGACTGAAACGTCAGGTTTCAGTAAGTTGGTGCGGTTCCACCCTGACAACAGAGAAAACATGGACAACAACCTCTGAAGGCTACACAATCAGGTAATACCTTAATTTTACGTTTAAATTTATGCTACGCACTTATTGTAGCATTCCATTGCACGGCGAACTTGAACACGCAGGATATCAAAGTAGACAAGAACGTCGTGTTTGCCAAAAAGCAGTAACTGAAACTTGTAAACGATGATGCAAAATTTCCACCATCCGAGTTATTGTTCAGTCTGATAGAAAAGTTAGTGCTACAAAAGTAATAATCACTGGATTTAGTGCCAAAGCGCTTAAATACTAAACTAGTCCGCAGTGGGAATGGGGTGACGTCATGGAAAGCTGTTGGTGAGCATGCAACAGTCGAGCCTTAGCAAAGAGTAGTTCTGAGAGGGCAACACCGGGTTAAAGAAAGCTTGTTCTCTCATCCTATTAGAAATCATAAACATCATATTAAAATTAACAGGCACTAATTGCAATCATATTTGCATGTGCAGAAATATTTGGATGAAGAAAGGATGTGACAACCATGTATTTGTACCTATCTCCCTAGAACGAATGCGTTGGAGGAAAAGTCATGGACAAGTAGGCATAAAACTTTATTAGCATGCCAGATAGGCTTGTGGGTGTCCACAAATATAAAGGTACTTAAAGAATGGAAATATTATTATTTTTAGTGGTTTTATTGTTTTTTTCTGTTTTTTATTCAGTTTTTGTTGTTGTTTTTCTTATTCTTTTTTTATAATTCTACGTGTCGTCAAATACGATATCATTCAAGCCGAAAAGGGTAGCTACTGCTGTAGCCTTTAAGACGTCCAAAATTGAGGTGACGTACTCGGATATTGAACCTACGTTCTCCCGATTGCTTGGACTGAACGTAATTGCTCGTAATTGTAAGTAACTTTGTTGCTTTGCTTCTATTCTGTTTGTGAAACAGTTGACACAATACTGGCATTTGGTTGGATATCTCCAAGCACCGAATTCAAGGTGGGGCTTTCTGTCCAGTAAGATGGCTTCTTTAAAAAGCCACTGGGTTCGAAAATGTTGAAAGAAACGGAACTGTAAAATAAAGTCGGGCAGAACGTCGCTGTAGTGGTATTGTCGTCCGGCAGTAACAGTAAGCCCCGGTCCGGTCCGTTCCCGCGAGCAATGTGATTAGCTTGCAGGCTGAAGACTTGGCCTCAATCAGCATTTCGGCACACGCCGACCACGGCGCAAGTTCAATTGGCTTAGCGACGGCGCGCGCACTGGGCAAGCTACTCAACCCCGAGCACCATTCACAGTCTGCGCGCTAATTCCATTGTTCCTGCAGGCGCTTTAGAGTCGAGAGCGACCAGCTTATCGGCTTCTCCGTCAGCTGTTCGAAGATTGTTGTTCCTTGAAATAACAGGCTCCAGTCTGCTCTGGATATTGAAAACCAGTTAACTGAAGACAACTGTCTGGGATCGCTACAACAGTCTCTTTAAACAAGGATTGCCTATCTGATTTAGGAAAACGGCGATAGCAAAAACCTAGATTCTTTGGCCAGGAGCACACGATTTCCTTTTCTATCCGCGTTATAACGCATGTGCATGCATATACTGAAGAAGGGCGATTTCCATAATTTGCCTATTATACAAACTTTTTCGTTATTGTTATTTGATTGACAGTGTTCTGAAACACCTTATGTTATGTCACAATTATTCATTGCCTGATAAAAAAAAAGTAAAGTAGCGAGAAAGGGAATGAGAAAACGAATTAAAACGTTTCGTGTTGAGATGGAATGTCATGTTATTTAATTGATAACAAAATTGAGTCAAATTAACGAAGACTTTGACAGTAAGGGCCCACTTATCAGTATGGCACTGTACTCCCTCTTATCTGGATGAATGCAATGATTCGGTTGAGTAGGGTGTTTTAAAGCCGTTGTTTCTTCTCCCAAGGCCAGTTGGCCCACGAGTGTTGATATCCTGGATACTTATAGGTCTACTGGGACGTAGTAAACGACCGAGATGGTTCCACACATGTTCTATAGGGGAAAGATCTGGGGATCTTATTGGTCACGATAATACCTCAACATCGCGCAGACAGTTCTTAAAGACGAGCATTTTTTTTTTTTTTTTTTTTTTTGAAAAATGGTACCACGATAGTGTCGCATGTGAGGTAAACACATTGAGGACGCAAGACGATCCACTGTGCCGTCAGAATTACCTCAATCACTACCAACCGTGACCTGAAGTGATAACCAATGGCTCTCCAGTGGTAACATTCCACTGCCTCTGCGAAACATTGGAAAACAGAGCCCTCTATCCAAGTTGCCGCCATACTCGCCAATGATAGTCATCCCAGGTAGTGCAGAAGCGTGGTTCGTCAGTGAACACGCGGTTACTCCATTCGTCAGCAGTACATTATTCCCGGTCACGACACCACTCCATACGCAGTCGTTTATGTTGTAGTGTTAACGGCAGCCAGTGGATAGAACTGTAATTCCCTAGTCTGCCTACTGCTAGTCGTCGAATAATGGTGCGGGATAACATAAATTGTTGCAGGGATTCCATTACTTGTTTCGTGAAATAGTTACGATGTGCTTGTTGCACAGTATGGTGATCCTCCATTGTGTTGGTCAGACGTGGTCCACCGGAACCTTGACGACTAGTGTGTCTGTCCTCACGTACCCATGCAATCCAAAATAGGACCACTGTCACATCCGAATGCACACGTTGAATGTTCACGTTGAGTGATGTAATAGTTGTTTCATAAGGGCACAGAAAATTAATAAAGTATGCTGTTTATACATGTGTTGATTCCGTTTAATGCGATGAATATCAGTGGGACTTTCTTGAGAGACTAGTATCTGCTTGTCAGGATGTTTTGAAGAACCTCGACGTTTTGAATGACGGTTTTTCTTATTATTAATTGCCTCCAGATCAAGAAGAAATTACATAAATAGTTGCAAACGACGTATGTGGATAGGTTACTCTCGTTTCAATCAGGCGTTAGTTGGGATTTACGTTACAGCCATTGAATTTGTTGTCAAAGCTTTACTTTACAGTACAGTCTGTCAAAAATTTGGAGAGCGTTATCCGCTGCTGATCCGTAGAAGATGCATGCCCACTTAAGTTGTAGCTGATAAGCGATCGGTACTAATACAGGGAAATTTTCGGGTTTTGACCCACCAAGGTTTTGTGGTTCCTTTCATAACGTTCATTTAGTGTCGATTCGCATTTGTTTAAGATGTTTTTGTTTTATTGTGTCCAGTTAAGCGTACTGTCTATTGTGACACCCAGATATTTGATGAGCCATTGATGTGGGAAGAGGTATGATCCGGGATGAACCTCTCAGATGTCAGTGATTCTAAGCTTGGTATAAATCGATACAATTAATTTTCTTGGAGATGTGTTCCATATGCTATTCAGCAGACACTGCTGTAATAGATCGAGCAGGCAAAATGCGTTATTGCAGTCATTTAATTTGTAATCGTCAAATAAAAACGAAGGTTGCCGGCATATACATCATACAACAGTGACGAATACATGTAGTCCGGAAGGAGGTCACAAGTAGTTATTAGAGGTCCTATTTGGGCACGGTTATTACAAATCACTAGCGATTTCTCTGCTCGCAGTGAGATGAAGTTAACTACAGATTTTCTGGATACACCCGCGTCCAATAGTTTACCAGAAAGTACGGGCCGATGGAAGCCAAACAACTAACATGAGTGCTGTTCCTCTGAAAGTGATTCTGAATGCTGTCTCATGGAATTTGTATATGGAGTGAGTAGGACTGAAAGGGCTGAGGATATTGAGAAATTACTGAATGGCATGAACAAAATACTGAAGGAAGAATTTGGACTGAGTATAAATCAAAGCAAGACAAAAGTGATTAAATGTAGCAAAAATGATACCAATACTAGAAGATTAAGTATAAAAATAGGATCGGATGCAATAGGAGAACTAAGTGAATTCTGTTACTTAGGAAGTAAAATTACAACTGATGGCCGAAGCAGGAATGATGTTAAAAGCAGAATAGCACTAGCAAAAAGAGCCTTCATGAAAAAGAGAAACCTTTTAGTTTCAAATATTGATCTAGGAAATAGAAAGAACTTTTTAAAGCTCTTCGTGTGGAGCACAGCACTTTATGGTAGCGAAACATGGACGTTAGAAATAAAGAAAATTATTTGAAATGTGGTCCTACAGAACAATGCTGAAAATTAAATGGACAGACAAAGTAAGAATTGAACGAGTTCTGGAAATGATGGATGAGAAAAGAAGTTTGTGGAAGAAGCTTACAGAAAGAAGAGACAGGCTGGTAGGTCATATTTTGAGACATGATGGATTGGTTAGTTTGTTAGTGGAGGGAACAGTCGAAGGTAAGAACTGTAGAGGGAGACAGAGATTCAGAGATTATAATATATGAAGCAGATAATGGAGGACGTGGGCTGTAAGGGGTATGTAGAAATGAAATGATGAGGTTAGCACAGGATAGGAATGGATGGAGGATTGCATCAAACCAGTCGAAAGACTGACGACAACAAAAACAAACAAAAAAACAAAAAAAAAACAACAAAAAAAACATGCGTTGGCACTTTCAAGGGGTAAAATCTATTTCCATTAGTATAATATCCTGGCAGGGAGAAAAGGCGTTTTCATTATTCAGTTGAAATTTCGTTAGTATACAATTCGCACGGCGTGGACAAGTTTCTATTCTAGAGTAGGATTGTAGGATCCTCCAGTGACAAAGATTCTTCGAAAATAATATTGTAAAATGCCATATTGTGTTTGATTCGGTTCGTTTCAAATATTTCGAGCATTCGAAAACAGTTAATAAATGGCTCTACGATGAAGCATTAGACATTTATAAAAATCAGCGGATCTTGGACATTAATTTCTGGTATGTCCATATCTTAGGAAACTGAAACATTGTGTCACCATTTACATACCGTTCAACTGGTAGTGATCGCGTGTTGTGTTAGCCATTGATCAGCGAATGTTAATCGTAGAAAGTGTCTCGGTATAAGTTCATTTATGCCATTCCTATTAACTTTGCGCATACTTACTTACTTACTTTACTTACTTTCCGTGTGCAGAAAAAACAACCTAAGATTCTCCTCTCCCAAAATTCAACGGCTTTAATCACCTTGTCGTTTGCTTCAATTAGGTCTTCGTAAGAGCAGACTATTCCTATGACGTCGCATCTGAGCAGGTGTTCATGATCCAGGATCTCCCCGCAGTCACATTTGTCATGTTCCTCGTATCCACATTTCACTATCTTAGATTTACATTTATAGAACCCAGATCTCAATCGGTTCAATGTCCGCCATGTGATATATTTTAATTTGTCGCCTGCTGGTAGTTCTTCCTTGGGGCAATTATTCTGATGGTCAAGAGTGCCCCTCCATAATTGGGTAGTTTACTAAATTTGAAAAATAGGTTAATACTTCACCTTATTATCTATTTTACTCAAAAAACATCTTATTTTTTAAAGAATCGAACATTTACATTATGTATTTTGCATTTGTAAAAGCGAATTTAAATTTAGCTCAAAAACGCTCTAGACTGTCATGGCGTCTTGGATGACGTCATAGCGTCTGATATGAATGTAAACAGTCGTGTACGTATATGGCAGGTATAGATTTTCTTTAGTTAAACATGAGTTCCTCGTTTTATAAGTACTGTGTAGTGCCGAAGTGTAGAAGCACAACAATAAAAACACCAGATAAGTTATTTATATATGTTCCAAACAATGAAAAAATACGGAGAAAGTGGTTAAAACTTGCAAGGAGGGAGGATGCTCACAGTTTACCTGCAGACAGAAGTATCTATTTTTGTGAAGACCATTTTGATGTAAGTGTTTGTGCATAATATATTTCTAAATCCAAAGCAAAAATGATGAATTTGCAGAACCACTACTTTTCAAGTAATGATAATGGAATAAGGTATGAGTTGAGAGTTTGTTTTGGTTTTATGTGATAAAATCTTTCTTTAGTGCTATTTTTCATAGAATAAACATCATTAAGTGGCGCCACAATCTGGTGATAGATTCTTAAGCAGCTTGACGAAACAATTCGAAAATAAAGAATAATTGTTTTTAATTTCTCTCTTGGTTCTCGAGATATCGTAACTGAAAGATGATGATGTTAAGCTGATATGAAGCTTACTTGGGAACCATCAGACCTGTTCCGAACGGATTTCGATCCCCCGAGTATATGTTGAAGGGTAATAGGCCTACGTAACTCCATATGTCTGTATTATAATAATTTCTTCAAAATGAGTCCTAGGTAATGAGATATTAACGCGCAAAAATTTGTGAATATTGTTTAAATTTTATAATTTTAGCGTAATGTTTATCAGTTTCAGCGTGGCGTATCGGTAGCGTGCTTGTTTAGCATTTTGCGAACTCCAAATCCCCATATTGGAGAATATTTTTATTTCTTTTTTATATGCAGAAATCATTAAGCATTGATTTTATTTCATTTACGAATTTTTATTATGTGAAATAACTTTTAAAACAAAATATTACAGAATATACAGTCCCAACTTTTTTTATATATATAATCATTATTTCATTGTTTATTGTTGATTTTTTTTTCTTTTTTATGAAACAGGTATATTTCATGTTCTACAAAGGAAATGGAACTTTAACAGAATATCTCTTTTATGGTCGTAGCATTGTAATAAATATTGGTTATTTTATCTATTGTAAGTAATTATATTACTGTAAGTAATTATATTATTGTAAATAATGTTTTAATAGTTATTTCGCATAATAAAAATTCGTAAATGAATTTTAAATGAAATAAATCAATGCTCAATGATTACTGCATATAAAAAAAGAAATAAAAATATTTGCTAGTATGGGGATTTGAACGCGGGTTCGCAAAATGGGAAGCAAGAACACTACCGATACGCCACGCTGAAACTACTAAACAGTATGTTAAAATTATAATATTTAAACACATATTTACAAATGTTTGCGCGTTAATTTCTCGATACGTAGGTCTCATTTTGAAGAAATAATTGTAACAAAGACGTATGGAGTTATTCCCTTCAACATATACTCGGGGGATCGATATCCGTTCTGAACACGTCTGATGGTCTCCAAGTTAGAGTAGTCTGGAAACTGGCAGTGCCATACCTTTAAAATTTACCACACCTGTTTATGAGGATATATTTTTCTAGAAAAGGTTTATATATAAAAAAAGAAACATATCTTAGGCGTGATGCAGCTGAAAAGTTAAGACACGGCACAGAAATAATAGTACCGAACAAAGAACTATAACTCATTTTTAACGTGCTATATCTCGAAAACGAAGCAAGATATCAAAAAACATTATTCTTTATTTACGATTTGTTTCGTCGAATTCTACAAGAATTCGTTATCAGATTGCGACGTCACGGTAATTATAGAACTCCCTAACAGTTGCTTATACTTCGCAAAAGTAACATCAAAACCATATCAATTAACTTATAAACGTACGTCTAAGCAATAGATTATTGTTTACGAAACTGATTTCAGCTTATAATATATATTTGACACTTGTATATATTTATGTGGAAGTTTTTACATTGCGGAATTCCGACGAGCAGAAGTCTATGTTTGAGGCGAAAAATCTTCCAACGGCTACGGCGTCAATTTTGGGCAAATTACAACTGGTTGCTTTGCTAAAACCTTGTTCCATAATTAATTAGACTTCTCTTTCGCCAAATAATTAACAATAACTAAATTAGCAACACAGAAGTTGCTACAAACGAAAAATTTACTACGCAAGGTGTTCTATTACATGTAAATGTCAACCACTTCTGTGGCGCAAGGGACGCTATGACGTAATGCTTTCTCATTGGCGTTCGCGGTCACGTGTCACTATGGCTGATTTTGTCGATTTTATTTTCTATAAATAATTATAATCTTTATCTTTTATATTAAAATAAGGTTGTTTTTTGTTATCTCCTTAGCATGATTAATCATTAAAAACTACTATACGCCCGATTTATTCTTAGTGGAAACAAGCCAATTCCATACGGCCTGTCTTGGGTTGGTTCTCCAAAGGTGCTGTTTTTTTTTTGTTGAGGAAACTGTTCCTAGATGTCAGGCGAGGTACAGGAATTTCTTGGCTGTGCATCTGGTGTCTGGTGTTGTACATTTGTTATGTTCTTTCTTTCTCTCCTACGACTCTTCATGTGATATCTGGTGGAGCTATGCCAGCTAGGGGGTAGATCTTCTTACATCGGTGTTGGCCTGAGGCATCCGGTCATAATTCCCACTGTTTCATTTAGAGCTATGTCTACCTGCCTGTTGCCACAAATTGTTCTGCCGAGAAATCGTTTTTTCTGGTGGTTGAAGACATTGATGTCAGATTGTACAAAGTAAGAGTGATAGAATTTTTCAGCGGTGGCCAAATTTATTGTCAATGTGTGTACATTTCTTATGATTACCCCTTTGCAACAAATATCTGGGGAACATGTACGTTTGTGTAATATTGCTGAATGGATGCTAGCCTATGGGTACATCTGGCGTTATTGAGTTGTAAAAAAACACGGTTCTGTTTCACAGAAGCGATATTGATACTAATATTTTTAATGTCTGTTTATTTTGCCTATAGGTACTGGGTGTAATTTGTGCTGATTAATACCAGTAGCTTCGATGTGTTCTGCAACAAACTTCGAGTAAACTTAGAATGTACCAACACTATTTTCCTGTTACCAAGACTGACTCGTGAACGGTAACACACTGTCCTGACATTCAAGAGGACGTGGGTTCGAAGTCCCCCTCCGAGCATCCAGATTAAGTGTTTTTCATAGTTTCCACAAATCACGCTAAGTGAATTCCATGCTGGCTCTTACAAAAGACCATAGCAGAATTCCTTCCTGCCCTCCATCATATTAGATGATAGTGCATCTAATGATATTAGCAAATCGGTTAAACATACATAAATACATTGAAAACAAATTAAATGATGCTCTAAGGAAAATTAACCAATGATTCGGTTTAAACAAATTAATAATTTATATAGAAAATACACAGATACTTCAATTTGTAAAAAAAAAAAAAAAAAAAAAAAAAAAAAAACATAAAGGTAAGAACAACTTTAATGTATTACCTGAAAGCGAAGCAATCAATGGCAGCAGTTTATTAGAATTTTTGTGTGTACATATAGATAACAAGTCGAATTGGAAGCAACATAGTAAAAAAAAAAAAAAAAAAAAAAAAAAAAAAAAATTCAATACTTAATTATTTAAATTTTCTTTGAGGATAATAGCTAGAATAGCTGATATAGGAACAAAGAGGTTGTAATATTCTGCTCAATTACGGCATATATTTCTGGGAAAGCTATTTAAACTACTGAAACATGCTCTTAGAATTGTTTGCGGAACAAGCTCACGTGCATCGTGCGGAAATGTATTTAGAAATTTCGGTGTAATTGCAATTCATACATTCCCAATCATCTTTTGTAGTGAAAAATTCTGAAGACTTCAACCATAATGCTGATATACGTTGCTATAATACTAAGAATAAATACAATGATTACAAGTAAGCCTAACTGTTAATTATACAGAAAGGGACAACATTAAATGGAGCTTCTTTATTCAATATTCCAACGCAGGAAAAACATATTATGGACGAAAACATAGTTTTAAATCCAGACAGAAATTGTTTTTGCTTCAGAACCCATTATACTCTGTGAAACAATTTTAGTCTTTAAATTTGGTAACAAAATTTGACTGAAAAAAAAAACTACACATTTGGTGTACGGAAGTGGAAGGTGACAACGTTATTCACAATCACTAAAATAATTCTTTATGTTCATACTGTTTGCAAATGTACTAAAAAACCATATTCATACAGCATTCGTATTGCATTTTTGCATTCGGAAACTACTACTTTATCAGTGGCCATGGGATACTCCATCAATAAGTATTTCATTTAAATATTGATTCTAAAATATTAAATTTTAATCCTTTGGAACTTATTAAATCTTTATGTTAATTCTTTTACTTACAGTATTTAGTTACATTGTTTTAGTAGGTTTTTAACAGCTAATTCGGCAATTATTCATGCGGGGCAGATATATATCACAATATTGTCTTAGAGCAGAAATATGTAATTTCCTCGGTAATAGCATACCACTGCTAATAGTAATTGTTCCGTCCACTGTCATTAAAATCCCCCCACTTTTGTAATTCCTGAATATAAGGAATGAAATTCAAATAATCCCACAACACTATGGCACTGGATCTTAGAGAATCCACACGAATCTACTTCTTTGGTTCGAAGACTCAGTTAAAATGGTATGAAAGTGTCTAACAGCAGGAAGCCATGGTAAAAGACATGCCTCTTCATTAAATTGCGATGAATACAGAATACGTATGCTGATATCTGTCAATTCAAAATGACACATATTTGTTCTAAACGAATGAAATTATTGGGAATATATGTCTGTATTCTGTAGTTTCGTTCGATCATTTACAGACTAATAATATTACACAGAAAACGAGTTCGCATTTCTATGTTTTGGTAATTGCGTTTCTGCCTTTGCCAGAACAGTTCGCACAAATAGCGGCCACTACATGAAGATCGAATTCGAGGACCGTGTGCACTGCGAAATCCGATCTTTGTCACTCTCCGGCTGTGTCGCAACACAAAAGTGCCTTATCAAATTGACAGCGCTGCGTGCCGCTGCATGCGAAATTGTCAGAGGGAAGCTTTTGAATTTCCAAATGCGATTACGATTTATTGGCTGCGTACTGTGAGCTGCTTCTACCAAACATTCTTTTGCTCGTCACGAGTTGCGAGGGTGAATTTAGTGTTAATATCAGCAAGTCCGTTCGGAGTGGAGTATCTTTAATTAAGTTATCGACTTTTGCACAGGTTTGTAAACAATGTACCGCATTCGTTAGAATGTGTCTGTGATTCTTTTCTAAGTAACTAATCTACTGCAGACACTATGTTATATAAATATTGCTGATAGATGAAAGATCCGTAACGAAAAGGCCAGAAAGGTGAGTCAATATTTGTGCCAAAGACTAAGCTTGTAAATTACGTTATGAAACCATGTAGTATTGTTTTACTGTTCATGTTTACAAATACTATTATCACACACGAATTATATAAGTAAATACCGCAATTATCATTACTAACTACAATCTTTTTCTTCTCACATACATTTCGCAAATGATATTACGCTTAATGAACAGTTACATTCAAGTTGATAAATTGTCAAATCTGTTTTAAGTGAGTTATTTATTAATTAAAAACATATATTTCTGAAACGGCTTCATAAAAATCCATCTGAATTATTTTAATTTAAAAAAAAAAAAAAATACGGAAAGACATTTTGCGAAAATGTATTTCATTGAACATTTTCAGAGTGAAGAGCAATTAGTAAATTTAAATTTGTAGAAATGATACTTACTAACAGCAAAACCCATGAAAATATTTAAATTGAAATGGGATTTTTTTTAAAAATGTATATATTATATAAACCAAAAGTCTCAGTTTTGATTAACCTTCCTGTGTTGTATATAAACAACGTTGGAATATTGCCGATTGCTCTTCCTTTGTTCTGAGACTGGAAAATTAGTGAACCAATGTTATTAGTTTCAGACGAGAGCGCAATAGGCAGAAGTCCACATGTAATTTTAAAACAAATTGCCGTAAACCTCACGAACTGTTCATCAAAATTCTTCTAGATACAATCTGCAAATTGGGCTGATTTCAAACTCTAAACAGCATGTAGAAAGGGAAAAAGACGGCCATTGGTGTTTTTGGAGAGGAGCAAACCGTGTGCTGAAAACTCTCTGTAAAACCTGTAATTTTTGTACAAATATGTGTTGACTGATTCTAGTCACGAAACGAGTATAATCACGCGATTTAAACCGCACCGGGCGTTTGTACACGTCACCTCGTATCGCTAATAGGCTTCTCGCTGTTTCTTATGTGACAGACTGAAGTCCTGAACCAATACTTTAATCAAGTATGAGTTTTAATGCTCTATATCACAAAACTGCTTGTTATTGCATGCCACTTGCGAAAAAAGATGACTCTAGTATACATTGATTTTTTTATGGCCTTCTTTCCTTATAGCAGAATATTAGAAAGGCAGTAAGGATACTTCATCGCGATCGATTCCTGGTTTAATTGTTAACTATTGGCAGCAGAATGCTCAGCACCAGTTTGTCAAAACTCTTCACATGCTATAAAGGTTGACATAGCACTAAATGATACTGGTCGCATTGTAACAGGTTGCCTGAAACCGATTCCTGCCAGTAAAAAATACTAAATCATGGGTATAGCATCACCAGACATTCGAAGAAAAACAGCTGCAGAGATGGAGAAGAGGAAACAGGAAACAGACCCCAGACATCCTTTGTTTGGACACGAACCACAAACCACAAGGCTAAAGTCAAGAAAGAGTTTCATACAGTCAACTACAGCCATAAAATCTTCACCTTGAGCTCGCCGTGTAGAACTATGGCGAAATTCGTTGCCTGAAGAACACTGGAGGAATATCAAAGAGGCACCGGCCGCGGGGTGTAAGCAGCCATATGCCATATGGAAGGCACTAAATAGATTAAGAGCTGAAGTGTCCCGATGCAGATCTAACGTCAAAAAATGGGGTTATTCTCCTGAAAACGAATCATGTAAATGAGGTGAGCTGCAGGACCCACAACATCTTCTGGTATCAGGAATCTAACTGAAACCTGCACTATCTACGACCATTTTAGGGCAAATGAGAAGGCCATCAAGATTCCGGAATTCTGGTCACATTCCTTTTAACTGTGTACTATTGTGCATAAGCTTAATTTTATTTGTTTTGTTTCAACTTGTAATGTTATGTCCTGGATATGAAAAATAAATAAAATTGGCAACGTCTCCGATCATCGAGTAATACACGTGGCAAAAATTAGACGAGAATTAGTATAGCCCAACTTAGTAAAACTATAAACACTAGCATTATATTCATCCAAGTGATTCGCCAGAAAAAATTTAACTGGCAAAACTGATGATGACTTAATAATTGTAGTTGAATAAACAACTTTGGTAGAACCTGAGCAAGCAAGAGAAATATAAATTTACAATCACATGTATTTGGATCCCTTGGTTGACCACCACGCGCTGGTATATAGTTCAGAAGGTTGAAGCAAAAGAAGGGAACCTATTTCGCTACAGCGTGGCTGCAACATCAGTTGTCTGTAATCTATTTCAGAACTAAACACAATTCGCTCCGTCTTTTTGGATTAACAGTCTAAATGAAAACATGAGGATATTCCTCATACATAAATAGCTTCTACTCTCAAAGAATTGGTCAATTATAAACTAGAAATTGTGTGGTTACCATTTCAACTCACCGAGGGCTTAGACTTAATACTTGTTGCTTTGAAGGCTCATGGCGCGGAACGATAACAACTTTACATGAATCGCCACAAACATTTTGAAGTGCCTTCAGTCAACTCTTTTTGAGTGGCTCACACCATTTTTGGAAGCATGTATAAATTACCCCAACAATTAAAAATAAAAGCAATAAGAAAACATTAATCCCACAGTAACAGAAGTAGAATAATTTTTCTAGCTTAAAATGTCTAATATGGACGTAGAAAAGTCAAATACCGCTAGGAAAACATCCACAAAGTCATAGAAATAGATAGATTTAATGGCGGTAAGAGGTTCCTGCTTAGGCAATCATGTTATTGTAGTGTCATAGGCGTAGCCACCATTTTCTCGAGTTGCCACATATAAAAATAAATTTGAATAATGAAATAAGAATCGCCCATTTGCTTTTAACATTCAGTGTTTAGAATTTCTTAATTGCGGGTGGAAAATATTTTCGTTTTTAACAGATTTTACCTAGGACATTGGGAAAAAGTCTTGTTTGATAAGAATGTTTGTGTAAATGTAGTATATTTTAAGGAATCGCACAGTTGTATTTTGTAGCACAGGATTTCATTGAATGGCAGTGTTGTACAGAAATCTCGTACAGTGCAGTAATGGAAATACTTGCAGTAATAATTTATGGCAGAGCCTTGTAGGGAAAGAATGTTCCGTTCAAAACTGGGGCGAGAACAGTACGAAAAATATCATGAAACATTCAGTGAAGAGTTGACGCGGTGGTGCTGCTTCGAAATAAAAAAAAAATAAAATGAAAAAAAAGCCATTGGTATGCCTCCTAACAGACCTGTCGTAAGTTGTTGTTCCTCTTTAGGTGTGTAAAGCTTTCAGCGTGATAAACGCTAAGCATAGAAAGTGACCACGGATCATGTCTTCTTTTGAAGAGAGTTGGTTCCTGGTGGTCGGAATGTGCGATTTCCGCGATCTATTAGACATTCACTTTTTGTGTTTATTCTTTGACGTATGAGGAGCCAATGGAGAAGATGGCTTGTCGAGGTAAGCAGGTGATTGGAGAAATCTCCAACTTTGAATTGCTCGTCCCGACACGATCCGAAGAAAGATGTTAGCACACAGAGGCTCAGTTGACAATGGTGTATCTTGCTCTCTACCGACGAATAGCTAGACAGCTGTCATCGCCAACACAGAGTGACCTGGCATCAGGGTAGGAGCACTACCATCCAGACTGCGGGGGCGACCAGCTGCCTACAGCAGACCTGCGACAGCCCGCTGTCACACCACGCGGCTTTCCCTAAGATATGTTTTATTAATTTTCGCTCCATCCATAACCTCTAAAGCATCGCATTATGGGAGCATACAACCAACTTTGGTTCTATAAATGGATCACAAGCAGACGTCTGACAACAATGATCTCCAGACTCCGTTTGAACCACGGAAGGTTCCAAAGCCACCTCTTTCGACTAGGTCTGAGAGAATTTACCCTCGGCGACTGTATAGATCGTGTTACAGGAGACACCAAACCCGTGATATTTCCTTGTAGAAAATTTAAACTGGTTCAGGAATTAGTCAACATTGGAATCTCTCTCCCTACCAACCTAATCCTGGCTAGTAATAACAGAGCAGTGTACCACAGCCTTATCAGATTCCAAAAATGGATATATAGAACTTTTCTAAGACCCCACCAGGGATAAACAAAAATGTCAGTCACGTTAGGTTGGCCATACCGGATCTAATCACCGGGAAGATAGCCAAGTCTAATAGTAAAATAAAGCTTTCACCGAAAAAACACAAACCATAATAAAATAAGAACATTGACTAACTAACACCAATGTCGGTACTGTCTCACGTAGAATCTCGACGGGATATCATTAAACAGAAAAGGAATTGTATCAATTGCTACAGTGATTCGACTTTATACCTGAAAGATTGTCATACCGACTAGATAAGTTTGATTTTAAATTGTAAGCAATATAATCAAAACTGTAAGTAGCAAAAGTTTAATGATAATTAGCGTAAGGAAGATTATAATGAGTAAAAAGTTAATCATAATGAATCATGTTACAAATGATGGCTGTATGGTTACATAACCGAATGTCAATAATTTTTTTTAAATATTCGAGCTTTTTATGAGTAACATTGGCAAGTCGACGAACATTTCACACTTATGTTAATAATAATTTCGAATTCTACAAATGATCACTACTCCTGCTCCTGCCACTGGCTTGTCACATTTCAGTGAGCCAATCTTTTATTTTTTTTTTTTGCTTATGGTTTTACGCCTCTTCATTGCCGATGCGGGATAGGAAAGGGGAGAGGGCAAGTAACTGAAAGGACTTCGGCCATGATATTTCGAAGGAACCATTTCAGCATTAACCTGGAGTGATTTCGGGAAACAATGTAAAACCGTAATCTGGGTGGCTGGACCATGACTGGAACTCGCGTCCTACCGAATGTCAGGCCAGAACATTACCGCCTTTCAGTGTCGTAACTTCAGATAGACCATAGAGCTTTAATATAATAACATTACTCAATTTCAACATAATAATATAAAGCAAGTACCTAACGGTTAAAAATAATAATAATAATAAGCAAATGACCATCGGCGACATACAGCCACCTTTATTCTAGTATTTGAGGTATTCTGGTGTTTCGAATTTCGCTTGAATACAGGTCAGAACACACAGGATGACCTCGACATTTGATTAAAAACTCATATGCCCGAGGCCAGATTAGGATTCCCTGCCAGGGTCGGCGAAAATGAAGTTGTATGAATCGAAAGAAACAGTGGTGAAATCAACATCGTGACGAATAGTAACCCTTAAAATGTTCAAGAGTAGGAACAATCTGTTATTTATCACCAAATCAAACTAAAAAATCCAGGTATAAATCTAAACGGAGATCGTTATTAGCAGATACTCGTTAAAAAATTTTGAGTTACCGGTAGTATTAAGAGCTGACGAACTTTTCATACAGGCGAAACTATCGTCATTGAATTTGGCTGGGCACTGTGGAGAATTAGAATGTATGGGAGCGATTAACAAACATGTTACTCCTTGGCATACTCAGTGATTAAAGAATCGAATGTAATTCGCTTATACGGCAACGTGGTAAGTTGTGACAGCGGTGTCTGTCTTAATGGAAGCTGGCGCTCTCTAACCACCCTCTGGAGTGCAGGGTACACAGCCGCCACTCGCAGCTACTTAGGAGTGACGTTCCCATAGCAACTGCGGCATACGTTGATTAGATCAACTGGCTGTATTCTCGCGGTAGACTTAAACGTGAAGTTAGGCGCTGCGTAGGAAGATAACACAGTACTGCATGAACCTGATTTTTACATGTGTAAAGACGTTTGGCATCGAGATGTGCACTAAAGCTGTGCTTCATTACACTGTATGTTTTTATGATCATGATTCCTCGTTATTTGCAGCCACACAACGGCGATTCTGGCAACAGCCTGTTGAGGTGTAAGTGTGTACTCAACTAGTTAAGCTAATTTATCTTTCGGAAGACAGTTTTACTAACTGCTTCTAGCTAATCCATTGTGTTTTATGAAGCTAAAAACGTAGTGATGGATAGCTTTGAGTGGTGTATGCTTAAGTGCTAATAGCCGTATACGACTCCTAGATGAGGTCGTTTTTCCACACGCCGAAGGAAAAATGACATTGAACGCACCGTAGAGCAGGGCCACTGCAACATAGATGTCACCTGATCATTGACTTCTGACCTTGCAACGCTTTGTTTGGTTCAATCGACCATAAATGTTCCAACAATCAGCGAACTCAGAAAAAAGACCTGATCAGGTGACGCTGTCTTGGCCTGTGAACCTAACCGTAAAAACACAACAACTGCATTATTTCAAAGAGTACATCATCCAAGTATCAGGTGATGTTAATAGAGATACAGGAACCACAAATGATTATAGGGATAGAGTTCGTTAAAAGAAGTAGTAGTAGACAATGAGGCTTTTCCTTACGTTTACGGAATGTACCGCAGAGATAGAGAAGCAATTGATGGAGAGGTATTCATATTGGTTAGCAACGATTACTACAGCTCTGTAGTGTTCATAGATAAAGACGATGAGATACTAGGGGTAGATTTGTTGGGTGATAGAAAGAAAAAATCAGGCTGTTGGCTGCTTACCGTAGTAGAAGAATAACTGATGGAGGTGAGGTTCTTGGAGAAAAACTAAATTCACAATCACAGTTCAGAGGTGAGAGTCATAATTGGAGAGGATTTAAATTTACCAGGTGTCAACTGAATAGAAAATGAGAATAATAACACAAGGAAACAAAGATTTGCATATATCTTAGTAAGGGAAGGAGGTTTCACACAAGTGGTAGAGCAGAACACGATGGGACCAAACGAGATGGATAGCTTTCTAATAAAGCCTGATTAAAGTCTTGTGGGGTGTCAGGTAACTAAAGGAATAAGTGATCACAATGCAGTACTGATGGATATTGGCGGATTCAGTAAACCAGTGACCAAAAATGAAGGAGGAAATAGGTATAGTAATAAAAAGGCACAGACGTTAGAATTGAAGAGATATTTCAGGGAAAGGTTCACCAAATAAAAGGATGACACAAGTACAGTGGAGGCGAAGTGTCAAAGGTTTTAGGAGATGATAAAAAGGATGAGGAACTGTTTATCTCAAAGAAGAAAATAAAGAGAAGTACAGAACCTACATATTACAATTGGGAGGTGAGAAGGTTAAAGATGTTAGTGAGAAGGGAACACAACAAAGTTAAGAGACAGAAAGGGAATACTTAAAATGTCTAAACAAGCAATTAATAAAAGCAAAGAGAGAAGCTAATGATGGGTTTGTGAACAATATTATTGGTGCAGGAGGACCACTGAACGATGCATCGAGAAATTAATATGTTTTTTTTATTTTTTTTATTTTTTATTTAAGAAAACTGAGGGGAAGTTATTCAGACAACTGTAGATAAGAGTGGAAGTTACTGAGGTCTTGCCGTTTACCAGAGAACTGTACAAGAGAAATGATAGTACCGATTCATAAAGGAGGGGTGACAAATAGCGTTGTAAAGTGATAGGGAAAATGATGAAGAGATTGGTATAGATCTATGTCAGAAATGTCCGTGAGGAAAAAACCTGGATTGCAGATCGACAACTCGGCTTTACGCAAGGATATTAATGTGAATCTCAGATGGTGGGCTATATGCAAGATATTTCAGATGAATTGGACAAGGGAGGCCAGTTGATAATGTGGCACTAGATCTTTCTAAGGCGTTTGAGAGTGTGTGCCACAAAATCGGTTTAAATAAACTGAAAACTATTGGATTTAATGAAAAAGTTTCTTTCTGGGTAGAGGAATTATTAAAAAGCAGAAAGCAAAATGTTGGAGTAGGAAATACTTTAACAGAAGAGGTGGAAGTAAATATGGGAGTGCCACAGGGTAAAGTATTGGTACCGTTGCTGATCATTACTCGCATGAATGATTGTGTTGATTGTTTACAATCAGAAGTAAGGTTGTTTGGAGATAACATTTGATAGAATCAAAACTGGAGAAGAATGTGAGCTGATCAAGGTAACTTATTAATGTGGTATGTCAGGAGGAAAACAAAAGAGGAATGTAGCAAGTTAGCAAGGGAATAGATACTTCAGGAGGGAAAGAAACGACAATGAAAGTAAAAAACAGATGGAATAATGAACTAAAGACTCTTCCCCCAGCACTGAAACTCCAATCGCTACCACAGCAACCTAATATTGATAAATAAATGCAATTAAACTGTTAAAACTTTTTCAGATTAGTGAAATAATAGATTCCCTTGACGCGACTGATGCGTAGGATCAACCAGCGAAGAGGTGGAAGTAACAAGAAGTAACCAGGCGGAACACAGATTCAGCAGGAGACAAAACGTAATGGAGAGGAGTTGGGCTGAGAGTATATCTGGAGCGACGCAGCTGCCACTGATATCTGCTGCTGCGTGGCGGCTGTTAGGCTCTTCTGAGGCCGTCGGGACGTGAGGTGCCTGCAGACCTGGCGGCGTGGCTTCACTTAATGGAGTCACGACCGGAATACCGATAGTCGACGCCACGCCTCACCACCGCAAAGTACGACCCGAGTCCAAGCCAGACGGGGAACCAGCGGCGCACTCCTCGGCTAAGTCTCGTATGTGAGCTAAGCGAACAAACAACACCAATAACCCCAGCAGGGAAGCCTAATGTCGAGAACAAATATTCCACTTCCTCGACGACGTCATATGTTCTCAGATCAACTTCCTCATCTTTTCGGGGTGTGCCTGAATTACAGATAAAGCAAATAGCAGGGAAAAAGTAAAATTTCATAACCTTACTTGTCGGAATGTTCAGATCAATCTTCGTCAGATACAATTTTTTACCATAACAAGCTAGTTTTCTTATCAGGGCATGAGAGGTTGTAACTAACAATGAAATTAACATGAAAATCAATTCAAAATATGAACAAGTTACTTTTGTTGAGCTCTAAAACAATTTTGGTGATAATTAACAATTAAATTCTGCCAATACCATCTCTTATATTTGTGAATTAAAACAACTGTTTTTAACCATATAAGCTCAGATGCGTTTCGATCTTATGAAATGGGGCATCGTCAGTGGCTGTAACCGTTTATACATATTGATGTTGTTAAGAAATTTGAATTATTTGTATATATAATTAACTACTAACAAAGTACATTCTACTTACAAATTTTGGTAGAAAAATTACAAGTTGGTCGATAGCAACTCTATTTGCACTATGTATAACCCGATCTGTCGCTGTGGTTATGCATTGCTCCTATTATTTTTGTGGAGGTTACTGTTTCATTGTTTTTGAAATGGTCGAGTTTTAACTTTGTTTTGTTTCTCCTATAAGTCTACAATTGTATGCGTTCAATAAGCATTCACAGAACAAGACTGCAGTTTGGTTAATAACAACCTATCCTTTTAATAGCAACCTATCCTGTGTATGTGCAGTTAAATTGTTCAAAAAACTATTCAGTTATTCATTAAATCCTTTTAACGTAAATTAACTTTTTGTTCTAATTTACAAATTCATGGTTAGTGACTGCATGTAATGACTTTGGTTGTCATTATGAAATTCGTTATCATTTATCTGATATTAATGCAATAATAATGGAGACATTTAAATCTTATTAAACTGATAAGTTTTACGTGCCATTTCTTATGATAATATTTCACATATCTTGAAGACACCAGTGAAAATTTAACTAAATTAAAATGGTCGGCAGTTAGTGTGATACTTTAGTAAGCATCTATGGAAACTTATTGAAAGATGGTGAAGCCACTAGTAACCGACAATATGGTGGACGTTGATGCCTCATCGCAGAACGTTGAGGTCGAACGATTTCCCGCTCCGTGAAGCATAGTAGTGGGCGATCTGTGGCAATTCTAATGGCAGAATACAATTTTGATGCAGGAACAAGTTTTTCAGATCACACCGTTCAGTGCACAACGTTGAACATGGGGCTCCACACCAGACGGACCCTACGGGCTCCCATGTTGATCTAACATCATCGATTACAATTGCAGTGGGCATTTACTATTATTTTTTATTTTGCACACATTTTATACAAGCTAGTTTATGGAAAATAAAATAGGTCTTAATTTAACAAACAATTTTACGAGTACATCTGATATTTCAATTCATATCACACAAGGAATAATTTAATTTATGTCATGTTTAGCTTAGGCAATATCTATACATTCTTTGTTTGTCGGCACGGTACGTAGGATTGTTTTGCTGTTAAACATATACTTTATTATAGTCTTGTAAACTTACCGCATTTATCCACAGTCCATTTGTATCTATTGATGACTTTATAATTAATTGGTTACAGTTTTATAATTTTAAAGGGTTTGCAGTTTCCTGCCCACGTCATAGTTACAATTCTTAATATTTCACCACATCAATTCATAATTCAACTACCATTGCTAATATTACTAAATTTAATATTACAAGTCCTTTTTGTGGGTAGAATTCCTTTGGCATAAAATTTTTCGTTTACATTTGTTTAAGCTATTTCAGTGGTGGGCACCGTGCTGTTACTTCAAAATGGTCCATTTAAAGCATTTTATACGGTTCAAGCTTAGTACTCCTCTCCGCAGACCAGCTGGTTGCGTCAAGCGCTTAGACGTGCATTGGCTTGTGGCTGTTCTCAGGTGTTACACTATGTCCTCATAGTCGGCTTGCAGTGGGCACGAGAACTTCGAGATAGGACAGTGGATCAATGAGAATGTGTCGTCTCATCGGACATATTTATTTATCAATTTTGTTTCAAGGATAACTGCTGAGGAAGGACCTCTGAGATGTGAAACATGTCATCGTTAATACACGTACATACAATAGGAGTCATAATCATAATGAAAACAATCATGTGTTACAAAGACAAATAAAGAGAATAAAAATAAATATTAATTTTTACAACTGAGTTTTACAAAAGGTCAAATTGAATACAATTAATTAAACACATGAGACCCAGAAAAAATTAACTCCCCTTTGTACTAATGACAGAGATGTTTGTGTTTCTTGTATTGAAATTGTTTACCTGCGAATTATATGTAAACCGGTTAAAATGATCTATTATAAAGCACATGAGAGAATATATATATTGAGAAGTCATTGTAAGATTATTGAGTTTTTTAAAAAGTTGTTTGCAAAAAGTTCTTGGTTTTACCCTAAACAGCATCCTAATAGCTCTTTACTATGCTATGAAAACTTTTTTTACTTTGTGAAGAGTTTCTACAAAAAATTATGCCATATGCCATCACTGAATGGGAATATGAGGAGTACACCTGTTTCGTTAATTCTAGATCTGCTGTTAAAGAAAGTGTTCGTATTACAAACTTCTTCAGTAGTGAAGTGATATTTTCATGCCACCTGAGTTTCTCATCTATTTGAATACCAAGGAATTTTGTTTCTAAGACTGTGTTATTTTTATAGCTTACTTGTAAATCCAGCTGTGCTTATTTTTTGTTTTAAACCTTATAGATTGTGTTTTTTTTTAAATTTAATTTTAATGAATTTGCCTTAAGCCAATTTGCTACTTCACTAAGTATTTCATTTACATTAAATTCTAGATTACTGTTTGGTTTTTTCTCACATTCACTGTCATCTTCAAATAAAACACTCTTAACTTTTTCATATAAGTTTCCAGGAAGGTCATTGATGTTTAAAAAAAAGAGGAGGGGTCATAGGACAGAGCCTTGTGAAATGACATATTTCATTTTCTCCCAGTCTGATGAGGCACATTTATTTATTTTATAAACAAAAATTGAACGTTTTTGCATTCGACTTTCCATGTATGATTTAAACCATTTACCTGCGGTTGCATAAATATCATAGTATTCCATTATTTTTCAAAAGTAATTCATGATATACACAGTCAAGTGATTTTTAAAAATCACAAAATATTCCTACAGGGCTTATATTTTTATTCAGTTCCTCAAATGTGTTATTTAAAAATGAATATATAACCACTGGAACCCAAATTGTGATTTAGTGGGGATATTATTTTGTGTAACATGTCTTATTACTCTACGATACATGACTTTTTCAAAAATCTTTGAGAATCCGGAAAGTAATGAAATGGGACTATAGTTATCTACACATGTTACTTCTAGTTTTTTAAACAACGGTTTTACAACTGCATATTTTAGTCTACTTGGAAACACACCTTGCATTAGGGATTCATTACAAATTTGGGCAAGTAAATGATTGATAAAATATGAACATCTTTTCAGTAATTTACTTGAAATATTGTCACAGCAGCCAGAATTTTTAGGTTTTAATTGTTTCATGAGTTTATTTATTTCTGAGACCGTTACTGTTGGCAATTGCATATCCACAAATCTATTTGGGAAAGCAGTCTGAAGAAACCTTAGGGCACTATGTGGGGATTGCTTTTCTATGCCTAAATTCTCTACAACTGACGTAAAATGTTAGTTAAATATTTCACAAACTTCCGTTACAACACTATGCAAAAAACTAGTTGATTCTATTTTTACGTCTTTAGAGTGGTTTACATATTTTCCTGTTTCATTTTTTATGATATTCCATATAGTTTTCATCTTATTGCCTGAATTATCTATTTTCTCTGATATATACCTGTTCTTGGTCTTTGTTATTACATTTCTTAGTATTTTAGAGTAAAATTTATAATGAGTTTCAGTGTATAGTTATCTGATTTTCTTTCTTTTAAGTAAAGGTCCCATTTTGTTTTACTAGATACTCTAATACCCTTCGTTATCCATCCCTTACCCAATTCACTGTTTGAAGTGTTGATAGGTTTCCGTTTTTGAAACTTCCTTCGAAAACTGTTAGAAATATATTAATAGAGGAATCAAATTTTGCACTATCACACTGTGCAGTGTACACTTCTGACCAGTGTTCATTATTTAAGGATTTATGAAATGTTTTGTATTGTTTTCATTAATATTTCTTCTATATACCAACTTCTCTTTATCTATTTAACAGTGTTTCTGGAGTTGATATATAACAGCTGGCATCATGATCTGAGATACCATTTATTTCTGGGAGTATGTTGTAGTTATTGTAATGAGAGATATCCATAAAAAATATCAATTGCAGACCTGCTATTATTTTGTATTCTTGTAAGGAAATTTACAAGTGCCATTAAGTTAAAAATACAACACCAAGCCATCCCTATCTAGCCTCTGATTACTGTGATTAAGAAACTAAACATTAAAATCTCCACATAAAACTATTTGCTTGTTATTTGTTTGTTATTAGATGCAAAGACTCTAACTGAGATAAAAACAGTCTAAAATTTCCTGAGGGGGCCATGTAAATTGTTATTACTATGAGCTCTTTCTTACTATATTCCAGTTTTGTAACACAGAATTCCCAGTGTTGTTCAATACAATACTTACTTACACCTACACTGTTGTACTGAATATTATTCTTCACAAAAATGGCAACTCCCGCTTTCTCCATTTTACATCTACAGAAATGAGAGCTTAGTTTATAATTTGGGATGGACAGCCGAGATATTCCTGTGTCAGACAAATGATGTTCAGATAAGCACAAAACATCTGCAATAAAATTTCTGGAATTTTGAATCTCTTCTAGCCATAAGGTAATGTCATCAATTTTACTAAATATTCCTCTTAGATTTTGATGGAGAACAGTGGTCTGAACACTTTGAATCAATGACTTTGAATTTTTAATATATTAGTACATACTGGTATGTGAGTTGGAAAATCTAATTTCAATAAGCTTTGATCAGCAGAGACGTCAATTTCTTTTAGACATCTTAATACATCTACTTTATTTACCCTTAAAATGGTCGCGAGTTAACACCACTTATAACAGGAACATCTCTTTCACTTATCTGGCATCCCCTGATCTCATCAGCAATAAGAAGCGAAAGCTTCCTCTTACCTCTTAAATCCAGATGGAGTCCATGGCGAGTATAACTGTCCCTACCAATGTAGGCCACATCTATCAAACCAATTTTCTGCCTGCCAGAGAGCCCTTTCCAACGATGCATTTTTACGCCTAATGTTATATGCCACATCCAGGGTTTATCATAACGTTCAAACAAACTCCCAAATCCCACATTCGTCTGACGCGTGTTCCTGGAAATGTGAGCAATGTCTTCCTCAATTGAATAATTGAGGTACTTATAAAGAGTAATTTCTGGTCCCCCCCCCCTCAATTACAATACAATCTTTCTCTGAAAAATCTTTCCCTAGGTCTTCCACATTTGCAACAACACTTCCAAGATCTGCATTTGGTTTGAAAATACTGCAGACTTCATAATCAGCTCCGAAGTCAGACTGAACCATCTCACTGATTCCCCTCCCATGAATGCTTCCAAGTAATAGTACCTTCCTACGTTTAGATACCCCCTGAAAAGCTCTCCCTTTTATTTTACAAGATCCCAGATCGTTCAGTCCAATCTGACGGTATTTAAAGTCGCCATCGAGATCCTCCAATGGCTGAAACACGTTGGATGTCTCCAGCTGGAAACCATCAGGCAGACAGCGTCTCCTACCTCTCCTGCCAGAATTGACTTATTTCCACTTTCTGTTCTGCCTAAGCCTAAGAACTGAGTTTTCTGCCTTCAGGGCCTTTAAATTCCTCTCTGCAGATGACAGATCTGACTGGAGCTTCAGAATCCGCTGTTCCTGATCATTAATTCTGCAGGAGTGACAGCTCGAGGCAATACTGACACAAGAGCCACTGTTAGCAACATCGCTACACCCCCAGTGAAATCTGTGCACGCAGTCCCGACAAGTCACTCCTTCTCTCCTGGTCTTCGGCAATTTCTGTACTTAGTATCCATTATGACACTTTCTGAAAAACTTAAGAACTTAGCAGAAAAAAAACTATAAAACGTTTACTTTTTAAACTACTTTAAATCTTAGGAGAAAAAAATCTTTAAAACGTTTACTTGTGTATCAGTTGCCAAAGAAAAGCAAAAGTAGGATTCTAAGAAAAATGTAAAAAAAAACACTATGTAAATCACTCTAAACTTTTACGAAATGTGAATTACAACACTTATCAACTACAACACTTACAACAAAACAACACAAATGATTTCAAAAGAGCTTTTTAAACAATTGCAATGAAATTTAACACCCTAGTACTCTGATTCAGACCTAACCTCAAATGTAAACAAATAAAACTCGATTTACACTGTACTGATTTTCTATTAAATAATAACGGTTCACTATCACTCAAAAACTTCACAAATTTACTTCAAAACAAAACTAATGCTGTCAAAATAAACTTACATTGAAATTCTGTTACACTATAATAAGAATATAGTTACTAGACGTTACTCCCGGATGTAAAACCACCGAACACTGAATCTACAATTTACGGATTTATAATAAATTAAACGGATCGCTAACACTCGCACTAATAGGATATGATATTCGTCAACGTTTTAACTAACCTACAAGATAAAATTTAACAAATTTAACTATAAAAACACAAATTATTACCGCACTACACAAACGAAAGCGCGTGCAATCAAATTCAAAAATAATAATAATAATAAAATAAAATAAAATAAAACACGTAACTTGTTACACCAGGTTAATGGTCGCATCAGGTTACAACGTCTTCCAGGCAAACGGCTTCCCAAAACCTGAATCGCGCCAGACCGGTGAAAGGAGTATTATGCTATAGGGAAAATTCGTCTAGGCTTTCAAGGGACCTGTGATAATGATCGAAGGCACGATGACAGCTGTGGACTACGTGAAAACTATCACGAACCACCTGCGTCCTTTAAATGGCATTTCTTCCATGATTACCGTAGCATCTTCCTTACAGGATATCTGTCCGTGTCACAAGTCTATAGTCGTGTTACAGTGATTTAAGCGTCATTGTAGTATATTCTCGTTAAAGTCTTTGCCTGATCTCAACCCGATATAACACATCTGGAATTCTATCGTATACGAACTTCGAGTCCAGCCCGAAATTAAGGGAATATCGTGACTTGGTCGTAGATATGTAGTACCAGGTACCTCCTGAAAACTACTTGTCGAAACCCTGCTGTATCAATGAATCGCATTTGCGAAAATATCAACAGCTGCTGTTATGAAAGTTATTATGTAAATTCTTTAAAAAAAAATTAAAAAAAGTTAATGATTAATAGATTTTGGGGTATGCCGCGTTGATTATTTCATAATCTGAGTTTTCGTATGGCATCCTACAGCCTTCGTCAGAGATATTTTTTATGTTGACATAGCAACAAACGCCAAGCATCGCGGAGTGAAAGGTGACTATCATCGTTGATGTTGTTGGTATTCTTTAAAATTTCTGCTGCCTTTTTCACGCGCTGAAGCCACCACTGGTCTTTTCTCCATAGTAGCTCAGCAGCTCGTTGTTATGACAAAATGAACAGTATCTCTGATGAAGGCTGTATGATGGCAGCCGAAAGCTCAGATTATGGAACAAACAACGCGGCATACTCCTAAAATCTATTAATAATGAATAAAGACGGCCGCGGAAGTCTTAGGAATCAAGAATTGTCAACTTTTCTAAATCCGTTTAAACTTTTAAAAATACCATAAAAAATGATTCTTTTCCTAAGATTACAATAACAAATAACTTGCAAAAACTTTAAAAAATTGTTAAAAATTTGTAAATCATATTTACTTATATGAGGGAGATTTAGATTTCTTATTATTCAGGTCTGTTTTAACATCTAAGAGTATGACTAAGTAGCTGATGCTCTTTTATTTAATTTCGTTTGTCCGATTTTACGCTACCAGCACATCTCCGATTCCTGCCTCAGACTTGTCCCTGAACAGAAACTAAAAGCAGCGTAAGAAAGCGGGCAGACGTAAAACTCGGGACACTTGTTGAACAAACGCTCCTTTATGCATGGCTGCTGCTGCCGTTAAGTGAGTAACGTCGCCAATTTGCATAACGAGCGAGTGTCTGGCTAGGCAGCCCCGCAAGACGCGTTCGCTGGGCCACCAGTTAATTTAATAGACCGCGCGCTCCAGTCGGGCTCTGCGCCCAATTGGTTTCCGATAAGCGAGAGCCTGCTGGTCTCTGGTGGCCATCGCTCATAACTCCATCTCCATCATTCCGCCGAGCCAAGGTCTCCATCCCAGACGCAGACGGCGGAAAAACCAGCCAGTGCCAAATCACGATCTTTACAAGCTCTCCTTGCTTTCGCCACAGAAACAATAAACCAGAGGGTGCTACATGTATATTAAATCTTCACCAACTGTTTAATTTGATTTTTAAAATAGGCATTCGCTGATTGCTTTACCAGCCACATGAATGATTACTTTTTATTTTTTTAACTGCTTAACGTCTCTTAACAGCGAGGTCTTTAGAGACGGGAAAGGATGGGAGGCAAGGAACTGGAAGGAATTCGGCCATGGCCTTTTGAAGGAAGCATCCCGGCATTTGCCTGGAGTGATTTGGAATACCATAGAAAACCCAAATCTGGATGCCCGGACGGGTATTCGAACCGCCATCCTCCCGAATGTGAGGCCAGAATGCTAACCGTTACACCATCACGCTCGGTATGAATGGTTTAGAGATTTCGTTTGTTTTACTAACCCAGTCGCCACGATTGGATGGCAAGCGTATTCACCTTCAAAGCAATCACTTATACACAACCTCACTGTATCAAAGATATTCAGCAACTGCAGTTCTGCGTGACTCGCCTAACCATGTGCGACTCGATTAATCGACATGACACTCCGAATATCATCGATTTTTGTATACTCAAAAACGGATCGCTGGCCTACTGTATTGTGACACAATGTAATTGATCAGATCTTTAGTCTTTCCACCGTAGCATGCAAACTACAACAGATAAACTACGAGCCACACATGACTGGACAGAGGAAGGTTCGAAGTTTATAACCTCCTTTCATTAGTTCCATTTGCTGCTGCTAACGGCGCTGTTGTCTGTTTACGTTGAAATGGCGACGCCAGAGGAGAAGTCATTTTGTGTGCTAAAATATACAAAAAGTGAATGCATTGTTCATGTTCAGCGTGCATTCCATCGTAGCTTCATTAAAGTTTCATCTCGTCAGAAACAGATTTACATGAGAAATTCGTTAAAAATAAGTGCTTTTGCAAAGACAAAAGCACCGTTTATACGCGAACGTGTAATACAAGAAAAGGACTACCATTTTGATGATTGTCGTGCAACAAATGGTGCTCTCGTCGAATATATACAGTAAACCTGTTAGCCTTCCTCTACCCATATATATGTGGCACGCATTTGTATCTTATGTAGTTTGTCGGAAATAAAAATGCAAAATCGGCTCCTATTCTTTTTTAATAACCTTCTGTATAGATGACTAGCATTTCTTCCGCTGTTTTGAAGGGGTGGAACTTGGTATGCGTTGTAATGGTTATTCATTTCATTCTTCTTATAATTGCTAATCATAAACATTTCTTTATAATCTTAACACTAAATTAAATTACACAATAAATTGGTATGTTTATGTTTGATATAATGGTTTGATTAACGATTTCCCTGTATTGTAACGTACAATATTTCACGAAAACGAAGAAATGTTAAAGCTTCCTAGTAAAAAAACAATACATATAAAATGCAAAGGGTAGAGTGCTTACTTGTGTTAAAGCATGATCTTTTGTGAGTGTGTTCATTCGAGGTGTACTGTGATCTGTTGCGCATAACTGTTCTAGATTCGAACCAATTATCATTGCTGGCTCCATTCCCTAGTCATAACAAGACATAAGATATGCTCGACTATAAGCTTTCAAACTGTGAAAATCCCATCCGGATGTGTACGGTAGATTTTACGTAATGCCTGGAGAAAGGAACAGACAGGCGCAACTTTCTAACAGATTTATGACAGCATAAACAATACTACTGTGTTTGATATTAATGCTTTACATATGTTATCTTCATGATTCTAACGGTGTTTTTCAGACTAATATTGATTGACTTTTTACCTAATATTAATTACTGTAGGAATTTCATTGAACTGTTTTAGCTTTACGAACAGATTATAGAAGTAATTTGGAGAGGTCTGGTGGCTCAGTGATTAAAGAGTCTGCCTGGTGATTGAAAGTTCCTTGGATAGAATCCCTGTCTTGGCGGGGATTTTCAAATGGCCCTTAACTCGACCTCTGGCACTGTTTGGTGTATAATGTGAAGTACGCCAGAACACTTCCGTGGTTCGGATTCCACATTAAGTTGTAGGTCCCCTGAACCCTGTAGGATTGCTGGGTTAGGTTAAGGTGGCTGCGATAGTGGTAGAATGCGTAGCCAATAGAAACCCTGTCGCCAGGTCATTACTACTACACGGAATTATTATTATTATTATTATTAATTAACTAGCTGGTACCCACGACTTCGTTCGTGATTGTAACGAATTCATATTGACAGCTATAGACATCTAACCACCATAGTGCACGATGGGAGACTCGATACTATTACCACACATAAATACCAGTCTTATGCGCTATGTAGTTCCGGCAACAAAGTAAAATTTACGGATACACACAAGTCTTTGGATGAAATACGAAAATTTACATGATCGACCAATTTCAAACACCATATCTCACACAATCCCACAGTTACCGAATTTCGGCCAACGTTGTGATCGATGGGAGACTCTGTGTTACTACTACACACAAACGTCAGTGATCTGCGATTGATAGTTTTCACTTAAAAGTGATACACCGTGACACATGCATCTTTGGCAGAAATTTGAAATTGCCACAGGTCGACCATTTTCATCCCTCATATCTTCCACACCCCCATAGCTACAGACATCTAACAACCATAGTGTACGACAACAGACACGATTCTACTATCACACATCAACACCAAAACTCTATGCTATGTAGTCGTGGCATAAAGGTGAAATCTGCGGAGACAGTCGAAATATGAAAATATCCTTCACCGGCCACTTACAACCACCATATCTACCACAGTACCACAGTTTCTGAAATTCGGCCGCTGTTGTGATCGAAAGGTGACTCTGTGTTACTACCACACACAAACGCCAGAGATCTGTGATCGAGAGTTTTCGATGAAAAGTGATACACCATGACACTTTTGTCTTTGGCAGAAGTATGAAACTGCCACAGGTCGACCACTTTCAACCCCCATTTCTCCCACACCCCCATAGCTACCGACATCTAACAACCATAGTGCACTACATGGGATATGATTCTACAGCCAAACACAAACACCAATGCTCTATGCTATGTAGTTGTGGCAGAAAAGTGACATATGCGGAGACAGTCGAAATACGAAAGTATCCTTGGTCAGCCACTTACAACCACCATATCTACCACAGTACCACAGTTTCTGAAATTCGGCCGCTGTTGTGATCGAAAGGTGACTCTGTGTTACTACCACACACAAACGCCAGAGATCTGTGATCGAGAGTTTTCGATGAAAAGTGATACACCATGACACTTTTGTCTTTGGCAGAAGTATGAAACTGCCACAGGTCGACCACTTTCAACCCCCATTTCTCCCACACCCCCATAGCTACCGACATCTAACAACCATAGTGCACTACATGGGATATGATTCTACAGCCAAACACAAACACCAATGCTCTATGCTATGTAGTTGTGGCAGAAAAGTGACATATGCGGAGACAGTCGAAATACGAAAGTATCCTTGGTCAGCCACTTACAACCACCATATCTACCGCAGTACCACAGTTTCTGAAATTCGGCCGCTGTTGTGATCGAAAAGTGACTCTGTGCTACTACTACACACAAACGCCAGTTATCTGTGAGCTACAGTTTTCGCTGAAAAGTGATACACCATCACACTTTTGTCTTTGGCAGAAGTATGAAACTGCAACAGGTCGACCACTTTCAACCCCCATTTCTCTCACACCCCCATAGCTACCGACATCTAACAACCATAGTGCACTACATGAGATACGATTCTACTACCAAACACAAACACCAATGCTCTATGCTATGTAGTTGTGGCAGAAAAGTGACATATGCGGAGACAGTCGAAATACGAAAGTATCCTTATTCAGCCACTTAGAACCACCATATCTACCGCAGTAAAACAGTTTCTGAAATTCGGCCGCTGTTGTGATCGAAAGGTGACTCTGTGCTACTACTACACACAAACGCCAGTTATCTGTGATCTTTAGTTTTCGCTGAAAAGTGATACACCATGACACTTTTGTCTTTGGCAGAAGTATGAAATTGCCACAGGTCGACCACTTTCAACCCCCATTTCTTCCACACCCCCATAGCTACCGACATCTAACAACCATAGTGCACTACATGAGATACGATTCTACTACCAAACACAAACACCAATGCTCTATGCTATGTAGTTGTGGCAGAAAAGTGACATATGCGGAGACAGTCGAAATATGAAAATATCCTTGGTCGGCCACTTACAACCACCATATCTACCACAGTACCACTGTTTCTGAAATTCGGCCGCTGTTGTGATCGAAAGGTGACTCTGTGCTACTACTACACACAAACGCCAGAGATCTGTGATCTATAGTTTACGCTGAAAAGTGATACACCATGACACTTTTGTCTTTGGCAGAAGTATGAAATTGCCACAGGTCGACCACTTTCAACCCCCATTTCTCCCACACCCCCATAGCTACCGACATCTAACAACCTAAGTGCACTACATGAGATACGATTCTACTACCAAACACAAACACCAATGCTCTATGCTATGTAGTTGTGGCAGAAAAGTGACATATGCGGAGACAGTCGAAATATGAAAATATCCTTGGTCGGCCACTTACAACCACCATATCTACCACAGTACCACTGTTTCTGAAATTCGGCCGCTGTTGTGATCGAAAGGTGACTCTGTGCTACAACTACACACAAACGCCAGAGATCTGTGATCTATAGTTTTCGCTGAAAAGTGATACACCATGACACTTTTGTCTTTGGCAGAAGTATGAAATTGCCACAGGTCGACCACTTTCAACCCCCAAATCTCCCACACCCCCATAGCTACCGACATCTAACAACCATAGTGCACTACATGAGATACGATTCTACTACCAAACACAAACACCAATGCTCTATGCTATGTAGTTGTGGCAGAAAAGTGACATATGCGGAGACAGTCGAAATACGAAAGTATCCTTAGTCAGCCACTTACAACCACCATATCTACCGCAGTAAAACAGTTTCTGAAATTCAGCCGCTGTTGTGATCGATAGGTAACTCTGTGCTACTACTACACACAAACGCCAGTTATCTGTGATCTATAGTTTTCGTTGAAAATGATACACCATGACACTTTTGTCTTTGGCAGAAGTATGAAACTGCAACAGGTCGACCACTTTCAACCCCCATTTCTCCCACACCCCCATAGCTACCGACATCTAACAACCATAGTGCACTACATGAGATACGATTCTACTACCAAACACAAACACCAATGCTCTATGCTATGTAGTTGTGGCAGAAAAGTGACATATGCGGAGACAGTCGAAATATGAAAATATCCTTGGTCGGCCACTTACAACCACCATATCTACCACAGTACCACTGTTTCTGAAATTCAGCCGCTGTTGTGATCGAAAGGTGACTCTGTGCTACTACTACACACAAACGCCAGAGATCTGTGATCTATAGTTTTCGCTGAAAAGTGATACACCATGACACTTTTGTCTTTGGCAGAAGTATGAAATTGCCACAGGTCGACCACTTTCAACCCCCATTTCTCCCACACCCCCATAGCTACCGACATCTAACAACCATAGTGCACTACATGAGATACGATTCTACTACCAAAAACAAACACCAATGCTCTATGCTATGTAGTTGTGGCAGAAAAGTGACATATGCGGAGACAGTCGAAATATGAAAATATCCTTGGTCGGCCACTTACAACCACCATATCTACCACAGTACCACTGTTTCTGAAATTCGGCCGCTGTTGTGATCGAAAGGTGACTCTGTGCTACAACTACACACAAACGCCAGAGATCTGTGATCTATAGTTTTCGCTGAAAAGTGATACACCATGACACTTTTGTCTTTGGCAGAAGTATGAAATTGCCACAGGTCGACCACTTTCAACCCCCATATCTCCCACACCCCCATAGCTACCGACATCTAACAACCATAGTGCACTACATGAGATACGATTCTACTACCAAACACAAACACCAATGCTCTATGCTATGTAGTTGTGGCAGAAAAGTGACATATGCGGAGACAGTCGAAATACGAAAGTATCCTTAGTCAGCCACTTACAACCACCATATCTACCGCAGTAAAACAGTTTCTGAAATTCAGCCGCTGTTGTGATCGAAAGGTAACTCTGTGCTACTACTACACACAAACGCCAGTTATCTGTGATCTATAGTTTTCGCTGAAAAGTGATACACCATGACACTTTTGTCTTTGGCAGAAGTATGAAATTGCCACAGGTCGACCACTTTCAACCCCCATATCTCCTACACCCCCATAGCTACCGACATCTAACAACCATAGTGCACGACAGGAAAGACGATTCTACTACCAAACACAAACACCAATGCTCTATGCTATGTAGTTGTGGCAGAAAAGTGAAATATAGGAAAAAACACGTCTATTTTTATATATATATAAGATTTAAAACTACAGGCTTTAAAAAAATCTGTTAATGTTTAAATCGATTCATCAATTCATGACTGCGTCGTGATTTGCGGCCATCCTCTATATATTTCCAGAACTTCGGCTTCTAGTGTACCTTGGCAAGCGCTATGTCTGCCTGACTCTGTCTGTATACGTAGTACACTTGCACCTTATTCAGTTCAGTATTATACCAATAGATTTAAAAAAAAAATCTATCTGAGTCATAAATTTATATTTTAGACTAAAAGATATTTCTTTTTTCAAGAAGGCTATTCGCTAGTGCTATTGTGCTTTTGACAGCGTTCCTGCTTCAGCCATCAGCTGGAACTTTACTTCCTAAGTAACATAATTCACTGACATCGCCTACATTTAGTCCACTATATTTGCTACCAATTCTGCTATATTTCCTCAGTTTTGTTTTACTTTGGTTTATATAGTTCAAAATCTTCCTTTGGTATTTTGTTGGTTAGTTGAAATATATCACTAAATGTATCAGGAGTGTGACATTTAAACGTGGCTTATTGCTTGATAATTTTATTATTATTTTATTTTTTTTTTATCAAAATATCAATCAGACTCTTGATCTTACATCAAATATATTATTTTTCAGCAGTTATCGGTCTAGAAGAGGTAAGAGCTCATGGAAAATTTTAAATTAACGTTCATACCAAACTTTAGGAGTTCTTAGTTTTCGTGGCTTAGAATGCATATAAAGCCAGTTTAACGTTTTTACTCATATTTTCAGATTCATGAACCATGCGGTATAAGTTACTATTAACCGAAACCGTTGAATCCTAGTATTAGTCATGCAAATAGAAATTACTTTCAGTGACCTCATGGGCCGTGGATTATAGTGTTCTTGATCATTTTTGATTCAAGAGGGTGGTGTGTTCTACAATAGACCACGCGAAGTACGTTGTGGGCAACTACTACGGTATAACAATGTGACTAAAGTAACAGAATAGTCCAAGTCAACTTGGACGTTTTGAAGTATAAATATAGAAAACACGTTACACTATCGTAAAATCCCACAATTATAAAAATTCTAACACACAAAACGCACCCTCCTGCTTAGCTGACGCCACGCAACACCGCATTTATACACAGGCAAAATGTTGCTCAGTGTTATTGGTTTTTTTTTCATGCATTGGCAGGACTGTTATGACCTTCTCCATTCTCTCTATGGGTCTTTGTTTGTGCACCGTCATTTTTTAATCATAGGAAACATTTATAGATCGAATGTTACTGCCGTCTTTGTTAAAATCAATAGATCAAAGTTCGCTTACGTTAAACGACCCCTCTATACTTGTGAAACTTTGATATGTAAAGCATCGTGCCATTTAGTCTTGATATATACATATACGAGAATAAAAACAGCACAACTTATCTGATAAGCACTTATAAACCACGGTGAATCTGCTGGATGAGTGAGTGTGGAATAATATTGAATACATTTAGCTCACTATTTTATCTGGCTGCAATCACAAACGTCGTGTTGTCAACGTTTACACATTCATTCAATCATTTTGTAGAACAGCAAAAATTTGTTTTTTCTTCGCTCTTGCTATAAAATCTACATGTAATTTAAACATTGCGTTTTGTACACGAGCAATTTAACAAACAGAGTATATATAGCAACTGCGTTGCTGAATTCAAAATCTTTATCATACTTCGTAACTTTTTTAAAATGAACATGTGTGTAGGACACATTTCAGATAAAATGAGCGCCACGAAAACAGCACTAATTTGGTTCCCAAAAATTCCAAGCTTGGTGTCAAGAGGTCGGCCACTGCCTCGAGTACCGGCCAAAGGTTAAGGTCAGTTTAAGCGCATTATAAATGACCTTATACTGACCTTCACTTTTAGAAAAGCTTTGTTTATTCATGTGAAGTGCGCTAAGTCGCCCCTGGACTGGGTTCCACTTAAAATTTTAGGATGCATTTAGTCTGTAAGATTATCCTAATTGGTTAGTACAGCAATGACGAAAGTGAGTGGAGCAGCGAAGTCAAACTGTCCTTTTGATTGGGGAATACTACATACCGGCCAGTAATGCCCTGAGTATTTCTGTCATATTTCAATTTCCAATTTGGGTAGTTTCACTGTTATAGTATAAGAAAATGTTGAAATTCAATATGTCATTGAAACTGCTGGTTGAGTGTTCAGGGTTCAGGATTGGCATTCTGGAAAAGTCAGGTCTGATCACGGAACAGGCAACCAGAATTACCGAAATCGTCTCAGACGATTTTGAGAATGGTTTCTTCAAAAAGTAATGGCTGAGTTCCTCCCATCGACTCCCGTATTTAATAGTGACGACAACGAAGAGCCGTGAAGTTCTTAAAAAATTAGATATGACAGTCAAATTTGAGCGGCCACAGGATGCAGACACGTTTTACGATAGTGTTGAATGGGGTATCAAACAATACAAAAATATAGTTAGCTTGATTTAACAGGCAAGCTATCAAATCTGTGTGAATTACATAACACTGACAATAATTTTAAAAGGATTCGCTACATGAGTATAAAGTTACCAATACAGATCTGAAACTAGCTTTGAGTAACCAAAAAAGTGCAAAACGTTCTACCAATACAATTACAATAAGTGAAATAGTTACATTCGGAAAAATACAAGAACAATGTTGAACCACAGCACGAAATCTGGTTCTGTAGAAGACCAATAGAGCTGTTCGCGAACAAAATATAACTGATTCTACCAAGCTGTGTCGATGCCACGGTGAAACGTGTCTGATATAAAATATTTTTAAAAAAAATATTGATTTTACATTTACAAGCAAATACTTTAAGACAGGAGCTAGCGCTAAAGCTGTAAAACCGCTCTTCCAGAATATGAACCTAGATTACGCGATCCGAATTTTACAATGAGGTGACGTCAACATGGACATCAACAAAAATAAATTATTTGATAGTTTTACTGAATTAGAGTTCTGCTCCTGTAAATCTGCTTTACACATGCATAAATCTAATGATCAGTATAAATGTTTCTGCACTGGCTGGAACATCCTCGTCGTATCGTAGAACTTTGCTACGGCGTAGATACATGCTATGTAACCAACAATAAGTGTGCTCAAGTAAGACTAAAATATAATTTCTTTTGCCTCTGAAAGATGTGCCACGCGGAAACCAGCAAATGTAGTTAAAAATAGCCCATTCTATCGTTTGTCTCCTATTGCTTCAGCTCATTCCAAGATTTTCAAAATTTATTAACGTATTTACTTACCAAAGAGAGAGAGATTTCTTCATTGACTTGCTGATTATAAATCTGTAATTAAGCTTTGTTTCTCCGTTTCGTTTACGGCAAGGTTCAAGAGATTATGATTTGATTTGAAATTTGAGGTCCGTCTAATGGCACTACATAATCTTATCCCGGAGCAGGCAATTAAAATCTGTTCTGAATTTCAAAGTTTTTCACTTGTAACCTCTTTATGTCAAGACCTAAATGTGTTATGTAACCTTAAAATAACTCTAATACATTCCTACCAGATAAGTTTCTAAATAAGCCTACGGAGAATAGCCATTAAAAAAGCGCTACATAGCCGTGAACTAGACATCTTGATAATGGCATACAAGCAAATAACGTAAATTAATTATGACGATTTATAGGTAGATGGCTAATCTACCAAGAACTTGATTTCACACTTGGTCCAAGTCGTCAGCAGAAGTTAGTTAATTTTACTGTATATATTTTAAGTTCAGGTATCGCGCAGTTCAGCTAGTAAGCTGAATCTGAGGTGGACAATATAGGGGCGACGTATAGTTACGGCAGCTGGCGATGTCCGTGCGGTGATTCGAGAAACAGAATAGCACGTAACCATAGCGCAACGTACATTCGGCGCACCGTAACTCGGCAGTATTTTACTCTTGAGGTATGCAACACGTGTAGGGAAGGCGTGAGGCATTGTCAGCTCATGTCTACTCACCGGCAACGACGGCATCAAACGTAACTGCTACTGCTGTGTGTCATAAACTGCACATGCTACGGCTTCTGGCTCTCTGTTACAGGCTACACCGCCTGGCTCTTAGCACAGCAATTAATATTTTAATGTGAACTATGTAATGGTAGTTTGGCAGCAGCAACTCAGGGGGTCAGTGTGAGAAACATATCGGAGTCTTACGGTGAGCTAAAACCAATGTGATTGAGTTTTAGAAAGACTTTTCTAGTTGAAAGATTTGTGCTTGCCACAGGTCGGTCAAAAAAATAAAAAACAATTTTAAAAAAGCAAAAAACAAATCACTCCGCATTTTAAGAATTAACAAATACATGACAGGACAATTCATTGCTACTTCCAAATAATGGTGGCAAAACGTAAGCAAAGAGCTAAGTTAGATTCCGAAAAATGTGTCAGTGGATCAGAGTATAGAAGAAACATCTCACAGACCAATCAGCAAATCTGATGACTGCGAGAAAAGTTAGAATTACATCTTGTGGGTCCTTTAAATCGCAAAAAGCAACCTGGCTCTATTATTTCCAAAAGAACGTTGTGTTTTTATATTTCTATAACAGTGTGTAACATTACTATTACTATTACTATTACTCCGCGATTCACTAAAAGTGTGTAGCAGAGGGTGCATTGCACCTATCCGAAAGGGTAATAGTTTGGAAGGGATATACGGGATATGGCAGGAGGCACCCATCGGCTATCGTGAGGAACCATCCCAGCATTCGCCTGGAGTGATCTCGGAAAACCATGGAAAACCCAGATCAGGATGGTCAGAGAGCTTTATCGAAAGCTACTCCTGTCGGATTTTAAGTTTACTCGCCCGGTAAATCCTTTCTATTCCATTCCCAAATCGCTCGTGGAAAAAATGAATACAGAAAAGAATCGGTTCTGGCCCTGATTTCTCTTATCTTATTTTCACGGTCATTCCGCGATACGAATGTTGCTGGTAGCAATATTTGTTTGCTGTCATTCTGAAATATTTCAGTCATGAACTTTTCAATTAGCTTTCGTCGAGAGCAACGCCTTCGGTGTTCCAGGTCTTTCCAACCTAACTCCTTCAACATCGCACTTACGCTTTCCCTCCAACTATATATACCTTTCACGAATCGGGCGGCTCTTCTTTGGACCTTCTCTAATGCCTCCATTAACCCCTTTTGATGGGACCCCATACAGAACCACAATATTCTAAGTGAGGACGCACTAGTGACTTATATGCAATCGATTTAACTTCCGGAGTGCAAATTGTTACCCCTACGTATTTAGCGGAATCTACCGTTCTAAGGACAGTACCATTAATTGTATATTCAGAGCTAAATGGCTTAACCTTTTTACGTACACGCATTACTTGGCACTTTTTAGTGTTTAACTCCAACTGTCAGTCTTTACACCACGCAATTATTTTCATAATATCGTTGAAATATTTGAAAAATAATGGTAAAGAGATTTTCATTAAGAACGGATAGGGCATAATACTATTGGAGATGCAGTAAACATGTATGATCTTCTTGCTTATTAGAGAGGCGCCTATAATGATATTATTATTACTATTGTTTGCTAGTGGATAAAATGTATGTATGGATGCGAGTAGATTGAAATTTTACTAACAATATATCAGATGAATGATAGTGACTTGTTAAACTTACCCTTTCTGGCACACACACACACACACACACACACACACAAAAGTGTTTTCTCAGTTCTCATTAGATTGCGGAAATTCTCGACAAAATATCGATTACAGGATAAAATAAGTTATAAAATTGATTCGTTCAGTGCGACAGTTAAACACATAAGATCTCTCATTTATTTCTTAGATTTTCTACTAAACAGAATCTACAAGAAACTGGATTCCACTCTGTACAATAGGAAATGCAGTTTCCGATATTAAATTTATTCCATTTGTGGTAGGGGAATGAAGTGTTTTGGATTATCTGTCGCAAAAGACAAAGGACTTTATGTAAATTGCTCTGAAATTATAAGCCTTGAAATACGTTGCTATTCCATGCTCGTGCGCTTATTACACACATAAATCTAGGACCATGTGTCTGTGATTTAATTTCTTTCACGTTTTGTGAAGAATTTTCTCAACGAGGTTCTATAAGACAGTTGGGGACAAAAATATGCACTCAACATCCAAATTCATGTAACGTCAATAATTGTGGCGTTTCCATGTGGAAAGAAAAACTCATATAAATAGTAAAGCGCCCAGTCTCATTGTGTAATTGTATTTAAGGCTTTATAATTTATAAAATTTCCTGAATGTCTTTAACTGCCACTATATTGATTACTGAAATTATATGATTTTAAGGTATTACTGTTCCAGTTCACAAAATATGTGTCATGCCCAACCAAAGTTCGAATGAATAAATGTCAAATTTTTAATATTAATACGCATAACGAAACTTATCAGTTATTCTGCATGGCGACCAAAACAGTGGAAAACTTCTCTCCTCATCAAATAAAAGGATTGTACTCTGACAGAAACAACTTTGAATATTGAAAATCTAGAGAATTTTACGCTATGGTTTACGTTAAATATGATACCTCACTTAGATTTAAACTGCTATCATAACATTCTTGCAAGTGTATCATTAACGTATTAACGTAACTTACGAATTTTAATTTTTGTGGTTATTATTACGAAGTGTTTAAAGTATTGCATAAAATTTACATTTTACAGTTTTGTGTTTGGTTAGCGAGTTTACAACAATAGTACGAAATTTTGATACGAAATACAAGTTTTTCATGTTGTTTTTAAAACTGATATTACGATAATTCACTGACTTTCATCTAATTGACTGCTTCACTCCAGATACAAATTTCTCTTTTCATTGCTTATGAAACAGCACTTTTTCTATTCGTTTTGTTTCGCTTACAGTAACTTTTGTCACGATATTGTGCAATGCTTTAATTCAAGGATGATGTGATTTGTGATTGCCTCTACCAGTTAACAAGCTCACATATTTATTTCAGAGAAAAGCAATCACAAATATAGAGATTTAATAACCGTGGTTAGCAATTTTTTGAAACTTATTAACTTAACTGTTACACCAAATTTGAGATGGACTAAATATCTCACACTAGGATAGAAGAAAATCGTATTTGACCTCTTGTGATTTGGTGCAAACTGGGTGACTGTACTTATTTCTGTTTGTGATGGTATGTTTTTTATTTTTCAGGAATCTCTTAGTTAATTTTTGTAACCTACTCGGAGTATCCTCGATTTTACTTGTTACACACTTTCAAATCAAAAATTCTTGGGTTATCATACTTTTCGCGAAATGCAGTGTTAGTACTAAAGGTACTAATAGTCAATTGAATATTTTCGACTACACGTATTCTTTGATGTCATTTTACATGTTGACTGTTTTACTTTACTAATAGTTAGTTCTAATAGGTTATAAAGTAGATTACTGACCAGTGATAAAATCCTTTGTTTATGGACTCTTAAAAACAATGTATCTCTTACGTTGTTTTAGATGATAATTTGTCGTACTAATAATATATTCCTTAACCAAGTAATTCAATGAAGGAAACCTCTCAAACAGGAGTCTAACTTAAGATTGGAAAAGCACTCTGTCTCGTACAGAGGTTTCAACAGGACAGAAGCCATTAGCGAGTGTGACTCCACAGTACGATATTACAAGCACTGTCAAAACATTTCTGTGGAGGAAATTAATGTTGTCGACGAACTTGATATTCAGAGTACGTAATTCAGAGGTCTAGAATTCGAGTGGGTAGCTGAGTTGTCTGTGAGTGACAGCCATCCGCAAGTTTCTGCTGGAGGGGTTGGGTCGCTGTAGAGGGGATTATTTCCGACACCGCTGAGTGCAGCGGAAGCCTCGGACTGGCTTTAATGGCGGTGCCCGTTAATCACAGATCATGCGGCACTAATCTAGGGAGGGAGTACACTGCAGGATAATCACTAGGGGGGAACTGAAAACTGCCTCAGCTGCTGATGAAGGAATACATCTCTATTGATTACATATTGGAAACGACCAGCGTGCAGATAAGAACAATGAACATGGTTTATGGGTTCTGGTCTTAAAATGGAAGAATGTAGCTGAGACATTGCCACTCTGGATGGAAGTGGACTGTCAGGAAGTCCAAGCGTTTGAAAGGATGAAACTGAAATACACGCATCGCTAACAGGTACTTCAAAATATAAACTACATACCGGCTGATAAGAGACCAAACAGTGCTCTAAAGTGATTGTATGATTAACATTCCAGTGATCATGTGTTTGACATACCCAACTAAGGAAAATGCAAACAAACCGCTCAAGATGTTTAGGACAATGGAGTGAAAGTAATTCGCCGAATAAATAAATAAATCAAATGCATTGGCAGTCATTATTAATTATGTATTTTGTAAATTTTCATCTGTAACTGAGAAGAATGGGACCAAAGAATCCAATTTTATTATGTTGATTATATTTTAGCGGGATTGGAAGGCAATTTTATGCAAAAAAAAAAAAAAAAAAAAAAAAAAAAAATCCACAGAAGAAACGGAATATTATAGTAGTGAGCAGGTGACAAATAGTGAAATGATGCCATGGGAAGAAAGATAGTTTCATTCTTTAACTAAAGAATCTATGATTAATTTATTAAACATACTGAAACAAAACAAAACTGTGAAATATTTTCAGCAATGCACTAATCATAAATACGATAATGTCATCAAATTCTCCCTATCCTTTTATTACAAAAGGTGTAATACTCAAATATTTTATCTATTTTTTAAGTTCTCGTTTTTCGAGTTTATATCTTTCGTCATATTTTTTTGAGCTTCAGACAAAGAAATTTATACTCTGGAAAGTTTTCCATTGGTCCGTCTCTAATTTATTTCCACCGGTAGGCATTATACTGGTACTCCCCGCAACAGTACATTTTAAATTCCATTAATCCAACATCACAAATTTTTAAAGACTGTATTGAATGGGAATCCACTTCGTCGTTAATCTATTAGAGTGCGGACAAGGGCATCTGTGTAATCATTATTTCACTAAACTAAATGCGTGCCAGTGATGTACGATTTATGCTTTGCTTTCACTTCCATTCGTTACTGTTATCACCATATTCAAATCAATGATTTAGTGTAGATATCGCAGTCTGGTGTTGTTCTTACATTTTGTTTCATCCATCAACACGTACTATGTAGATTTACTTTTATATGACTTGGAATTTTAATATTTATCTTTTTCCAGACGTTTTTCCACCTTATCTATAGGTGTTTTAGTGAAAATTTACTCTACCAACAAAAGATGTGCTTCATCATCTTATTTTGAATTACCTTGGATGCAGAAGTCTTCAAACACATCTCCAGTTAACTATTTTGTAGGAAACATGTTTTTATGTTGGATGAGTCGACTCTCACGCTCTATTATGTCAGCTGTTGATGCGTGGCCCCTTATGAACTTATAATTTGTTTCAACAGTAGCACTTTCATTTGATCGAGAGAGATGGGAGAGCAGTAACGGTCTGGTCTCGCATTCGGGAGGACACCACTTCGAATCCCTGTCCGGCCATCCAAATGTCGGCCTTCCATGGTTTTCTGAAATCACTACAGCCGAATACCGGAATGGTTCCTTGAAAAGACCGTAACCGAACTTCTTCCTGTTCCTTGTCCCAAATTCCCTCCCACCTTTAATGACGTCGACGAGGAAAAAAAGCGGTTACCCTCGTCTTTCGCCTTTGCCGTGAATGCTGTCCTAAAGGAGGAAATGTATTGCGGCAATAAGTTCATATTTTACTCGTGAAGTGGTTAATCTGTGAGCAGAGATTAGGCTTTTTTTGCTTATGTATTTACTCCTCGCAGACGTCGAGGTCAATAGAGGTGGGAAAGGACTGCGTACCAGGAAAGGAAGGAATTTGGCCTCGGGCTTTTTAAAGGAAGCATTCGCCTGGAGTGATTTGGAGAAACAATAGAAAACTCAAGTCTGGATGCCCGGACGGTGAATAGAACCAACGTCCTCTCGAATGCGAGGCCAGAGATTAGCGACCGTCCCAGCATTTGAATGAGTGATTACGGAAAACCGCCTAACTCAAGACGGCCGGACCTCAGAGCCTATGAATCGATTGTAGGTCAGTTGTACCTCTCCAGTCTAGTGTAATGGCGCTTTAACGCGCGTGGCCACATTTGTGGGTCCCTGAGTGCTAATAGCAACTGTCAGATGCAAATTATATACAGTTTTGGACTGTGCAGACGTCGTCATAGTTCGTACAACATTGTGAATTTCTCACTAAATTCCATTTTAAGATGCATTAGAAGATTAAACATTAAGCTTGTGGTCACAGTCGGAGCTCACTAATGAAAGTCTGTCCGTCTGACAGCCCGTATATCTTTTCGATTAATAAACCGCAGTCCATCACTCATACTGTATCACCAAAAGAAGGACTGACGAATTTAAAAGTGTTATTAGAGAGCTAAATATAATTAATTTAATTCCGTGTGGTCGTAATGACCTGGTGACAGAGTTTCTATTGGCTGCGCATTCCGCCCCTGTCGTAGCCACCTTCCAGGTACAGGGGACCTATAGTTTAAAGTGGAATTCGAACTACAGAAGCTTTCTGGCGTACTTCACATTACACAGCAAGCTGTGCCTGAGGTGAAGGCCGGTTTAAGTGCCTATTAAAATCCCCGCCGAGACAGGAATTCGAACTGGGAAGCTTTCGATCTCCAGTCAGACGCCTTAACCACCGAGCCATCAGATTGCTCTATTAGAGAGCTGAATGAATGCATTTATCACATTCATTCATTCTTACAGCATACTAACTCTTTCTGCTATATCTGGCACACAGGTAGTAGCAATTTCCTCTAACAAGAAACTAAAATACACTTGTTATTCGTAGCATTCTACTTTTGTGGCGTAGCTACTTGTGGGTCGCACTATTTTCTCTACTTCCTTCCTTTCGTTTTATTTTACTTTCTCCCCTCTATATACTTACATATTTACCGTTATTCGGATTGCTTCCTGCTGGTTTCAAATACCTGGTTCAATCCGACACCTTAACATCTAAAAAATCTTTACTTTAATGTCATTGAGGTTTTCATTCATTTAGTTTCTAGAATAACTCGTTCAGTTTCCTTATATCACTAAGCACACAATTTATTGCAGTAATTCATATTAACAATATAATATACAATTAATACTTATAACCAAACTTGGTGGGTTGGCGGTGAACACTCTGACCTCACATTCGGGAGGACGCCGGTTCGAATCCCCGTCCGGTCATCCAGATTTGGGTTTTCCATGTTTTCCCTAAATCACTCCCGGCTAATGCCGGGATGCTTCCTTCAAAAGGCCATGGAAGAATTCTTTCCCGTTCCTTGTTCCCAATCCCATCCCGTCTCTAATGACCTCTACCTCGACGAGGCGTATAAGCCGTTAAAGAAAACTTCGGTTATTTTCATGATACATTCCTTTCTATAATTCCTTACAAACCATACACTGATTATAACGGGGCTGATTTATACCAAGAAAGCAATAACTTAATAAAATCATTTAGCATTCAAGATAGTTTAATGTAAGATTGAAATTCCATGGAAAACATTAAATATACGTTCTTTGAATTTCCCGTGACAACTCGCTGATCATTATTAACAAACAGATGAACTCAAAACTTCTTGGAAAGTAGACGTCGCTTCGTGAGATCAGATTTACCAATTCATGAACGCGCAATTTTTCGGAAAGGAAGTCATAAACAACAACCCATGTAGATTGTATGACGGGTGTTGGTTTAGCTTAGGAATCGTTGTTATTAAAATGGAATTATTATAAAATGAGCTTTTCTTCATTGAAGATAATTATATGAATAATTTCTGGTTCTAAAATAACGGAAAATAGAAAGAAGTAACAGCGAAGCGCGTTTCATGATTCCCTTTCATTACTCTCTGGGGCTGCATACATTACATTTTACATATACACAATACTTTTCAAAATACAACTTCATTGAGAGTTTCTTCTTCGAAACTTCCTCTTTAATTTAATTTATTGCTTTCATCTGAACCATTTATTTTTTCATTTCTTCTCTTCATCTGTTATTCAACGATGCACCACGCTGTCTTTATGGGCGTCTTTAACATTTAAACTAAATTATCAAATTTAAAAATACGTACTCTGTGACCTCACTAAATTTCAAATATATTTACAACACAAAACCATAATTTCTGTTGAGGACTATATACCTTACAATTTCCCTAAGCCATCATACTGGATTTAGGAGCCGTAACGTTTTTAACAACACTTACAGTAATTTAGAAATCACATTTGAGCTTATTTGGGAAGAAATACATCAGTACATACAACAAATCATTTTTAGAAACTGCAGTCTTTTCATTCCCTAACACCAAGCATAAATGTGTCGTAATGAGCCACAAGGTGAGCAAAAGGTGCGGACATAGCAGGAAGACTCATAAGGGCCAGGCAACTGGAAAAATCAAACACCCTGCTTGCGTTGTTAAAGTTATCATCACAATGAATTTGGTCTCATTCTTGTGTGAGATTATCCACAGAAGGCTATTCATAACGACAATTCGACAGTCTGTGGCCATAAATTAAGCTACTATGTCACCATATATCTCTGATCTCTCTTCGTTCCTTTGACCTGACACTTCTGTTATCTGTGAATCACAACCAAATGTAATCCACAGTGTTCATTGCTTCAGTGTGCAATGGGACATTATGTGCGCACAGTGATTTATTGGTATTAGATTTCCTGTAAATTTTGTTTGATAATTCATCACTTAATGAAATTATGGAAGCTTATCACTGGCATTGTTCAGTTTGCATCAGAATCGCTATCAATAAATGGCACAATAAGGCCGAGTACAATAGGCACTTTTGTTTGCGTTATCGATGTTCATAAGGCTTATGATAGGAAATTGTATAGTATAAATGTCACAGCAATGCTATGAGGTAAAATAGGATCAATCGAAACAAAATTATTTTTTGAATGTCGAAAAAAATTCTTATTACAGTGTGACAGAAAATATGATTATGTGCGGGAAATACTCTGATGGAGGAATAGATAGGCAGTAATTAGTAAATTATCATGTCTTTGTATGAATTGGAATATATCTAAAAGATTGTACCAAGTAGTTGAATATATCTAAAAGATTGTACCAAGTAGTTATGGTTCTGACTTCAGTTGCCATCTAACGGTTTAAGTTCAATACATTCGTATTTACTCAATATTAAAATAACTTGTTATTATTTCTGTCTCTTATCCATTAAGTCAGTTTCAATTTCTGTTTTTTATTCGGCGGTGATTTCTTGAATCTATGGCGTGAAAGGTACTAAGGGAAAGCAGAGTGGTTGAAATTTTGTTTCCTATCCAAAAATTTGCCACCCACCATTTGGAAAAAAAAGGTCATTGTCTCAACTTCTGAAGGGTGCGTAACAGCTGAATAGACTAATTCGTTGAACTTGTTGGACGTAAAGCAAGCGGCGAAATAATATTTCGCATGTATCCGAAATTAGCTTGAGAGTGAATTATGCGTGATAGGTATAGAAAAAAAGCAACAATTCCCAAAAAAATTCTACCTGTGGTAACATTTCAACAAATAATGTAAATATATTTAGAAGCAAGTATAAAGTGGATTGGATACGGCTAAATAAATTACAGAAATTATGAAACAGGAAACTACTTCTGCGTGAACAGAATGAACGAGATAGTGACATGAGAATAGCAATTTAAAAAAAGGTAGGAATATTAACTCTTAAACAATTTATTAAGTTGAAAAGATTATTATATTCCATGCTTAATTCCGACTTTCTTCTAACTAGCATTTACTAAACTTGTCAGAATCACTTGCATCTGTTATATTACCCAACTTAAACTGAAATGATGACTTTGCCAATAACAGATATCAAAGATGGTATAGGTCCTAAAGAGAATAACGACAATATTTGAAACCCAAGCAGTCAAATAAAATATTTTGTGTAATTTCGATAACAGATGCTGAACTAACGAATTTCACGTGGATTATTTGCAGACAAACACTGTGTCTAAAGAACTTGGAGGGGCGGCAATATTTCTTGACTGGTCACGAAATACAAGAATTGCCCTTCCTGACATATTTGGAGACAGTTACTACAAGATGGCTTGCCTTAGATTAGCAAACAACTAGAAATTAATATAAATATTTGGTATCGGTAGCTAAAGTGTGTACTTTTAACATCATTCATAAATTAATCGGTAAGAATATCAGTGGTCTAGCAATTTTTTATCATCCAGTACTGAGTGAAGAGAGAAAGAGCGATTAAGGTACTCGTGGCCTAATTAGCATAGTGTGTGATAAAGCGCTTCGTGATGTGTCAGGAGTTAACCACTGCCGGTTCGAGATGTGGCACACAGTTTCTCTTATTACGCAGCATACAGGTTTTAACATGCACTGTTCACAATCATATCACAGAAAAGTTCTAAGATAAGCGAAAAAAAAAAATAGTTTTACCTCTCTTTGGGAACCTCTGCCCTAGTGCCTCATATTCATAAATCTAACCTACCTTAGCGTTTTGTAAAAATTTACCTATTATCTTTGTACTATACTAGTTTACCTGAACTTGTAGTCCATTGTAGATACTAGCAATATGAACACAGTTGTCAAATAAAACTATCGAGTTTCCTACCAGTATACCAACTTGGTGGAAATATTAAGGATGGACAAAAACAGTGTTGGAGTGGAGCCACCAAAGATGAAGACCACCATACCGACGGGACAAGGCATATGCAGAGTTGCTTGAGTCAGCTGGCAAGCCCGTTCTAACATTGCTGAAGCCCTATATGAGCTGCTACCTCTAAGAGGCCACATGATCCTTAAACTTTTCTGTAAAAGCGTATGACCAGTGTCTCCATCCTGCACGGAGAGGAGAGAGATACTTGCGGCTTAATGCAAGTCTCTTATCGGGAACCTCAGAAGGATGTGGAGTGCACGATGTAGGGCGCGGACATAACATGGCTACTAGTCCAGAGATGTAGGCTACTTCTTCGCCTCATACCACCATCCTGGTGATGCGTTTTAAAGTATTGTATCAGGTTGCAATAGAAGGCTATTCCTGTCTGACCAGCAGCAAGGTTGAGAACCAGATACAGTTTATGTAACCGGTGAAACAGTTTGTGATGCCAAGTGAAGTGATTATCCAGTGTTAATCCACGGTATTTTGCAGTGGCTTTCCACTCTATTTCTTGTCCACTGAATTAGTTTTCGGGGATGACTCTCCGGTCTTGGCGTTTCCTGTAACGCCTTGTTAGTATTGTTGTCTGTATATTTATAGAATCTATATATTAATACGCTAAGCGAAAACTTCGGATCGCTTTTAGGAATATTGCGCATAGTTAAAGTTTATATGGAGAAGAAGTGCAGAAAGCTAAAACCTATATACAATATGTGTTACAAATACATTAAATTAAATAAAATAACACATTCATTGTTTACATTCAATTGTTATTTTAGTGGCAACGACTCTTAGCGATTCTGCCAATGTCTGTGGTCTTTGATCAACAGTAAAGAAAAAAAAATAATAAGCATAGTTAATACATTTTACAAATATATTATTAAATAAAAAATAAATTCACGAACATGTGTGTGCATGAAATCAGATCGGAGCCAACCACCTGACGTATATTCCCAGCATTGAGATACCCTGTGGTCTTTGGTGAAACAACAGAGTCGCATAAAGTAGAGATTAATCTTTGATGTTATAAAAGGAACATTGTGCCAGATACTATATGGTCTTTTTATTCTTTAAATGATTAAACTTTGGTTAACGGTCTTTTGATTTTTGAATTTCAGAAATTTCATTACAGATTATTTTTTTGCAGCTATTTCTCTTATGCGTCGATTTAGAACATTGACAGGTCGGAGAGAGAGAGAGAGAGAGAGAGAGAGAGAGACAAAAAAGAAGGAATACCTATTTGCGTGAAATTCAAAATGATAATAGACCAAATTTAAATAGTGAACACACAGACTGATGAAATTATTTTGATGGAAACATTTAAATGCGCAATAAATGTCATACCTAGAAATTTTGATAGTTTCGAATTTACAATTCAAGTTTTGAAATGCAAAACATTTCGAATCAGAGGTCACTACAGGGACTGCAATTATTTCATGTCGTCATAAAGCTAAAGCAGTTTTATCGGCCTTAAGGCAAAATGAATATTTTAAATCATTGTATGATGGGATAAATTCAAATGAACCATCGATAAATAGAAAGTCAAAAATTATACGGAAAACATTCATAAATACATTTCATCATTTGATATGGTTAGTTCAGAAGCTAAAATTTAGGATACAGTCACGTGCGGAGTGTATCATTTTAATTTTATATGTATTGCAGGAAATTAAGGCAAACATCACAAGCTCGTAGCCAACGACGTCAATGTATGCAGAATATAATATATCTATGTAAACGCAATAGAACAAATTAAAATAATGATTATTACTCATTCACGAAAGAAATTACATAACTTAATGAATTACGGTCGAATTTCGACCCCTGGGCGATCACTAGTTCTTAGTAATGCGTCATCTGCGCGAACATGTTTTATTTGGTTGTTTCACTCGTTATAAATTCCTCGTTGCTGCCACTTGGTTACGATGTTTGGAGACGAATGCTATGTCTCTGAATATAGCACTATGTGTACACCGGAAGGTACCAGGATACCTGGGCTGTTCAGTACTATAAAAAACTGTAGCAAATCACTGTTATTCCAATCTATAAGCCGTATGTTGTTAAAGATATTGTAATAAGAGAGTGAAATAACTAAACGGTAGCCGAGGAATAATTATAGATATCTAAGGAGCGTTAAAGAGCGTTAAGCCTGTAGAGCAAATCGCAAAGTTTAAGCATAAATTCACGGCGTATTGGCTGTTGATGGTTGAATTTCGTACAAATAGCTCAATTATTACTCGAATTAGCACTGTTAAATAAATATGTCAGAAACAAAAATTAAATCAAGAACATATTCCAAGATTTTCTGAGATTTGGAAGAAATGAACTTGCATCAATACCACATTTTTTCACTCTTAATACGAAGAGTGAAAAATGGACAGAAAGTAATAACAGATGGAAAAATACCCAGCAGAGAATAACAATACTATGGCTGCAAGTGGCGATAAGTTTATAACACTAAAGTTTCACGTATTACGCGACATTACTCGTATGATTAGAGTATGTGCGCTGCAACCCTGATAACACAAGGAAATTGTGAGGCTTTTATTTTCAGGAGGCAGCGTGATGCACAGGAAATACTCGTAAATATGAAGCTGGTGTTAAGGAAAAATGTAGTAACAAAAATTAGCCCGGACGTGTTTTATCTCAGGCTGCTGGCGACATGATACTAAATTTTTAATTTTTTATTAGTTCGTAAAATAGACAACCATTCTCAGTTTATTTTTTATACAAGTAAGCATACATGTAGCAATGTATACTGCAAGTATATATTAGTGTAATGTACTGATGTATACGTTAGTACATTTGTTTTATATCCGATTAATGTTGAGTAATATGTGATATAAGAAATCGTTAAAAGTTTCCTGCATCAGGAATGTTGCGCAAGCCATAATGTTCGTGCATGGAGTTTGAGTGAATGCCAACCTCAATCCAACCTTCCATAATTCGATCTTTAAAGAGGTGAGCGGAATGGTGGAGGATCTTTAAAAATGACATTGCCGATTTCTTCTCCATTAAGCGAATTGGGGAAAGTAGGGATTAAAATAAGAATCAACCAATTTATTTTTAATGAAATCAAAGGAAGGTATTAGGTTATTCCAAAGAAACTTATCATGTTTTGAGAAAGCTCTTACAAAATACAAAGGGATTTTAAATAATAATAAAACAATTTTAATTTATTAATTTCTTTGAACAGTCTCTAGTTCGGTTGTAAGAATGAAATGAGGGATGGACTGAAAAATAAATGTAATAAAGAATATAAATGAGAAATATACAAAATATTTTTATGAAATTATTTGTGCGTTGATAACACTTCCAAGTAGAAATGTGAAGTAACTGAAATGTTTAAATTGATCTATTTTATGAGATAAATATTTTTCCAAAACCGTTTTACCAAGGCCGAACGACCGAACGAAATCACGTCGGAGGCGGCTGCTCAATATTTACGGTGACCACACTACCAATCAAACGCGCCAGGTGTGCTGCGCAGACAGACAGCTGGTATGAAATAAATGTCTCTCTTTCGTTGTCGTCGCTGCAGGCAGAGTATGAAATATGTGTGCCGTTTCGTTTGTTTGGCCGCGTGTGACCGCGTGGAAACAGGAAGTGAGGGACGGCGGCGCGGCGGCTTGGCGCCAGATTGCGCAGCAAATTCATTACTGCGATAATGGAGGCAAGCCGGGGGTGGGGAGGCGGAAGGACAAATCGAGTTTGGCGGGCGGCGTTCCCGTCAGTCCGAGCGCAGAGCCGCTCCACGCGGGCTGTTTTCCGGGACGTCGCTCCGGCTAGGGGCAACCACTTTTAGCCCAACTCACCACCAGCATAGTTGGCGACCGTCTAAATTAAAGTGCCTTACTGCTCTACCTGCTCTACCTGCTCTACTGATAGCGTGGTACAGCTTCTATAACGACAAGCTGTTTCCCAGAAGACTGAATTTCAGCTTCTTCGTGTCCCACGCTACCTGAACAAAATTTTATTCATGGATCCTGTTATTTCACTTTTTACCTTACACGATGATTACGTATCGGTCCAGCATTTTGAGCTAAAAACTCATCAGTTCCAATGGAAACAAGAGTTTGGTTGAATTTTGTTATTGTCTGTTTCTAAGCTGTAGAAAATTACATTCTTCTTACAAGAATGTGTCTGATGAGACGTATCGCAACAGCTTGGCGCTTTGTTAACATCGCAGTCCAGAGAAATGTAGGTTCAAGGATTCCGAGAATGCCTCAGCAGTTGTCACGTAGCTAAGGTATTAGTATAATAAAGTCTTCTAATCACATCTCCAAAGCTTGAAATGGAACTCAGTTTAATAATACTATGTTAAGAAAAAAGAACAGCGAACATCATATCATCTTAACTATCAAGACGTAACAACAAGCATACAATAGCGAAAGGAACTAAATAACTATGCCAAAAAGTAAATAATTGATTTTTGTAGAGGGATCGTTATCGAGCGCTTACTAGAAGATGTGGATCAGTTTCCTTAAATATAGATAACAATTATAAACGGAGATAAATAATTGTAATTGAATTTTTCGTTTATTTATTTGATTCCTCCGATTGGGGACTGCTCAGGGACGAGTTATCAGAATGGATAGAAACATTCTACAAGTCTGAGCGTGGAATGTTAAAATAGGGTAGGTAGGTTAGATAACTTAAAAAGGGAGATGGAAAAACCTAGGTTACATGTTGTTGGGATTAGTGAGGTTAAATGGAAGGAAGCACTGGATTTCTGTTCTGGAAAACACAGGATAATTAGCACACAAGCTATCAATGGAGTCACTGGTGTTGGATTTGTAATTAATAAGAGAGTAGACAAACGGGTGAGTTATTATTAACAGTTTGGTGACAGGATTATTTTGATGACGTCAGAAACTAAACCCACGTTAGAACAAGTGTATATGCCAACGTCACAGGAAAATAACGAAGAAATAGAGAAAATATATGCCGAAATCGAATAATTAATCCAATATGTGAAGGGGGAGGAAAATCTAATAAACATGGGCGACTTGAAAGCGATTGTGGGAGAAAGAAAGGAGGGTAATACTATATGAAGTTTTAGTCTACGCGAAATGAGTGATGAAGCAGGTTGTTAGAATTTTGTGCAAGATATAAGCCAGTAGTGGCAAACACACTGTTTAAGAACCATGCAAGCAGGATATAAACCTGGAAACGTCCAAGGTATAGAGGCAGATATCAGTGGGATTATGTCATGGTCAAACAGATATTGGGGAATCAAGTTCTAGACTGCAAACCGTAGCCAGGTGCAGACATAGCCTCTGACCATAATTTGATAGTAATGAAATGCAGGCTGAAATCCAAGCGAATAAGAAAGCAATATAAGCAGAACAGACTGGAAACGAATAAACTGAAACAATCCAGCACGAGAGAAATGTTTGCAGAAATGGTACACTTAGGTCTAAGAAGTAAATCTGAAAGGATCTCAACTGAGGACGAATGGATTACATTAAAGAGAGAAATAATGAAAGCTGTTAAAGAAAAATAATTTTATAAATATTTCCGTCAACAACTGTGGAAATATGGCCTACCACCAGATTAATACTGGTAAAGAAACATTAGGATTTATGGACCAAGCTGCCCGAAAACCTTGGGTCACAGAAGAAATTTTGTATTAGAGGAGAAAGCAAAAAAAGTCTCAGGTCGAAGCAGGAAGAGAACAACACAGGTAATAAATATAAAAAAATAGGAAATATAAAAAAGCAAAAGAAAAATGACTACAAAGAAGTGTGAAGAAGTAGAAAAGGAAATGGTCATAGGTAAAGTAGATGTTGCATATCGGAAGATCAAACAGAATTTTGGAGAAATGAAGAAAACATTAATGCCACCGATGGGAATCCTCCTTAAGCTCAGACTATAGAGTTAATAGATGGAAGAAATACCTCGTACATTGAGAAATTGTATGTTAGGGACGACTTGAACAATAGTGTAATGGAAAAGGAAGGCGATGTCGACATCGATGACTTAGGAGCTCCTGTTTTGAAGGCAGAATTTAATAGAGCTATGAATGACTTGAAAGCAAATAAGGCAGTTGGAACTGATGAGGTCCCTGCAGGACTTTGTAAACCCTAGGAGACGGAATCGAAAGATTATTCAAGCTGATATGAAAAAGTAATGAAACAGGAGAAATTCAAACTGATTTTAATAAAAAATATCATCTTCACAATTCCGAAGAAATCACAAGCTGACAAAAGTTAGAATTATCGCACCGTAAGTCTAACGTCACATGATTCTAAATTACTGAATAGAATAATATATACAGAAATGGAATGGGTAGTAGAAGAGATAGTAGGTGAAGATAATTTGGGTTTAGGAAAAATCGCTGTACGAGGGAAGCAATTCAGGCATTAAGATTAATACTTGAAAGGCGGATCAAGAAAAACAAATATACTTTTATGGTGTTTGTTGAAATAGAAAAAGCTTTTAATAATTTTAGGTGGACAAAATAATCAAATTTTTAAAGAATTCAGTTATAAAATATCTAGGTAGAATACTTTATAAACTATATAAGAATCAAGTGGCTATAATAACAGTAGAGAACAATGAGACGCATGCATGAGTAAAAACGGTGTGAGACGAGGTTTTAGTCTATCCCCGTTAATATTCAACTTGTATGCTGAAGAAGCAATAATGGAAGTAAAAGAAAAACTTTCATGTGGCAGAAAGGTTCACGGAGAAAAAATCGGTATTGTACGATTTGCTGATTACATTGTCTTGTTAGCAGAAAAGACTGAGGATATAGAGAAGTTACTGAATGGCATGAACAAAATGCTGAAAGAAGATTTTGGACTGAATATAAATCAAAGCATGACAAGTGATGAAATTTAGTAGAGATGATACCAATCACAATAGATTAAACATAAAAATATGTTCGGATGCAATAGGAGAAGTAAGGAGAACAACCGATGGCAGAAGCAGGAATGATGTTAAAAGCAGAACAGCACTAGCAAAAAGAGCCTTCGTGAAAAAGAGAAATCTTTTGGTTTCAAACATTTACCTGGGACTTAGAAAGAACTTTTTAAAACTCTATGTGTGGAGCACAGCAGTTTATGGTAGCGAAACTTGGACTTTAGGAATGCCGGAAAGAAAGAAAAGCATTTGAAATGTGGTGCTACAGAAGAATGCTGAAAATTAAGTGGACAGACAAAGTAAGAAATGAACGAGTTTTGGAAATGATGGATAAGAAAAGAAGTTTGTGGAAGAAGCTTACAGAAAGAAGATACAGGCTGGTAGGTCATATTTTGAGACATGCAGGATTGGTTAATTTGTTAGTGGAGGGAACAGTTGAAGGTAAGAACTGTAGAGGAAGACAGAGATTAGAAAGACTGACGACAGCAAAAAAAATAATAATTTATTTCCGTGTTCACTTGAACAGACCATCAATCATATCAAGAATCAGCCTTAATTTTGAGTCTGATTCCTACCTGTCCAGATTTTCCCTCCTTAAGTCCAATTTTTAAGTTATATTGTAGATGGAGTGGAGCCAGGTCAGTACGTATGTGTAACGAGGATTACGACCGACATTGTTCTGCATATCCCTCGGAAATTTATTGCAGAATCTGGCTTCCTTAACTACAAAAGAAAATTTTCCAGTGACTTTCTGCCTGAATACAGCGCTTTATTATTTTAATATGCGTTTGTCTTACACGTAGTCCAACGCCGCACGAACCCGGAATTCAAAATGATACTGACAGACCTGACTCTTTCCTTGTAAGTTTAAAATTTTTAATGTTTTTACAATACATGTTTCTCTAAAATTCTAAGTCAAAAGTTATTTGCTATTTTAAAACTTAACTATATTTTTAAGAACAGGTGGGAAGCACTTTGAAGCCCTCTTCAGAAAATTTTTCCTCTCGGTAGTAAAATCAAACAGAAACCAAATTTTCTGGTTCCGCAATTAAATGAAAATCGTTCGCCGGGCGCAGCACAATTTCAGCCGTCAGCAGTTGCGCGCCTCACAGGCTGACAGAAGCCTGCACGCAGTAGACTCACGTTTTTAGGTCGGGTTTCTCACTTGGAATTCCTTTTCTTCCCATCTCGACGAAATTAAAATTTTACATTCATTGCTAAAACTGCAGTGGAGACCATTTCCATTTATGAAACGGTTCCAACATCGGAATTTTTAGGTTGAAGACTACTGGTGAGGAGTAAAAATAAGATATTGCAGATATATGGTGATAGAAATAAAAGATTGCAAAGATTTAATAGAAGTGTTTGAAGCAGTAAAAGGAAAAGTTGCAATAATAAAAGTGTGGGGTAATGATGGAAATGTGGAACAGCAAGTTATCAAACGAGTGAAATGTAGAAGTATATTGAACAAAGTAATAGTATTCCGTGAGTTAGCAGAGATACGTAAACCACAAATAGTTAGAGGGTAGAGTCTTGGTTAAAGGAAGAAGTGCTAGGCAATGAGGTTTTCCCAGATCGTTGTAGAACGTACTGCATTAGTGTGGAAGTGTTTTTGGTGGAACGACGACATATACAGTTAACTGGTATTCAGAGATGATAGTCATGAGTTATTACGGCAAATATATTGGGGGTTACAAAAGACAAGATAAAGTTCTAGGCGTGTTATTGTAGTGAGACAATAAATCGGCAAAATGAGCTCCTCAGCAGGATACCAATTTATTCTCGCACTTCAGAGGCTTGGAATTAAATACTTCAGGTGTGGACTGGAAATAGGATAGTATTAACGTAAGAATGGAACAGATATTACGACTGAAAAGGAACACAGAATAATGCAAATAAGAATATCTGTAGCTGTTTGAGTAAGTTGAGACCCGTAGATATTCAAACAGTTAACGGTAAAGGTGAAGAAAAGTTACCGAAAGTAAGAAAAGGGCTGAAATATTTAGCAACTAGTTTGATGAGTTCATCAGGGATAGGATGTGAATATTCAGAGATGGAGTTTATACACATAAGAAGAAATGATCAAACTGGGATATTAGGAAAAGATCCTGACGGTATTATGAGGGAAATAGTTGGGTTAAAAAAGATTTATGTATTTGGTATGCGCAATATTACTATAGACGTATTAAAAATGAATGGATACACCACTGTACTGTACTTTAAAACGTTGTGTATTTGAGTCTGAAGAACCGGCTGCGTACCACCTTGCTGGGAAAGTGCCATAGTAGCACTGGTCTATTGAGATGTGAAGACAAGTAGGGGCGATTACTTTGAGCTTATAGTCAGGCACGTTGATGGAGAGCTTTATACGTAACGGCATCAGAAATGTCTTTGAAGGAAAAAAGTGGTATAGGAAAAAGCATATCAGAAATTATTAACGTGAATCCCAGATAATTGACTATGTGCAAATTAATTCAGATGAAATGGAAAAAGTAAGTCAGCTTGACTGTGTGGTACCAGATCTCTTAAAATCTGCGTGAACAATAAAATGGTGGTAAATAACATTAAACCATCGAAGCATTTCGAAAAATGAGTTGCTGGTTGGAGGAATCTTTAAAACAGATAGGAAGTAGAGAAGAGATTAAAGTGATAATAGGGGAAACACAGGTTAAAAGTAATGGGACCATTGTTTATCATTATTTTCATATTTATTGCTGATTTAGTCAAAAGTTATATTGTATGCAGATGAGGTATAATAGAATTTTAACGAACGGCTATTGTGGACAGCTACAGGTGTTTCTGGATGGGTTATACAGTTTAATAGATCGACATTGAATTTCGGTCAAAATTACTTAAATTGTACACATGTAAATGAAAAAGAAGTATTATATAAATATGAGGTAGAGGAATAACTTCTTGTTGAAGGAGTAAAGTAGAAATATCTAGGCCTATCAACTGATAGTAAACTTATCTGTGCACAACATCCAAGAAGTTTGTTGGTTATTTTTAATTCAATTTAATTGCAATGGAGCGCATGCTCTCGTGGAAATTTACTCAATCTACATTTGTTCTTTACTAATTTTTATTTTAAACTATTTCAATGTTTATGATAAACTACTATTCAGCACTTCCCTTTCCTACAAAATAATATTTTCCCTCTCCCTTATGCTAGAAGTCGAGTGACAGTGAAATATTGTGAGCATAGTACGAATTGCGTAAGGAGAATACTTTCAATTTCACTACGGAACGTCCTTAACAGATCCGTCGAGGCCCACATCCTCTGCATAGTGACAGTAACACCAGTCTTGGCAAGCTCATTGTTGTAATTAAAAGAAATTATTGAAGCTCCTATTTTGAAAACAACAGATCCAATTTCTAATCCCGGACAGGCCTGGTAATACCGTAGACATTTTACCGCATCTTGCAAAGCTTACTTTGCGGGTGTAAAGTACGCTGAGAACGCAGGTTCGGATCCCACGTTAAACTCAAGACAAAGTAAGAATGAACGGCAAATTAATACTATCATTTGGCGGCTAACCAACACTGCTATGCAGATTTACTTTTTAATTAGGCAAGCCTTTTTTGTAACAAGTCTCTAAATAGGTATTAGTCTCATCAAGTTTTCACATTGCTTCCATTAAAATAAGACATTACCGAACTGGAGCTACTTGCAGGATATACCGCGGAGAGGCGTTATTTATTTCTCGGATACCCATGCGAATAAACACATTTGTCAGAACAGGGTTTAGAGTTCAGCCACCTTTCGGGACAGTGACCGATGAGGCGGAAACCTTTGTCGCAAATACTACGAAATCGCAGGCATTCTGAGCCAATAATATAGTACGCTTGGCCCCCGTTGGGGTACGCAACCCGTTGATACCAAGCTACAGGTGTAATAGAACAGAATACTGAAGTGGGTTCTATATCCACCAACCCGATTTTCCACTGTCGCATTCCACGATGGGTCTGAACTAAGCGGATCGCCGAACGCTTCCGACTACTTTCCGGAAAATTCTATGATGCTGCCATACCACTCTGCCAACCCACTGGTCAGACGTCCTGGCCGATACTAATCAGCCAGCGTCCAACACAAGAGATTAATGGCGTTGATGGAGCCACAGGAAGAATTACAGTTAGGCAAACGAGATGGAAAACTAAAAGTGAAGCTATGTCGTTCCACAATGATTGAGAGTGTGTTTTAGGGCAATAAAATTCCACTCAATCTTCTTTTCAGCAATGGAATGCGACAATAGTGCGTGAGCCAATGAGTGAAGAATTAAAAATGGTGGCTTAGTCACAGCCACGGAATATCGAAATTAGGAATTAGAGGGGAAAAGAAAGCTCGCTTACACGCTTGAAAGAATAGTGAGAGGCTTGTTGTATGGAGAAGGTGGTACTGCGAGGTCGTGTAGTAGCTGCTGAGGGAAAAAAACGACAGTTAAAGTTTCGGAAGGCGATAGTAAGAGAACATTGCAAGTGTACTCACGAAACGAAACTCTCGTCTGTGAGTCATATTGTGTGTATCGTGTTTGGGACACAATAAAAGAGAACTTCAGATATATAACTCTTATTATTTCACCGTTATTAACTGATGAACTCGGTATTCTATAAAGAGTGAATGAAAAAGTCGGTCCTACGATCTCATATAGAAATCTTCCTTTTTTTGTCACAGTTTATAACTATGGCAATGTTAACAGCAATCGACCAATCGTCATAGAGAAGTAAGAAGAGGTATAGACGAAACGAAGACAGTTGGTAAGAGACGATGGTTCCTTGCATTTCACCACTGCGCCCTGGTGGAGGAGCGTTCCATTGCAACTTTAAGTAACATTTGTGATGCCTATGTTCAGTTTATCTGGTCAAAATCTAATCATCGTATGCCATTGTAGGCAGGGAAATTCCAAAGGATTGTTCGGCCACCTAGTGATGATATTGACAATGCGTTTTTATTTTTATGGCCGTATATCCTAATCGGTTACCAAAAACCGTAATCTCCTCCCGCATATGTGGAACCTACAGCTTTACGTGGAATCCGACCAACCGAAGCACTCTGGCGTTTTTCACATTATGAATCAGCTGTGCCATAGCTGAAGGAAGAGATAAGGGCCTTTGAAATTTCCAGTCAGACGCCTTAGCCACTGCTCAGGCTGTTCGGTATTTTGTTTCTCTGCATTAGTAATAATAATTAAGCATGTCTTCACAGATCGTAACATTCGTTAGGCAGAAAGCATCTCGGTAAAATGCCATCATAGTGCTGTTCTTCGGAATATCATCAATTTGTTTATGTTACTATGGTAACATTAATCAAGGAAATATACTGGTTGTAATGACCGCCATGTTGACGGACTGTTAGGTATCCCAAACAATACCAGCTGCGTTGTTAATTCATGATTGATATTAAACTACACCAGGTGTCCATATCGTACAGAATAAATAAATGATCTTCAGGTCTAGTTACTGTTTAGAGTTGCAAAAACTAACTAAAACTGAGAATGGTCCTACGAAAAAAGGTATTATCGATCCATAATGGAACCAAAAATTAAATTGTCTTGTTTCAAATACTACACGGAGCCTGTGACAATTGTTTAGAAAAGTAATCACATGATATTTGTAGAGGCAGGAGATATTCATGTCTGCAACGCGCAGTTTGTAAAACATAGAGTAATAGTTACTGTTTTTTAATTTTTAAAAGTGTGCATGGAAAAATGGAATTCACTTACAGTTGCTTGAAACCATAGTAACATCTGAAACAAGATACCGGATGTAGAAAACGATGCATTTTAAAATCTTTCTTCTCCCTAGCACTTCAACGCGTTAAAAACACAATAGAAGGCATAAGTACATCATTAGTGATTAAAATCACTACTGCCAAACCTGGAGTGATAATGCTCCGTTAGTTTATTGCTGCGCATGCTTCATATAATTTTTCTAATACTGGTACCAAGAGAATAATGCATCATTAAACATTTTGGGTCTATTAGAGGTAAGTGGTAAATGCAAGCACTTTTTGTTTCAGTAAAGACGGTTGAAGGGGATTAAAAGATCGTATATGTTGAACACCGTTAGACTGGATTTACGCACGACTCCACATTTACAATCTTTGAAATTCGTTGATGGCGAATTCATCAGAGCTGAGAGACGATGGAGGACAAAGAACGAGAAGGACATCAACCATAGCGTTTTGCAGGTACTTGCCTGGAATGATTTCGGGAAATCACAGAAAGTCTAAATCGGGGTGGATGGACGGGAATTTGAACACATGTCAAGTCGAATGCCAAGCTCGAGCCGTACCGCTAACCCACTAGGCTATGTTTGAAACTCACAATGACCGTAGCTTTTAAATTCATATACGGTGTTGAAGAATAGGATGTCGAAAATTTTACCTTTTCATCCATATCTTGTAAAAACTGGTATCAATAAAACTATGACATCTCTTCTACCTCGTTGTGACAATGGCATTCATTATTATATATGTGCACGTTAGACAAATTACACCCATTTGTAATTAAATATGTGAGACGGAAAAGGAAAGCGGGAATTTTAACAGGCACTTAACCCATCCTTCACCTCTTACACAGCCTGCTATGTAACGTGAAGTACACCAGAACGCTTCCGTGGTTCGGATTCCACGTTAAACTGTGGGTCCCCTGTACCCGGCAGATTTTACAGATTAGGTTAAGGCGGCTACGGCAGAGGATAAATGCGCAGTCAATAGAAACCCTGTCACCAGGTCATTACTACCACGTGGAATTATTATTTAGTAGTTAGTAAATTTATTCCTCCAGTGTCTGCTTATATGGAACAAGATAATCAGTGGAAGTAAGTGAACTACATGCTGCTTCATTTCATGAAGGTTACAGATGAGTGAAATTTAAATTCGAGCAAATAGATAATATAAACTGACAAATTTTATAACAATAGGACCTCCACTATTCAAAAGAAATACGTAATGTAACCATATGTAGCCTGAGTAATACTGAAAACTTTTGTTGGGAAATCTGGTCTGTTAGTTTCGTCTAGTCTGAATTTGCAATCACAAATTTTGCTATATGTTTGACGGAATTTTGATGAGTTTACATCGAAAGGTCAAAGCTAAAAAGAAAATTTGTGGTGCACTGAGACAGTTGTAGTAGAGAGAGTTTTAAACGATTGCAAATTTTGTACAAATACTGCTTTTTCTTTAACCTTTAGAATATGAGAAAAAGGTAAAATACGAGGTTATTGCAGAAATAATTTTATAAGGAAGAGAATGAAGTTGACAAAATCTTTAATAGAACATAAAAAAATTAACATGTTAATAAATGAAGGAAGGAAGTTAGTTGGTCGATAAGAATATAGACAAAGGAATCAGATGGAACAAGGACAACTAGGAAAAAACGTTCAGGAAATGCAAAAATCTGCAAACATAAAAAGGAAGAGTGACGGTTTTGTTGCGCGACCCGTCGAATGCTATGAATAACACTATAGTTATCACTACACCAACAAAAGTCCGGCGAAGCATTAGAAATCGTTATGTTATTGCGGAATGGCTTAAAATTCTGTAGTCGCAGAGTAGCTGCTAGTTGATCTCCAGCAACCGTCAAGTGCCGCCATTTCTGTGTATTTTATTTAAAGTGTTGTAGTTAGATCTTATCTTTGAATATTTTCTGTCGTCGCAGAGCAGCAACTAGTTGGTCTCCAGCAACCGTCGTGACGATTGCCGCCATCTGTTTACTTAATTTAAAGTGGTGATAGCTTTTGCTTTATTTGCGTTAATTGAATTGCAGCAGCGTGCTGTAATCGTGATCGCCTTTAATTATTTTCTTTTCCTATAGGAAAGCATATAGAGCTTATTCGTCTTTATTTAGTACAGTGGTTGGTTAACACTGTTTATCAGTTCGTCGTATTAACTACTTAGTGCAGTAACCGTCATCTGGTCTAAATTTATCTCCTCAGTTAGGTTTTATTTAGGTTGTGCCTAGCGGTTGTTAGTAAGTTGTGAACAGTTTATTTGGATCTTTCATCCTCTCCATAGTTTTTGTTTTGAAAGTAATAATTGTAGGGACTGTGACTGCTGTGTGCAGACGCGGGCTGAGATGGCTGATCTTCGCGCTCAGCTTGCAGCTTTGCTAACGAAACTTACAAGGCTGGAAGCTGCCGTAGGTGACTGCAGCAGATGAGGAAGGGGTGACCCTGATGAAGCTAGTGTTCTAACAGGTTCTCCCCTACCAAACATCGTACCTGCAGTCCAGGCTGAGACTTCGGAGTCTGTGCGGCAGTCACCTGACGGTGCCTGGCGTGTGGTTTCCGGACGTCGACGCCGCATGCGGGGCAGTCGTACAAGTCTGAATCACAGGAGAACAAGCTTGTACAACTGTCCAATAGGTTTGATGTGTTGTCTGGGTCTGATTTAGATCCACAATCGTCATTCGGCGAGTTGCCAGTCACTCCCCCCCCCCCCCCGCCCGCCCGCTAGTTCTCAGCAACCACAGTCTAATGTCCATTCATTGTGCATTCCGGGAGGTCTGATCCAAGATGTGGAACAGGCAATCATCCCGGATGCCATTGAACGGACGAAGTGTAGCCAGCTGCATATTGTAGCTCATGTCGGCACAAATGTTGCTTGCCGCCTTGGGTGGAGGATATTCTCTCTTCCTTCCGGCGGCTTGCTCATTGGGTGAGCTCTGTGGTTGATGACCGCAAGATTTCGGCTGAGTTAACTATCTGCAGCATTTTCGATAGAACCGACTGTGGACCTCTGGTTCAGAGCCGAGTCGAGGGTCTGAACCAGAGACTGCGGCGTTTCTGCGATAATCATGGCTGCAGATTCCTAGATCTTCGCCCTGGGGTCGAGTCGTGTGAGGTTCCCTTGGAGAGATCGGTTGTGCACTACACACGTGAATCGGCTACACGGGTGGCAGCGGCCGTGTGGAGTGCATTGGGGGATTTTTTAGACTGAGGGAGGAAGACCCGAAACTGGGATTACAGTTACGGGCAGCCCAATTAAATTCGGCACCTAATGTTAGGAGCAGCGTAAATCAATCTCGACCGTTAAACGTACTCGTTATTAACTGTAGAAGTGTTTGTAATAAGCAGCCTGAGCTTGAAAGCATTATTAGTAGCACAGAAGCAGATATTGTATTAGGTACTGAAAGCTGGTTAAAACCGGATATAAGTTCAGCAGAAATTTTTAACAATAGCATGAATGTTTTCCCTAATGATAGGTTACATTCAAATGTAGGTGGGGTATTTATAGCTGTTAGTAAACACCTGTCGTGTAACGAGATAAATATCGATACGGTCTGTGAAATCCTATGGATTAGACTAAAAGTAGCTAGGACAGAACTAGTAATAGGCTCTTTCTATCGACCACCAGATGCAGATGTAGCTGTTGCTGCGGCGTTAAGAACTAATGTAAGTAATATAGCTCGTCAATTTTCGGATCATGGAATAATACTAGGAGGTTACTTCAACTTTCCGACTGGACTAATTACGCCCACGTTTCTGGTGGTAGGCATAAAATATCCTGTGAGATTATTCCTGACCTTTTCTCAGATTTTAATCTTGAGCAGCTCGTCACTGAATCAACGCGATGCTACAACGATAACGACAACATTTTAGATATTCTCGTTACAAATAGGCCTGAATCATTCAGGGGCATTTCTACCACCACGGGAATAAGTGATCATAAAGCTGTAATTGCTACAGTAAAATTAACAGCCGCGTACAAAAAGAAAAAATAAAGGATTGTTTACAGGTTCGAAAAGGCCTCAAAAGAGAGTTTAAGAACGTCTTTGAGGGATAATTACATTACTTTTATAGAAGGAAGAGGCTCGGTTGAAGAGATGTGGCTTCGATTCATAAATATACTCAGGGAAGGTATGGACTTACATATACCGTAAAGGACAATCAGGGATGGGAACGATCCCCCGTGTTATACACGTGAAGTTAAAATTGTTTGTTGTTGTTGTTGTTATTTGGGTTGAAGTTAAAAGGTTACTTAAAAAAAAAGGAACATACATGCACGCTCAAGAAGGACGATGTATAGGAGTGTTTTAGAAAAGTTAGCTGTTACAAGAGGACATGTTAAGAATGCGATGCGCGAGGCCTTTAATGACTTTCGTTGCAACTCACTTTCCAAGAGCCTCATCGAAAATCCAAAGAAATTTTGGTCGTATGTAAAAAAAAGTAAGTGGTTGAGACAACAATATGCCAGTTCTACTACAAGACGGTCGGGAAGTTGATGACAGCCGCGACAAGGCTACTGTATTTAACACCGAATTTAAAAATTCTTTGAATTACTAAAACATGGAAAACATTCCCGTTTTTCCACGGCGTGTAGAATTTGAGATGGATCCAGTACAAATTGATAGTTTAGGTATCATAACGCAATTAAAGCTCCTGAAGTGGGGGAAAGCGCCGGGTCCCGATGGTATACCAGTAAGAGTATTTTCGGAATACGCGGAAGAAAAAGAACCATTTCTGTCAGATATATTTAATAAATCTTTAGAAGAAAGAAAAGTTCCTTCTGACTGTAAAATACCGCAGGTGATTCCCGTTTTCGAGAAAGGAGATCCTAGGAATTATCAACCCATATCTCTAACATCTGTTTGCAGTAGAATTCTGGAGCATGTCATATGCTCTAACGTTAAGAAGTTTCTAGATGAAAACGAGTTACTTACAGCAAACCAACACGGATTTCGGAAGAACCGATCGTGTGAAACGCAACTGGCTCTATTTTCGCATGATCTAATGAAAGTTATTGATGCAGGATCACAAGTTGATGATATTTTCTTGGATTTTCAGAAAGCTTTTGACTCTGTACCACACAATCGACATTTAGCGAAGATTCGAGCGTACGGTATATCTGATTAGATTTGCGAATGGTTACGCAATTTTCTAACTGGTCGGTCATACTATGTCGTTGTTGACGGGGAAGCCTCTTCCAAGATAGATGTTTCTTCGGGCGTTCCTCAAGGAAGTGTAATAGGACCACTTCTTTTCTCAATTTTTATAAACGATCTCGGAGGCAACGTTAATTGCAGGATGCGATATTTTGCTGATGATGCACTTATTTATAGGGAAGTGAGGTGATCTGACGATTGCTTAGAAATTCAGCGCGATCTGGATGTTATTTCGGAATGGTGCCGTAAATGGCAGCTTACACTCAACTGCAAAAAGTTCAAGGCAATGCAAATAAGTAATAAAAAGACTACGTTTGCTCACGAGTACAAAGTTAACAATTCAGTTGTTGACATTGTTGATTCCCTGAAGTATATAGGCGTAACAGTACAAAACAAAATGAAATGGGACTTGCACATAACTTACGTCGTAGACAAAGCTAATTCCAAACTACGATTTATAGTTCGTATTTTGAGATGCGCATTCAAAGGAAATAGCGTACAAAACACTAGTGCGTCCGCATTTGGAATACTGTTGTGGAATTTGGGATCCGTATCGCAAGGGATTGATTTACATGTTAGAGAAAGTACAGAGGAGAGCCGCTCGATTCATGACTGCTAGTTACAGTCCTTACGTAAGTGTTCACAGAGCTGATACTCGGGTTGGGCTGGGATTGTTTGGCAGACAGACGACGTCGTCCACGTTTGAATTTGTTGGAGAATATGCGAAAATCTCTAATTTACGAGTGTAACAAAATACTTCTTCCACCAACCTATTTAGATCGCAATGAAAGGAGGGATAAGATTCTAGAAATAAGATGCCGTACTGATTCATTTATGTATTCCTTCTTTCCTCGATATTTTCGGGATTGGAATCCACTGAATTACGATTGGTGATTAGCACCCTCTGCCACCCACAGTATTTGTGATTTGCAGAGTATAGATGTAGATGTAGAAAATTGCTGAACTGCGAAAGATAAAAGAAGAGCTGTTCTCTAACTTATTCCACTTGCTTGTGAGCTAATCTCAAGATGACAGTCTGTGAATCAACTCCCTGCAATCTCCTGACTGCGATGCATCCGTCTCGGCTCCCGCAGGGCGGTTTCTCTCCTACAGAAACACGCTCTCCGCCCAACGCAAACATCTGCCCACTTAAAAAAGTTGGCAGCGGTGCCTAAAGTTGGCAGATGGTCCGACGCCGAACTCGCTTCAGCACGCACGCCTGCGGATGACGCGTTCGCTTCGTCGACTATCGCCTCAGGCCCTGCTTCTCCCCACAAGTTTGGGACGAAGCTGAGTACAGTCAACTCCGTGGACTGACGTTAGTCTCCTATTACACACCGTGATATCAAGTCACTTTGCAAAGATAATATCTAACAAATTTTCGTTCTGAGATAATAAATCACATGTGTAACGGAAGCATTCAGACAGCGTATAAAACTCTCTTAGTTTCCTGAATTAGATAACTAAATTACGTATGATAGTATTTACCATGTAACATCGAACAGTAGTACGGACGTCTAAGTGATCGAGTTTCAACTGATCGTGCAAATCTATGTATGTTGCGGCTGCTTGATGGAACTCCGTAATGCCACCGAGTCTATTGTTCTACGTGGAAATCAAACCGCAGGGAAATTGTACATAGAAAAAACACTTCGAAAGATATAAGGTACCTCCCTTCTCCTTCTCCCCAACTTTGTTTTTCAGTTAAAATATTGTTCTACCACTACACCAGTGCCAAAGTAGTCAAAATTCACTAATAGTATTGTATTAAAAATACACCAACTAGGAAAATAATGAAGTATCCAGAAGAGTAGGGGAAAACGAAATGAAACATCACGTTGCAACACTACTTAAGTCTTCCTGTTATCATAATGTGGCTGGAAGTAATAATTAAATGTTAATGGTAATCATAAAACACACGGAAGAAGATAGGAATGTTCTGACTGGGTCGACACTAAACATTAAGTTGAAAAATAGTTCTGAGAAACATTTAGGTTTTTCTAAATGACATGCCTTAAGCAATTATGAAGTAACAAAGTTTTTAATTGTCTTAAAAGTCCAACCACGACCAACTACCTTTTACAATACGACCGTCAAATTTACATCGGAACCTCGTATTTCTGAGATACAGGCTCCTGCGTTTATTAACATACCACAAGTTAGATAATGATCTCGACCACAAGCAGCTATTTATAAGCGAGATCATTTACACACTTCACTATCACAAAGAGACTGTCTTTACGTATAAATGAATGGAGTTTTTCTCGTTGTATATTTATGACTGTTTCTCAAGAAACCAACCGAGTAATACTATTATTTACACATAATGTTTTGGCTACATAAAACTCCATCAGCATATTCAGGTGAAGCCGCAAGACATGAAGTTTACCATGCCAGTTTTTCAACAATGTGCTCTAGGAAAACTTCAAGTCTTAAGACTTTATGTCACCGAAATATTGTCTATAAATAATAGTATTACTCGGTTGGTTTCCCATAAAACATTCATAATCTCTTTTTTCTTGTTAACACTGCCTACTTTAAATGATTTCCCATGAGCACAGTCACTATACTGAATTTTTTTAACAGCACTGTGCCATACAGAATCATCACCTTCTCTACGCACAAATTTAATAATATTTCTCCTTTCTATCGGAGCGTCACATAACTCATCATTGCTTCCGGTTACCTCCGCCGCTACTTGCCAACTCCCTCTCATTGGTCGAAGCTGGTTGCATGACTAAACAAGTTCATAGAGTATATGATGTTTCGGTGATTACATAATCGAGACAAATTTACTAAGAACTTGCCAGGATTAATCCATTTATCAGTATGACCTTACACTTCCTCTGGCCTGGATGAAAGAACTGATTGAGTTGAGAAGATGCTACAAAGCCGTTGTATTCTCTCCTGGGGTAAGCTGGGCCACCACTGTCACACTTGGTCTTTGATATCCTGCATACTGGTACTGAGACGGAATTAACGTCTGAGCCGTTCCCACACATGTTCTATCGGGGACAGATCTGGAGATCTTACTGACCACGGGAGTAACTCAACATCACGCAGACGGTACACAGAGACACTTGCCGTGTGTGGACGAACGTTGCTCTGTTGAAAAATTGTACCACGATACTTTCGCGTGAGATGTAACACTTGTGGACAACCGCTGCCCATGACGTCCGTTGTGCGGTCAGGGTTTTCTCAATCACTACCAGCCGTGACTTGAAATCGTTCTCGATCACTCCCCACACCATGACGCCGGAAGAAACACCACAAGGCGTCTTCAAATCAATGGTAAAATGGGATCTGTCACCAGGTCACCACTATATTCGCCTACGACAGTCATCCGAGAAAATTCAGAACTACGGTTCATCGCTGTACGGATTGCGACGCCATTCATTGTGACGATTCAATCTATCCAACATAGAGAATTACCGCTGTTGGATTAAGCGTGTATTTGAACTTATCGTGAATCACCCTGCAGCACCATGCAAAAAATTGGATGTCACAACGATAAAAAAATAAAAAAAAAAACTGTTCATTCCTAACTTTGGTTTTGTTCAGTTCACTGACCCGAATGTAATTCTCTTGTGTAACCTTAAGGGGGTAAGGGAACAAAGGCTGGGTTTGATATGTATTTTATTATTTTGAAAAGACGTTAACGCATTATGCGTCCACATTTTGCAGATGTTTGTCATGATGAAACTAATTGTATCATTTCTTTTGTTCGTGATGGAAACATTTGCTTGCAAATAAATTCAATGCTATTGCAAAATTATTTTAATTTTTAAAATAATATTAATATCCCTACCAGCAAAATTTGATTAAAATTAATGTTAAACATTAATAATTAATTAACTAATTTGTGAGTAGCTTAATTGAAGAGCACACTAAGAGGTGGAAATATCTAATAAAACCATGGTTGATAAATCCATATCTCTATTAAGTAAGCGAGCGTTTGTATTTCTAGTTACTGTTGTAACGAATCAAAATTGCAGTGCCGAGTAACATTGGTTTTTTTTCTGGAAACATAATTACAATGAAAAATAAGTTCCAGTATTGATAAATTACAGAGTAGTATGTCGGCTGTAATTAAATGTTTTGCGGTGATTTAATAACAAATATCGTTGACTTAAAGTTAAATAAATTATGAAACTTATATTTTGCTGGACGGTTATGTGACGCCTTGTCTGTATGTTCTCCGCCAATTAGGTGCTTTTGTCCTGTACGTTTGGCCACAGTTCTATTGTCTGACACTGTGCCGTCCAAACCGTATTCCAAACAACACCCTCCTTGTTGACAAAACAAGCTAGGGGTGGAGCCAGTAGATGTTTCGCCTCGAAGAGGAATGTGGGAAGTGAGCGTGAATTATTCTATGTGTTTCTCTCCCTCTTCATCCCCTCCCCCCCCAAAAGGGATTGACTTGCATGGGAATACTGGCTCGCAGGATATACAAGTTGTTTAATAAACGCCGACAACGGTTAGTATGCTGTGTGAGACAGTAAACTGATCACATTTAAAAACAGAAATTAATGTTCGGAAGAACAAGGTTTGTATGAGCAGTAAGGTGCATGATACTCCTGTAACATCACAGAAGATAACCATTTGACTAATCCACCCACCGACTAGAATACTGAGCACACTACTGAATCTGTTTGAGCATGTTGGAGAGTCTCTGCAGCGCCGATGTAGACTTTGTGTACCGAAGTAGAAAGCAAAAGTTTTGAACCCCTTCTGCAGTTTGCTGCAAGATGTGACGCTCTACTTTGATTTGTTAAGGATTATTTTAATGAGGGTAGAAACTATGCTTGCTCCAACCGCAATGGTAAATGTGAATATGGCAACTTCACAGGAAGATGATGAAGAAACAGATAAAATAAAAAAAGAAATTGAAGAATTAATCCAATATGTGAGGGAGAGAAAAATCTAATAATCATTGGTGATTGGAATACCGTAGAGGGAGATATAAAAAAGGGGAATACCGTAGGAAATTTTGGCCTAGCAGAAAGAAATGAACGAGGAAGCAGATTGTAAGAATTTTTTGAAAAATATAATCTCATAATAGCGAACACGTGTAGGAAACTAATTAATACAAAAAGAATTAACTTATTGTGATTATTTATTTCATTCAAATAGATATAGCTAAAAGATTAAAATTTCAGTGCCATATATTTAATAAACGTATCTCGTGTTCCTGTTTAAATTCACTGGCCATTGACTTGGAATCGTCATCGGGATTACTCGGCGATAGAGTTGGCACAGTTTAGACGTCGCTTCGCGAACTATAAAGAAATACTTCGATTTTATAGATCAAATTATCAATATCAACGTGCAATCTTTTCGGATAGGAAGTAATCCAACAAGAACACATTTAGACTGTAAAATGGGTGTTGGTTTTCAACATAGTTCTTGATTAAATGAAATGGTTATTAAATTGGATCTATCTTCATTTTGCAGTACATATTAGTTATTTCTGATTGTAAGAAGATAAATGGTAACAATAATAAAGTACCGGTAAATGTATAATGAAACAACCATATAAGGGGCATTGAACATATAAAAGAATTGTTTAACATATAAAAGAAGGACACCCGTGAGCGAAGCACGAACGAATAAAGAGCGAAGCGCGTTACAGACGCAATTGGAGAACCATGCACGAAGGATATACAACTGGAAACGTCCAGGGGATACAGGTTGGTACCACCTAGATTATATCATATTCAAATAGAGATTCAGGAATCAAGCTGTAGACTGTAAACCATACCCACGAGCTGATAAATATTCTGACCACAATCTGATACAGTAGTTATGATGTGCCGGCTGAAATTTAAGAGAAAAAAGAAGTAACGCAGGCAGAATGGTCAGAATTGAATAAATTGGAAGATCAAACAAAACTTTGGAGAAATAAAGAAATGATGAATAAACATTAAAGCTGCTGATGGGAAACCTCTTTTAAACTCAGAGCTAACCCATGGAAGGAATGTATTGAGAAAATGTATGAGGGGCATCCTCAAAACAGTGTACTGAAAAAAGAAGGCAATATTTACATGAATTCTCGTTGGGCGTTAACATGCATTGTGATAGAAACAAATACTCTCAATTATTAATATCTTTTAATATTCTGGTATTCTTCAATGTGAATCAAATACATAAAATGTGTCAGTGCGTTCAAACTGATCCCTTGTTTTGTTCGTCCATTAATTGTTTGTTGCTTCTTTTTGCTATCGGTGACACAAAATAACAAAAAAAAAATTACATCTTGTTACTTCTTCTCAGAATTTCTAGGCACTGGCGGGCAAAAGTGAATTTATTGTTTCATTGTCTTGATATCTCCACTATGGGAATGCTAATAAGTTTTTTTTCTCTAACTTGCTACGACAAACAAGGAATCGAAATACGAGGAATAAGGGGATTCCGAACATTTTTAGTAATGAAGACCTTTATTCTTGAAAAAGAAACAGAAAAATATGGAATGTATGTTACTGTTCCCAAATATCCTTCATGTTCCTCCTTCTTACAAATACAGCTTTTCATAAGAATAACACGAAGAATACAAAGCTTGAGTTCCTCAATTTGTACCCTGATTCTCTTTGCTAGAATGTGTCTGTGAAATTCATAGATGATGTTAACAATTCTAAAAAAAAAAAAAAAAAAAAAAAAAAAAAAAAAAAAAAAAAAAAAAAACAACACATAAAGCAAGAAACTTTAGTCAAATCCATGAAAGTTTGTCATCTACTAAAAATTTAAGAAAATATAACTTAAATAGCAGTCGGATAGTGTTGAAGGAAGAAAAAAGGTTACGAATATAGAAGAAAATGATGTTCATTCCGTATCCCTAACCTTTTTAAGAAACACGGTTCTTTTTTAGATTTGCTCATTGTTTTACCGCGAATCTGTAAGTAAATGAATTGTTTGTAGCGTATCTGGTACACAAATACCGAAGATAACGATGTTTGTACTGAAATATGCATGGGTCCGGATGGAAAACAGGAAGTTATTTACGTTTCGCTCTTGTTTCCAGAGTTTAATGAGCACTTACCACTCAGGCGGCGGGCAAACAACCGCTTTTGATGTTTAGCGTTTGTATTACGTGCGTGTTTATACACGTTCATACAAGGCGGAAATGGCTCGTGTAGGAATGATGTGTTAAACAGACGCTTTCACAGTTCGTCGATAGGCATCCTGAACTTGTACTGCTGTTTTCGGTTATCAGTCTGCTGCCATATCCATGATATGAATATTCGATTCGAGATAATTTGAACGAGAAAATATTTTCTAATATTTTTATTTTCACGCACTTGTTACCATTCTCTTTTTTTATGATAGGTGACAAAACAGTAGAAGGGTATGTAGGTGGGGATTTGTTAAGTGTAATTATGATGCTAATATTTTACACAACTTCACAATCAAAACTAACACCTCCACTCAACGTCATTTAGTATCTGACATGTGATAAACTATTTGTTCCTCCGATATGTAAAGAAATACCCTAATACCGATATCACATCTTACCAGAATTGTTACTAAAATTATAGATTGGTAACATAGTTTTAGACAAGGATATACATGCGAATCTCAATTAGTATGCTACATGCAATATATTTCGGATGAAATAGACAAGGAAGACCAAATAGATAGTGTAGCACTGGGTCTTTCTAAGGCTTTTGACAGAGTGAGCCATAGAATGGTGGTAAATAAGGTAAAAACCATTAAAGTCGATGAAAAAGTGATTTCCCAGGTAGAAGAATTATTCTTAAAACATATAAAGCAAAACGTTTGGGGTATAAAATGAAGTATCAAAAGAAATGGAAGAGAAAATGGGAATGCTACAGGGAACCACTTCTATTTGTTATTCTAATAAATGATTGTATTGCTGGTTTACTCTCAGAAATTATGTTAATTGCAGATGACATAATGATAATTAACAGAATCAAAACGGTAAAACACTGCAAGCAACTGCACGGTGAACTGGACAGGATATCTGGGTGGGTAGGTGAACGTAGGATCCAAGCCAAACGAGAGTCAGTTTATTAGATACACAGATAAAAAAATACAGGTTGATTATGATTTTAAGGTGGGGAAAGAATTGTTTATTGAAGACTTGAAATGTAAATATCTTGGCATAAAATGTATTAACGTTGATAAGACCTTTGCTAGAATAGGGTAGTGTAATATGTGACTCACATGTTGGGTATCAAATACAGAAGTTGGAATGGGTGAAAATAAGGGCTTTTATATTTGTCTCTGGAAATTATTGCAGAATACAATCAGTAACTGATCTTATAAAGGATATGAAATGGTATTCATTCGGAAATAGGAGGTGGGTGAAGAGATCATGGGAGTGTACAAGACGTATATTGGTGATGAGTAGTGGAAAGATATAGGTGTAAGTATCAGGAGTGGTGCCGGAAAGGGAAAAGATATACATGACCACAAGCTGTCACTCGATTTCAGGCACAAGGATGAGAGAAGATTTTCTTTCGTAGGTAAGTGTCAGGATTTGGAATAAGTTACCAAGAGAAATGATGAACAAATTACCAAAAACTAGAGCATAAAATTAGGCGGGTACACGAAAGGGGAACAGTATGCCTCCGGAGCGTGTGCTCCATCGCGATTAAATCAAATTAATTATAATTAACTATTTGGAATACTAACATAACTAACAAAGTCTAATCTAAATTCAATCATTTTTAAGCTTACAATACCGTAGTTCCATTTTCATACAGATGAACAGAAACTAATATTTTCCAAACTAAACTAAAACTATTTAATGCTGGTAGATTACCAATTGCTATTTTAGTGTCTTTTGAAAAGAAATGGGAGAATAATGAAATTTTATCTGGGATATTTATTCTTACAGAAATTATTGATGGGTCTAATGATATCGGAATGTAGACAAACTTTTTTAAGAAAATAATGAATTTGCTATTGAAAATCTATTGCCTTAATAGCAGCAACCACTCCCAATCTTACGAACTTAATACTCGTAACCTGTGAAGTAACATGAGTAATATACGCATTCTGACAATAATCTACCTAGTCTAACAAAAGTTTTGTGTACAAGCTCTATTAATTAACTCCTGCAGCAATACAGCTAGCAGCGTAACGCATCTATATTGTAACGACCTCTGCATGTATTCTTTGAGACTGACAGAAAAATCAATTCCACATAACCTTAGGTACATTGATTTCTCAAAACAGGCACACTTTTAGTGGTAACTGTAGTTTTTGTAACACAAACATTTGCTGTAGAACAAATGGGTTTTCCAGCATGAAAACTTCTTCTAGGTCTAATAATTCAGGTTAGCTGCTGCCTTAACAATTTTTCTCAGCACTCTTATTTTAAAGTAATTATTTCGCGTAGTACTACTGTGTTTCCAAGTTATAGATTCAGGTCGTTTTTATGAATATCATAATTGCTTTAGAGATAGCCCTCCTATCTTCGAAAACCATAATCAATTTCATTAAACAACTACAATAATGTGTACTTGTATACCTGATGCAAGTGCCTTGTGCTCCAGAAGTTGACATAAACTTAAAGTAACTCAGTCTGTTACCAGAGGAAATAGTTGCAGGGCGCTACGAATCATAGTCCATTCTTTGATCTCATCTATCCAAGTTATTATAATTTCTATGCAGGATCAGTTGTAACAGAAGGTATTTGATTTCTTGCAGCATGCGGCGATGGCATATTGTGTCGTCAGAATGCAGTAAGAGTTTTCTAACCATTTTGGCTCCCTCAACATTCATTGTACAGTATCTTTTGAATCCTTTATATCCGATGTATATACAGAATGAAAATTCACAGAAGTACCCATCTAAGTATTTCTTGATAGTTACGGCTAATAATGGAAATAGGATAACATAGATGTATAAAATATATGACGAAGATACGCCTCGTTACGCCTGTAGTGGACTATGCTATGCAGTCTCTACCATAGCAGGCAAAGAAATTCAGATGTTTATGGGCGTTGATATTCCTCTGAGGCGTAACAACAACACAATGAAGTTGTAATTTAGTTTGACTGCAGGCACGTGATGTGGGCAACCCAGCAGCACAGACGCTGAGCGCATGCGCGCCCTGTCCTGCTGTCGGCGACAGGCGACGGGAGGGTTGCTGACGTCTGCTAATTGCAGGCGCCAGGCCGCAACCCTGTGATCAGCTGGCTGAATCCCCTGTAATAGGCAGTCCCTTTGACCTAGCCAATGCAGTGTCATGTTGTCGGTGTACGACCAACAAATTCCATCTAGGATTAGACGAATTAACAGATTTTTCTTAAAGAATTTCACTATCCTTGATGACAAACTACGTATTTCATTGAGAAAATTTTGTACAAATGGCTATTGTTACCACTAAATTTCCTCTAATCTTGTACTCTGAAAAACTTATCGATATGTTTGGTTCATTCTATCCTCGGTTATCTCTTTATCCTCATATTCGTTTATTGCCACTCTCATAATTTTTTCAGACATTTCTCTTCTAACACACTTCTGACAGGTTTGTACCTTATCATATGACGACTCTCTAATCCTCAAGTACTTTTTGATTCGCATTCAATCGTCTAATTATTTTCTCATTTTTTTTGATAATCTTAAATTTTGTCGTAAGAAATGAATTACAACAACCTACATTCTTTTCCTTTTCCTCATATCTAAGCTACATGCAGTCAGAACATAGAGCTACAAAGATAGTATGCCAACTGTCCAATTTTCTTTGTTATGCCTAAATCGCATATAATGACGCTATCCGCAAACTACGAATAGGAATTTTTATTTACAAAATGGTGATCGTCACTCCATAAAAATTAATATACGTTTTTTATGACACTGATAAATGTATTTATTATTTCGGCGTAAAATACTCCCAGCGACATGTATACTATAGCGTCTCACAAATAAAATAATAATAATCCGGGCTCGTGTGTTCGCTAAATGGCGTCCAAACAACGTTTGATGAGAGTAGTGAAATAACCTCCCCGCGTACCCCGCGTGACGCGCATCGACAAACACGGCTCAAGGTTAAATTTGTGTACCATAAATGAACAGGGCAACGTTTAGAATATAATTTAGCGGAAATAAGACGAATGCATGATTTTACCAATTTTCGCGAATTTCTCTAATATTAATGAATTTGGGGGCACCTCTAAATATATTAAGTGTTAAATAAAATTTTATGTGTATATTTGTGAGTTAGAAGAGCAAGTTTTTACAGGTATTCCAAAATGATTACGAAAAAAAAAAATCACTCCACCCTAATGTATAGTCGAGACTGGGAGCTTAAAAAAAAAAAAAAAAAAAAAAAAAAAAAAAAAAAAAAACCAAAAAACGAAGAATCACTACCTAGTTGAAGATTTTTGATCGATGAAATGATACACAGACATTTTATGTAACCATGCATGTAAGTTTCTGATGCTTTGGTTAATTTTAATGGAAGTCTGTTAATGGAAGTATAGTTCAGTATTAAGAAATAATGCTTGAAATTATGTTCGAGTAAACAGTTTTCTTTTTGTTGGAGCCTGTCCCCTTCTACATTTTAATTGTATTGTGGTTTACTATAACCAGTAACTATTTCCCTTACAAAAGACCATTCTTCTAGCAACTGGTGTGATATTTGTTTCCGATCTTTCAATTTCATCCTGCAGAAAACAGTTATGTTGTGCCTATATTGTGAACTATGCTTCTAGCGAATTTAATTATATATAATTTGATTACTTACCTGTATTTTTACTGCGCGTGTCTCAGGGCTTCTACTATATTGAGATACTCTGAAGGGAATTTGCACCCATACATCCAAGGCAATTGAACATATCTTACTTCTATTTGAGTTATTTGTAGCAAAATTGATTGTCTTTGAGAAATATAGGTCTCTGACTTGCTGTTCATAAGATCTAGTACATCTTCAAACATTTGTTTGTTAGTTACAATAGTTCAGTTGAGTAAGATTCACGCTCTTTATTATCAGGCATAAAGTCGTAGATCGTATTGTAATTACTTCTAACGTCCCATGTTCATTAAGTGATTGCACAGAACTAAGATAACACATGTGCATTCAGCTTTTTTTATACCCATTGTATCTCTTTTATAACTATTAATCGTAGTGTCTACTCATCTTCAGTCAATAATATCTTAATTAAACTGTAATTTCGTAATTATGTTCTTGTCTAAAATACAAAATGACCAACATCTTCGTATGCTGAAATTAATTTATTTATAGTAGAAATAGACCGTTTTACTATTTGATATTACATTTTTTTCCTTTGTAAGTATAGCAACTATTTTTTTTTTTTTTTTTTTTTTTTTTTTTTTTTTTTTTTTTTTTTTTTTTTTTTTTTTTTTGCATGGGAAACTACGTCGTAGTCCTTACCATACTTAGCTGTTTTTCACTACCTCACAGAATAGCATCGTTGGTATGCGTCGGATAAGAAGGACAGAGCTGTTGGTGAACCCTTGCGTAAGTTCAGTTACTAAGAAAACCTGCAGCATCGTCCATTCGCTGTGAGCGGATAGATCTATTGTATCACACAGGCTAGACACATAATATAGGTCCAAACTGTTTTTTTAAAAAAAAATTGTGTAGAAACGTGATTCATTTCTTAAAACGATATTTATTGACCTCACCAGTAAATTGAAATAATGAAGGAGTATATTTTCGATTGTTTAATATTTGACAGAAATTAACATACTAATATTACGTTAGTGATATATGCAAAAGAAATGTCGATAGTTATGCTAAGCCTTTTGCGTATATATTATATCAGCGATTTTGTCATGGTTAGGAATTCATCATCATAAATGACAACTGATACTGCCCAATTTATTGTGAAGATGATATTCCACAAAGATTTTTCTACTAGCACAAAATTTTAATAATAATCTGAGGTGAAAAAAATTATACTTCAGTTCCTTTGATGCCTCTTGTCATTTTGGCTAAGCAACTCACTAACATTTACTAAACTTTACACACTGTTGGTTAGTGATACGGCATTAGACACACTAGATACACTTTTGTACTTTACAGTTGAATTATTATTTTTTTAATTCGACCAAATACTAGCACTTGGATAAACAATATATTTTTATAAGGTTAAAATCTAAATTATCATTTATTTTTTTCATACGCTATCAAAGACCTCACTTGTATTTCTGTATAGCCACTGGCGATTTAACTGTTTCATCTTGCGCCTGCCTCTCATGTAATTGGCGTTCTACGTGGCGCAGTTTATCTGTGAGCGTAAAACGCCACTGATCCCTGGCAGACATCAAGCAAGCGGAACGCGCAGTCCATTGACCGTAATGAGGCGAGTTATGACCTACCCCGAGGTGCGGGTCAACTCGAAAGCAAACACTGTGCACCGCCACAATGGCTTTGTAACGCGCAGAACAAATAAACGGGCGAAACTGCATTCATGGCGAGAAGCGGCAGACGGCGTCTACACGTACGAGGAAATCGCTTTCCGATAAGCCCGCTCACGGTGTCCGCCAGAATACTGAAGCTGCATGCAGGGGGACAAATCACTCGACAAGAACAAGGAGCGGCACATAGCTCTGCCAACAAGTTCAAGGCTTCCATTACAACTACTGTAGCCGTTCCCAATCTACTTAGAAGTATCATTACCTTTCAATTGCCACGGTTTATAACTCGACGTAATTTGACCAATGCGGTCAATATTTAAAATTTAAATCACAGATAACTATGACAACGTGATTTGTTTCAGGAAGTACCTGATAATAGCAACCTACACGTTAAACTACCCAAGATTCATCTACCACGTCCGGAACCAAAGCGTGAAGCCAGTTATTGCTTTCTTTTACAGTTGTCGAGTGCATAGGTATCACCGTTCACTCTAACCAACTTACGCCAGAGAATTTTAATAATTTCCTCACGATAAGTCAATATTAACCAAACTATCTCAAACATTTACAATCTTTAATCTACAAAAAATGTGTTGCAAAGAATATTATTAATGTAACCAATCTTCAAACCATCCAACCGAGTCCAAGAACTCTAATGCACAAAAATAATATCTAAATACTTCTATTCGACATTACTTTGATAAGTTGTAGGATTCATTAATTTATTCAAATCGGATTATTACAAAAGAGAGAGTTTAAACTTTTTTTCCAGTCGGCATCATTAAACTATTTCTTATCTCTCAATCATTCAAATGCATAAGTTTGTAACACTCATAAAAATTAACGGCAATATTTTTTTCTAATTTCTACAGTATCTACTTTCGTATTTCCTTCTGAACCGCATCACAATAAGTACATCATTTTTATAATGATACATCATTATCTAGTTGCTATTTATTTCCATCTAGTTGCACTTATTTAAAATTTGATTTACATAATTACTTTATATACGAACGCCAGTGGCCTTTAGTAGTCTTCTTCTCTTTCTCTGAGGTATACTCTATACTTCTTATTATCTAGCACGCCCTCCTTGATACGGGACTTTTTGACTGTTTGTGGTTTATGCATGTCAATTATATCATCCAAAATTTATTACTTTGTTATTTATATTCCTATATTTCACTAGTTTTAGTCCGGGTTATCCTTATTACTATTCTTCACCTTCTATATTACGACTCACTTTTAATTGTCCCACCAGCTTCAGCTTTTTCTTTGGTATGTATGATTTCTCATACTATCTACATTCAGTATCTATTTGGTAATATTTTTCTATCCCCGCAACAGGAATCTCTAACTAAAGACGGCACAGTCCTTCCCCATCAAATTGGAAGGGAGCTCAGTTCGAGCTTCAGTTAACAACTCAGAAATTACATCCTTCCCTCCTGTCACGTTTGCTTTTCGCCAGGTGCGGTCTATAACGACACTAAAGCAACCAGGATTGGATGATTTGTTATAGAGTGTAATTGTTAGGCCACAAAGCAAAGGGTAGAATATATCTGAATTGTTCTCTTTTGTCGAGTTTCTTGATTGTCAACATGAAACACTCATTTTTGTGTATTAATTCGCCATGAATTTCAATCATAATTAACACTTAAAAAGAAATATAAACATTTTAGGGGCATCGAAATTATGTTGTAAGTTGAAACCTTATACAATCTTGTCCTCAAATTTTAAAGAACGAAAAAAAGATTATTACTAGAAAATTGTAAATCTTAGTGTTTTTAAATATCTAAAAACCATATAATCTAAAAATAAAATCACAAAATATGTATTGAGGGTTTTCTGTAAACTAACACCGAAGACAGATACTTTTTTTGTAATATAAGTGCCTCCCTTCTGGATCAACGTCTATCGATTGTGCCTCCCTGTGTATAGCTTGAGTCCACTCTTCTTGCGTTTCTGACTATATTGGTTCCCTCTCCCTGACGCACGTCGTGAATTCCAGCTAGTATTATCTTCAAGCAAGACCAGTCCTGTCGCCATGTCTTCAAGAAATTTTATGTCGATGTTTTCTCTGCTTCCTTTATTTTAATCTCCCTCCTCTTCGTTATAGTTTTTAAGCTTATCAATGTCTACTTCTTATCCCTGCATTCTTTTAATGGCCTTGGATGGTTAGTTATAATTCTCTAGAGGTATTTGAGGTTATTAAATATTTCGTAGACATTCTCCATTGTTTCTCAAATTCTTCTCATACAATCCGACCGCAGGAAATTCCATCGCGCTTTAATTTCCCAGTAAATGTTTTATTTTACTTAACCATTTAATATCATCATTTTTAAAAGGATAACTTGGTATAGGCTACAACTTTATCACTGAAAATAAAACTTCATCACTGATCCCGATTAAGGGAATTTTAAATTATTAGTGCAATCAAGATGGCAACTGTTTGAAAACAATAAGTTCTGGTTATTGAATTAGTTCCAGAGATGGTATCACAAAAATTATAAATTTTCTTTTATTATTTATATAACTGTGTTTTTTGATATATAGTCACGTAATTACAAGCAATTTCTGACCTGATCACGGAGAGAGATGAGAAAGGTGAAAGACAATGAATCTCAAGAAAGTTTCAATAATTTCCACTCCACTTCCGCAGAAAGTCTGGTAGTACTGAATAAACATGTTTATTTTTAGACACAAATATGAGAATTTTCGCAAATCGCTGCGTTACCTAAATAACTCTTTTCTTAATGCAATTTCACTAAATGGAACTATAGGCACATAAACTACGAAGGCAGAAGTGTGCAGCAAGGGGCAGTAATTAAGAGGACACCGTATCTGTTGCTGAGGGTAATATTAGTCTCATTTTGTAGCTCTATAACGTATATTAGAGGTGTTTCCCCACACTGCTAGCGAAACGAAATACGAGCAAAGAATATAAAATGTGTCTTTTCTAGACCTGACGGTGCTATAATTGTTGGGCATATTTTCATCTCACCTCAGTGTGCACTGTGCCCCCTGTTGTTAGATGCTGGTTGCCAACTCACTCACCTGAAACAATACAACGACACAGCTCAGTACAGTAACACACACTAAAACCGCAAATGCTGCAACAACAATATGACATTTTAATACATGTTTATTCTTATCAATAACATTTTATTTTTCGTTAAATCTAAATACGTAAAAAGGACATGGTGTTTAAATAAAAAATGTATTTATTCCACATGTCAGTATTAAATAGAGAAAACAAATTAAACATGAACTGAAGGTAATTACGTTGTATCAATCTTTCCTTTCTTCCATTTTCGTTCACTCTCTCTACTATTGTCAGTTAACTACTTTAATTTCTCTTATATTTCTTCCATTGACTTTCTCTCTCCGCTATTAAACTAACTAATGTCTTAAAATCATAACCGTCAATATTTCTCTTCCTTTTGTGAGATTATCCCACCATATCTTTACTTTGTGCATCATTTTTCAGACCATTTCCACGTTTTACTTTGTCAATCCACCCAATTTTCAGCATCCATCTTTACATTATCATCATGTCTTTGACTTCCCTTCGCTCGTTTGTGGTATACCTCTGTTCTGCCATTACGTCCATACAGCACAGTGAACTTTCAACCAGAAAATCGTAGTACACTCGCATCCGTTCCTTGAAAATTTATGTCACATTAACTTTTTTTTAATTTTCACAATAGATCTTCTAATAGATTAAGCAATCCCGAATGTTTTAAAACATCATCCACAATCCCACATCTGCACACAGTTAGAATATTATCCCTGCTTCATTTATTTTTACCTTCAATTTATTTTTTACTTTTCCCTGATTCTTATATTGATTGTAAATTATTTCACCAATAAATTCGAAAACCTAAATTCTTAACTTTTTATCGTATTTATTATAGTCAAAATATTTTCCAAGACCACCAAAACAATAAATGTTTCCATTGTTTTGTTTAACGGTCTTTATTAGATTACTTTTACTGCACGATTTGTGTCCCTTGTTTTTTAATCTTTCTTGACGCCACATCGATCTCCACATGAGAGTTATTCATCTTTAAATACATGTTTGTAAGCGAACATTTTCACATTTGTTAACATATATTTTCCTCTGAAATGTTAGGATGATACTTTTATCAAATTCTGTCTCAATCTAAACTCTTCAAAACCATATTGCCTTTTGAATAAGGTTTTAATTCCTTCCACTCCAAGAGCTGTATTGGGAAGACCATACATGCTGCTACTGTGTGTTTCAATTTTAAATTTCACATGTCCCTGTCAGATTAAGTTCTCAACATTTAATCTTGTTTGTTGTGGTTACCCATGCATTTTTTTCTTACAGCGTATAATATGTCAACGTATACCTTAGACATAACTGCTCGATGTTTCACAAAAAGATTTCCCGTCAGATTCTTTGACGTAAACACATGCGCTTTATATCGCAAAATTCAGAATTCCCTATCTGCTTTACCTGAAACCATTCCTCTATCTTCTTTTCAAAATGTTTTTACTTGATTTATGGAGTAAACATTTTCTTCTCCCTTATTTTTACCAGACTTCCTTAAAAAAATATTTAACTGTCTGTGACACGTATTCTGACTATACCACTTTGAAGTATTTTAGTTTAATTAAGTAGTTAAACAGTTGTGACATTTTTAATTGCTTATTACAAATAAAAATACAAACAAAGTGTTGACAATTCGTCAAACTAAATACGTAAAAAGCAGTTTGTAGAAAAATGAATATTATAGCGACTGGAGTTATGGCCTGCAGACAATGTAGAATCAATTTAATATGAATTTATGTGCTTACGTACTACCTGGTAGCTCAGAAGTTAAAGCGGTTGCTTTAAAAAAAATTCTGTCTTTATATACCCCAAAAACTTCCAGAACGAGGTGAATTGGATGCAGTGTTAAGGAATGTCAGGTTACATATTTGTCCAGGCAGTGTTTCGACATAATCATAACATCAGTTTAAGTTGCTACTCGATAATCAAAACATGTAACATCTGGGCATTAATTTATACCACATACACAAATCTGTCTCTGGAATATACCTGTTTGTTCTGGCATCACATAGAAAATATAGATTTTTAATTGGGGTCCAAGTTGAAACCTGAGGTACATGTAGAGACATTAGGACACATTTATTTTGTGAATATTCTGCCATGACTTAAAAATAGCTTAGTTGATTATGACAGGGTTTAAATGTGTGGATTTTTGCAGAGAACAATGGAAATTAATAGGGGAAGGGGTAAAGGGAAAGAGGGATTGGGCTTTTGTTTAACAAATGTGGATGGTCTTTTCTGATTAATTTAAAATGTACATGTGTAAATTTCTATTGATATCAGAAAACTGTATGTATGTATAAAATACAAATAAGGGGTGTAGAGGCGAAGAGTACTTTAGTTTTTGCAAAGCTAGTGTGGACAGTATTTTTCTCTTTGTTTTAAAGTATACATGTGCAAAGGTCCATCGAAACCAAATAAAAACTGTGCTTTGTGTAACGAACATTTGCAAAAATTAAATGGGATTATGGAGTGAGTGGCTGGGTTTGTAAACATAATGTAGACACTAAGTGTCTCTTTATTTTTAAGTATACATGTGCAGTGTTCCATCGAAATCCGATAAAAACTGTGGGTATCTAAAAGAACATTGGACATTAGGAAAGGTGGGGTTAGAATGGAAGACAGGTTGGGCTTCTGCAACCAAATTTAAACATAATTTTCTGTATATTTTAAAGTATACGTGTCAAAATTTCCTTCAGAATCAGATAGAAACTATAGCTTTGTGCAGATTAAGGGGATGGAAAGGGGTATGGAAACTGTAACTTTACATAAAGAACATTGACGGGTAGAAAGGGGGATAGGGTTTGCAATTTTTTTTTTTTTTTTTTTTTTTTTTTTGTAAGAACTGTGGAGAGTATTTCTCTTTTTCTCTTTGTTTTAAAGTATACGCATACGAAGTTCCACCAAAATCGGATTAAAATATGAGTTGTACAAAAATTAAGGAGTGAAAAAAGGGAGCTAGGATAGTTTTTAAATTTTTTGGTCAGAATTCTTCTCCATAAAAAAAATGCATGTATGTGCCAACTTACATAAATATCGATCAAATGGTGTCGACTGTAGCTTTTTAAAAACAAAATTGACAAAAATCAAGGGTGGAAACGGGGATGGTGGCTCAGTTTTTGCAAAGCAAAAGTTTACATTACTTTTCTCTTTGTTTTATAGTAAAAGTGTACTAAGTTCTATCTAAACTAGATTAAAACTGTGGGTTTGTATAAAAATTAAGCATTTTAAGTGGTAGATGGGGTGGTTAATGGAGTTTTTAGTCAGAAACCTTCTTCGTGAAAAAAAGTATAAAGTTCAATCAAAATCAGATAAGAAATGTAGGTTTGTATAAAATTAAGGGGTATAAAGGGGGAGATGGGGTGTTTTCTTTTTTAGTCAGAAACCTTCACTATGAAAAATTACATGTGATTGCCAACTTTAATGGAGATCAGTTAAATAGCGTCGACTGTAGCTTTTTGTAAAGAACATTGAAAAAAACTAAGGGGGTTGCATACGGGAAGAGGGGTTTAGTTTTTTCAAACCAAAAGTTGACAGTATTTTTCTCTTCATTTTTGACTGTACATGTGCAAAGTTCCATCGAAATCGGATAAAAAATGTGGGTTTGTATAAAACTTAAGGGGTATAAAGTGGTAGAAGGGGTGGTTCCTCAATTAAATTCATATGGAACTACTTTGGAGGTATACCCTATCCAATATAAAAATTTCATTTAAATCGGTTCAAAATTGGTGAAGATATCGCTGAAAATACATAAAAAATAAATTAAAAAGAAAAATACAGACGAATTTAGAACCTCCTCCTTTTTTGAAGTGGTTGAAAAATGAAAAGAAACGTCTAGGTCAGACTATTTCCTCCCCTACGTCAATTTGCAAATAGAAGCTATTTCACTGTAGTGAAACTTGAGGTGCGTGGGAAAGTATAGGCGCCATTGTTGTTTAATATGCTCATGACGTAGTAATACTGTCCTGCTCCTTTTCACGCAGTCGAAGCTGATCTCTGTGTACATTAGAGAGATAACATTTCAGTGTATCGAGAGCAGCTAACTGGAGCTGCTCACGGAGAGACACTCGTGTTGGCAGAGCGCGCTGTATCGGTCGCCGGCTGTCAGCTGTGACAGCAGCCCCACAATGGGGCGACGCGCCGACAAGAGGAGGTCACGCAAGACAAGCAATAACCCGGGCAGTGAGGCGCGGGGCTGCGCGAGGGCCAGTCGATACGACGGCTGCGGAAGCTCTTTTAAGTGATTGGCTGTCAGCCCTGGAGAGTGATTAATAGCTGCAGTGCCATACACGGCCGACTGCACCATGCACTTCGGCTGCTCACGCTCAAACTGCAACTTACACAGCTGTCACGACTACACAGCTTCAATGGGACAATCGACATCACCCCGTGACCCGTATTCGGAGTCGGTCGTGATAGAATATTCACGAGAAACATTTCAAGCATGTTTGAAATGTAGAACAATCTTTCTCGACGCTTCTTTCAAATGAAGAACAATTGATATGTCGGAAATCTATTTAAATTACCAATAATGAAATAACTTTTGATCTTACAGGAAGAACTTGGTCATCAATCCGTAAATATTTCATTTAAGTGTGTCTTGAAACCGCTAACCGCCATTTTGACATTCAGGTAGAGCTACATAATTAATCAGTAAATAATGCTTCTAAGTGTGTCATAATAATGCTGACCACATTATTTACATCATCATACAACAATATGCTAGACCAAATGCCTACTACGAAAATTAGAAACAATATTTTTCACTAGTAATTTGTTATTTTACGAAGTACTGTTATCCAAGTCACGACAAAGTTACTTACAATTAGAAAGATCATTTATATCAGAAAATAAAAACATTCTGTAATTAAACTTACAGAAATGTTACATATCGCTTAGTACAATTTTAGTGTTATTGGACGACGTTAATATCTGTATCAAGATGTGAAATAACGAATCTCTTATTGAGTTTGTTTTTCACAGACACAAGCCATTTTTAAGCTCTCCGACGTATTCTTCACGTCGTGTTCACATATTAGCACAACAATTTTGTGTTTCTACAGTTACATCTAAATCCCCAATTCACAGAAAGCTGTGGGTGGCAGTGGATGCATTTCGCGAAAACTATTTTCTATTCTGTGCATTCCAACTCCGAATGGCACGAAGTAAAAAAAAAAAAATATTCGTTTAGGCTTTGTATGGCACCGTATTTCCCTGATCTGTCATTGTGATCCATGTACGTTGGTGTAAGAAGTATTTCACTGTATTCGTAGAAGACAGATGTTATTTAGATGTTACTCAATCCTTTTTTTTCCAGAAACTACGTTATCTGTCTGCATTAGAGTCCCATTCCGAGCCCTGTATCACTCTGGAGACATGTAACAAATCGCGTGGATCTTCTCATTCTCGATACTTTTAATCAACCCCTTGCGATAAATGTCATATACACCACAACAGTGTACCAGATGAGGAAGTGCAAGATTTTGAATGACTATTTCCTTAACCGACACATTATAATTATTTAAATGTAGTAGGCTGATCCCAAATTATGTTGTTTTGTACTGTTATATTTCGGCACTTAAAGAAATAACATTCCGAGAATTGAACGGCTTATTTCGTACTGATGGGCAAGTGCAATCTTATTATTTGTTATAATGTTACGCATACTACATTTCATTCGATTCAATTTCGTGACACCATGTTGGAATTACACCAAGATAACGCTGAACCTCTAAACAATCAGTAGTAGCTACTTTTCACTATCCCGTAGATAACTGCATAGTCTGAAAATGAACATGAATTCTTCCAAAGATTGTTTTTAATATCTGCAAGGAGCATAATGCGATAAAATTTGGGTCAGATACTGTGGAATAAGACAGACTTCAAGATCTTCCTTCCAGCTGGATCATTGTGAGTAGTATGGAGCTTGGAAGTAGGGTCAATGATGCTTTCCGACATAATTTTCTGTGATCTCTTATATTTTTAAAGCATGGGCTGATAGTTTACATTCTTCTCTTACTGTAAATTGACTACCAGATTCAACCATAGACATTAATTTGCTGTACGGAGCGATGGATTGCTTTTAGATTTTATTACGAATCTTTTACGGTATCGATATCTACTTAATACGTTGAAAATTTTTGCATAAACTTTTTAGTTTACGTACTTTTTAGTTTACGTAGTTTTTAGTGAATGATTTCTTGTATGATGTTCTTGTGAAATTAATCTGTTTTAAGCCTCAAACGTAGATACTTGATTACACAATCCTTCTCTCTACATTTGGCATTATATCCCAGATTCTCCTCCACTTTCTGGCATTAATTTATTTCTATTTTTTCAAACGTTCCAATTTTTTCCTAAACTCGATTCTTTTTTGCAGATCTGTGGTGTGGCACATCTGCTTTAAAAGTGAGATGTTCCGAATAAAAGCATCATTTTCTAACTGCTCAATCAGACTCAGTGCCAATCAATTTACTGAAATTACTCTTAGTGTTAATATGGTCTAACTTTTACCAATGTAGTGCAGCAATTGGATTAAATTAGAACTGTGCATTATTTGGTGCACGGAATGTTTCCCCAACTATTCTTCGCATCAGATCAAAGGAAACAGCTTAAAGTACATGCTTATTTTCGAAGCCACTGCCATTTTCGCGAGCGTATTTGTCACAAACGTGACGTGGCAATTCTCTCTGCGCCGTGTGTGTGCCCGCAGATGCGGGAAACGTAGCAATAAAGAGGATGGCTTCTGTTTGTCAGAGCTGCGTATTGACATGTGATTTGGGGAGCCTGATGCAAACTTTCCTTTCCCGCGTAGTTTTTTAGCCAAGCCGCTCCAACCGAGCAAGCTCTGGGACTTTTGAGCCGAGCCGCGCCAGTCACTCTATGTGATTGCATTTTTCAATTGCGACGAGACGACTCCGCAGTCAGCTGGCGAGAGCTTCGAGACAACAGCGGCGAGTGAGCCGGTCTCGTGGTACCTGCTCCCAACGAACACCAAGCAACATTTAGAATAATCAACATACATACTGTAAGATTAATACTTAAAGTTAACGAGCCCATTAGTTATTGATATCAAACACTGTGTACTATTCTTTTCTTTATCTGTACATAAAGTTATGAAAGTATTAAACCAACAGTAATAAAATCGTGCAAACTTGCAGCAGTTGATTGCATGATGACGTCGCGGTCTCTCGAGACACATCGGACAAGTGCCCTTGTATACACGGATTGCCCAATTTCAACAAGATTGGCTGGAACGCGACATATCATTCAAATCAATGAGTGCAAACAATTAACATGAAAAATTTCTTTATTTTATTTCGTGTTTGTTTTCATCGTAAATGTTTCTGCTAACTAATAACTGTTGTAAATTAAATTATTACCAATTTTTAATATTATACTTTGGAATCCTAAGTGGTTTATCCATCTATTCTAATTTTTAAAAATTATAAGATTGAAAGAAAATTATATACTTTAAGTGTACTTCGTTATCTAATTGGGTTCCACTATACAACATCCAAAAGTTATTTGCTTGGAAGCTGAATATTTTATGGTCTTCGCATTCAAATTTTCTTTTTTCCAAGAGAGATATGATTATCTTTATATCTCTTAAGAATATTTAGTTTTATTATTTATGGCTCAGTAAATATTTAAAAATCATGCTAGAGGATTTTCCGTGAAAATAATAAGTTTATAATGAACGCCTATCATTACAATTGTTTAATAGTGAGTTTATATCGGCTATACTATAAGGCGAGGTAGTACGTGATAGGATATGTATCGTGTGTGTGAAAGTGTGAGATGGTCACCTTGACGCGTAATGGGCAGATGCTAAGACATTGTCCAGTGAGGGATGCTGTTTCCGGACACTGCGCCAATTACCTGGCCTACCTAACAATAGGAGAGACGAGGGTCCGGTGTCCCTGACAACACACAAAGGGGTTGAAGATGAATGTCTCACAAGCCGGCTGGTCAGCATCTCTAACCCTTTCAGCCTTTCCGATTGGCTATACCTGTAAATTTGTGACGGGCACTAAGTCGCAATAATATATGAAAGGCATTTACAGGATTTACAAATAGCAGCGATTGTCGCCGGAATAACATGACGTAATTGTGCCAATCACGACAAAGTTACCCTGGCAATGCCGTGGGAGTCTGGGAGGGAAACATGTTTCTCCAATAAACAATTTTTCAAGAATTTGTTATTATTTTTTTCTTAAATCTGTACACATATGGAGTGTATCCGGATGGTGAATGGACGACGTAAGAAAATACTTTTTTTTTTTGCTTTACACCTCATTGACGGCTAAGATCATTAGAGGCGGGATGGGACTGGGGACAAGGAACTGGAAGGGATTCGGCCATGGCCATTTTGAAGGAAGCATCCCGGCATTGGCCTGGAGTGATTTGGGGAAACCATGGAAAACCCAAATCTGAATGCCCGGACGGGGATTCGAACCCGCGTCCTCCCGAATGAGAAGACTGGAAAGGGGATTGCCAACATCGGAGATGTGGAGGATTCGTTCTCAAGCCGGCTCCTAACAGGTCGATTTACTATGCTGGTAACTTAATAAGCGACCAGACTTTAAAGAGATTAAAGAGTTGATATCAGAGTTTACTTTCACTTTAAACTCTGAACCAATGGTTTTTCACATGGTGCTGTGTGGGTGAGTACGATTGATGAGACAGCGACTTCACCTGGCCTGCGCACTATTTTACGGTAATAACAATTACTCGAACTTTCACGACTAGTGTTTTCACATGAATATGTATCTCGAAGAGACCACCCAAATGACGCGGATAGTTCCTCCCTATAGGAGCTTAACTACCGGGCGATAAATAACAAGCTGCACAGATCAGTTACAGAAAGCAAGAAAGGCTATAAGAAAGCAAAGTAAAGAATAATGATAGGAAGGAAACAAATAATAGCTTTAGATGACGATAACAAACTATTACAGACAAAACGGCAGTATTGGATCACATCAGGAACTTCTATCAGACCTTATACAGAAAGCAAGATAAAAATCCTTTAATGACATCAAGCTCAGACTCGACATTTGAATCTGAAGTTAGAATGGCAGAACATGCAATGAAAAAAGGATCAGCTGGTGGTTATGACGGCCTATGCGTTGACGTACTCAAATTGCCTGTGGAAGAAACCTACAGAGACCTAGCTAAGGTATTTTTACAATGCCTCTAAGAGAAAAATATCTCATCCAGCTTGAATAAAGCAATGATTGTGTTGATACACAAAAAAGAGACAGTCGTTATAACATTAAGAACTACCACCACATCAGCCTGCTTCCTATCATATACAGTGTTTGAACACAGTACAGCCAATAGAACAGGCTGGCTTTAGGTCAGGATTCAGCACGATAGATCACATCCAAGTAATCCACGAAGTAATAAGTCGAGCGAATGAATATGAATACCAGATGTCACTCTGTTTGTTCTTTATCGATTTTGAAAAAACTTTTGATTTAGTCCATGGTATGTATGGTTGCAACTAAGGACTCAGTGGGAAGCATGTGGGAGCATGGTTATAAAGTGCAAACCTTGTTCAAACATTTTATTACAAGAATCATGGTCACGATTAAACTTATACAGAATATCACAATTAATATAATACAATATAATACATAAGAAAGCTTCGATCTTGCAGATTATGATCTTAATAAATCCTGTACCAATACAAATATATGTTAATGCGATGACAACCTTGTTAAGCCATGAGAATATCCCTATTGTATTAAACATGCAAACAGAAAATCCTTACGTGCTTGGAAACGTAATATAACTGGGCAGGCTCTTACCAATTTACCATCATATAACAAATTTACAGCTAGTACCAAACACAAATTTGTACACAGGAGGCAAAATACAGCAATTATTTTTTTTAAAAAAAACAGGAATCAGTTTACCTTAGCGTCCTTTAGTTTAACCTTAAGAATCAAGTTCTTACCAAAAGGTTCTGACACACTATAGTGTATACACGCCGGCTCATAAGTCGTTAACACCCACACACACTGATAAGGTAGCGGGAACGATTAGCACCACATAGCGGGGAAATTTGTCCATTCCCGTAACAAAATTATTAAGCACAATTAACAAGAATGCAGTAAGCGACGCACTTTGTAGTTGGGACCATCAAATACCCGACAGTGTTAGAAAATGGCAATTTATCACCTCGAAGCCACCGCCAGCCCCACCCGCTGCCGTGCTCCCCAATCGCCGGAAAAACGCTCACTAACATAGAGCGCAGCGGAGGAATTCCCTCGATTAATGCGAGCGAAGAACGGTCTCGGTCTGGTCACAAATCCACATCATGCGGTACTTCCAGGCCGCCGGGTCAAATTACAAGTCCTTTCTTATACCAGCAGACCTCTAACGTCGCAGTCAATTAGGGAAAATATTAGGCCCAACGAACCAATCCGATACTGCCGACCGACTGACTTCCCGGTTTCGTGTCCCAGAAAATCAACTCCATCAGCCGGTAGAGGGCACCACCAGAGCCACAGCGCGCTCTCGCGGGCGAAACTCTGCAGGAACCAGCATCAGAAGACAATCGAGGGCGGGGAAAATAAACAATGCGAGCCGAGCACGGCTCAGTCCATCACTCAGCCCTTATAAAACAAGGAGTGAATCCGGGCTATATCAACATACTGTATAACATCTACAATACTTCCACTGCCTTCTTCAACATCGCTGAAGCCACCAAAGAGTTTCTAGTAGAAAGTATACTCTATATCCCCCAGGCTGTTCACATCAGTCCTGGAGTTGCCAATGTCAAAAATCCAATGAAAAAATAGAGGGTTAAGAATAAGTCTCAATAGCTTAAGATTCGCTGATGATATAGTTTTACTCTCAAACAGTCTGGAAGAGCTAAAAAAACTGATAAATGAACTAGATGCAGCATGCAGAAAAGTGGGCCTTAAAATAAACCTGTCAAAAAGCAAAATCATGGAAAACAAATGGATAGGAAAAGACAGGGCAGACACGAAAGAAGCTGGTATAGAGTCTGTAGCACAGTATATCCATCTTGGCCAAGTGATCAATATGAATGGTGACTCAAAGTCTGAGATTTACAGACCCATAAAGCTGGGCTGGAGAGCATACGGAAGAAATTCCATAGTTTTTAAATCAAACATGCCAGTACATCTCAAAAAAGAGGTATTTGAACAATGCGTATTACCGGTCCTCACATATGCCTGCCAGACTTGGAGCTTAACAGTCAAATCAAGAAAAAACTGAGAATTGCCCAGCGAAGCATGGAAAGAGCAATGCTAGGGTTTACAAGAAGAGACAGAAAAGGGCGATCTACATTCGTTCGATAACCAAAGTGACACATCTTAGAAAGAGTGACGACCTAAAAATGGCAATGGACTGGTCATATTACTCGAAAAAGAGACGACAGATGGACTACGGTAGTTCTGGATTGGAAACCAAGGAACCTGAAAAGAGCAAGAGGAAGACCCCCGGATCGGTGAGATAAAGACATTCGACGAGTAACAGGCGTGAACTGGAGGGGAGTTGCTCAAGATCGATCAGCCTGGAAGGAACTGGAACAAAATTATGCAGCAGTAACTTGTAAAATTTAGCTCATCTGGCTTAAAGAGGCTGCCTCCTCATACAAGGATTGACGAAGCTGTATAAATAAGTAAATAAATAATAAATAAATATGCATAAGACTGAATTGCAATGATTATACATCAAATTGAATTGAGGACCTTAATGGTGATTATTAGGTCCATCCTATTATTGCTTGTGCCTTTTGCAAAGATTAAATATTTTTTATGTCAATTGGATATAAATACCTACAATATGGGAAAGTAATGATAGTTCTAAAATATTATATTTTCAGTGTTATTAGAGTACAATCAGTTTCATAGTACAACGGCAATTTTTGTAGGACGGAGTGTTGTTTCTACTAAGAATTTCTGAGTAGTTTATTTCATTTTAAAAGTAAATACAACTTCCGTCCGTTTGGTCATTATGATGTTAAAATAAAGTGTCGATTTATGACACATTTAGATTTACAAATTTTTATAAATTCATTTCACACCCTTTTCGAAATTATTCAATAAATATTCACTTAAATAATAATATTGATAAATAAGACCCACAAAAACCGATTTAATTACCGTTAATACAAAATGGTAATAGAAAACATGTTCCATTGGTTTTACTGAATGATGTAGATGGCTGCAGGGCAGTTATGGAAAAGCATTTACATCTTGAAATACAATACTGAGACAGAAAAAAAAGAGATTCAATTAATAAATGTTATAAATAAATGCGAATTTATAATCTCTTTTTATCCCTCAAAGTAATCATCAAATTCCTTAGCACTTAGTGCCACCCACAGAAGCCAAAATCTACCAGTGCTACCACCATTGCATAACCTACTATTAAAACTGAACACAGGTATGTGATCAGAAGTACTCTAAGGATTGATGCATGGATGTTGCGTAAGAGTTATAATTTACGGCCATCACTGATCGATATATAATATTTTTATTGTTGAACTATTGCAATTAAACTACCATCAGATACATACACCTCTAAAATATACCAAGTACAAAACTTTGGTTGAATATGTATGATTTCTGGTAAGTGATATATAGTTCGAAAAGATATTAGATACACCGGTAAAATAAAGTGCGTTTGATTCTCCAATCGCAAGGAAGATGCCTGCATAAAATACTGGCTTGCAACTATAAAACTTGCAGAGAATTTAATGAGTCGCGATAGGCTTTCTTGACCTACATTCTTTCGTCAGTAAGCAAATTATCCTAATAAATAAAAATACTTAAACAAATTAGAATAGGATACGCTTATCAAACGGGTGTCTGATTGATTAGCTGATGCAAGATTGTTCATTTGGTATATACATTGTGCATCTGAGTTTATTTTAAACCACTACAATTTCCTAATATAATGTTTATATTTTTTCTACCTTTCGTCTTTTTAAATTATCATACTGGTAGTTGAATTCATTAATTGCTCATTTCTTTCTATTCGCAACACTTTGATTAGTTTTCATTGATTTTTCTTATTTGCCATTGCAGACGTTAGATACTATACTTGTTGCCATTATTTTTGTGTCGAGTACTCTTTCTTTTTTTATTACAAAATCTGGCACGTAGTTGCAAATACTTGTAAAATAATTTATGATCTCTCAGATTTAGCAATATCTCAAAGACGAGAACACCAAGTACGATTTAGAGCTTTAATTCGTTTCCTTAAATAAGGGTAGTTTAACCAGGATTATAAAACATTTTATCCGAATGAGCTTACCTATTCTAGACCAGTCTTATTACTGACTTGGCAAGAACCTCGCTGCAGTTTGACGTGCCAATCACTTCTGAAAATATAGGAATGCGTACAAAATTTCAGTTGCTGGCACGTTGCTGGCACGTTGCTGTTAAATCCAAATAACATTAACAGTATCAGATTTATGAAACTGAAGATAACATCAGAATTTGCCTATATCGGTAGATCTAATTACATATATTCAATTCACGATTAAATCTAACTCAAATGGGGTGTAGTATTAAATTATTTTTAAATAATTTCACGGAAGACGCGGAGCAGTCGCGTATGTGGATACATACAAGTGTAGCAAGCTTGCATTATTATAATTATTTATGATCATTCCCACTAATGCTTTGCTGGAATCCTCTACAGATTCCTATAATGGGTTAATTGATAGATACTTGCTGAAGTTAAACGTAGAGGAATTCTTAAACGGTAGGAAGCAAACAGTTAGAGTAGTAAACGCAGTATCAAAAGAGGTGAATATAAACAAAATAAATGCCATGAGCTAGTGTATAGCGACCACTGCTGTTCGATAGAATGATTGTGTTATCTTGGTTGGCCGGGTTGAACCGCGTCAATTCAGAGGTCATCTGAAGAAGGCCACAGAATGTTTTCTGAAACGTTAGGTTTTGATAAATTGACGAGGTTCATCATGGACAACCAAGATAACATCAACAACGACCACGGAAATCTGCGCCCCCAAAATTAATGATTACGTTAACAATTTACCGCCAGAAGTTAGAGTGTTTGCGTCTGATAGAATTTGTATAAAATGAAAGAAGACTTAACAGATACAGATGGGTTTATAAAAGAGATGGTGTCGCCAAGTTTTGCTCTGGATATCACGGTCGCAAGCCAGCTAAATGTAAAAAGCAAGGGTAGTAAGTCTTAAAATACAATAAAAATAGAGAATTTTCAGGAGAAAACTGTTCCTGTTATTTTTTAATAAATTGTGGAATCTTGGTTGTTTTTGAGACGCAAATAACCAAGTCACTTTCTGATTGGAGCCAATTTCTCTTCTTTCTACCATATTTCAGATCGTCGATTTTGATTTGCTTCCGCCACTGCCACTTGGAGCAGACATGGAGCCAGCGCAGATCTTTTGAGAACTACATTTTATCGTCGCTCGCAGCTAAGCTAGTTCGTTCTCAGAGGCGTACTCGGACAACTGATTGCAGTGAACGAAAACGAATTGTTCCTACGTGGCTGCTGACCCCACCTTCCCCCTCCCGCGCCGCCACCGCAGAGTGCCCGCTACTACCTTGCACAGCATTTGATTGCTCCATCAGTTAGATTAGTCTCAATACAAAGAAGTAAGTCTGTTTTTTAAATCAGTGAAATGGTTGAATTACGGAGCTGGAGGGTCAATAAAGTCTTTTTACAGACGTGGAGTTCGCCAAAACATTTTTACTTGAGAAGGGGTCACATATTCAAACACGGCGAAAAATATTGGCTTAGAAGATACGTAGATTGAAATACAAAGATTTTTGTAACTGTAAAAAGCAGCAGAAATTGCTTGTTGAAGATATATATTAAAATTATTCTGGCATAACATTTGAAAATAAACTGAACTGGGGAGGACGCATTGAACAGGCGGTAGTAAGAGGTTACATAATTCTTCATTTGATGGAGAGTGTTAAAGGGATGAACCATGGATTGAAGGGAACTGAAACAGGAAATCATGATCGTATTTCTGCTTAGGTATGGGATCAACATTACAAGAATCTGATACAGGGTTTCAGTAAGTGCAAAATATTGCGGCTAGATTACTTGTGTAAATGATCGTAGGACATAATCAGTAACTGATATGATAAACGAGTTGGCCTTGAAGTCACTCCAAAACATGAGATGGATGAAGAAAATGGTGGAATGTATAAGGAGTATTGTTAACAAAGCCTGCATAGATATCCGTAGAAGGATTACATACAGAATACAGTCAATAACTGCTGTCATACAAAAATTAGGCTAGAAATTATTTGAAAATAGGAGCATAGCATATATTGGTGACGAGGCATGGATGAAACTACGTCAAATAAGGAGTACTAAATGGCAGATAATAGATGAACATATCAAGAAAGTAGCTTTTTTTCTTCAAAAGCAAGGCAGTAGCAAAATTCTTTCATTTTGTTTATAAGGATACTGTAATATATTACGAAGAGAAATTAATTAGCTGACTTTAAAATTCATAAAAGCTGAGGTTAGATGTGTACTGAAACCACTTTCAAAGAATTTAACACAAAACAAATCGTGAAATGTGAAATTCGGTGAACAGGGAAATAGCCAGAAGGGCGTTTACTCCATCGCAATTAAAACTAAATTATAAATCACCCTGGGGTGAATGTGAGAACTAATGAATCCCTGGAATATTTTACACTGCAAAGGTCAACGTAGCAAAGCTGAATTTCCTAAAGGTACCATGTACAATTTAAATATAATGGTTTAGAAATGCCTTCTGATTCCCGAAGCCTATGACCACTACTGATTCATCATCCTAATCCTACATGCAAGAGGGTGGAGTAGTCTATTTTCTGAAAGAAACAAAAAATAGCGTGTGACTCTTCATACTGAAATAAATCTGTCACGCCCTGTTAGCAGAAATATCTTCAACTTATGTTTTGTTGGAAGAAGCTAACGCACTGTGTACCCAAATTCCATGATCCTTTATTTCGTTATAACGTACGACTTCAGCGCTGCCCACCATTCGATTGATGTTCTTACCTGCTACCAATTCAGTTACTTACTGCATGAGGACACAGAATTAGGTCAAACGTGTGATTGGATTGAGATACCAGGAATCTGTTATTCGCGGTTACTTTGACAGCAAACGAGCAAGTGAGTGCAAGTCGACCTCTGCACCGACAGTCTCATTAGCGAATCGCTTTAGGAGCAGCCGTGTTTGTCCCTGCTGCAGTCAAACGGGCGCTGCGCACAGTGCTGGCTTAACCAGCTACCTGCAAAACAGGCGGCCACTGCTCTGCGAACGGAGCACATGTATTCAGCCGCGCGTCTCCCTCAAACGCCAGCTGTCACGGGCTGATAAAACACGACGTCACGCTCTATGCTGCGCCCGCTGCGTTTCATGTCAACAATCATTAGAATCATAACACATCGGCATTTGCATTGCAGCCCACGGAAATGAAAGTTGTCCTGCTTTTCATGTACAAGGATTATCGTGTATACAAGTTACATCATTTGCATATGCAGAAGTAAAGTTAACATAGGGAATCTGCCAGAGAGAAAAAAATTTCAACAAACATCAGTTTCCTGAAAAATTCATTTAAAAAATTCTATCGGTCGATTTCGACCAGAGGTTCCCAATTACGGGTACGTGAGGTTGCTTCAAGGAGTACGCGCGGTAATCACTAAGGTAACTGAAAAAATAAACAATTACTAAAATGTTCCTATCGCAAAATATATTTTATTTTAAGACAGTCAAACTGTGTTTGGTGTGTGAATTATATTACTATAATAAATCTCCAAAAACTGTCTCATTTTTTTATTTCATTTCAGCTACTATGAGTACGCGGGGTTAAGCTCTGTCTTGAATTGGTACTCGGGAAAAATAAATTGGGAACGGCTGATTTAGACATCCACTCACCATAAATCTTGCTATTGTTTCATTTTTTTTAAAAAAATTTGGTCTTCATGCTTCTTCGACATAGGGGTCAGTTAGAGGCGAAAACAAGGGACGTAATTCGGACATAGCATTTCGAAGAAACCACCCTGGATTTCGAATGGAGTGTGTGTGATTTCCACGTAATTAATATGGTTAATTCGCAGCATAATTGACCAAGACAGCTCTCGAAGAACCATGTTGGTTATTAATATAGTCACACTAAATGGGGATGACGTTGTGTTTTTGGATGATTCTGGCCCATTTATAATCACTCAACACTTGTTAGCCATCAGCTTTAGTAATTTAAATTAATGCAATTAATGATATATAACAACCAAGTAACGGAAGGGATTGTTACGAAATCAAAAATGAAAATTTATTATTCCAATAAAATACAATTGAATTTAATAAACTCCGATTCTTGAATCACTTTTTCGCGCATTCATACAAGATCTTAACGCATTATATAAACTATTATAGCTCCCTGACAGATAAGCAATGCGTCGCGCTTTGCCACGTTATATAAGAGGCACCTTACTCGCCGGCCAGCGATCACCCAGCTGTTACGGGCCAAAGATGCTACAATATAATTCTTAAAGACAGGAAACTGACAATGCTACTCCGACTATAATACTAACTACTCTCTGTGGAAACTCGAAAACATTACAGCTGGTTACAGACAGTTATACAGTTATTTAAGATATTAACAATTAATCAAAAAGTAAAATAATACAAGAATAATAAATAGTGGGTAGGTTGTAATCATGTTACAAGAGATTTTTAATAACCATAGAAAACTTAAATGTGGATCGCTCAACGGTAATTTGAGCTCATTTGCTCTCGAATGCCAGGCCCGAACGTTATCGCTCACCTCCAGACTCGGTGCTTCGGCTGAACTGCTGCACACTGAGTGGCAGCAACCAATCCCGCTTCTGATGTACAGACATGCTGTTCGCATTCCTTGAGCCCGTCTCTCAGCGCTTTCGCTCAATTTACTGATAGCAGCTATCTTCTTTTCTGGAGATTCTGGATCAACTTCAAAGTTCACGTCTATGATGGCTACACTTTTGATTCAATTAATCTGTATCACTGATTTTATTCTCTGTGATACCAGTCTGTCACAAATTGTTCTCATAACCTTGAAACCGTCTCCATCTAATAACTCACGCGCATTTCACATGAGCTTATGTTCTATATATTACTTTTTTATAAACATGCCAGCCGTTATTCACGGTTTAGTCAGTGGAATTCCAGGTCAGTTTCTGCGCATCTTCTACACCGTAACGTATGATGACGAAGTATGTGTAGATAGCACCAGCAAAATTTTCAATAACACTTGCTGTATTTAACAAGCAGTACGGAGGCACAAGCTGTGCTGTGGAAGTATCTGTGACGAAGGGACAACAGTCGGGTGAAAGTGGAACGGAAAGCGGGCTGCCTTAACCGTGGACCACGAAATCGAAAATATCTCATAAACGGCGAACCTTAGAGCTTAAAACATGGTTTCCGGTATCCCTTTCTGAATTGCTGCAATTCTTTACTTGGCTTAATACTAACTAATACGCAACCCGCACTACAGGCATTTTAGGGCTGGAATCGGGCGAAGAGTAACAATAATGAGGCCGTCCGGTGGACAGTACTACCTGTCAATGCTAACATAGATTGAAATCGGTGAAATGGTGTTATTGTGTTAGGTAACCAGCATTACAGCTGCAATGTTTGAGGAGGAGGTGGAACTCGGTCAAGATTGTAGAGAATCAAACTGGTTGGGAAATTCAGCTGTGCAATGTTTGGTCGAAATCTGTGGAACGGTGTGGATTTATACGCCAAACAAATCATTAACCAGACTAGGGTTATATATTAGTTTTTCGTATCGGAACTCACAAGATTTTTTTTTTTCTTTTGGCTTTGTGTCTCTTTGACGTCGAGCTTATTAGAGGCGGAAAACGACTGGGGGCAAGGAGCGGGAAGGACTTCGGCCACAGACTTTTGAAGGGACCATGCCTACATTCGCCTGGATTGATTTGTGGAAACCATGGAAAACCCAGTCTGGATGCCCGTACGGGGATTCGAACCCGCGTCCTCCTGAATGCGAGGCCAGAGAACACCACGCTCGTTGAGAACAACAAGACATTCGCAACTGTGCACAGACGTGCGGTGTGTGATTATGAGTGTGGGAGGATATGTGCCCTATCATCGATAGTGCCGTATTTGTCACATCCGGAGCAGATGCACCATTGGCGGAATTTTGTGTTTCCATCTTCCTGTGAAACCTTTAACTGTGAGTGATACGTGTATTTTTGTTTGTAAAATGTAAATAACAAACGGTAGGGAAATTGACTCACCACTCACCAAAGTTGAAGGTAGAAACGAGTGAAAAACATGCGTGACGAACAAAAACATATACAATATTTCGGTTTTGCATCTTATTGGTGTGATAGGGAGCGAGCCACATGGTTCGGGAGATGTGCACACGCCGAAGTTTACCACATGACTGAGTGGTGGGCTACTTTCCCTATCCTTTGTTATTTATATCGCCTGAAAGCTGTTTCATTTTTCCTTAGTATCATTACTGTTTGTAAAATGTGTAATTTATGAGGTGGAGATTGGGAACCATCCCAGCATTTGTCTTGATGATTGGAAGAAAGTTACCTTAAACCGTAATCAGGCTAACGGATTATACATAAAGTAGTGTTATTTCCAAAATACATAAATTATTACGATTATATAATGGATAGTTTAATTATGACAGTACAAAATATTTACACTACAAGTGATGAAATAGTATTGTTTAACTTAATTTAGATTTCAATTCATCTTTAGCTATTGAGATGGTAGTTTTTATTTTTGACGTTATGACTTTCTATCTCTCTTATAACCAGTAACTCTGACCTCTTCGTGTGTGTATAAGAATAGAATTTTTGACAAACGTTTCCAGTTATTGAGGACACGTGGATTGTTTTCTATTTTCGTGTTTTCTTTTTCACTGTTTTTAAACAATTTAATTTAGGCCCTTTTATGTTATAACTTCTTATAAAGCATGGTGATTAAGCCAAGTGATTAACTCAAGGACGTATTAGTCTGGAAGATACGGGTTCAGGAAATCACTCCCTGCAAATGCCGGAATGGTTCCTAAGTAACTGGTTGCCACCAGCTACTCGTAGAGACAAGTACGAATGTCAATCTCGCCGTTCGTTTGTAACTCTGGGGAAATAATGGATAATCCATACAATTTCCGTCAAGTCACCTTTCCAAGAAATCCACATGAGTCTTCAATTATGCTCCCCTTTATCGGTACACATAATAGGCCTGAGTTGAAATGAGCCGTACGATTACTCTTTATACTGAGTGCTTAAATAGCATCGTATTAACGCGATATTTGAACTATATGCACAGGAAAACGCACTTCCCACAACCTCCGTCTGTTAATAGAACCGAGCGCTTAAACAGCCTCGCGAATCCATCGTGTTTCCCCTTATTAAAACGAAGTGAGCCCTAAAGACAATGCCGCGCCAACTTCTTCAGAAAACAATGTTATCGCAGAGGCACAGGCGGGAGAAACCGTAATTCAAGGAGCCAAGAGAGGGAACGTTGAAGTAATAAAATAAAATAAAAGCCAGGTCAGCGAATAAAGCTGAGCGTGAAAATGGAATTCCGGGCGCTTAGTGGAAAAAATACAGAACACTTAAATTTCTCAAGCGGCAGAGATTTAGTGGGCGGACGCAGCGCTATATATTTCCAGAGATATTTTTTGTTGTTTATGAAACCTGTGTTGTTGAAGCTTTATAATTTGTAATCCTGTTACTAATTTTCAAAATCAATTAAATTAATGAATTAACACACGAAAATGTCTGTTTATATTCCAATTAATCAAAATTTTTGTCTTATTAAAAAAAATAGTATTCTCATTTTCCGGATCCTAACAGGTGGCTTCTTGGTAACTTTGCAAAATGAAAACGAAAAAGGTTGAAAAGATAATTTTAATTTAAATCTAAATTCGTGATGAATACTGAGCACGAATTAAACATTTGACTAACATTAGTGGAAGAAATTTACGATTCTGGTTTTATTTGTCCCTGGAACTTTTAATTGTAACTGTGATTCGTATCAAATTCATTTGAACAAAGGCAAAGCTACATGTTTGTTTTCAATAAAAATATCCATAGATTCTGGCATACTCATTCATATGCGTATCCTGTTTGACAATGAAAAACATCAACAATACGCGAATTTAACCAATGTGCCCATTTAGCTGTATTATGCACTGCAGGATGTGGTGAATGTGCCATGTCAATGATTGATGGGTTACATGTAGCGCACCTGCCAGAGATCATTAATCAACAGCCCTTGCGTGGCACAGTGTGTGCCGATGCTGTTTCTGGAGAACGAAGGGCTAAAACCCGCTGAAATCCACCGAAGAAACGCGAAGAAACGCGAAGAAACGTTCCGGCTCATCTCAGTGATGTTATACTTCTATCAGTGGCGATCACTCTGGAGGAGGTTCTGACTATAGCACTCATTGTTGTGAACATCACTGCGTAGGGAACTGGATAATTGACGCCAACGGACGTGAAGTTGCACTGGAGATGAATCTTTCTGTGGAAAGAGTCAACACACTTATTCACGGCCCGGTCCAATAGTTAAAGGATTCCCCTCTTCCCCGGACAACGAACGAGCTTTGTTACTCACTGAACTATGGGCAGATTACGGCCAATTCGGCTGGGAGATACTGCTACTTCACCCTTTCAACCCGTAACTCGCCCCAATTATTTCTACCAGTTTAGACGCCTAAAATAAAGGCTCATAAGTAAGGATTTCAATACCAAATAAACAAGGTTTTCGTAGTGTGTTAATAAAAAGATATACAATTGATGCATTATTAATGTTGATAATTTTTAATTAATAATTTATTAAAATCATCTATATATATAAAAGAAAGTCGTGTTAATGACACTATTTATAACTCAAGAATGGTTGTACCGATTTGGCTGAAAATTGGTACGGAGGTAGCTTAGAACCAGGAGACGGACATAGGACACTTTTTATCCTGTTCGACCGCGTTCCCATGTGACGTGACAAGTCACTATAAAACGTGGTGTAACAAAAACGCATCTGACTTGGAATAACAAAACGTCAAAGAGAATACAAGTCACTATAAAACGTGTAATAACAAAAACTCATCTGACTTGGAATAACAAAACGCAAATGACAGCTAAACGTAATTTTGTCTATGGTTAAGTATGGTTGAAAGTAAAAATTGGAAGGAAAATAGTAAAAACAACACTTTTCGTGTCCCTCATTCAAAACAAGACAAAGGCGCGTTAGGATTATCTTTGGTATGCCTTCAAGTTGATTAGGCTCTATGGATATTGATCTATGCCTGCCTGTGATCAGCGAAAATAATACCACTAAAGTACGTGTTAACATTCCTTACTCCGTATGTGGCATTTTCTTGGTTGATTTTAAATTTTCGCTTCTCTCGAAAACCAATTGTGTGTTTATTTGTTCAGTGTGTTTACATGTAGACCCATGCCGCCTATCATGAATGTTTCGACTATGAAAATATAATTCATCAGTTTAAAAGCATGCAATACTAAGATACCTAAAAAGCAAAATCGATTACTGGTATTTTAGTTGAGAAGCGATATGCGGTAGCGTCTGACGATCGAACCACACTTATCCTATTATTTTAAGAATGCAAAGTTCTGGTAAGCCTTCTGTTGATGGGTTCCATTCGTTTTAAAGTATGCTTAGGTAGAATTCACGATGATTGAATTGGCTGCGAGTAATAATACTTTCTTACTTTTAAAGTCTATATAAATGAAAATGAATTACCAAATGTGTGTCTAAGCGCAAAACTCGAGAATGGCTCGACCAATTCGGCTAATTTTTTTTCCTATTTTCGTTAATCCACAAGGAAGGTTCTTATGGAGAGAAAAAAACGTAAACATTACGAGGAAAATAGTAAAATCAACACTTTTCTTTTCCCATACAAACCAGTCAATCAAAACAAAACAAAGATGCGTTATCTATGGTATGCCTGCAAGTTGATTAGACTGTATGAATATTAGTCTATGCCTGCCCAAAATAATGTTCGAAGGGAAAAAGAGTTTCCGTGTCATCAACGAAAATAATATTACTGCCAGTCAATGAAAACAAAACAAAGGCGCTTTATGATTATCTTTGGAATTGCAAAATGATTGATCTGAAGAAATGTTTTCAAAACACCTCTTTGGCATGGGTAATAACAAAATCCCCGTAGACGTTTTGACTGGCTGCATAACACCCCTGTCAATTTTTGGTTGAACGAACGAGCTATATTACAGAGACAAAAACACAGATATAAATGAAATAATTTCAAAATCAAATTGTCGGTGAATTAAGGACATACAAATCAGTTTATTGCGCAACTAACCAAGATGATGTCGACAACTATCCACCAGAATATTTGAACTCACTGGATTTTCCAGGATTGCTGCCACATAATCTTCAATTAAAAGTAGGATCGGTGGTCATAATGTTGTGAAATATCAACCAACCGCGTCTTTATAATGGCACACGGCTAGCAGTGAAAAATAATTAAAAGACCTAATTTTTTTATTTGTATTTCTTAATAAAAAATTGAACTTAATAAAATAAAAAATCTGCTTATTTATTGCCTCTAAGGCGGAACAGAGTTCGCCGGCTCAGCTAGTATATATATATATCTTAGATCGTTGGTACTGCCGCCACAGTTTTCACATCCAACATCGCTGAAGGTAAAACTGGTTTCCGCATTCAACTGTTTATGGAAATAATTCCTTAGATCTTCTCGTAGGCCTTCGTGATTCTTACTAATGTCGTTTTGATGTATTTAATACCTTAACAACTTCTTGATTATTTAGTTTTTTCTTAATGAGTGTATAAAGTAACTTCATGCTTCAAGTATCATCGATTTGTAATTTTCTGGTATACTCTTGCCAAAATTTCCCTTTTTATTTAGTATGAATCGCTTTGCAGCGATCTTTCATTTTTATATATAACCCGCCCATTTTTCGATTTTAAGATTATTCCTGCAGTGTTCTGCCTTCCCTCAGTCAGAGCTAATGTTGCATGGTACCTTCCTCTATGGCATCGTGAACGATCTCATTCCAACACGGTGTTCCTTTCTCTCTTCCCTTCCTGTTTTAACACATGTATCAGTAATATCCTTAACTGAATTTTCCGTAAAGAGCTTATGCCATTCTTCAAAGCTGTATGACAACACTACACACTAGACCCAGATCAAGGTTCTGAGACAGAATTATACCACTGCTGCGTTTTTTACCTCCTACCAGCCTGCAAAGTATGTTTCGCATATTACGTTACTACAAAGGTCTTCTTTATGTCGGGAACGCTATCTTATTACATTCGGTCGTGGCAGATGTTAACGATAATTGAAACTACGTCAAGAAATAAATTTTATATTTGTATTATTTTCAAGTTTAATTTAACGAAGCAATTCATAGATATTGGTGTAAATTTAACTGTCCGAAATATTTTGAAATTTTGCTTCTCTTTAATCTTTTATCCCACTGTAAATATCTCGAAGATTTTTATGATACGTATTCTTCTCTTAAATATTCTGTGAAGCATGATATTTTGTATAACAATACCATTTGAAATTATCTCTATATCGTAACAGTCCAAATATGTTTGATTCCTTATTAATATCCGTATCAAAAAATGAAGGAATTGTTCAGTGAGTGGGAAAGAGTGCTGTTTTCTTTATGTAGCTCATACTGAACGCCTATATAGGATGACTACTAAATCGGAGCTCCGATCGATGTATCAGTCACTTGTATATTGCAAAAGGCAATCGGCAGACGAGGTTTTGCGCAAATTTTCGAGTTTTAGTAGGAGGACAGTGCCAGTTTTACAACTGAAACTGAAATGCCCATATTGCATGGAATTCTGAGTTCTCTTCTGGTAATTAATTTTAACTTTTATGATAATATTAAATTCATATAACAAAAATGCACGTATAGACCACAGCACGTTTAGGTGGCCATATAAAGAGTTTTCATGAATTTGAAATTCCGAAAGTATAATGGGAAATAAGTAGACCGACAAGAAATGAAACAAACACTTCCGGTAAATAATGGTTTAAGAAAGGCGGTGACATATTCAGACATGCGGGATATATTATTCCGTAATTCAGTGAAATTTTTAAACGAAAACTAAGAAATATTATTTGAAACAGGCAATTATGGATGTACGTATGTTTCAAAAATTCCATTTACTTTATTTTGAGGTTTAGAAATGCTTCATTGATGTGGATTTAAGTTACAGATGGAAGCAGATATTACAATGAAATGGAAAGGGGATTGAATCAAATCAGCATAAATTTTATTAAGATAGGAGTACTAGGAATCAAAACACATTAAAAAAAACTTATTTGTGGCAATGATCTTAAGTATATACAACATCAATTATTTTAATTATAAGGACAGAATCTAAAAGTGAAAGACAATACGGAGAAAATCAAATGAATTTAAACAAGAGCAAACATAAAAAATGTAATCCCACTTGGTTTAACTAATCAGCTAAATTGAAAATTTCATGGAAAATAAAAGAGGTAACTTACGTTACACGAAAGTATGCCTAGACGAACAAATTCAACCATAAAATGATGCGAGACCCACATAATGCGATGCATGACGGTGTCTTTCACACTGTAGGAGATTAAACATCATGTATGCGTCTAAGATGTTCTTTGAATTTAGACGTACCAATGGCTAATCGATTTAAAAATCTATTAGAAGCTATTAAATACAAACAGAAATTATTATTATATATAATGTAGAATCCATTTTGAAACAAAGAGACGGAATCTTTTTTCCTATAACACTTGTAATAATAAGACCAGATTAAAAAAAAAATATGCTCCTAGTTTCCCCAAAAAAAATTAAAATAAGGGTTATTGAAGATTTAGATTTCTCGAAGAAAGAACATTCGCTTATCTCTGCAGTGGCATGCTTAAGGAACATAGTATGTTTGGCCTCTTAGGCGCTTATGTCTAAATGAAAGCAATAGAAATGTGAGCAATTGTTGTAACGGATAGAACGTTCTTGCACGGTTTCAGATGAAGAAGATTGGTTTGTCGCGTTCGGAGATACAATTGATCTGCAGATAATATTTGTAATTACTGACCGATACTATAAGTGGAGACAAGATGCATCTTTGTGATTTAAGCTAGGTTGAGTGCAGTCATTAAAATGAAAACTTAACCTCATATCCGAAAATTCACAACACCAGATCACGTTTCAATAATAAATGGTGCCAACAAGAGCGGAAATGATTTTTTTTTCTTTTTACAAGTGGTTTACCGTGTGTGAAAATATACGTAATTAGGTTATTTAGTTAGGAAGAGTTTTTATATATATATATATAGATACATTGACGGTAGACAGGCCGATTGCTTAGAAAACAGTGGCCATTAAAAAACTACACACGATCTCCATTCAGTATATCTAAGTAGCAAACTACATAACTTTCAAATCAGCTGACAAGTGAAATCGGTGTCAGAGATAGAACATTTTGTTGAAGCAAAGATGGTCAACATGTGCTTATAGAGTTAACCGGGGGACTGGTCAGCAATAACAATGTAAGAAAGTGCCTCTAGTTAAGATGGCCATGCTACCGGGAGTCTACTAAATGTAAAGTTTTACTAACATTTGGTGAACGTTACCCTTAAAAAATAACATTATCTTTCGATATCTTGCAAATTCGTTTGTCATTCCAGTTTAGAATGAATTACATCGCTATCCGTGGGTGAGGCCAAGAATTTTTCAGACCTTCCCTGACTGTTGGAATGAAACAACAAGGAAACAGATAAATCGATGGGATAAAGTTAATCCAGAGAAGAAGAATTTCAGCTCCGAAGGAAAGAAACGGCTGTCTTACTGACAAAGTATCGGTCGGTCCCCAGTGAGCGGGCCTATCGGTTGTTGCCAGGTAGTCACAAGAAAGAGCGGGGCGAGAGAGGGGTTGGAGGGGGTGGGGGGAGGTCCTCGACTTGTAAGAGTGGTGACGTAGCATCAGGCCCGGCCGCGCAGGCTTGTTCTCTCTCTCCGCTAATGAGCAACTCGCCCGGCCCCAGCTTCCAAACTAATTCGTCCCACAAAGACAGCTATCCACCACACATACTCCCACCGCACAGTCCCTATTTCACCTTGCTCACATTAAAACAAGTTAATTGCTTTCCCGGAGAGCAAATTAAACAGGAGTCGGTGGACTACGCTAGTCTCCCAAACCACCAAAAATTAGTCCTAAACAACAATTAAGCGGGGAATTTCATTTGTGACTGCATGCTTCACGCGAAAGCTCGGAATAGAAAGCCAGGGTGACAATCGTCCGCGCTTCAGAAATGCTAATTTAAATGGATCTGCGTGTGATTTGGAAAGCTTTTCCCTGTATTTACTCCCCTCCGCTTAAGTTCTAATATAGGTCAAGTACATTTGAAAGTACTTTTCCGTTTGCTGTCACAAGGAAAAAAGTATTAAATTTTAGAAAACCCTAACTATTCAACAAATCTGAATTGGAGACTGTAATTGTAATCATACGTATATGTATCTAAGAAGATTTAAAACTCATATTCGCTAATTTGCATTTGTCGGAAACAAATTCCAAATCCAAAAGTGGTCCGCAAAGTTTCATTTTTTATGTTCTTACTTTCCGCAGTTGCCTTACGCGTCAAGTTATGATATTAATGTACACAAATGCCACTTGCGCATCCTCATAATATTAATCACAAGACCAGAATTGTTTCTCTCAAGTCAAATTAACCGTCGTTTCATATTTCTTCAACTTTCCTTTCAGTAATGAGAATTCAGTTTTTTCAGGCGTATAAATGAAACAAAATCTTCATGGGTTATCTGCCGGATAATATCTTTATTAAACGTAATTTCTTTAATACACAACGTTTCGGCAACAACCTCTGCTGCCTTCGTCAGGTAAGCTGTCATAAAGAAGCTAAAACACACATTATAGCTTCGTTATGACAACTTACCTGACGAAGGCAGCAGAGGTTGTTGCCGAATCGTTGTGTATTAAAGAAATTACGTTTAATAAAGATATTTTCCGGCAGATAACCATTGAAGATTTTGTTTCCTTTCAGTTGTCTTTAGTATCCAAATTAACAAGAGAATGCCATCAAGTATTTCTTATCAGGATGGCGTTGGCAAGTAGGTGGTGACTCCTTACACCTTATACCGTTGATTCGTCATAGCCTTGTCTGTGTGAGCAGTATGCATCACGTGAGGATGATGACGTGGTTCTGTGAGTTTATCCCAGGCGTTATGTCATTACTTTCTGATGCCTTTCAATTGTGGAAATATGGCCTAGATGAATGTTTGTTTTATTAGTTCCCTCTCATCTTAAAAGTAATTTTAAGGCATCTGAATTAGGAAACAAAAATTGATATTTTAGTGGTGGGGAAGGAAACTGAAGCTACTTACGCAAATGTTCTATAATGGTTAATATCATACTCCGCTTCGGCTTTCATAACAGCACTTTTCTCCTCCGCATTCTGATTGAAAATTAGGGAAAACAAATATCACTTTGTAAATGAGAGCTGCGTTGGAACACTATTATCAGTTTAAGTGGTTAGTCTACCGTGTAATAAATTCCATGTCAGTGATGGGAAGATAGAAAATTCGACGTTTATCACAATTATTGCGTTTTCTTAAAACGTATGAAGCGCTAAATTCAAGAAAAATAAAGTCATAAGAATGTCTGTGTTTTATTAATTGTTGGTCCAAATGTCGTACAACGATATTTTGTAAAGCAGAGGATACATCTTTAAACAAATCGAAATAAAAAATATCATCCCTAATGCAACTATTAAAATTCTGCTGTCAAGCCGATGCATAAAGTGAAATATTTTTTTAGTCCACTTAGTTCGTGAATGTATTATTACAAAAAATATTATTGAGGCTATTTAATATTCAATGGTGGATAAAAAAGTTTACTATTCATTTTATTAAATAGATTTATACCTCACAAAGTTTAATGACAATGTCCAGTTTGTTCAATGTAACTCTATGCGCAAATATTGTATATTGCGTTCAATGTAATTCAGTTTTTATCTACCATTTTAAATCCCAAGCGAGAAGAATTCATTTTAAATAACAAAGAGAAAGCGTCACAGTCGTCAGAAACTTGTAATGTATTTAATGTTGGGAAAAAATATTTGCCTTTTGGTCCAAAAATGGGAAGTGCAAGTGCTGATGTCCGCATAATAATAATTAGTCTTAAGTTATTTAGCTTGAAACTTTAAGGTAAATTAACCTGACAATTCCAATGTGCGTATCAAATTCGAGATAAAAGATTGGTGAGTGGAAAGCGCGACAACTTGAAACTGAGTCAGCCAGGCATTGCCAGTACTTTAATTTCCTAGAACATCTGTCTATGATTAAAATTGTAGCATAGATATTTTCATGGCTGTAAGTTCTTCATCTTCCGTAGCAAAAAGTTTTTTTCGCATATAAATATTTTGGGATGATGATCATATAATTTTAGTTTTCAGTACCTTTAATTACATATTTGGGGCAGCAGTAACTAATCAGTTCATTTTGTGATATTTCTTCGTCTAGTAAATCGCAAAATCTGTTTCCTGGTTTAAATCAGTTTCTGTGAGGAAAACTGAAAGGAACCCAGAAATATTTCTGTACATTTGCATTCTAACCATAGCAACTACGTCGAGTATTAAATGATCAATTTATCGCCATATTGTGTCAGACTTCTGGAAAGAATTTGACACCTACCATCGTTGCGTCTTTCTGTTACATTTCAGATTTTGTATAGTAATATTTGCGTAGTATTTCAATTGACTGCGAAACCTTATCAGTCTCATACTCGAGGCAATACCCTTTACTCGTGATATTTAATACTAATAATATTACCTAAAGTAATAATAAACTTGCGAAAATAGAATGTTTGCAGATGGTGGATTGTTTTTCAGTATAGGTAACAAATTCTTAGAAATTGAAATTGCATGTCTAATTGGTGTCAAGATTGATAAAAAATTGTTTTTTTTTAGCTGCTTAACGTCTCTTAACAGCGAGGTCTTTAGAGATGGGAAAGGAAGGGGGGAGAGGGGCAAGGAATGGGAAGGAATTCGGCCATGGCCGTTTGAAGGAAGCATTCCGGCATTTGCCTGGAGTGATTTGGGAAACCATGGAAAGGTAAAAATGGAAATTGTATTTAAAGAGTAAAATCTCTTACTAATGAGAATAATACAGAATTGTACCTAAAAAAAAAAAAAATATTTTCAACACTTTTGAGAAGGTGAATGAAATGATCCGTTTGTTATATAGTTTTGCATTTACGCCTCGTCGATGATATTAAGGACTAGTAAGTACACTATGAATCAATTAGTAACAATGTAGATACAAATACAGATTAGAAGTTTTCTGGGAGTATGAGAAAATAACTTTGTTTCTTTTCTTTGTGAATGGAGGACCCAGAAACGTGAGCACTGCTTTCCCTTTCACAAGGCGTAGAAATGTTCCGCTTTCAGCTGGGCGCAGCGCGCTTACCTCAGTGCAGTTGCCAGAACAATGGAACACAAATATTTTGCTCTTTGTAGAGATAAAAGTTGTGTGGTGAAATGTAGGAACAGCTTTTACTAAAAGAAACAGGCAATTCTCAACGCACAAGTGATGTAAATATCTGACCGTTTTTTTTTTTTTTTTTAATTTTAATGCTGGTACACTTTGATCTACTCACTTCTATACTTTGGCTGCCTTCTAACTGAATTAAATAGTAGGATTACTGAATTCTGTAATTATGAACACAGCTTAAATATTAGGGTTATAGAGCTACGCTGCGACAGATGTGTGTTCGAATGTGCGTTTTGCAGTAAATGGCCATGTCGATCTACAAAGCCTGTGAGCGTTTTGTCTTTTTTGTTATTTGCTATTATCGGTTAGATTCTTCATGAATGTTGCTTTCTCTGATTGGAATTCAGCACCCATAAATTGCATCAGCGAAATTTCATAGTGGACTGCACATCTCCATATTATACTGGTATCAGAAATCGAAACCGATAAGATTTTGGACGATCCACCGCTCAAAAATTGCAACAAATATTCGTACGATTATAATGAGCTAAGGGAAGTGGATATTTTATTCTTTTTGAGGTCTTCATTCACTACAGAGAGATCGCTTGACGGCATAGATCACAAACGATAACTTGCCGCGAGCAAGGGCTTAACGTCCACGTACGTGCATACAAGTAACGGCGAGTCAATAATGTTTGATCAAAGAAAATGTTAATATTTGGTAGCAGTTGAGGTTTTACACTCCTTTTTTACTCACAGACACCCTATTACCAAACACATAAATATCGAAACGGATATAAGGAGTTAGTTCCAAAAATAGACAACAATGTTCGAATTTCGAATTGCACCAATTCGTTTACTCGATGGTAACTAGATTTTTACTATTTTACAGTTACAATAATTGAACTAGTTTAACGGTGTCTTGGGCACTTATTACGATCGTAAAAAGTTTAAGTTGATGATTGGAGTAGCTTCTTTCAAGGTGAAACTTAATAATAGCCCATAGCTTTGCAAAATTATTATTATCTTACTAATAGCTTTATTTATACACATACTTTATAAACAAAGATTTAAGAAGTTGTATATTCCGCTTCATATCATACCAAAAAGCTCGGTTCTTTAATTACTATTTTTGTGTGACTAAGGAATTTCTTTAATGAATTAATTTATAATTATATTTCTTCTAATTTTGATTTAAAATCTTGTTTTGTAAGTTTGATAGCGGTATAATATCGTAGCATTAAATGAAAGTCGTCTATCTTTGCTCTACTGTGAAATAAGTAACATTTTACAAAATTCGTAAATCTTCAAAATGTTATAAGTCTAACAAGTAGATATACAGGTAACATTAGTTAGTACCGTTACAAAGCAAGTTTATATTAGGAGAGCACGCGTGTTCCTTTCATGTTACTGTAGCCGTAACTAACTTGCAAAAAAGACAATTCACGGAGATAGTTGAGATAACTGATAGTGACAATTCTTCCGAAGCCCAGAGTAGTTCCCAGTTGCCAAGAGTAAAACATATTATACAGCTATGACTTTGACAACAAGTAGTATATTCTTTAGTCCAGAGTATCAGCCAAAATAATAGAGAAATTCCAGTCCTTATTACCTTCATTTCCATTTATATAGCTGCACCATTAATGTGAAATATAATGTAACTATTTTTGCATGAAGCTGTAAAAAAAATCCGTTCACTAACACCCATAATCGTAAAGATATTTTCCAGTTTGTAATTATGATCCTATAAATCTCTGGTGTTAAGAATGCAAATAAAAAGTATGTGGGTTTTAGTATTATTCCAACCGCAAAAGGGTGACCTGTTTTCACACTAAGCATTTTTATGCTATTTTGCTGCTCTGGATTCAATCCTGCAACCTTACACAATGACCGATAACACGTTGTCACCCACGGAACCCTACTGATTTGCTAATAGTTGTGGAGCAATCAAGATCGTTAATACGATGTACGCCGCTACGAATGGTAGAGAAAAAGTGTTACGCCCAGGGGGTGGAATAGAATATTACCATTTCAAATAGCTTTAGTCGAGAATTGGTCAGCTAAAGAAATGAATAAAGAACTATTCATCAGATTTAAGATACTCTGATAACAATTAAGTAAAACAATAATACTGTGAAGATCATTTTGGACATTTATTTATTTTGAAGAAGTAGGATTTATGATTAGATGAAATATTTCGTAAAGTTAGCGGAGCCTCACGTCAGGACAATGTGAAAGCGCGATCGTCAGTAAGAGCTGTTTATTGGTAAAACGCTCACGGCTGAAAAAGAGAACATCGCTCCGTTTAAATACACCAAACCGAACTTACGTGCGAGCACAGCGAGCCATACTCGCCCTCACTTTGTCAGTCATTACCAACGAGTCATTAAGGGTTAATTCTTAGCTAAACCGCATCTCGTTAGCTTGCCTCGCCACCTTGCATCCATCATGTCAATTCGCCATCAACCAGCAAGTTAACATTCTCTAACGGTCAGTCTACGGCCAGTTTGAAGAGGCTATCGGGTGTTAAAAATGAGCTCTAAAAACATTAGTCGTCAGCATTATTTATTAGGTAGAATTTCAGCTAGGTTATTATTTTGGCCTGGCCTTTCCTTGCCCAAACCCGTTTTCCAACTGTAAGTAATGGAGTTGTGACAATTGAGTCCTGATAATTAACATATTCCTATAGTTCATAAGTTATTGTTTAGATCAACAGAAGACCAAAATACCTCAGGACATCAGACGACATCTTCAAGAAAAAAGGTAGCGAAGAGGAGTAGAAGATCTAGCAAAGGTGTCGAAGGTCAGTAAACTTCCATCCTAAAGTTTGCTTTCACCGAAATCCCACAAAATTATCACCCCCCTCCGCTCAAGCCACTTTCTTATTAACGCTTTAGCAATTAAGAAGACTGGTAGCAACAGTACAGATATTATTTTAAATACTAGCAGAAGTAATTTGAAAGTTTTACTAGTAGCTCAATTTAAAAAGATATATTACCAAAGAATCAAATTAAATTTGTTTGCATATGACTATACTCTGTTCACCCTCAACTGGCTGTTCAAGGTCTTGTTGCCCTTGCCCCGCTATTCTCCTCACCATCCCCAACCCAGACGTAAGGTTCGGTACAGGGGTACAAACGACCATTTACAATTGTAAACAATAAACCAGTGCGAAACTTCCGCACGTTCTACCATTTCCTCCCCCCCCCCTGATCCACCCAAATAAATTATTAGTTTTTTTGTAGTTGTTGAAATTGAATACCCAGCGAGTTGTACACACAAAATTCCAAAGGGTGTTTATCAACGTGAATATATTTACAATATCTCTTTGTACACAATATTTGGTAGCAGAATGCAATCACGTTGAATTTTTGGTTTCTCATTTTCAGTAAGACATACAATAACGTAGTTTATATTGAAATTAAATAATCTCTGCAACTGGTAACCCCTGAAGCTGTCACTACCAAAGCGACTGTTGTGCACCAGCGGATTGCGACTCGCCCACGAAGGCGCTGCGGCTATCCCTCCTGTCCGTGGAGTCACTTTTAAATGTTGAGCAGAAAATGTTTTTAAAAGTAAGTGGATAAAAAATCTTATACAATGATATCTTCGCTGTATGGTATGTATTAGGTGGGAAAAGTAATATAAGATAAAAGTAGCATATCGTGTGATATTGCTATAGTCCGTACACCCAACCACCGAATTACCGCGATCGATTCACAGTCCAGCCTGCAGGATCTCGGTTGATCCGATGATCCGATGAAGAGCTCTTGTTGGAGCGTGAATGGGGCGCGGGACTACGTGCTGGTTGTTGTAGGATTATCGGACCACCCTAAACACGTCTGTTCCATCCTACATCGGACCGTGTAGCGTCTTTAGTGGAGAAATCATCCTAAAGTGGTGTTACATGCATTGGAAATTTGTAATTTCCTCTTGTTTACTCTCTGGAATTTAGTTTTGAAATCTTTTAACAATAGCACGTTCGATTAACAGAGATAGCTCAGGGTCACTCTGCTTTATCCTCACCCCTTCCCCCTGCCATATTTGGCTCACGCGTACCCGCACACAGCGGTCTGCTTGGAGAGGTAAGAAATTGGGAGGGGATAGTGAGGTGAACAGTGGGCCAAGAGGAACATGGCCTTGACCTTGAACCGCCAGTTGAGGGTGAACAGAGAATAGTCATAATATAAGCAAATTTAATTTTATTCTTTGGTAATATTTTTTTTATTAAATTGAGCTACTGGTAAACCATTCAAATTACTTCTGCTAATATTTAAAATAACATCTGTGCTGTTGCTACCAGTCTTTTTAATTTCTGGATTGTTAATAAGCAACTAATAATGCTTATAATGTCTTCCAGTTTAACTTGAGAAGGAAAGGAGATTATTTGGATTAACTGGTTTGACCTTTTATAAGAGGATCAGTGAACGAGCGCATCTAACAATAATCCTGGACTGTGAATGTCCGGAAAAAAGGCCACACATTCTGTCTCTATCGTGGTCTTCTAATCTATAAATGGAACGACGTATCACAGTAAATTTGTGACGAGGGTAAATTTAATTGTTCAGGGTACACTGTATTTGTTTTTGTGGAACCCACCCCAATATTGGCTTAGATTTTTATCTAAAAAAAGCAAAAAATCATAATTACATAGTTCCATGGGCGCCGGGAGGGGGGGTGCAAGGGGGGTGCACTTGCACCCCCCCTGCTATCAAAGAAAATACACAGAAAAAGATTAATAAACAAAAATTTATTATTTAACTCACTGTTTGAATAATAACTTAAGGAGCATAGGTTGTTTTCCAAACTTGTTCAACGCCTTGTCAATAAACTCAGCATCCTTAGTTAATAAGTGTTATATATAATATATAAAAAAAGATACAGATGCACCTCCCTTAAAGTAATCCTACCGGCGCCCATGCATAGTTCGGTTCGCATATGACCATACTCGATGGTCCTACTTCCAGAGATAACATTGCTCCAGAAATTATATCATGTATTAGTGATTATGTTTTTCTTGTTGTGCATTGTTTAATGAACGGACAGCAATGTTGACGAACTCAATACGGAATCAACATCACTAACCACCAAGGCTGGACATAAAGCTTCTATTCTTGAGACGTACGGCTACAGTCCTAACCACTACGCTAACTTGGCTGACGTTTAAGAAAGTTTGTTTACAAACAGTTTGAATGTGATCAAGTATCAAAGTTATTCCGTTTCTACTTGTAGCAACAAGCTAACTACTACCGTTATCCAACAAATCACAAACAGTGTTATGAAACTGCCCGATTTATGCATGGAAGATGAAGAAACTCGTTCGTGAAAGAAATATGGAGTTCGTCTGTTGGAACTAAAGAGCCAGCGTGTAGTTTGGATCTAATTCACACATCAGACAAACCCTCGGAGCGAGCGCAAACGAAGTTACTTCATGTTTTCAGCTCCTCTATTACTCTCTGACGTTACGTACTTTGAGTTCATTAAGCGTTAAAATTTGCTCTAAAATTAGCAGTTCAATTTATATTCAAAGGGCACACGTGGAAAAGGAAGTAGCGATGAGCAGCCAAAAAGATATCAGCTCAAACTAAAGTGCTCCGGAAAATAATGTGATTTTCTGAGGTAATAAGCCACTCATAAAACCATAATGACACGCACATCTGTCTCTCTTATCACCCAATTTAATTTTATAACGTTTGATCCTCTATAATCATGAAGCACTGATAGGAACAAAACAAAATTACGGGTTCAGAAAACATGGCAACGATCTGGTGCAGCAAAAGTTTCATTCTTCGAAATAAAATATAACTAACTAACATTTGCCGTCAACTTTGTCCTTATGGATCTAGGTTCACTGACTATTTTTCGACTTTAGAGCAGCGACGTTGACGGACGCTGTGGTTATTTTGAAATGCAGCAGGGATCAGAATTCTTTGTTTAAAATCCCTTCTACTTTCACATTTCGCAGACATCAAAAATAAAATAAAAAAATTAAAAAAGTTTGTAAAACGTGTACATTTTTCACCAACATATTTTCATTGTTCTATTCGTCAAATGCGAAGATTTATGACCATTACAGCTGGATTTAAATGTTTACCCAAACACGCTAACTTGACAGACCTATAAGAAAAATCAATTTTTATACACACAATTTTGCCCTGTAACTTAATCGGCTGCTTTCAATTGATTGTTTTGCGTCAACACTGGTGCAAGAATTTGAGATAATAACAATCATTATAATGATTAAAAAGCCAACGATAATGTTTACAAATGTAAAGAGAAAAATAGATTTTTTGTGTCAACACTGTTACCAGAATTTGAGATAATAACAATCATTATAAAGATTAAAAAGCCAGCGATAATATTTACAAATCTAAAGAAAAAAATAGTAATTTCGTTATAACGAAAAACAAAAACGTAATGTCATGCATTTCTGTAAAACTACTTACGTCACAAACAACGAATACTCCTGTCGAAAAAGTTGTATAATCTTAGGCTTGTTATAGTGGTATGTTAACCCGTGATGTAGAGTGCAAGCATGGATTGTATTAAGAATCTTTGTTGCGTTTCTCGTGATGTTAAGAAGAGATAATCATTTCTCGTTCCGTTCTGCCATTAGGTTCCGTTTTCAGATATAGCGTAGATATCAAGCTTGATCTGAAGATCAGGTTTGTAGTTTTTGTATGATGCTATTTAAAAGAAAAAATATTGTCGAAATAATGAAAGGTGCGGCAAGTAAGTACATCACACACTATTGGCAATACATTATAACTATGTGGTGTAAAAATCAGCTGCTGGACTAAGCTTTTCAAATTTACAACATAAACAAGTAATAAAGAGGGTTCGTGAGTAATATTATATTCGATTTTGATAAACTTTGGCGAAAAATACCAGTCCTACATCAGATTAATCAAATGTGCTTGTGAATACTAAAACATTTCGTCATTGATTACATTGGTTTTGTAATGTTAGTGATTACTGAGATAATCATGATCAAACTAAAAGCCACATTTTGCAATTAACTGCTCTTTAAAATATTATACCATATTCCCTTAATCAGAAAAATATTAAAGTTGCTGTACATATGCACAAACATTCCTAAAAAGGGCTGGCATTAATAATAATCTATCCTAATAAAACACTAATTTTGGTCATTGTGTCTGTCATACTGTGACATTACGCAGCCAGTCTTCACTGCTGGATTAACAACGGCCAGAGATATTATTGCACAGTAGAGGTTTATTTTATAACAGTTCTATTTAGTTAAGCAAGAAATTAGTTGCCTGGAACACTGAAAGAAAAGTATGCATTGCATTTAAATTAACGTATTAATATTATTAATCACTTTTTACTTATTTATATTCGTTCAGTGTAGATCATTACAGTAAATTTTTTACTAATATTTACATAAGATAAATGATTTAATTTTCTGGCAACAATGTTAGTGGGTGTTTTGATTGGACTGAAATTTAGCCTGGACCAGAATGACAACTGGCATTTGACGTTGGAGCAGAGGCTATAAGAAATTTAAGAAGATTTTTGTGTAAAAAATTAGTTTTCATGAGTCCAATATTACTTTGTTGGAATGAATGAACGTAGTTCCACATTTCCGCGATCAATGGGCTTAGACTATGATTAAAACTAATATTGTAAGTTGTTAAGCTTTATTTTTAATCTCTTTTCCTTTCATTAATGTCATATTTCAACTATGTTACTATGTCAGACGTACACACGTTTTAATTTGGATTTCAATCACGTAAAAGATAGATGTAACAACTCGTAAAGATTTTGCGACAAGTTTATATCGCGATGCATGAATTCACTAAAATGCGATACAGTGAATGTATTAATCAGCGTGACATAAAAGCTTTGATATTCCAGCGGCAATTTTAGTGGAGTTTTTTATTAAGTTGAAATACAACCTAGATAAAGGTGACAACTGAAACTATTTGTTACAGCGTAAAGCACGAGGAACCGTATTGAGCGTAATTTTATACCAATTCACAATCAAACTGATTTGGTACAGTGAAATGCACAAGAAATTGAATTGGGCGTTATCCTATTATATAAAACGCTAACGTGGCGTCTGCGTGCGTCGTCTATAGCTGCTTCACCTATTGGCTAAAGAACGGCCAATCATCAACCACCATAATACATTCGTACCACCATCTTGCTTTTCGTTTATTTACAGCTAGACGCAGAAATTTATATAAGGAGAAGAAGATTCAATATTTACGCTATTTTATCAGTTAGACGCAGAAATTCATGTAAGGAGAAGGGGATTCAATATTGACGCTATCTGTATCAGTTATCAAAACTAGGTTAAACCATAACCTAAGAATTTTTTTGGCAGACGATAAGACACAATTAAGTTTATTAAAAACTAAGAGAAACGTACGTAATCGGGCAATGAATCAGTCAAATAAATAACAGTTATCCGTTTTCGAAATTATAAAAATGCATTTATTTAAATAAAATATAACTAAATATTCTGATAATCTAACCAGAATAAGGTACTCATATCACGAAAGATATAACTAAAAATGATTTCAATTTATAATTCTCAATTAAACAAAGATATTCTTGCAGCCAAATAGCGGCGAGCAGAGGTAGAAAATTAATGCGAGGCAATCATACGTTACTAAGCTCTGTTACTAAGTTACAGTTGGTACGTTCGTTTAAATTTACATGTTGCTTTTTTGTTTATTTATGACAACTAGATGCAAAAATTAATGCAAGGAGAATAGTGTTCCATGTTTGCGTTATTTTATCTGTCCCACTTATAAGAACGAGGTTAAAACATAACCTAAGAATGTTTTTGGCAGATGATAAACAATGAAGTTAATTAAAAACTCGAAAAAAGTTTTCACCATATTTACGAATCATGAAATGTATCACCGAGATAAATTACCGTTATCCGTTTTTGATATTATACTTTCCGTCATTAAAGTAAAATGTATTTATTTAAATAAATCATAGTCAAATACTCCGATAATCTAACCACAGTATATCACTCAGGTACTCATATCACGATGATTTAATTAAAAATGGTCGATATTCGCTTTTTCATGCAATCTTTTCCAGAATTAATCAGACTACCACCATAGGTGCTGCCTGTCGTTATTCATATGAGGGTAATAAAAGCTATGATTTTCGAATGCAATGTTAATGTAGATTGGGGCTAAGTTGACCAGAATCGCAACTGACACAATTTGTTACAGCATAATTCGCTCTGAAATGAGTTTTACAAACAATTTAAACTGTTTTCATAAGCGCCATGTTACTGGAAGTATTATTTATTACGGGGGAAAGAAGTTTCATATTTATCGTGCTGAATTGTGCCTGGACCAGGAATAAAACTGATATTACATTGACAGCAAAAGTTTTGGTGGTATTCCTAATTTGTTTTCAATTTTATTGGTTCTATACTTCCATCGTCAATAATTCAGTAGAAGTTACTACTGTATCGCTATGTGAACTGTAAATGAAATATATAGAACATTACAAAATCCAGGCCATTAGCATTATGTAATAACAATTCCATATAATTAACCAACTAAAAAAAATGAACTGCCAGGATATTGCATTCAAACTGTCATTTTTGACGGGCTCGAAGCTAGTTTTATAATAATTAAGCAAATGGGAATAAATGACTTGCAAGTACACTCGGTTCAAAGCAATCACTTTTGACGGGCTTTGAGACTAGTAAGTTCTAATACAAAACCAGTTAAATCATGATGTCTATTCCCACTGTGATCTTAATACTCCCAGGATCTAATCAGAGAAAGAACGCTCATATCACAAACATATTATACAAATATTTTTCTTCTTGATGATAACAGTGCGTGCAAACAAAGAAAATAATTAGTTGTTATTCTTTTTAATTATATTCCTTCGAACTTTTTTAATACAAAAAATTCTGTTTCAAACTTATTTTTCCTGCTCGCCTCTCACCACGATTGCTCGCCTCCCTCTTCACTACCAACCCCTACCCGCCCCGTGTCACCGTTGCTAAGTCTTCAGGAATTTTGGTTGCCCCATGTCAATAAATGGTGACGCTGTATCCATCTTTTTTATGAGCTTAGAAACTGGTTAGTTATATACGGGATGACCGGGGCGTAAAATGGTCTCGGTTACGGTATATGAAGTGTGTTTACATGGTTTGCATTCCAACTGCAGGTCCCCTTCATCCGATGAGATTATCAGGTCATGTTAGCTACTCAAGACGGGCGTGAAATACTCAACCGACAAATTACTGTCAGGTTGTTGATGTACATTGCGAAATCTTAGATCAATAATGGACCGCGCGTTTACCTCATTGGCGAGCGCTTTCAAAGTGATAGATAGATAGATAGATAGATATGTTCACTTTGATCCCATGTGAGAATAATCTCGGGGATGTGGAACAGTACATACACTTATTTGTAATGTCAATATTACTATATAATTGATAATGTTATTATATATTGACAACAAGTTAGCTACAACCCATTAGTATAACCAATATCTCCTGTTATCTACAAATACAATCCCGAGTTAATTAATACTTATTATGTGGAACAGTATATACACTTGTTACCAGCATCTAATAATCAGTTATTTTCTTGCAACCGGTAACCATGATAAGTTTCACTGTGATTTGCGACTACATAGCCTATTATATCATGTTAGTTGCTATTTATGTGGAACAGTACACACACTTATTAACAATATCAATTATATTACCAACAACTCATAAGCAGTCAATTACTTAACAACCTGTTAGTATGATAATTTTTCACAGCAGTTTTTTGAATGCATGCTATCCCATGTTAGTTACTATATATGAGTGGAATTTTGTAACCACAATAATTACTTAAATTGTCAAAAGTTTCAACAGAAAGAAAAACCATATATCATTTTAGTAATTGTGGACAACTTTGTCACCTTCCCCTTCCATACACCATATATACTATTTTATCAGTCATTCTTAGTTACCAAATTCCAAGAAGAAAATTCTTTCACAGAGTAAAACGGGTTCTGAAGCAGAAACTCTTTCAGTTTGGACTTAAAGTAGTTGGGTTTTTGTAGGTAACATTTAATTTCTGTTGGTAAGACATTGAATAAGGAAGCTCCAGTAAATGTTAACCCTCTCTGTACAATTGACAGTGATTTGTAATCCTTGTGAATATTATATTTATTCCTAGTATTATGGCTATGTATGTCAGCATTAAGATTGAAGTGTTCAGGATTTTCCACTACAAATGATAATACAGAGTATACATACTGTGCTGGCATGGTTAGAACACCCAGGTATTTAAACAGATTTCTGCACGACGTCCATGGGTTTGCTCCACAAATAGTTCTTATAGCACGCTTTTGTAATTTAAATACCCTTTGTGCTTGTGACGAGTTTCCCCAAAATGAGATGCCATAAGTGAGCAGGGAATGAAAATATGCAAAATATACTAACTTTCTGGTTTCTATATTAGCTATTCTAGATATTACCCTCAGTGAGAATGTTGCAGAATTCAGTTTTTTAAGAAGTTGTTGAATATGTTGTTTCCAGTTCAATTTGTTATCTATATATACACCCAGGAATCTTGTGAAACTGCTTTCATTGATTGTTTTCCCTTCTGATATCACATTATAGCTGTCCTTTGTTTTATTTTTTGTAACAAACTGAAGTAACTGTGTCTTTTCTATATTAAGCATTAGTTTGTTGGCATTAAACCACCTATTAATTTTCTTTATAGCATCATTTGCTATGTTTTAGAGGTTTTGTGCTGATGGATCTTTCAACGATGTGCTAGTATCATCTGCAAAGAGCACTATGTGTTCATTATCAGCTAGTATATGTGGAAGATCATTTATATAGATTAAGAACAGCAGAGGGCCAAGAATTGAACCCTGAGGCACACCACATTTAACTATACCCCATTCTGAGTTTATAACATCTCCTGTATTAGCATCTTTCAGTGATACACATTGCTTTCTATTTTCCAGGTATGATTTAAACCAAAGTCCTGGCTTACCACTAACTCCATAGTGATCTAATTTACCTAGTAGAATATCATGATCAACACAGTCAAAAGCCTTAGCAAGATCACAGAATATACCTAGGGAATTTAGTTTTTTATGCATTGATTCCAGTATGTTGTTTACAAAAGCAAAAATTGCTGAATCTGTTGAAACGCCTTGTCTAAAACCAAACTGTACTTTACTGAGTAGGTCATTCTTTTGTAGATGTGCATACACCCTTCTGTACATTGCTTTTTCAAAGATTTTTGAAAATGCTGGTAGAAGTGATATTGGTCTGTAATTCTCAATCTTTGAGGTATCACCCTTTTTATAAAGCGGTTTGATTATTGACTTCATGAGTGAGTCAGGGAAGATACTTTCTTCAAAAGAACTATTACAAATGTGACTAATAACTAGTGACGCAAGTTCTTAAGACATGCTTAACACTAACACAGTAATAGATTGTTTGGAGTCGGTTACTGAAGCCACCTGTTACCTATTATTTAATGAGCAGAAGTGAAAATAGAAGGTAGCAATCATCTATATATATTTTTTTTTTAAATGTAAATTCTATATAAGAAGATTTGTTACTGCATCAGACAAGAGGGCCTTTTCCTTTAGATATATCTACGAGTCAAAGTGAAAATTGTACCGAAATGAGTTATAAACAAAAGAAGTAAAAATCTATGTTTGGAATGTTAATTTCAGTGTGCTGTCATCTTTGTTATCTAATGTGTATTCATCACTGATATTTGCGTTATTTCGTTCCGCACTTCAGAATGCTTCTGCTTTTACGTCATATTTACTACGATACTATCTGCTGTCTTTCACTGAGGTTTGTTTTTTTTACCTCATACTACTAGGAATACCATAATCTGTTGCTATTTAATAATAGGTTAACAGCAAACCCGTGCTTCAGCGTCGTAAGTCCATCAAGTTACCACAGTGCACAGAACTTATTTATTCTCACGGACAGTATATTCCACTACAGCTGTATGTAATGTAATGATCTGAACGCGCCAGTAACCTCCCAGTTATTATCGACAACTGACACGCTCTGTAATGGAACGTGCAATACGTGACTCTGTCACAGAGCCAGCAGAAAAAAAATATGGAGCACGCACAGTCAGACTTTGATGAGACAAAATATTCCCGAGCATCGATCAATTGAAGGACAAGCGTGTCATTCGGCCCCTCTCATTAAATATTCAAACGCAGTAATACCACCAGCAGTGAAGGAATATATCAGAATCTGAGTCTAACTGAGCAGTAGCGTTGTGTAAGTACACACTAGTTTAGCTGCAAAACAAACACAGAAAAAACCTGTTTAAATATTGTATTGTGAGAGTAGTGTGGAGTGGTGTGGTGCCCACATTTTCTGTATCAAATTCAGGAGTTGGAGGGGGTGCAAAGGAGAGGAGCGGACTGATATGGTAGAATAGCTGGGTTGAGAGTCAGTGGAATACGGAACAGGGGTTAAGTGAGTGTTTGGATTTACAAGGCTTAGGCTACGGCCACACTTGCGTTTTTTTCACGCCGAGACCCAGCGGGAAAAAAAACGCGAAGTGGCAATCCCGCAGACTATGTCACACTTGCGTGTTTTCCCGCGCGTGCACATACCAGCAGTTTTTAAAGGTTCAGCTGCTTGTCAACTAGACTGCTCTCGAAATTATGAACAGAGTTTCAGAAAATCATAAGAATGCAGTAATTGCATTATGTGCCGCGGTAATAGTACAATTTCGATGACACATTGTCATGTACACTGGAAAGCATTCCTGCTTACGGAACGAGAGGGAATAACCATGGAAAAATTGTTAGAGATCATTTTGCTGATTACTTCTGTTCTGCACAAGGAGAATTGCCGTGGCAAAATAGTTATATTAACCTCCCCGACTAACTTAATTCAGAGTGAACCATTGCGTAATTCTGTATAATATCATGCACAATGTTTATTAAAATATGAGTAAACTTATCTAAATTTGCTTTTGTTTCTTCATCAAAACCTTCCCACATGCCATCCAAAACGGCCTGCTGTCCATGAAATCCTCTTGATATCTCTGTTTTTATAATCCGAATGTCTTGGGTCATACAAACAGGGATATTTTTGTACTTCCAGTATTAGCAGTTCATTATCTACGCAATCCGTAATGAGAACAAACAATGAGAACGCAACAAACAAGAGTCAGTCACCGCGGCGTGTTTTTCACGCATGTGTGGCCACTCACTGCAGCGTGAAATCCCGCTGAAAAATGGGCCGGGGCGCGTTCTGCTGCGGGCGACCTTGAACACGCGGCTCTCTCCCACTTCCCGCTGCGTGAAATCACGCCGGTGTGACCGGCCTCACATTCTTCAATGTAGTTTATATTGTCGCGGGATTTCACGCTCAAATCCTGCGTGAAAAAAAACGCAGGTATGGCCGTATCGCGATGGCATATGGTTAGATGTTGGTAGAAGCAACAGTAGTTGTACAGTACATGAAAGGGGAGAGACGATCATGACTAGGTTTCGTATCTTTACGACAAGTCATATTTTGTTTTCCTGCCTTCTTTTTGAGCTGTAATGATTAATTAAACACTGACTGAACTTTTATGATTGTATGTAAATGTATTTTACATAGAATATAAATGCATATTCAAGACATTTTCCTAGTTTTGGTCATATAACGATAATATTTATGGTCATATGGACATATTTTGAGGAAAATACGGTAATTTTTTAATAGCACCGCTAATTCGCTAGATGTTATAGATGGGAATAAATTAAGATGATTATTCACAGAACTTTGCTCCTATTATACATTGGAGGAAAAAACAAAACTAATTGTCACTGAATTGGTGACAATTCATCAGTCGAGAATTAAAGTTATACACTATTGTCGCTCTCTAAACTTTAATGTTCCGCCCGCCTTTTAATCTCGCAGCAGCCAGTATACCTGTGTTGAGCCGCGTCAATCAATGTCTCATTGTCGCCAATAGTTTTGAAAATAATCTTCAGAGTTAAATCTGCAGTGAATCAGTAAGTACGGCCGTGCCGGAAACAAAATTTTCGAAAAAGTGCGAAATTATGGACGTATAGGAGTTGGGAGAGGAGTATTTTAGTAAACACGAGTGAATTCTTTTCTGTGAATTACGTGAAATTAAAGCAACATCAACAAAACGGTTTACAATTTAATTTCCCAGTGAGTACACGGAAACAAATTATGCTGTTTACATGAAGGCGACATTACTATATAAAATAAAAGATGGATAATAGAGCATGTTTTCATGTATAGTAAATTTAAATGTCTGGTCATATTTTCTTATTTTTAGATAATATTTACCCGTTTTTGAAGTCATATTTGCGTGCATATTTCTCTATTTTTTGATCTTAAAGATCCGAAACCTAATCATGACCATAAGCTGGTCCTTGATTTCAGGCGAAAGGAAGTACGATCATGGTTATATATATATAAAGGAATCTGGAATAAATTACCGAGAGAAATGATGAAAAATTTACCAAAAACCCTGATGATGTTTAAAGTTGAAATTCGTAAAGGGCAAAACTAGATGGGTGGTAAAAAATCATTTCATGAGAAGAGGGTTGTAGGGACATTACCACCGGAACATGTGCTCCATCCCATTTAAGATTAAATTAAACGTAGACGAAATATTTTAATGAGGATACAGGACCGAGTGTGGTGGGTGAACGGTTAGCGTTCTGGCCTCGCATTCGGGAGGACGGCGGTTCGAATCCCCGTCCTGGTATCTAGATTTGGGTTTTCCATATTTTCCCCAAATCACTCCAGGTTAATGCCGGGATGCTTCCTTCAAAAAAGTCCATGGCCGAATTACTTCCCGTTTCTTTTCCACAGTCCCATCCCGCCTCTAATGACCTCAGCTGTCGACGAGGCGTAAATCCATAGTAAAAAAATGAGGATAAGGATGAAATTCTTTGACTTTTCAAGTAACTGATGATCATAGCCAAGACGGTATGAAAAATCCGGTAAGTCCTACGGTAACAGGTTTAAAATTAAAGACGAAAGATCAAAAATGAAAGTATTTCAAACTAGATGGTGTCCGCGGTTTCATTCACGTGGACTGCTAATGCACGGACCTCTGTTTAAACAGATTAACACCCCTCCAGCGGGAATGCAATGCTGTTCATGCCATAAACATTTCGACTGCGATAAATTACTAAATCCGACTTGTGATAATTGCGTGAATCGCGCTCAACGAAAAATTGATACTAATTTGTGGACATTTTTATCTTAAATTTACCAGTCTTTCGACTTCACATAAAAATGATGCATACCCTGTTTTACCCGCATTTCCATGGGCTGTACATTTTCAAATAATTTCTTAACTCTTGGCTCTTCCTACAAGTATGAGACACTAAATTATGCAATTTAACTCTCGTAGCATTCTCGGTCCATTTTTTAATTCATGATCTTTAAAATATTACGTAGACTCTCACTTCAGAAGAAATATAGAAAGACTTAAGCAAACAAAATACATATACTAGAACGGTTTAATTCTAGATCAATACTGTTGTGTTACTAGCGCATGTTGGTTAATTCCTTTCTTTTAATCTGCTCTTGGCATTTTAGCTTCTCTCCTTTGCGAAAAGTTACAAGATAGTTACGTTAGCAGAATATTTTCCACAGTTAAATCGCTTTATGCAAATACTTCGTTTCTATGTTGTTGTTTTTTTTTTTCTGAACTTTGCTTCTGGTCTAGGCCATATTTCAAACTAACCATAACCTCTAGAAAAAAACAAAACAGATTAGGTTAATATGATCGTTATACAGATTATGTTATTTACAAAAGTGTTTACAGCGCAATATGGTGGAAAGTTGCTGTAGCGGTATCACAATCTAGAATTAAACTACTTAGGCTTTATTTACAAAGCAAGTGATTAAACAAATATTCTAGATATGTGATTATTGTAGGCTATTTCTTCTACAGTTTCTTGTTAAACTAATAATTATTATTTAAAAAATTCGCCAGTACAGCTGTTGTTGGATATTATTTATTTTTCGGACGCGTTTCGCCTCTCGTCGAGGTATCTTAAGCGTACAGTTTATCTGTAATATGTGATTAGTTATTGACTTTTGAATGTAATGATTTTTTACATTTAATGAAATTATTCTTATGTAGGAAGCATAATATTACTTATATTTACATATCAGTTTTGGATTATGATACAGGACCTTTTTTTATAAAGATATACTAAGATAGGCTTTGTATTGCAACATACATTTACATTTGTTTTTTCAGGAGCGGTTGTTGGTCGCCTGTGACCTCAACCAGCATGTTGTTTACACTATTGCACTTGGTTATACAATTTTGGTATAGCTTTGCTCTTATGACTCCACTAGAAATCAAATTGAAGCATAGTTTCTCATGCACGACATTGCCAAACTTTAGTTTTCGTGTGTGCCGTGCTGCTGTTCTGCTGTTCTTACCGGCGGTGTTATGTCGGAAATGTCGTGAGCGGTGAGTTTGAATTTTGTAATTGAATTTATGTTTTCGTGTTTTGATTTGTTTTAGCTAAAATGTGCATGTGTGGTGGATGGTGGAGACGCAACGTGGTGGTAGATTTGTGGTCAAGTTTTGTTTGTTTGATGCTGTTTTACGCTAGTTTCGATGTTTGTTAGCTTGAACAAGGTTTGGTTGGTTAGGTTTACATGGTCATTAAGTACGTGTTTTCCTGAGACTATTGAGTTTCGAATTTGATAATTTTCTTGAAGCGTTAAAATATTGTGTTGTTTGGATTTTCATGTCTGTATTTATGTTTGTGGGAAAATGGTTATTGTCTAAGAGATAAGTTGGTGACTTGTCGCTGGCGTTATCTGATAGATCTCTAAACTGACTTAAATTTGCGTTTATGTACAAGGAATTAAATATTACTTTAACTACGCTGCTGTTTTAGATAGTATCTACAGAACATTGTGTGTTCGACGTCCGTAGAAAGCGGATGAAGTGCGGGTCGAGGCGAGCAGTGGCGGTCCTAGTCTTGTAGTTCGCGTCCGCTCGTTTTATGGTTGTGAGAGCAAAGAGGGGACCGGCCAGGAACAACAAACGCTGGCGGCCGCTTTTGTAACGCGAGTGCAGCGCTAAGCACGACGAGACTCGCCGGACGGACGAGGCATCACGCGACACGGCGCAAAATTATAGTCTACGTACAAACCATCGCCCGTCTCCGTTACGTTGCTTGCGGCACACATTTCAATCATAGAGCGAGAATTTCCCTACACACAAATTTTAGTATAACTACCTTTAAGAGGGTAAACAATGGGCGATATATACTGTATATTTGAAATGAAACATGGAATTCACGCATCTCTCATCGAATTTGAAGTGAATAGCGCAGCAGCAAAAAAAAAATTTATATTAAAAAACTGAAGAAAATAATTATAGTGGGGATCTTACAACATGATGCTAAAAGTTGTCGTCTATTTGCAAGTCACGGAAAGCCTTGTAGCGTAGGGGCTAGCGAGCTGGCCTCATATTGAAAGGGTCGCCGGATCGAGTCTGGACGAAGGCATGGGTGTTTTAATTAAAGATTATAGACGTCCTGTGTTGTCCACAGCAAAACGAAAACGATAATAACGATGGTACAGCATATATACACTAGGCTGAAAAGTCCGAAAGCCAATTTAAAAAAAAAAAAATCATGGATAGTTGCTATTATTCAGTTTCCGTTCCTGTAGTTTTGAGTCGCATTGGGGTGATTGACGCGACAGGACCGATATTGTTTGACCAGTGTCTAGTATGAGGATCCTGTAACAAGCTCCGATAAACTGCCTGGTCCATGGTTATTAGTCCTACATTGTACTTATACTCACATTGTAGTTACTTACAACAGTGTAAACCAAAGCCGAACTTTACTTTAAATCAATTAATGCTAACAATACAAGAACACAAATAGCTTCAATATCATCATTTTAAAAGCATATTGGTTTCAGTTAGGGACTTCACCATAGAGTGCTAAGACCTCTTTACACTGTGACATTTTAATGGATCTAAGAAAGACACCCAGTGGTAGTTCAGTAGAGGACGGGAAGGTAATTTGTAGCACAGCAGCAAGTCTACACTGTAGCTGTATCATCCCCATCCTCTCAACGAATGTCTCGTTGTTCATTATTTTCTGGTTCGTTCTTACAACTCACAATAGAAATGTTCACATGCTTCGTAGTATTATACCACTCGCGAATCTCCCAGATCAATAATCCAGATGCGATATAAACTGTACCAAGTATGGATCTGTATTGCCGTTCGTTCTGACTCAGCCTAGTTTGAAAGATTTTACTCTCTACCGTAATCAATAAATGGATTAGCAGCCGCGTTACAATTGTTGGTCTCAAAAGCATTAAACTACAGAATGATACTGCGACGGTGAGGCCAGCATACTCTGGTATTTGAGTTCTGACTGCAATATGCTGTCACTTCTTTCCGTGTCAAATGGTGTTACAGTGTAACGTAAACCCTTAGCGTTTTCGTATCTTCTTCCCATTCAAGTTAGACGACATTTGCTGAGCTACTCAACATATTGCCGCAAGGGAGAGCCCGTCGTAGATTTTGATAAACCATTTGGCCATGGTATCTTTGACGATAGCGTACGTTACACAAAATTTAATAATAGAACACGAAACATCAATTGCTGATGGAAACAGATTGAAAAACTGATGTAACAAAAATCCACTCTCAGTATTATTCACTAGGTATATTTCGTAGTCAGTTTTTTCTCAAGCTTTTACAATATTAACTCTTCGGTAAACAATATTTCAAAATCACATGAACAAATATACAACTACTTTTTGTCAGTCACCTCTCAGGGGCGTTAATGTCAACAATCAGAATGTTTTGCGAACATTATCACATCACACACACACTAGCCGCCATATCTTGCGTCTACTACAACAGAGGCAGTATTACTAACTGCTAACGTTGAATATCGTATTCTACCAACTTAAACAATTCAGTAGCTGAATTACAAAATGCTTACCGTGGAACCTCGCTTTACAGAACATGAGATACATGAAATACAGTGATATAACGATATATATCGTTATAACAGGTATAGTGAAAACACTCGTTTTAACAGAATTTACTATCTTGACCGTTTTGATACAGCTAGTCATTGATTTCCTCAATTTAACAATTAATTTTGTTTTAGTAGAACACAAGGCGTCACACACGTCTACAGTTTCAGGAGATATGGTTGGTATTAAAATACTATGAATCTAACAAGCTAATTCGATGAAAGCCAAATTCATCAGATCGCTCAATGATCAGTTCCAAGTCGTCGTGAAGTAGCTATTTTCTCCATTTTCAGTAAGGATTCTTGGCAGTGTTTTTATGACAGAGCAAATAATTTATCGGTAGGCCCCATAACAATAAAATCCCATGCGGTGCTTTAAATTATTATCAAGTAGAAATAAACAAATAAAATTATCTGTGATTTTTTTAAAATCTGCTTAAGTTTTGTATATTTCCTTTGCTCTAACATCTTTTTGACATATACCGTCAATAAAACAAAAAGCAGTAACACAGGAAAACAATGTCCGTAAAACAATGTAAGCTTAACATCAAAGAGTTCGATAAGCGTGTACTTCTGGGGCGAAAATTGGCAATTTCACGAGCATGGCAAACGGAAAACGCTTAAAGGTACTGATCAGGGTGTGTGATGAACAGGTGGAATGGCAATTGGACACTGCAGTGGTCATATCACCCGACGCCATATTCTAAGAAAAACTGACGTTTCTTCGCGACAATGTGGTGTATCCAGCGCTCCTGACATTGTATAAACATAATGAGTATTCTTTTCTCGAAACTAACTGGGAATGCACCTTCACTCGAAGTGGGATTCCGGCGCTCAATTGGAAGAGAGCAGGTATTGTAGGTGTTATGATGAGGAGCGATCAGAAGCTAAGCTCACAAGGCCGATATTCCTGGAGTAGCATCCGTTATACAGAAACTAATAGTGTGCGGAAATTCTAAGACACACGGTTGGTAACTGTGCAGAGTTTAACCTACTCGCCACCTACAGCGCTAGTTGTAGGTAAACAGTAACGGCGGCTCTCTTGGAAAACTGGTTCCGCGAAGATTTCCACTAAGTTATTGGATTTGACAGTGTGATACGTGTAACCGCGGCTGAAATCCACCGCAGCTGTAGAGGTTTACGGAGAGACTAATATCTCGTCAGCATGTTGAGAATGGTATGGAAAGTTTGCGGCCGGCAGAGAAAACGTCACCGACGATGTTTGCAGTGGCCGACCCAGCACGGCATCAACAGATTTGAACACAGCTCGCATCGACTAGCTCAGGGCTGCCAAATGAATTTGCACTCCAACAGCAGCTAGCTCAAAAAATCTGCAAAGGTCTCAATCATGTTTTTACTTTATAATTTCAACTTCAGAGGTCTCATTGATGGCTTTTTTATTTTACTGTTTGGTTATAATTAAACTGTGTTACCAGTAGCGTAGCTAGGTCAGCAAGGGCCCCGGTGCAAAAAAATTATTTTGGGCCCTCGGGCCAGATGGACGACCTTTTTTTTGCTTTGTGTTGTTGGTAGGGACCCCCTGAGCTGAGGCTGGGGGCCCCTGGTTGTGCTTGGGGGCCCTCTGAGCAGTTGTTGGGGGCCCCCTGAGCAGTGAGGGCCCCCTTAGTTAGGAGCTCCCTGCGTCTCATGGGCCCCCTTAGACGATGGTAGAGCTTGGGGGTCCCCGAGCGTAGGGGCCCCCTGTGCACTGCACCGCCTAGCCCCATAGTAGCTACGCCCCTGTGTGTTACTTATATCTTTATTTAACTTAAATACGTATTGTAACTATAGGAAAGTATTAGGTAGCCCGCAGGCTAACATAGAATCTAAATTGTGGCACGCAGGCTACCTTATAATCGAAATCATGGCCCACCTCTAAAATTGGTTGGACAGTCTTGGACTAGCTGATTCAGAAAAACAAGAGGATCACGTAACGGCATATGACTGTAGAAAGAGCTCCTATGAGTCCAACGATTCGCTTTAAAAGAAGAGGTGAGACATTTGGCGACAACTTTGCTGAACATGCAAAGGCAGGCCTTTTACCAGGAGGGAATAGTCATACTCTTCTCACGAAGCGACAAGTGCCTAAACCAATAAGGAAACTATGTCGAAAAATAAGCTAATGTATGTACTATCAGTTGGCTGTAGTTGTTGAATGAAATAAACATTTGACTACAGGCTTTGTAACATAAGTTTCTGACCACCCCTCGTATTATAATTACTTGTTATGTATGTGAGAAGTGTCGTTTTTGTTACATTCGAATTCAGTCCATAACATGTCACGCAGCGCCGTGCGGTTGGAATGGCTCGCTGGCGCTCAGTGGCCGCTGGACACTTATGGTAATGAGCAGGTGGGCTGCTGCATGGAGCGTGGTTTTGGGCGCCGAGGGAGCGAGCCAGGCGCGGCCGCCACAAAAGCCGCAGGCGACGGCACAATGGCTGCTGGCCGTGATGTGATGTGCCCCGCCCACCACCCGTCCGTCTCACAAAGCGACGCGCCGCGCAGCGCCGGGACGTCCAGCAGATCCGATTGGGAGGGGGGATAATAACCTGCGGTACGCCGTCCGCTCACCCGCATCCTGACGTCGCCTCCACGCTGCAACGACGCACTCCAAAACCAGATTTCGTTCTTGCCTTCAGCTCCAACTGACAGCTGCCAATTACAAAAACTATTAGCAGAATCTTTGATGTCGCCACTCGGATATTAAATCCAGCAGCTTGTGCTTCTAATGCAGGTTATTAGAGTATCGACAGAAATTTTGAATCGCATGTCATAGTGTACAAGGATAGTGATGCTACCAGACAAGACATTCCAGAAACATTTTTCGATCGTGTCCAAGCAAACAAGCCACCAAATTGTCACTTCTTGATACTCTGAACTTGTTGCTTCCCATTATTTACTGCTTCAGGTTGGCTGCAAATATTCCACTACTAAAATTACCGTGTTATGTGTCTTTAAATCCAAATTAGATACAATAAAGAATCAACGAAATCATGAAAGTGTTTAAACATGTGAGACGGAATTTGTATCATAAGTCTTCATCATCTATTTTGATATTCAATCCATGGGTTGATTTTGTGGCAAATTTCTTTTTCATTTCTTGTTAACTGTTTTGGTTGAAATCTTCCACTATTTGTTTATGTTCTTGGAGTGGAATATTCATCGATTATTTTTTTTTTTTCTTTCAGACATTCGTTCCAATATTATTTTCACCAAGATCTCGTGGCATGTAATATGTCAGATTAATGTCTTTCCCTTTTCTATACTTCCTCTGAAGGTATAACTTCTACTACTGTTAGATAAAAATCTTCCATTCTTTATTTGTATTTCGAGCATATCATCGACATCATACTATTACATGATTAATTAAACTAATTTCTCCTGGGTATTTATCGCCCATACCTCACGCCCATTACGGCAACACTCCACACAAACAAAACGAATAATGAAATCAATTTAAAACTTACTTTTTATTACATTTTCAAAAAAGGTTCTTACAAGAAGAAATTTTGCGTACTGTATGTGTACGGAGCCCTCGGCGAGGGAGAGTAACTCACACTTGACGAATTCTTTTTTACTTTGAACATTGTAAAATAACATATTAGAACATACTAATCTATATATTAATACGCTAAGCGAAAACTTCGGATCCCTTTTTAAGAATATTGCGCGCACGGAGAAGTGTGAGATTTGCCATAGTTAAAGTTTATATGGAGAAGTGCAGAAAGCTAAAATCTATATATAATATGTGTTACAAATTCATTGAATTAAATAAAATAAAACATTCCTTGTTTTCATTCAATTGTTTTGTTAGTGGCAACGACACTAAAGCGATTCTGCCAAAGTCTGTGGTCTTTGGTCAACAGTAAAGAAAAAATATAATAAGCATAGTTAATACATATTACAAATACATTATTAAATAAAAAATAAATTCGCGAATGTGTGTGTGCGTGAAATCGGATCGGAGCCAACTATCTGGCGTGTATTCCCAGCATTGAGATACTCTGTGGTCTTTGGTGAAACAAAAGAGATGCATAAACTAGAGATTATAGAGATTAATCTTCGAAGTTATAAAAACGAACATTTAGAAAAGGAATGTAGCAATTCTGCCGGATACTATATGGTCTTTTTATTATTTAAAAGGTGAAACATTGGTTAAGGGTCTTTTGATTTTTTAATTTCAGTAATTTCCAAATGGATTTTTTTTTTTTTAATTCAAATATTTGCACCTACTTCTATTATGCCTCGATATAGAAAATTGACAGGTTGTAGGGAGAGAGAGAGACAAAAAAAGAAGGAATACCTATTTGCATGAAATTCAAAATGATCAAATTTAAATAGTGAACACTCAAAATGATGAAATTATTTTGATGGATACATTAAAATGCGCACTAAATGTCATTCCAAGAACTTTTGATGGTTTCGAATTTACAATGCAGGTTTTGCAATGCAAAATATTTCGGATCAGAAGTCACTACAGGTGAAGGGACTGCATTTACTTCATGTCGTCATAAAGCTAAAGCAGTTTTACCGGCCTTAAGTCAAAATTAATATTTTAAATCATTGTATGATGGACTAAATTCAAATGAAACATCGTTAAATGGAAAGTCAAAAATTATTTTGAAAAGATTCATAAATACATTTCATCTTTTGCTATGGTTAGTTCAGAAGCTAAAATTTACGATACAGTCACAGGTGGAGTGTATCATTTTAATTATATAGGTATTGCAAGGAATTAAGGCAAACAACATAAGCTCGCAGCAAACGACGTCAATGTATGCGGTATATAATATATATATGCAAACGCAATAGAACAAATTCAAATAATGATTATTATTCTTTCACGAAAGAAACTACATAATTTAATTAATTACAGTCGAATTTCGACCCCTGGTCGACCACTAGTTATTAATAATTCGCAAGGTCAACCCATGCGCACACGCAGACTTCTAGGAATATTGTTGGCTGCGGTATTATTATTTTACAGGTTCTGGCCACCAGACGGTTTTAGAATAGTCAGAATTTTAACTTAATTAATCGTAATTAAATACTGGAGCAGCAGAAATAAAAAACTTGTCGATCAAATGTTACTTCATCCCTTTAGTAAACTTCACATAATAATTAAATACATTAGCCTCTTACCTTCGAAAACACAACAAAAGCATAAAAAACCCCTAATGCATTATGTGTTACTCGATTTTTTAAATTAATCTACTTTCAACAGTACGCTGAAATATATAAATATAAGTCTGTGTTTGTAATTAAAACACTCATAATTAATCAAAGTCCCAAAAGGGATCTCGGTATTATTCATGCTTGGTACAAAAATTTGTGACTGAAGTTGCATGAAGGAAAATCATAACAAAGCTTATACCGAATAAGAGAACTGAAAAAAAATGCAACCAAGATACGAAGTAAGTGATATGCATAGTTTTTATTCCTGCATTAATGAAATACTGTAGAAGTATATGACAAGTGAACACTGACAAACAGTTCAAAATATCGGAGAAGCCTAAGTAAGCCTACGTGGTTTGAAACCAGTTATTGCAGCTCATGTAGAAACATGTCCACTTTTAAACCGCAACAAAACTGAAAAAATCTGTGTATCGCTAGACAAAATATCAAAGCTAAGTTATTGATAAGTACGCGATTCCACACATTCGGTGCAGACTGCAGTTAAACACTTCTGTAACCAAGCCACCAGGGATAAAAAGTCTGATATCAGGAGAATAGGACATCTATAAATAATCCTAAACATAAGATAATAGAACGTTATTTGATAATGCAGACGGTAATGTGACGGTAGCCTTCCATTTTGTCCTCCTCTTCACTTGGTGGTATATTTCTGTTACTTCCTCGGCACGAAAGCAAATCATGGTCAATGAGGATATTCGCTGTTTAAATAGGGTGGCTTCCAACGTGACGAATTATAATTCAACAACCAACCAGTTTTTTATTTCAGATCATAATTGATGTTTTCCTACTCGCTCGCCACTATACACCCATTCGATTATTTACATTATTTTCTGCCCAATTTTGATTTTATGGTTACATTTATATGTTTTTATATACACTGTGTAGAGCTATACACTAAATAAATGAAAGCACTAAAGCAGGTTTATTCTTCTTTTACTTCACCATCTTTTCCAAACATTTTGCGGTTTGCTGCCTTCGACGAGTTTTATTCATCTTTGGAATGGTCAGATTTGAAGCCCTTGCTGACGCTATGCACTTTATACCTACTACTGGTCGTACTAATGTGTTGCCATCGTTTTGTGATACGTGTAACTGTGTTCAGCGTCTGATAAGTATATTTTTTGTTTGTAATATGTGTAGCTTCTGATGCAGAGATTGAGGACAATCAGGAAACGCCTGTACGCGTGGGCCTTGGCTCATACTCGGTCCGTTGTACGTCCTCGATCCAGTGTGCACCGCCTCAGCACACTAAAACAGATGTGTTTGAGATATATTCAAGAATCAGACTTAAATGATCATATCGTCCCAAACCATTGTTCTTCTGATTATTATATTTCTTCTTTCATTTATGTCAATAATAAATTCAAAAAATAATAAAAAGATCTGAAATTAGAAAGTGTTTACGAAACTTACGTTAACCCGGTTGTTTAAACAGTTATACTATGCGACAGTTCACCCTGCTGTATGTTTGATACACTGAAGATCCAAAGAAACTGGTGTAGGCATGCGTTTGCACAAACAGAGAGATGTAACCACTCAAGAGTACGGCGCTGCGGTCGCCGACGCCTATATAAGACAACAGGTGTCTGGCGCATGCGTTATATCAGTTACTGCTCTACAATGGCAGGCTATCGCGATTTAAGTAATTTTGAACGTGGTGTCGTAGTAGGCGGACGAGAGATGGGACACAGCTTCTCCGAGGTAGCGATGAGATGGGGATTTTCCCGTACGACCATTCCACGAGTGTACCGTGAATATCTGGAATCCGGTAAAACATCTCCAACATAGCTGTGGCAGGTAAAAGATCCTGCAAGAACGGGACCAACGACAACTGAAAAGAATCGTTCAACGTGACAGAAGTGCAACCCTTCCACAAATTGCTGCGGTTTCCAATATGGGTCATCAACAAGTGTCAGCGTGGAACCATTCAATGAAACATGATCTATATGGGTTTTCGGCGCCGAATGGCCACTCGTGTACCCTTGCTGAGTGCACGACACAAAGCTTTACGCATCGCCTGGGCCTGTCAACACCGACATTGGACTGTTGATGACTGGAAACATGTTGCTTGGTCTGACAAGTCTCGTTTTCAATTGTATCGAGCGGATGGACGTGTACGGGTATGGAGACAACCTCACGAATTCATGGACCCTGCATGTCAGCAGAGGACTGTTCAAGCCGGTGGAGACTCTGTATTGGTGTGGGAAGTGTGCAGTTGGAGTGACATGGGACCCTTAATATTTTTAGATTCGACTCTGACAGGTGACACGTACGTACGCATCCTGGCTGATCACCTGCATCCATTCATGTCAGTTGTGCATTCCTAAGGAATTGGGTAATTCCAACAGGACAATGCGACACCCCACACGTCCTGAATTGCTACAGAGTGGCTCCAGGAACACTCTTCTGGGTTTAAACACCAAACTCCCCAGACATGAACATTATTGAACATATCTGGGATGCCTTGAAACGTGCCGTTCAGAAGAGATCTCCACCCCTACGTACACTTACGGATTTATGGACAGCCGTGCAGAATGCATGGTGTGTATTCCCTCCAGCACTACTCAGACATTAGTCAAGTCCATGCTCACAGGGACCCTACACGATATTAGGCAGGGGTACCAGTTTCTTTGGCTCTTCAATGTAGATTGGTAAGACCGAACAATTTCTCTGTAAGCTGAAGGTTCTTAACGATTCCCAGTCCAGTCCAGCGTTAATCATATCGATGTGAACCAACTAAACCGGCCACAACTTTCAACTTTTTAAGCTCACTTCATGTTGTTTAAACAAAATTTTCTCTAAGCGTTCGATATCAACGATATCTCATATGTGCCCTGCAGGATTCAATTAAATTGTTTAAAAGGCGAATTATGTTGCTGCCATTTTTTTCCTACAAAAGGAATACTGGGAATACGTTTGTTTTATCATTCTCAATTGCACGCTTAATAATATCTGAAAATGCTGATGTGATAAATCTGTTTCCTAACTTATTCACAATACAACAGCAAAAAAAAAACAAAACAAAAAAAAAACCGCATAATGTTATTACTTTTCTATATACGGCAAATATTTTAACATCTCGTTAAAAAAAAAATAGTATCACCTCGGTTGTCAATTTTGTTGACAGCATCGAGTATTACAAGCTACATGCACTTGCAGTTCTCTCTTTTTCTGTGCTCTGTGCTCTGTGTTCTGAATCAACGTCTCAACGGGAAAGGCGTATCTGACATGCACATAATTGAGACGCATATATGGAACCCATACGGGAGAGACTTTGTGAATGCTTAAAAAGGCTTTACACGACAGAAAGATCGCTGAGGCACTACTACAAGAAACACGTGGATTGTCATCGCGGGTCTTTGTTGCGTGAATATAGTAAAGATGAACAGTGGAGCGAAAATATTCTGCAAAATTTAAGCTTGTAATATTATTTTGGTATAAAAATGTAAACAACCCGCACAACTATAATGAGTGGTAATGTGAGTAGACATAAAAACGTCGTTCATTTCGAGAATTTGGCGTATCTGATACCTTAGTACTTGGATTTCTCTTTTATTTTAAAACACCCAATGTACCTATTTCCATCGATATTTTTCAGAATTAATGACAGCTCATGAATTATTTCATAACATATCACGGCGTGTAATGTTGACGAATTCAAACAGTGTGCACTATTTTTTGCAGAAATAATTAGTCTTTACTCACCTAGGAAAAAAAATCTTAATTATTACGCTGTTTTATCTTTCAGAGAAGTCTGCTTTCAATTTATTACATTCCTTCGAGTATGATTAATTAGCCACTAAGAAATGAATCCAAAAGACAAATTTGAAACTTTTAGCTTACTCGTTTATCAAACACCACAAACAAATAAAGAAAATGAAGAAAACTCGTATGTATGTATTTCGAAAGTTTTGTTTCATTTGCATACATTGCCTTAGTCGAATGCTTGTCAAAAATGGGCGTTAACTCTTGAAATTGTTATGAATTCACATGTCTGACTGCACCATGTGATTTCCAAAACACACACCAGTCGTATTTTGTATTAGAAGATCCCCAACAGCTTCTTTTTCCAGACACTTAAGCCATAACGCAAGATTTGATTGTAAGATTAACAAATATTATAATTGTTTATCGATTGCATATGAAGAAATAAACAAATTTCTGCGGAGTCTGTTTTTGAAACTTTTAGAACAAAATTGTTTTACGAGACTCCTCATTAGACCCATATGTAGTTTCTAAACATTAGTAAAAAATATCTCCAACCGGTGACCCTGTAAGGCGAGTACAGGGTGCCCGTCGCGTTCGTGTCAATCCATTAGTGTTCAGCTAATACCTTCTCACTTGCTTTCTTTGATACTGTGTACGAATAAAGTGCTGCGTATCTAAATAGTACATGATAAAACACGTTACACCGAATCTCCCGGTACGTACTTGGTACAGTACATATTTCGGACAGACTACATCTACCTGAATTTATCGAGAGACCAATTCAACACATTCACATATACAGAACCTTAAATATCTATCGAACGTGAGACAGATTTTTTATTTTATTTAATGATACTTACTTCATTTGGAGTCGGCTTAGAATCAAAATCACAACGGTTTTATTAAAGAAATGTAACGTTAAGTTACTACGTGTTTCGGCAGACATGTTTCTCAGTTGTTTGATTTATAGCAAATTTCTATGGTGGTACCGCTGGATTGGGTTGTAAGTAAATAAACTGGTCTATCGTCTTCGTAGGATACCGCAGCCTCCTTAGGCAAGCACACACAATAATCAGTTTTATGTTAAACAAAAAAGATCACTGACGAAGTCGTCACATTCCATCATCGATACGTTGTGTTAATTTAATTCATTTCGCTTCACATCTCTAAACATATAAGGTCTGTTAGTGTTTATCGAGATTACTGCTAAACTAAAAATGAAACACTTCATAAAAAGGAAGAGAATAGAAAGCCAAATCATGTGGATTCACAAGGGTGTGAATTAGTATCTTTAAATCTTTACTATGGTCTTTGAAGATATGAAGTTTACTGTATATGTGAGTATTATATAATATATTGAAAAGCACGTTGAGAAATATGTAAAAACCAGAACACTAAATTAATGAAATGGTGTATAAGGATTAGAACTGCACATGATTTCGATATTTAAATCTGTGGCAGCTAATCAGTATCAGGCACACAAATATTAAATTTAAAGTTGTTGTTGTTGTTGTTGTGGTTTAAGGGCGCGTCGACGGCGAGGTCATTAGCGCCCTTTAAATTTAAAGTATTGGTTAATTCACATTATTTATATTCACAAAAATCTTGTAGTAATTTAAGCTTCACGACTTCTCCAGTCGAAAACTATTGTTTTAGAAAGAAAAAACAGTTAGTGATTGTATAATTGAGTAGGACATAGATGAACTTGAAGTTCAGAGATTGATTACTAAACACACGAATCAAGGTAATAGTAACGCTACTGTATTGAGCATTGGTCTCTGTGACATTTACTGAGCAGGTTTCGCGTACCGAAAGCATCGCAGACGCTGGGATGGTGAGGTTACTAGCGTGACACGTGATCGCGAGGGACCTATGCGACGTGCAGTGGTGTGGGACAGTGTGCCGGGGCCGCGCTTGTTACATCGCGTGCCGTGTCAGAACACTTAATCCGGCTTCGCAACTTGGCTAACCGCTCGACATGCAGCCGTACAAACACGGCTTCCGAACGTGTACAAGCAGAGGCCCTGGGGTAGCAGGCTTCCATGATGCCACTGGCTCGAAACACCAGCCTTGGTCGCATCTGAAGGGTATAATAAATGGCGATACAATCAACTAGTGAAGAATATTAAATGGTAATACCATCCTAACAAGTTATTTTTAACTAAAAACTGGATTTCTAATAACTCAAAAATGCTGATCTTGATGATTTCTAATTAATTTGTTTATCAATTAAATAAATGATCGGAGATGATTTAATTTAGACTTAACCAAGCATAATTAGCATATTTGTTATAAAAAAAATACATTTTTTGCTTATGGCCTCGTCGTCACCGAGGTAATTAGAAGCGCGAAAGGCTTGGGGAAAGGAACTGGAAGGAATTCGACCATGGCCGTTCGAAGGAATCATCCCAGAATTCATCTGGAGTGAGTTAGGGGAAACATAGAATACAAAATACAAAATATACTTTTGCACTGAACAACACAGAGCAAAAGAATAAATAATGAGATATGTTTCCCTGATAACTTTTTTTACAATTTTAAGAACTCAGTGCAGCGTAACAGTGTGGCGCGGTATCCTGCAAGATCACTTCGCGGTTTGATGGGCTATTATTGGCGAAAATCACTTTGTGACATGGTTATCAGTAAAAGTCGAATACAGTCTCCCAAATATCTTTTCGTGTCCGCTAGTTCCGCCAGTAGACGAAACACTGCGCAACCTTACAGTTACTGATTTACGACTTCCTTCCAATTTGCGGTAGCTGTCAATTGTTGTCCATTCCTCGAAATTTTGGAACCTCTTTAGATACGGAACAACCTTGTAGCAAAGTAGTAAAGTTTCCGCCAAACGATCAAATATCTAACAAATTTTCTGACTTGTTTAAAAGCTGTGAGGATAACTAAATTATTTTCATATATGGTGTTTGACCGATAATTCCTAGACTAACATTTTCATTGATGAGTCGTGTACGTCAACATTTTTTCTGTAACAACTAGTTTCGAGAACTGAATCATCATTCCAGACTATATAAATCAAGTAATCAAACTGTAACACCGTGAGTGGTGAAGTTTTCAGTTTCAACAGCTATTTCATCACCGGGACAAGAAGTTTAACAGAAATTTTGTGTCGACTAGGAGAAACCTGTGGAATGAAGATTGAAAATAGTGGTTACCAACGTTCTCCCATCGACCATAATTCGTCAGTGTTAGAAGCTCCATTATTGAAAATCAATAAAACAGCCGGGCGGAGGGTCTTTCAGCTCAATTTGGTCGTGACAGAACGAAGTTAATGTTGGTTCTTTACTCGGGAGTCACTGTAGTGTAAATCTAGTTCTCCCGAGTCGACTATGATTCATTTCAACTCATGGTTAGCTCTCTGGTAGTTCATCAGACAGGAAGCAATGGTCATTGTATGATACTGCCTATTATCATCTACCACTCTCTCAGATCTTCATATTATGAGTAATCTTCACGTTCTTAGTTTTTAGTAATATTTCTGGTGTAATTTACTTATAGTTATTATATATTGTGATATAAGTTTTCTCGTGATTGTTTCTCTTGATAAGTGGGTAAACACAAAATGAAAGAAACGAAGAGCATGAAAACGATTTGTTTGGTACCCTATGCCATCCGGAAGAACTGAGAGCGGCTATCATGTGGATGAAAGAGAACAAAGCAACAGACGACTGCAGATTGTGATAAATAGAGATCTCTATTGATCCAGGAGTTCCCTATATTGTTCGGAAAGCATAGGTGGTGGCATTATTGAAACTAGTATAGCAAGGAACGAAACCAAAAAACGATTCGCCAGTTTTCTTTCTTTATCCCCTACATAAGGCAATGAATGTCTTATTGATAATTCCTTCATTTTTTATCGTCTACAACTTGTTTTTATACATTGATGATTACCGTTGCCTACCGAGAGATTGAATGCCATCTGGTAGCATTTCGTAAGATAAGAAAATTATATAAGGGCAGCAGAGACGAGGGAGAAGCCAATCTAGCGACAACACTGAGTCAAGTCAGAAAACCCACTGACATAAGTGACTTTACCACAGGGCAGAGTGATATGGCCCTGTGCCAGGGAACTAACATCTCTGACAAGACTGGTCGGATGTTCGTGAGCTACTGAGTACCTACAGGGGGATTTATGGACAAATTTTGAAGGATGGTGGACATGCTTCATCACAGAACGTGGAGTTCGGTGGCTTTCCCGCTCTGTAAAGCAATGCAGAGGCCTATCTGTGGCAGATATTACGACAAGGTACAATTCTGGTGATGGCACAAGTGTTTCGGAACACACCGTTCAACGCATGTTTTTGAACATGGTACTCCGGAGCAGACGTCTCCTTCGTATTCCCGTGTTGACCCAACGACTTCGCCAATTACGATTGCAGTGGGAACGATATTATCGAACCGAGCGTGGTGGTGTAACGGTTAGCGTTCTGGCCTCGCATTTGGGAGGACGGCGGTTCGAATCCCCGTCCGGGCATCCAGATTTGGATTTTCCATGGTTTCCCCAAATCACTTTAGGTGAATGCGGGGATGCTTCCTTCAAAAGGCCATGGCAGAATTCCTTCCCAATCCTTAACCCCCGTCCTTTCCCGTCTCTAAAGACCTCGTTGTTAAGAGACGTTAAGCAGTTAAAAAAAAGAAGATGATATCGTGATTGGATCGTGGATCAATGGAAACGTGTCGTCTGGTCTAATGAGTCATATTTCTTGCTACAACACGTCGATGATCGTGTCCAGACATGCCGTCTTCCAGGCGAAAGGCTGCTCGAAATATGAAACACGCCACTGAAGCTGTTCGGCGGGGCCAGTATTATGCTATGGTGGAAATTCCGTGGAACCTGTGGTAATGATCGAAGGCACTATATTAGCAGTGGATGACGTGAAAATTATTGTGGACCACCTGCATCCCATCATGCTTCATATCTTCCACTAAGGCGACAAATCTTCCAGAAGGATAACTGCCATTTTCACAAGGCCATAATCGTGCTACAGTGGTTTGAGAAGCATTATAGTGAATTCACGTTGATGTCTTGGCCACCAAATTCTCCTGATCTCAACCCTAAAAACACTCGTGGGACACTATCGTGCGCCACTTACGCACCCACGAAACAGCGGTCCTTAATTGGGTGACCTGTGCGTATACATTTGATACCAGTTATCTCCGAGAACATCTGGAATCCATCCCACACCGAACCGCTGCTGTAATCCGTTCCAAAGGTGGATCAACACGCTATTAATCAGATGACCACAACGTTTTGGCTTATCAGCGTAGAAGTTCTTTCAATAGCGAATGAAATAGCGGCATTTCCACTAAGAAGTAAGACCAGCAGAAAACGGACAAACTTTTAATCTTAAAGCACCTGTTCCCGTAGCTAAAATTTTGGGGAAGTGGACCCTGGTTTTTCGGCTATAAAACCAATACATTTGCATTTCTTACTTTTCCTCGCCCCTCCCCATCCCCGCAGTTTGATTACTCTGTAGATGCTGATGATTATCAGATTATTTGATAGGTAATCTGTTTGACTCACGACAAGACAGTCCTAAAAATAAGCTGACATTCCATATCAGATTTTCCACATTTACACTTTAAAGGAAGTGTAAAGTATACCTTTTCCAGTATTTACTTTTTTTTTTTCTTTTTTTGCTGGTAATGCAGCTAGAACCAACATTTAGCTCAGTTCTGAGACATTTCAAAATATCTCTTTCGCAGCGGATCTAAACTTCAAGTTTTCGTTCCAAAAAAAAAAAAAAACAAAAAAAAAAAACTAAGCGCGATCTCTCAGTTTAATAATAATGTTGTTGATCGAAAAACTCATAACGTCTGTGATGGAAGTGTAAATTTTGGATGTTTCTTCTCAACCATAAAATATATTATGGGCTATTATAAAAAGCAGTCTTCTGGTCTTCATAGATTTAGCGAGAATTGTTATCCATCGCGTGCAGGAACCTGTTTTATTCTTCCAACTGGGTGCTGATACGCACCAGCATTCTGAACTGAACAATCCGTAACAGTTACTAGTAATTATCAACAACACATCGAAAGATCTGACGACATTACATCCGGACTCAATGTTAATAGCACAATTTGACGATTTCTCTCGAAATTTTGGGGTATTCTATTCGCCAAATATAGAGTGAAGGAACAAAAATCGGTCCCCCGTTTTGTTTTTTACATGTCTGGTATTTTATTAGAGTTAATTTTACTTGAATTTTAATGGAATATGTTCTTTGGTATGTTTTCAAAAAGCATGCATGACCGAAGTTAGTAAATATCTGATCATAGTCTTCAAATTCATTTTTAGTAAAAAGTTGCAGAAACAGTCTCTGAGAAAAAAGTAGCCTAAGTCGGACCCCTGTTAAGAGTGTCCTTTTAAATTAAAAAAGAATATGAAAGGATTTATTTTATTATTTGACCATGTGGTATAAACAATTTACCTTATTTTATATTCCTTATATTTCATGGTCAACCATGTAAGAGAAAAGTGAGAGATCTATGCGCCAGTAAGTTCTTTCACTAAAGACAAAAATCATCACTTTTTTCACAAAGGTTGCTATTTGTTTTGGCCATCTGAAACAGCATTTCAAATCACTTTAATCAGCTGACGAAATATTAGTATTAATTATGGGGGTCCGACGTAGGGAAAGCGCAGCGTTTTTAATTAGGGCGTGTTTGACATGGCAATTTCAGGGATTAAAAAATAATTGTGTAGATGTCAGAGTAAACAAACGGCACAGTGATGTAGGATAGTATTTGCCAAAGACACTGCAGTGGGCCAATTGTTACTTTCTCCATTTGGAACACTTTAAAAAATGATGTTTAATACACCTCTGTAAAAACTTTCACTCTTATTGAAAGCGCGAATAGAGTAACTGGCGGAATATTTGTCTCTGCCAAGTCCTGCAAACTTCAAAACGCGTCATTTCTTTTGCCATCTACATTTTGAAATATATGTTGCCATAATGCAACATCATGCAAGCGAAATAAGGTGACTGTCCGACTTGATCCGTGTTTGTTTACTATCTTCTAATGTTAAACAGGCTTTTCAGGAGTGCTGCCTGCATTTTAAAAATATTTTTTCCGTAAAATTATCATCAATGCCAATTAGTAATTAATTCGTAAGCAGATTATTTAGTATTGTATGGGTTACTAAACACCGAGAATGGTGGTGTAACGGTTAGCGTTCTGGCCTCCCATTCGGGAGGACGGCGGTTCGAATCCCCGTCCGGGCATCCAGATTTGGGTTTTCCATGGTTTCCCAAATCACTCCAGGTAAATGCCGGGATGCTTCCTTCAAAAGGCCATGGCCGAATTCCTTCCCATTCCTTGCCCCCCATCCTTTCTCGTCTCTAAAGACATCGCTGTTAGAGAGACGTTAAACAGATATAAAAAAAAGGTTACTAAATCTGCAGAATGTCATTGCAGACGAATGATGTCATCAGTTTTCGTGAAATTTCGTGATTAACTACAGAATTGTTATTTGCGGTTAAGGCCTGTAAATATTCTAGACTACATTTGTATGAACACATGGATTATGTGTGTGCCAATAAGTCACTGGCTAATACACAAAAATGAACCAAACAATCGCAAATACGTAGCTATAATGCGCTACCATGAGCAGCATCACCATCACCTCAAAATCAAAATGTTACATTGCTTTTACTGTGTTAATGTAAATTACGGAATAATTTTTCACCACTACTTCCAGCTTCAGTGAAATTACGCCCGTAGGTTCGCGTCTGAAAATCGGATTCGTTTTATCATGTCACTGACGCCAAAGCGTTGCTATACACGCTAGCACTGCGTCAAGATACAGCGGTTTGCCATTTAAACGGAGTAAATGAAGCTATTGATTATCTCACACATTACGCAGTACCTAGCGAGTATGTCATGACAACAACTAGCTAAAATGAGCCTTAAATTTTTGAATTACTGAATTTATAGAAGGATTGTTAAAGTATCTAGGCACTTTATATGCCCGCATTAAGAACTGTGTACAGAAGTAATTTAATATAACTTATCCGTTGAAAACTGGCTTCAATCTGCGAAATTGTCTTGAAAATCTCACTTGCGTAATTTTTGCAATAACCTCCATGTCATGTTCAATGACTATAAAGATTTGTAGATTTTAAAATTTGCTTCGGATACTAATTTGAACTCACCATGAAGAATGAAACAGTGATCTCTGAATAAAAATATAAACGTGGGATTGGAATTGCATAGGATAACATCTGCGGGTTTTACATTTGGCTCCGATTTTGCACGGTTTTCCAATTTGCTGGGATCGTTCCATAAACAGATTATGTCCAATTTTCTTCTCCTTCCTTCTGTACCATGTTTTCCTACCTGTTCTGACTTCATACTCAAAGCTCGAAAAGCATCGTCGTTCAAAGCCTGAAACCTCCAATGACATACACACGCATTTTCATTCGAAACATCAGTGACAGACAATGCTTAGAATATCTTGCGGAACGGCAAAGTGATCATGATTTATGCCCGGCAAAGTGTGTTTCTGCGTTGTGGTGCGTCAAAATTGGTTTCAACTGTTTTTGCTGTAATGAGAGTAATTCAACCCGAATCATCACTTCCTCTGAAGAAACAGAGTCCAAAATTTGTAATTGTGATTAAGTATCCAGTTTTGATATATATATATATACATATATTTTAGTAGTTGATATAAATTCGTAACAATGAGTGACAGACGTTCGCTCGTGTTAATCGTAGCAGGAATGATCCTTCACATGACAAATCTATCTATTTGCGGCCTAAACCTCGACCCCAGCCTCAAAAAAGCGGGCCCCAGTACGACCTCCAGCATATTCATCTTCGCCATCTTGAACTTGGCTACGGCTCAGTCATTGTGTCCGTGTGTTCTTCAGGACATACATCCAGCTTTCACAACATTCGTTGAAATGGTGGTTTGTTTAATGATGGCGGATTTTGCACTGATTTATATCTGGTTCCCGAGCGTCAGGGCTTTCAACACGTTTGGAAGCACATTTGTTGCTGTGTTAACAACGATGCTGAAGCGTTTCTTAGCGTGCACTGGACTGCAAAAGACATCCCTTGGAATCTGGCTGCTCAAGTGGGCGGACCTCAAATGTGTTGGGCATATCTGTGCCCTGATTGCCGCAATCTCCATCCTGTCCTACTCCCTTCACTGCACCGACTTCTTTGGAGGCCTTCATTCAGTCGCCACCAAGAAGCGCACGAAACCCACTCGGCCACCGTGTCGGCGCCATGGACTCAACTCCGGATGCTGTGGGAACGACAGTCGCGACAGCAATAAGTGCTCCTAACTACTCGACGTGTCTTGTAACAAGTTTTACTATGGAATGCCATTATGTGTTTTATACTTGTTTGCTACTGTAACCATTTTTAAATGACCATTGTATTTACAGTAAAAACATCAGCTGTATGTAAATGGTATTTTGCACTCGCCGATAGAAATGATGCTAAATCTGATGATACAAGAGCAAGGTGCCCAACGGTAATTCCATTTCAGCGATTTCTGGAACTATTTTAATGTGCAAACGACCTTGATGAAAAGATTATTAAAAAAAAAACCCTAAGCCTCTCGATTATGCTCTGTGGGGTAGTACAAAGAGTATGGAGTATGATGCTCCAGTAACACCAGTGCAGGACCTCATAGCATGAGTTCACACAACGTCTCGTATAAAGGCCGCCACACACGTACGGGAAACCCGCGGGATTTGGGCTAAATGGTCCCGGCCCTGCGCGATCTCAGAACGTGTATAGGCATTTCCTTGAGGCCGTGGCCGCACCCCAGTGGCCCGCTCGTGTGACCAAATCCTCACCGAAAAACAATTCTTATTTCCTCGAAGGCCGGGACGGAGGGTGAAAACCTCAGCGCGTGTTTCCTGCGGTTAGTCGGCCTTCGAGGATTTCTTGTGGGTGCCTGCGTGTGTTGCGATTTTATTTCTCTGTTTTGTTTGTACTGTTCCGTTTCGTGATGTTCCGTGTTTATAAAAATGTATGAAAGTGAACCCTGTCGATGGGAAGTGAAGTGCCAGGAATACCACGACAGAAACAAACGAGAAGCTGCCTACAACAAGCTGGCAGAAATATTGAAGGAGAATGAGCCAAATAATAATAAAAAAAAAGTATACTAAAAAAAAAAAATCAGCAAAATTAAATTATCAGGAAATGAATCTTTGCGAAGTGATGTGTTGACGTCAAATAAAATTTAAAAAAAACCGGCTGCAAGAAGATCACTTTGACGTTGTTGGCAAAACCATTGCCATGAAATTACGTGGCCTTCCGAACAATCAAATGCTAATAACAGAAAAAATAATTAATGGCACCCTGTTTCAAGCCGAAATGGGCTGTTTAAGAATGCCTTACAACGAGCAACGGTTATCTACTTCCGGCCTGTACTATTCTGCGGGCAGCAGTTATGGATTTTTTTGTCCAGCCCACAACCTTATCCAGCAACACACGCAACATCATTATAAACAACCAGCACATTTTGATAAATTACCTCAAAAGAACGACACAGTAGCAATTGTTTTATCAAATTATAATGCAAATGATATCATATGATTTGAATTTGGGTTTACCACACAATATGATCAACTATATTAAGGACTACATGATTTTAAACTAATATTATTTGAATTTAGTTTGCATGTCATTTAAGCTTAATTTTATGTTGTTAATGTATTTACGAATAGGAATAAATCAAATATCTTAAATAATATCAGTGTGTCAAAGAGAAATCTTCTTATAATCTTTGCGAAAAACTTTATAAATGGCCTCGCATATTCCTGGTATAATGTATCCAGGGCTTGAGGAGAAATTACTGTCGAAAACTTGAGATTTTCATTGCTTCTTCTCGTTGCCAAAAACCGCAAAGTAGCGGTCTTTCGTGGGGCGAAATTGCTTCCCGCATAGCCGTATTTTTCTTTGTAATAAATGGAGTGACTAACGATAACAGATGTAAATAGGTTTCTTCGTCCATGCTCAAATTATTATGAAAATCGTTGGGAAAATACTTCAATTCCGAAAGAATATTTTCCTCTTTTGAGTAGCCACTTTTTGCACCATACACTTCTTCTGATGCGCTGTTTAGCACAAACAAACAAACAAACTAACAGCAACCAATGCGTGAACATCATCGGATGCTGCCATCGTGAAGCCAAATCTGAGACCAAGAAACCCTTGAGGATTTTAACGTCCCGTGTGTGTGCAGGGCCACTTCGATGAAATCCCTGAGGTCTGGCCCGCAGGCTCTTTCCTTGAGGCCCGACCTCCACGTGTACCTTAATGAGCTCACAACCGCACTTTACCGCTGATGTAGGATTTTACGGAAGTTGATAAGAGGTTTGAACCCTTTCGGTAATTTACTATACGAATTGACCCTCTATTTTGTTTTTTTGATGAAAAGTGGAACGAATAGCCGTCTCCATATCTGAATTGTTCCAAACTTCGACTCCTTACAATTCCGAGGCAATACTTTTCCGTGTAGGGTTGACCTTCTGAAACGTGATCACTCAGTTTGTCAACCCTTAAAACATACCAAACGCTGCAGAATTTTATTCCATTTTTTTTTAAATGAAGGGCTGCTAGATTTATCACAAGGGTGTGCGAAAACATATTCTTTTGTAGTGACAGGAGTCACCGAGCGTGATGCGTCAGCGTTAACGCTCTGGCCTCGCATTCGGGAGGATGCGAGTTTGAATCCCTGTTCGGCCATCCAAATTTGGGTTTTGCATGGTTACCCCAAATCACTCCAGCCGTATGCCGGGATGGTTCCTTCAATGGGCCGTAGCAGAATTCCTTCCCGTTCCTTGGCCCAGTCCTTTCCCGCTTCTAATTACCTTGACCGTCGACGAGGCATAAAGCCAAAAAATACCCTGAAAGAATTTAAAATTAAAATTCGTTGAGGGTAAAAAATTAAGCAGGTACAAGAAAGGGGAAAATGAGTGAGTAAAGAAATTGTCAACTGAGCATGCTCTTCATTGCAATGAAATTGAATTAAATGAAATATATCATATCATAGCTGACATCCAGGAATAACAATACGTAATTTTGCCTTTACGTTCCAGTGTGGTTGCAGGTGTTAAAGCGCCGCACAGTGGATCGAGGGCCCCGCACCCTGCGTAGCGGCCCTACTGGGATGCGGTTTTTATGTGGTTCTTTGCAATTACACAGTTGAATGCTGGGATGGTCCCCTAGTTCCGCCTCATAAACTGTAAAATTAACAAACAAATAACACAAATTACACATTTCACAGACAGACCACAACAGACTGTTAACTCCCCCTGTCTTAACTGGAATGCACATAAAGAAGTAGGTTGGTTTTTGACCTGGTCGGTCACGCTGCGGCCAAATTCTTAACCTGACACAGTAAATAGAGGACAGTATGAAAGAGGAGAGGTTACGGTTATGGCATTCATCGATCTTACAGCGGCGTATGATACAGTCAACCACATAATGTTGATAAGTAAGGTATACTCCACCACAAAAGACTACCATCTAACACAAGTCATTTAGTGTTTACTACAAAACAGAAGGTTTTACGTCACCCTCCACAATAGGAAAAGTCGCTCGATAACTCAGTAGAATGGCCTTCCTCAGGGTATTGTGTTGGCCCCGCTCTTGTACAACATATATACAAATGACCAACCTGTTCCTGGAACAAGAACATTCATTTATATTGATGATACAGCAATTTCAACTCAAGGCATAACCTTTGAGGCGCTGGAGGTGAAGCTGACAGCAGCTCTTGAGGATATTGCCAAGTATTAAGATGCTAATCACCTGAAACCCAACCCCGGAAAAAACGCAGGTCTCTGCATTCCACCTGAGAAACAGAGAAGCCAGAAGGAAGTTGAACATCAACTGGAGGGACAACAACTATTACATTGTGATACCCCAAAATATCTGGGAGTAAAGCTTGATCGCTCTCTTACATTCAACTGAAACTCAAAATATCCGTCCGAAACAACATCATCCGCAAACTTATAAGTACCTCCTGGGGAGCAAAGAAAAATGTGCTTCGTACATCTGCCCTGGCACTCAGTTTCTCTACAGCAGAATACTCAGCACCAGTTTGGCAAAACTCTGCACTCGCTAGGCAGATTGATATAGCACTGAAAGATACTGGTCGCATTGTAACTGGTTGCCTGACAACAACTCCTGTCAGCAAAATATACCAAATCATGGGTATAGCACCACCAAACATTCGAAGGGAAACAGCTGCAGAGATGAAGAGGAGGAAACAGGAAACAGACCCAAGAAACTCTTTGTTCGGACACGAACCTCAACCCACAAGGCTAAAGTCAAGATAGAGCTCCACACAGTCAACTACAGCCATAACATCTTCACCTGGAGCTCGCCGTGTAGAACTATGGCGAAATTCGTTGCTTGAAGGGCGCTGGGGGAATGTCAAAGAGGCACCGGCCGCGGGGTGTAATCAGCCATATGACATATGGAGGGTCCTGGATAGATTAAGAACTGAAGTGTCCCGATGCAGATCCAATATCAAAAAATGGGGTTACACTACTGAAAATGGTGAATGTGGTGAGCTGCAGGACCCACAACATCTTCTCGTATCAGGAATCTACCTGAAACCTGTACTATCGACGACCTTTTTAGAACAATTGATAAGACCATCAGGATTGCGGAATTCTGGTCACATTCCATTTAATTGTGTACTATAGTTCATAAGCTTCATATTAATTAATTAATTTTTGTTGTCTTGTTTCGACTTGTAGTGTTATGTCCTGGACACGAGAAATAATAATAACTGGAATAGGATCACCATCCGTAATTGAAGCGGATGTAGTGATTAAGAGTTTTACATTCTCAAGAGTTTTTGAGATTCCGATTTAGATGACTCTGAAGAAGCTACATCCTTCATGATTGAGGTAGGCTGTGAAAAAATAGTCTTTGTATCTAAGTGTGATAACAACCAATATTGCATTGCAAAATGAAAAACAAATATTAAATTATCTCTCATAATCCACAAACAATCTTGTAAGTGAATGCACCTCTTTGCTCTGGAGTTGTATTATGATATTGATACAGCCAAGTAAGCAGTTTCGCCTCTAGCCTCACACACGGCTGCCCTTTCTGCTTTACCCTCGGGCAGATGGGAGGAACAAGCTCAGCAGCTCAGCCCACCGTCCCGTCCTCTCCTGTGCAGGTGTTTGTAACACGTGACGTGCCGCGGGCACAAGTAGTCTGAGAACAATTCCTGTTCGAGAAACAAGGCAGCCACACAAGTCTCCAAACGTGAAGCGCTCCCACTCATGGTTGTGGTACAAATGAATTTGCTACTTAGATTACTGAACAGCCCTGTTCTCCATTCATATTCTCTTCAAGTCCCAGTTAAATGCTTCAGATTTTTGTCTTCTTCAATAGTTGTTTGCTTCCAATATACCCTTGCGGTAATTGATGCAAAACTATTGTTAGATTTAGTTACTTTTAAAAGGGTTACATAGACTTTTCCATTAGTAAATACAGCAATTGACAAGTATAATCAAGCGCTTTCAAGCGTTTGTCATTGAAACTTATTGATAATAATATTAAAGATATCAAGTCATTTCCTACACCTCACACATTTTTTTTTTTAAAGTTGGAAAGATATGATTTAATTAGTTGTATCATCCTAAGACGAAAAAAACTTGTGTACCTTTTTAGTGACCTTTACAGCTCTAAGTACTATTATGACATTGATACAGTCAAGCAAGCAAATAAATTTACCTTTTATGTTCTTCGACCCCTGGTAACCTCTGACTCTGCTGCTACCAAAGTTAGGGGAAGTGGTGGTATTATGGAACACTTTTTCGTTTAAAGCAATATACTAAATTTAAAATGTGACTGTTCCATAAAAAATGTCACCTCTGTTAGTTTATATATTTGTTATAAAGGATAAATAATATTTGTGATGAATAATAAACGTTTTCAATAATTACAATAGATTTTTAACTTGCTGTAAACTATGAGCATTTTGAAATGGGGTGGTAATATGAAACATATTTAAAATAAATTGTAAAACAAACATTGTCAGTTTACATTTTTATTATTGAAATTATTAAATTATATTTTGACCTAATCTGGTATAAAATCATAATTTACAGTGTAAACTTGTGGTAAGGTTGAAAGAATGCAGAGGTCCGAAACATCGCTTTGTAGGAAAGTTGTTTTTATGAGCTATAAACCACAATTACATTTCACAGTTCATAGTTCTTCGTGAGCAAAAGTCGCTGTAGTATATGTATGTAGTATGAAGTGGAAGGTAGAGGATGGTCAGATGATTATCATTTGCTTTAATTATGACAAAAAAAAGAGCGGTTGTAATATAGAACAGCATGTTCCATATTACCACCCAACGCCATTTTCGAAACTAATCAATGAAACTAGACTTCTGATAAACAATTTCAAGGAACTAAAATTATCATTTGTAGGTTTAATCCTATTACTAAATCGTAAAGTAGAAACAGTTTGCTAATTTGTAAGTAAAGGTAGCAGAAAAAATACTTGAATCTAACCTTACAAAAACTTTTGGAGGTTTTAAAACGAAGTGGGTCTACTCACGGTCATAAAACAATGTAATATTGATCTCTGCTGCCTCTAATGATGGAAACAGAACTTTAGGATTACTGAAGCTGCTACCAGATGGCATTAGTAGTCTGCAAATATTATGGTGTTTCAGATTACCACCACCTACCCTACTGTTGCGCCTAACCCACTCAGGCGCTTTTCTTACGTTACCTGTACCGCGACCACCCATGCACCTATTTTCAACTTATATTTTAAACAAACAAAAAATGTATTTTCGCACAAACAGAGAATAATATGTCAGAAGTCAAAATAAAATCGTACTCTCTGGTACCTTAGTCATCGCTGCATGCGTTGTATTGAGAAAATGAGAATAGAAACTTTTTTTACCCTTCTTTGATTCTCTTCTCTCTTTAAAGGTTGTGTTCCACAGTAAATGACATTGGTTTCTCATGATCTATACGTTTATTAAGTTCATTATTGTCTCCTGAATCACGCATAATCTATAAATTAATTTTATTTTGGGGGTGACATATTCTAGACATTTTATCTCATTTTGAAGAGTCACAAGTTTTTCGGATCAGTCCTAATCCAGTAAGCCGAAATTACATCGCTCTGCCGTAGTGTTCCTGTTTCTCTCGAAGCCTGACACACTTCTTTCCTTTAGCTTTCACTTTCTTGTTTTGTTTGTATATTATTGCAGTTATTAAGTAACACTGAACATATGCCACGATGTATTACATATTTCTCATTAAAAAAAATCTCATAACGTTCAGAAACAAGATTAGAAATCTCAAAGTTCTTTTTTCATCTAGAGTTATTAATAATTTTGTAGGAATCCACCTGCTCCTTTTTTTAATTAGAACTTTACGTCTTTTGCACGTCAGATTCATTAGAGACGAGAGAAGACTCGTGGCAAGGAAGGAGATTTATTCATCCATGGCATTCTCAAGGAAACATACCGACATTCGCCGGGGATGACTTTGGAAAAACTATCTAAACCCAAAACATGGACAACCGGACCGACAATCGAATACCCTTCTTCTCGAATACCAGGCCCAAAGTTGACCTCTGACCTTCCACACTCGATTACATGCTCGTACTGTCATATTTGATTTTCAAAACACAGCCAAATTCTTTTCGTAGCAGGATTTCCAGTACCATCGTTATTAATGTTTATCTTTTTTTCCAGCCCATCGCTATTCAAAACTAAATTTCTTTACGTATTTCTCTCGAATACCTGTGGAAATAAATATGCATGCAAAGGATTCAGCGACAACTGAACCTGGAATTTCATAAATTTCAGAGCACGTGGGATTATTACACAAAGATGATATGAGTCTTTTACTGCACAATAACAAATCTTGAGATTGAAATTATTTTTATAAATATTATTGTTTGAGATCCGTACAGTTTGATTCTAACTCGCCCCTACAACAGGCTTTCGGTCATAAGTGTTGAACAGCGAGGAAGAGTATGAGTTTCTGGAATAAACTGAATTCGTAGGAAGCCGTATCTGCTGAATAGTATGACTACCGCCGCAATTCGTAGTGCAAATAGCTTATATTCATGATGGCGAAAAATGTATTTTTTAATGAAAACCGCGTATTTTTAGAATTTTTTTATCTATATAATTCATAATACTGAAATGATACGTTTCGGTTACTGTTTTATACTTTCTGAAGATGTTTAACAAATTAAACATCCTTTTAACATAGCAAACGTATTAATTAAATAATTTTTTTCTGCTGATGGAGCCGACCTTATTCGGCGTTGAATATTCGGTGGCTGACTGTTGATTCTGCCTTGTCTCATTAACAGTTATAAATCGATGCACAAAACAAGTTTCATGTTTGTTAAAACATTTCAAACCATTTTAATTTTTCATAAAAAAATAGTTTTTTTTTACAACCGCGAACCGAATCATGTGCAAAACTTGATACAGAATCAATCCTATCCCCTAGTATTAAATCTCACCTTTTGCGCGCATTTCAACTCTGCTATTATGTAAAGCAATATTAAACACCTAATAATTCCTGCATTTTTTGTATTTTGGGTAGTCCTTCTCCAGGATAGTCTTCAGTAATGGTACGGTGACGTTCGAAGTTGGCAGCCTAGTTTTTAATATTTTAAATGAAGAAGAATATGTGCCACAAATCTCTTACGAACTTCCAATGAATTTTACTTATAGTTACCTCTTACATCACCAAACGATATTCAGTTTAACTAGTAAAAAAAAAAAACTACTCATCACTAGTCTTATTGAGACAGTTACCTTAAAGAATGTCTATGATAGAAAGATTTTAAATTTTCACGTAACACTTATGACAGGTTTCTCACCCATAAAAATAATTTCGTAAAATATTGTCGTCAATGGTACAGGTACTTTCCAAAACATTCATCCGTAATCAACACATTAAATACCTAATTTCATAATTCAAATTTGATTTAACTCTCTGACTAACACAAATAGTTCATTGTTTTTTGAATCCTTATATCAACGAACGGAAAATGTTAGGACGACGAGTTCTACTCAATGTGAACAGTATCTCCCACTGGGAAAAAAGAAATGAACATAATGCAAATTTAGTTTTAAAGTACGGCTTACATTTAAAATTGAATGCTATGTAATCGGTACACTGCATCCTTTTTTGCCAGATTATGTGCCATGGTATGTTAATAATCGACATGAAAACAATCTGAGATACTCTAAGTCATTGACCACATCATGTGAGACATTTTACAACTCTTTATTCGTTGTTTCATTTCAGATCTGCAGAGTGAATTTCGCAAGATGATTGCAGCGTTTGATAGTTGCGACCAGAAGCAAGGTTCTGACCTAGAAGCCGCCTAGTCTGACAGTAAGTTTTATTGCAATGCTCTTCTTCGCCTTCCACGACAGAGCGCTCGGGTGGAGGGGGGAAGGCTCGCTCGCCATCGCTCGTAAACGCCAGGTTGAGGTTTCTTCCCCTTAATGCTACCTACAATAAATTATCTCAAACTACCAACAGCCTAACCTTTCCATAAAAATGTTCTTAAAATTTATGAAAAATGCCCCCGTCCTTGTTAGATTCCCGTCAGCCATGGTATAGGAAAAACGAAACGTATAACTTAAAATATTAAAATTTCTTGCAGCCGTCAAAGAAAAAGTGGCGAATAGATTCTCACATCTCGTAACTAAAGAACATAAAAGAAATGAAACACTTGAAAGTAAACAGACAAAACAAATAAATTGACTGAATGAGTGTTACGATAGTTATTAAAATTCAGACCAGCAACTGTTCCGCCGAAGAAAAATATAAATCCTGAAATTTTAATGTCGAACTGCCTAATATCTGTAGTTTCTGCTTTTAAAAGTTTTTTGTGGTACTTACTTGACAAATAAAAAGGACTGTGAATAAGGGTGTATAGAGGTAACAATAATGTTCAGAGAAACACATAAGGATTTATTTACCAGAAACGTTGTAGGACATATAGAGGAGGACAGCACCACAAAAATGTAAAGGAACTAGTTACACCATTTACACCTTAATGTATAACTCAGAAAAATTAATGTTGAAGGAGGCGAAAAATTATGTGCAGGAAATAGAAATGTAGTATGAGATCTATGGAATAGCAGTAAAAACTTGAGAAATGAAGGAGCCAGTGAGGTGGTAAATAAAAATCCGCTAAAAAACATGGCAGAATGATGAAGTTTGAGCATGTGATCAGCGGAGGGGACGGGATATGATTGGAGACAAGGAACGGGAAGGAATTCAGAGATTGCGTTTTGAAGGAATCATCCAGGAATTCGCCTGGAGCGATTTCCGGATACCATAGAAAACCAAAATCTGGAACGCCGGGCGGGATTTGAACCTGGCCCTCCCGAATGTGAGCCCAGGGAGCTACCGCTTACCTAATACGCACATTAGGTGAGATTTAAAAGCCATAAGAGAAACATCAGGGTTTTACTCAAGGTCATACATAAACTAACTATGCCTGGGACACCGGGTATGGCGCTTTTAGTCGTTTCCAAATACTGTTTCGCATCCTTGAGGATGATTTTTATCATCACCGACGTCTTCATTTCCAGTAACGGACCCAGTGACCAGTTACGGTCTCCCTAGATCTTTCATCTGGTCTTCCAGACATTTGTTTTCCTATGGCTATGTAAGGAAATACTATCAGGGTATTGTGTTTTTTTTCTATTCTTTTCACATGTTGAAACCACTTTTCTTGTACAGTTGCAAATGTTCAACCGCCGGTAGTACATTTAGTTTGTCTGTTATTTCTTACACTCTTACAATTTTCATGATCTTTATATGGTCTCAAATTGAACTTATCTATATTGTGGTAAAACACATGTCCTCATTCGTTCAATAAAGTGGAATCAGAACAATTCAACAATATATGCATTACGCAGTGCATATTTTAATCTTACATGTGTTGGGATAATCACTTCAAGCGGCCTTTTAAATCATAAATTTGAATAAATAATCATATTCAAATATGAAAAAATTAGATTATGAATACCTAACACTAATTAGTGACTCATAAGATCCAATATTTTTTACTGAGTACTATATGTCTGACTGGTAAAATGTATTTCTACACCTCCAATTAATTGTTTCTTTCGAGATTTGGCGTTCTGGCCTCGCATTCGGGAGGACGCCGGTTCGAATCCCCGTACGGGTATCCAGATTTGGGTTTTCCATGGTTTCCCAAATCACTCCAGGCAAATGCTGGGATGCTTCCTTCAATAGGCCATGGCCGAATTCCTTCCTTGTCCCCCCATCCTTTCCCGTCTCTAAAGACCTCGCTGTTAAGAGAAGTTAAAAAAAATTGGCCGTGTAGCGAGTGATGATAAACAGGCAATATTAATGTAGTTACAAAATCATGTTTGACTTCACGTTTCCCATAAACGTACAGTTTGCGTCATTAATGATATAACTTATTCAACAATTCCCCAGTCGATACTGTATGCAGTTCGTTGCGTGTTGTTGCAAACAGTTTCACACACTTCCACATTAGTTTGTCGGCAAAGCACCCAAACGAATTCCTTCAAGCGGGATTAAAAAAAAATGTAGCCAGTAACACAAATTCACTTGAGAATCCAGACAATAATTTTGCTTTTTACAAGTTGTGGATGTTTAATATCGATATATCCACATCGAAATGCTACATAACCAACAGACGTGAACAGAGAGTTTTTTATTTTGTTTTCATAGATTAGATGTTAATTCACTTTTCGTTGCAGAAAATAGTAGTTCAGTTTACATAAATATCCTACTACTTCAGTAATACTGTGGCATTTATTCCTAATCTGTATATTATTTATGCTATTGGTTAATTAATTTGCTGTTATTACTATGTGTTTGTTATTGTTTTAAATACAATTGATGTGAATATTTGTAATTAAATGTAAAAGGGTTTCCACAGATAGCAGTATGTATAACGAGTGGAGTATTATTAATATCTTAGTTTGTAAGCATGGCTAGAGAGTATCTTTGGCAAAGATTCGTGCGCTAGCGTTCGCACGGGGAAGCTCGCGAGCGAACGCCGCGAGTGATTGTTAAATAGTTCAGTTGGTAAATTTTGTGGCGAATAGTGTAAATTTTAATTATGGAAAGTCGTGGTTGCTTTTAAAAGTATTAAATTAAATGTGAATGTGAGCTGAGCTGTGTAAAGATTCTATAAGAAATCCTTTTGACTACCTCGTGGGCATGTTTGCCGATATGATGGTAATTAGGAATAATTAAGAAGAACTGTCGGCTTGCGGTGTGGTCAAAGGGCCAAACCACAAACAACATGCCGTACCTTAGTTTAAATTTGGAGTGAAATTCCAGTAGTAAAACCATTGATTTACATGTTTACAACATGCGCATATACTCAAGAAATCTAACAGAAGGTTTGCACCAATGACTAAATTACCAAAAATTTCCACATTTAAACGGGGGCAGTTTGCAATGCTCAAATAATTTCTGATTTCCTATGTTATTCACGAACTGCATGTCTCTCCGAAGCAGAAAATGTATATCGCCATAGCACTGAATTTACAAACAGTTAGTCACTACAGAAAGTAATTTTTTCGAAGTTATTGAAATTACCCATTAAGTCAGGGGCATAGCTACTATGGGGCTAGGCGGTGCAGTGCACCGGGGCCCTCACGCTCTACCGTCGTCTAAGGGGCCCTCACTCAGGGCTGTGCTCAAGGGGGCCCCAACCACTGCTCAGGGGCCCCTAAAGAATAATTCATGGGCCCTCATCCTCAGTTCAGGGGGCCCCTACCAGCACACAAAGCAAAAAAAGGTCGCCCGTCTGGCCTGAGGGCCCAAAATAATTTTTTTGCATCGGGGCCCTTGTTGACCTAGCTACGCCACTGCATTAAGTTTCCAAGTTTGGTGTTTATTTTGATTTGAAGATTAGTGGAAAGATAAATGAATTAAAAAGGTTGCCGATTATCCTCGCGTATGTTCGCGTTGATTGTTCTACGTCAAAGATCCCGAGCTGGACCGAGAACATTGGAATGAACAGCAGTAACATATACAATCTACCGTGATTAATCAGTTCTGCAAAGATAACAGTATTTTGGTTAGCAAATGTCTGGTTAGAAACTTTTCCTAGGTGTTCTTGGCTACACAGTAGGTATTAGCAGCACATGTAAAGCGTGTAAGGGAAAGGAGCGTGGAGGGGGGTAGGGAGAGAGAATGGAAAGGGGGAACAGCTGTTACGAACTCTGCGGCGACAATTGTCGGACTTCGCTAACTAGTCTCGTCAGCTGAACGACCCCCGGGATAACACGCTACATTTCGCCGCAGTCAACTCCAGCGCCAACATGGTAGTTAGACAAGGTGACGATACGTCGGTATACTCACGTTACGGTCTGTAGACTGTAACCTACACCTGACGGCACTCTTGTGCGTCCTCTACTGTATCTAGGCAAGCGGCCGATATTAGCGCAGTTGCGCAACTAGAACTTCACAAATAGGCAGTACAGTTTACATGTTATATAGAATCGCCTTTAATTGTATCTTGCCTGAAGTTTGCCCATCCATGAAATGGAGAACTTCGGATAGATTTCAAGCTTCCAATGCGGCATCTCAACATCCACATCGTGTGCTCCCTCAAAATTAAAACGAAGTTTCGTACGAAACTGATTACAAGACACTCATACGACTACCAAAGCAATTTGGCACTAAATAATAGTCCACTTTAATGCTACTGACCAAGCATACAGTAAAATAGTGCATGCAGATCCACATATACTCAAAACATCACCATCGATACTAATAAAAGGCTAAACTGGGTGACCTTGTGTACTTTGCCTGTAACACTTACGTCACGCTCCTAGCCTTTGTTGTCGATCTGATTACGACCAGGCTTTACTACAAAATGAAGCTTTAGCAACTGTGAAGAAATGAATTGACAGTGCACTGAAAGAAATGTATGTTAAATAAACATATTAATTATGAAATTCTGTTTCATTATTTATAATCAGTCGATATAGATGTTTCCTTATGCTGCTTTTAAAAGGTAGAAAACAGAAAGTTAGGGTAGGAAATGCAGTATCAAAAGAAGTGGAAGTAAAAATGGGAATGCCACAGGGTAGCGTATTGGGATCATTGCTATTCATTATTCTAATGAATAATTGTGTTGATTGTTTACTATCAGAAATTGGATTGTTTTCAGATGACATAGTGCTATATAAAAGGATCAAAACGGTAGAGTACTGTAAACAGTTGCAGGGTGATCTTGACAGGATATCTAATTGGGTTGGTAAACATCTTCTTCTTCTTCTGGTCCCTATCCATTCCAGATGTCGGCAACCATCTTGGCTGTCTTATCTCTGCTGGTTGATGCTCGGATTAACTCCGTAGTTGTCTTGGAGGTCCATATTCTCAGATTTTTTAACCAAGAAATTCTTCTTCTACCATGGTAAACATGGGATGAAGATAAATGCAAAGAAGAGTCAGCTTATTAGATACACAAATAAAAAACTGAAGGTTGATTATGATTATAAGGTGGGGGAAGAATTACTTGCTGAAGACTTGAAATGTAAATATCCCGGCAATACATTTGATAACAAGCTTAACTGGGCAGGACACATTGGACAGGTGGTAGGAAAAGGTTTCAAAATTCTGCACTTATTGGAGAGAGTGATGAGGGAATGTACGAAAGAAGTAAAGGCATATGGTTACAAAAACGTTTCCAAAAACGTTGAAAATTTTAAAGTTAAAATTTGTAAAGGACAAATTTAGGTGGGTGCAGGAAAGGAGGAAAATGGGTGTGTAGGGATATTGCGCTCCATTGCAATTTAATTAAATATTTATTATTATAAATATAATATCTTTGTTGCGGTAAACCAAGAGAAACGTACGACATTTCATCATTTTTAGTTATCAGAGTTATTTAATAACAACTGCGAGAAAATGAACTGCCAGATTACTGCACTCATTCCGTCATTTTTGAAGGTGTTAGAAGCCATTTATATTCAATGCAAATATTTTCCCTATATTGTCTGTCCCTGTTACAGTAAGCTCATAAAAATGAAATGCCAGAACTCTACGTCATTCTTTACGCGCTTAGAAGCTGGTTAGTATATATTCAGCATGTCACACCTGTAATGGAACCGCAATGTAAGTACTTGACCCTGAACTATAATTTATTGCGTAATTTGTATTGATAAACTTTGCACTGTACTGAGCGAAATGTGCTTAAAGTTGTTAAGCGCAATGTTTTAATTGTGTGTTTGATGTTTATGATTCGAGAATAATAATAAAAATGCTTTTTCGTGTTGCTGCTGTTGTTGTTACACGGATTTATGGGTAATCGACGATTTAGTCGCTAGCGTTTAATGCTCTGCTGGATACAAAGTGTGATTACAAAAGATTACCCCAACTTTGAATGTTTTTTAAAAAGTTTTTAACCTTGGTTGACCAATCACTTCAAAGATAACATTGTGAAGTTATAAATACCAAAAATTCATTAAAAAAAACACGGAAGGATACATAACACTTTTTTGCAGAAATGAAGAGCTTTCTGCGACAAATACAATGATGTATTACATTTACTTCAATTTTAATTCAAATATTTAACTAACACATAAAGTACTGGCAATCGCAGCTTATTCTTCCAGCTGAGGGAACAGCTGAACCGTTAACATTACTTTTTCAGCTAATTCGATCACCCAGAAAGCCCTCTGTTATGCCCTCCCCATCTAGACGCAGTCTTACCAAAAATTATCATATTGCTACGAAAGACATTCCTGGCGTCATCTTGTAGCAATGCAGACGTACTTTCTTCTCAAAGTTACATTAAAATCATTTCAATTTTGATTAAGGGACTACGGTAGCACATAACCTTATTCTCACCTTATTTTGATTGATTACAGTTATTTATTTCATTCAGAGCTCTTTTAATAAAGTTAAAATAATTTCCGTTGTCATTTTAAACCGTTTTGCTGCGGTTTCAATGCCTTTGCTATGTTGTTATTTGGTAGATTAACAATGTTTTAAAGTGTAATTTCTCGTTTACACATTTTCAAGGTTCCCGATTGTGCTTCTAGGTTGTTCCGCTATGTTTCAAAGCGAAAGAAGAGTTTAACTGATTTCCAGCTACAGTCATGTTTTTGTCACTGGTCCTGTGATCCTATTAGATTTTTGTTACTATGTAATTATCATGCAGAGACCAAATCATGCCTCTAGCTGTGTTTAAAGTCTTTATAAATCTTCGCTTCGTTAAAAATCCTCGGAGACACGATGTTCCGATCAACACGAGTCAACGAAACATGAAAACAGGAAAAAATATATATCTATCAACTAGTAATTGCAATTGTGTTTGCTACTTGCTGCAACTAAATTACAGGAATAAAAATTAAGACCAATTCATATGAAGAATTCAAACCGTCAGGATGAACTAGAGGTTACAAGTAGATTGGCAGAAACTTGTACATTTTGTTCCGAGGCCTAGCCCTAATTAATTTAAATGCTTAGCAGCTCGGAAACAAAAATAGAACAACTCATGAGAGTTTTAAACTCTTGACAAACAAATAACACTTCACAACGTAATACCTTATGTGAACAGTGTTAGTAAGCACAAAATGTTAAGTTACTACTTCAGTTATGCACTGTGACTAACTGACAATACTCCAAGTACATAATCGCTTTGATCCTGGCGACAGACTCGTTTAAATCACTCCAATCTGGAAAATTGACGTGGAAGAGTATGTTTGTTTCGTATCACTTATATTTCAGCGATCAGTCAGTGTTAAAATGCGCCCATACGGACGAAGTCAAATATTTGCAGTAACGTGGAGGAAATATATTAACATAAAACAAGCAGAAAATAAATGATTGGTTTCATTTATGAGAGACACAACGAGTTAGAAATTACGGATTAAATAAATTCTTCATATGACAAACTTCATGTATGAATACAAATCGCATAGATACACAATAAATAAATTGCCATCGCCAAATTTATCACAGTATTAAATCGCGTGCTCAAATGTATATTGGAAAAACAAGATTTATGTTAAGCTGAACATTGGTCCAATAAACACTTCAATCTACGTGAAAAGCAGCAATAAGTCGTAAATTCTCGCATACATTCGTGGCATAATCTTCAACAAAAGGCACCTTAATTTTCTATCGTGAGATGTCAATTGAATTAAAAAAAACGTTTCTGACATATTTAATTTTTATGAATAATTGTCACGCCAATGCAATTGAATTTGTTGTTTATTTTCCGAACGCGTTTCACTTCGTTCTCTGAAGCATCTTCAGTGGTTCTGTCTGTTAGTTGTTTATACATGCAATTAATTTGTCCCATGCTACAATTTACAAATGGAAATTATGGTATAAATAGATATAAGCTTACTTACATTTCTCATTGCTCACATTTGCTTGTAATCGCACAGTATTTCGTCATCAGCTGTGTCTGTCGTAGCAGTTTCCATCACAGGTGCTTGTTGCATCTTTATGAATATTTTCATAGAACTTTCACTGCATTAAAGTATACTGACTTCTGATGGCGGATATTTGTTTACTGTGTGATGTATACCGCTGAGCGGCAGGCTTTTTTATCGCTTGCTTTCTGTTTTTATTCGGTGTGTGGCGCGCTTTTAAATAGATGTTTGTGCTTAGTTCGGTGTGTTTAGTGTATTTTATTATTGGCTGCGTATTTTGTGGTAGATGGTTGTGTTTCTTATTTCATTTTAAGTACTGTGTATAGTGTTGGGCCCGTCAGATTCGTGTATTCATTTATTCTGTTCTTTCCTTCTGCCAGTTATTTGTGAATGTGGTAGTTTTCCTGAAATGTTAGTAGTTGTGGTTTGCTATTATTTATGGTTAGTATTTGAATGTCTGTCTCTACGTTTTTGAGCTGGTGATTATGCTCTAGTAGTTGTTCAGCGAATATTGAGTGGTTATTGTATTTTAGAGCTTTTAAATGTTCTTTATAGCTGCTTTCAAACTTCCTCCATGTTTTCGCTGTATATTCTGCATTGCAATATAATTTATATATACCTGAATTTTGAAATTTGTTGTTTTGTGTATTTTTTCTGATATTTTTCTGTAGTGAGTTGTCTGTTCTAAATGCTATCCTGAGTCCTTGTTTTTCAGAATGTTTGCTATTTCGTGAGTTTTCTTGTTTATGTAGGTCAATGTGTGCCTTTTTTCTGTTTTTGCTTGTGTGGGTGTTATGCTATATGCTGTTAAGTTCATTTGCGTGCTTGTATTTGTTTCTTGTGGAGTTTGTATTGTGTTTTGTGTTGTTCTTAGTAATTACTTTTTGGTGGTTTGGTTATTAGGTGTATTCTAGTTTCTTTGTTTCTTCTCACTTAACTAAACCAGAAATTTCGCCTAAGTTCTTAAACTACGAGCAATCAATACAAATGCAATAAGTTAATGAAAAAACCCTACTTAAAGCAATCATTCGATCTGTGACACGTTATTACGATTTTTTTTTTTTAATTGGAATTTTCAATAGCTCATCTCCTTTGTGGGACATATCCAGTAAAAACAGCAAATCACATGATTCGGTTGACCCAATCCAGCAAGGAATGGTATCATTATTTACATTTATAAGACAAATACGAGTTTACTACAAATGCAGTCGAAACTTCTTTCTCGTATAAAATCTAAACTATTCACAATATCAACAGAAAGCTTACATTATTGGGTTAAGAAACTATTTAGGTTGAGAGAATGCGCAGTATCGCTGTTGATTGCAGTCAAGCAAGCATATTAGCCAAATGGTTGCTAAAGGTGCAGATATACTATATTGTGTGTTTGATTTATCAGATCAAATTCCATACCTGTTTTTTTATTTTATTTTTTTATTTTTAGAATATGTTTCGTAACCTAATAGATAGAGGTTTCACGTCTGGTATAAACATTTAATAACACAGGACTGTTATGGGAAAGTAAAAGATAGATCCTGCGCATCAGAAGGACATGTGAATCATGTCTGGAGTACATACAAACCAAGTTGGACAACAACCGCGAGTTCTGAATTGCAAATTCCACAACAAACTACCTGGAAAATTTGCGGAAGTGATTCAAAACTTATTATTTTCGGCTACAGTTTGTGTAGAATCTACGTCAACAAGATCGAGTCTGTGTCTCCATGGAAACGGCGCAAAATATCCGATAATTTTCACTGAAACAGAAGCAACTGAAATATGATGCTGTAGAAGGATGATCAAAATTAAGTAAACACACAAAGTTTGAAATGAATGGGCGAGGAATGATGTTTGTGGAAGAATCTCGCAAAAAGAAGAAACAGTATTGTAGTCCATATTTTTGGTTACCTAGCAGGTTGGAAGAATAGTCGATGGAATGACAAAGATTAAACCACGAAAAGAAGATAATCAAGGAAATATGTTAATAATGATTAACTGAGATGAAAAAATAAGCATTTAGTTGGAAAAGGTGGAGGATTGGATCAAACCATTCGAAGAAGGATTGCAAAAAGGATTCAGTTACGAGTTACCATTACTCTTCAGTGGAAAAGCAAATGAAAGTAAAGTCTGAATACCGGATATAGAACATACAATGGTGAAGATGGAGCATTGAAGGAAATCTGCAAAAAATACTATTATGGCCCTACTTCTTTGAATAAACCGCTGTAGCAAGAGCTCAAATCTTCTAACGTTAATTAGTTGCTTGATACCTCCTCTGCATTTGGACAAATATAAATGTATTTATCGACAGGACAGAGCACCAGTTCATTGGTACCAGGACGTTAGAAAACATCTGGACAGCGCTGAGTTAGCCGGGCAACAGACAACTGTTTTCATACATAATGACTACTAAGAAGCCTCCGGTGCACGCCGTGACTTTGTACTGTGCAAAGACAAAGTTTTCACCCTTCCATTTCCTCATTATATAGGCGACAATAAAAAGAACATTGGAAAGTGGCGGCCGGGTGTTCTGCTCTGGGCTTAGATTGAATTGTACTATCGATCGCCTTGTTGTTTTCCATGTGACAAACAGTGGACATACTGAAAATTTGCGAAATCGTGAACTCAAACTTCTGTTTTTTCTCAACCAAACAATATAAAGGTCATGTTGATATCACAGATATATTTGGCTTGGTACAAGTGTCATTCTAATTTGCAGTAGTAACCACGCAGCCCGTCATGAATAGATAATTACCATCCGCTATGAAAGAAAGTATTAACTCACAATAATACTTTTATATCCTCTTTGATTTCTATCAGTTTCTTTGGTAAATGACAATATATTACTTCACGAAATGAAGTAGAACAAAAAACTTCTTTTATTGAAAATTTTCGTTCATTCCTTAAAACATACAAATCAAAAGCTTCGTGTTATTTAATAACTTTGGCTGCTAATAAATATTTCTGGATTTCTCCAAATAATAATTATACTTTCTACATAATACGGATTTACTGTCCAGTTCTGTAATAATTAAATAATGACACATAACATGCCATCTAGAACTGTTAAGCTGAAGACTGATTACTTCGTCCAAACTCTAAACTGAATACGCCATGATCATGTACTGCACTGAATTAGAGGATATTATTTGCGTTCAGCGCTCACCTTAAAAGAGCAATAGAATTTTCTGTGATTGGTGCGTTTCCAAACAATGGGTAATTGGGCAAATGCCAAAAACTCTAAAAGAAATTGAAGTTGAAATTGGTATAGGGCTAAAGTAGATGGGAAAAGGAAACGGGAAAAATATATGTGTAGGAAAATTGTCACCATCGCAAGCGTTAAATAAATTAAATACAGTACTGTCAATTTCTTTCTCATCAATCTATCCAAACAAAATATTGATTGAAATAAGCTTGAAATACGTTTAAATGCTGCAAAAAAATTACAGAATACCGATTACAAGTATTATAAATTTAAAGTCAAAATAATACAAAATAACATGAAATACCTCTCGTGTTATTACATAAGCCTTTTTAAATTAGATTAAATATATTTTAAATTGGTTTAATGAATTTAAATTGCTTTATGTAGAACGATAGATGTGACATCTATGTCACTACTTGTAACGTTTAATCGATCATATTGAAGAAAGGTCCGCATGAAATAAAGAACTTAAAAACACAAGAACCAAAATCTGATCAATCAGAGAAGCCGTTTAATTAGTTATGAATTCGAAAGAATTAATCAGTTTGACATTTTAGAATTTTCTCAATAATATCAGAAAAAATGCCCATGTAAACATGCAGACAGACAAATAGACCTACTGTTATTATAGTTCTTCTATACAAATCTACATTTTGGTTTCACTACCGCTTTTCAAGTACCCATCAAGTGAAAACGCATCCAGCGAGTTTGTCTTCGACCTTATGTAAATCTGGTAAGAACGATCGTAGACGGGAGAAATAAATACGGGTTTTACAAAATTTTCCGTAATCGTCAGTACGAAAGCTGGACGCCATTCTCATTCCTGCATGATGCACTTCTCATACTATGACAAAATAAACTTTAAATATTCACGTCACTGCATTATTTACAATATCTTTAATTACCTTTCTTTTAAATGGAGGTAAATGCTTCATCAGCGACAGCAGTGGTATGATTTACGGCCCTGCGAAATGGCTTAGTGCAGTCGCTTGGCTTTTGGCTGCTAAATAATAGCCGAGAATCAGTCACCGACGGCGCTGCTCGTCTGCCAACTGCCGTCGCCAAAAATTTGGCAAAGCCGAGTGACTCATTTGTTACAACTACGACGGCAGATGTGGCGCTCGAGGGAACAGAGATCGTCCATCAGCTAGTCTACCACGGTCACGACATGTGATTGGGATTCAGAATAAGCCATCACTTAGATGAGACTCGTAGCCTACCGCCGAAGATCTAAAACGGAAACTATCACAGCGCCATACCTATGCCCATGACTTGAACGTGGCGTCTAAGTGAATGTTGTTATAGTGCCATCCATATCAACAATATATCGATGTTGCTACGGTACAGAGAAATTTTGTAAAACCTGTCTTCGATAGTGTGATTTTCGGATGATATGACGTGATTATCTGGTAACATATACAACCAGCTGGAAATCTGACACATTACAAGCAGAAACATACTTACAGCGTTCATAAATATGTGTTGGCAAGAAAGTGTCCTTAAAATAAGAAATTGTGGTAAAATTAGTTTCGATATTTCAACGACCTGTGGCATTGTTTTAGAATTTTTGTGATAAACTACCCATTCTCTCTTCGTGTGTTTGATATATAATTGCAAGCGTCTATAATTCCAGAAAAATCGATCAATATCAAACGGAATTTCGTCATTAATAGTACCTACAATTCTGCTACTTGGAAAAAAAATTCAAGATCATTTCTTTTAACTACTTTTTTTATTCAGCATAAAATCAACTATTCAGAAGTTCCGATCTTTCACAAAGGATAGCAGTGACTTTTGACTCACAGTGGGGAACTTCATTGATAGTTTTCACAGCCATTATACAAACAGGAGATGCGATTCGCTGCTGAAAATTATCGTACATCCACAAATACTGCGTATCAGTTATATATATATAATAATAATAAATCTGCGTGTAGGCAGCTGGTAACTGCGACGTATACCAACGGATGGAAAAATTATGTCTGAAGGTCCATGCAGAAAGCGACAAAAACCAAGAATAATTTAGTGCAATGAGTTTCCGCCACATCATCACATAGCTTCATTCCCTGGTGTCACTGCCATAGAAGGCTTAGAGATAATGCGTTTGAGATCATGGCTTTCCTTATATATGATTTATTAACAAATAAAAATACATACTGAAAAGACGCTACACCCTGAGACATTCTTTCACCAGTTTACTATATTGTGGATATAAAGGATTCAAAATCGAGTATTCTGTACCTGCACAATATTGCACGCAAATTTTCGTTGATGGCCTGGATTCTATTGATATATGTCAAACTTCGTAACTTCCACCTATCAAGAACTTACTATCGTCATATTGAGATATTTCAATGATAGCAAGGTGAAAGCATTTTATTTAACAGACAAACTGAGGCACCTGATTTAATAATATTACAATGATGGATGTTAATTAATACATTGCGAAGATAACAACATAATTTTTGTGATTATATTCATTAGTACAGCGGAGGTGGAATTTAGAAACGTGCATAGGGGTAAATGATTATGGAACGTAGCACGAAAACTTACCATTGCATTAATCCTGCCAGATCTATTATAATTCCTACCTCATTACGCCTCGTCGACGTAGAAGTTATTAGAGGTGGGAAAGAACTGGAGGCAAGGAATGGGAGGAATTTGACCATTGCCTTTTGAAGGAACCATCCCGAAATTTGCCTGGAGTGATTTTGAGAATTAATGGAAAACCGAAATTTCAATGGCCGGACAGGGATTCAAACATCTGTCCTCCTGAATTCAAGGCTAGAGCGTTACCGCGCACCCACCACGCTCGACCCTGCCAGAGCCATACAACTCTAATATTCTTACGTTATTCCAAAGCTATTGAAATTTTTCCGTGACAGAACCAGAGCTAATAATGGAAAATTTCTGAAAGAACGGCTAACCAAACGAAATTATGAACGAACCTGCCAAATTACTAAAAAATCAGGAACTACTGAAAATATTTTACTCTATTGTTTTTGAGGTCAGTGAGTTTACGAATCTTGAAGAAGAAATGTGGACACCATACAGAGAACAATAAATATTTCCTTACTTTTAAACGATGTGAAGCTACAATGAAAACTATAACGGAAAATATGAGGTGTACCACGTAAAGAAAATTACTTTGTTGAGGTTAACATCAAGCGTCGAGACACTGGTGTTTGTATTGCAGATATCCATCGCAGGGCACGCAATCCTGCGACAGGTGTGGAATGAGACGCACGCGTTTAATTACGTGATTATCCCCGCGAGCACGCGTGACGGAGCGGCGCAGGCAGCTCAAGGGTATTACGGCGTGCGTCGCACAACATCGAATACGGAGAGGGGACGTCTCCTGATCTCGAATTCAACCTCACTACTGGATAATCAGTCCACGTAAGGGGTTCATACTCCATTCTGAAATCAAAACAAAGGTTGATGCCGCTCACAATACAAACCGGAACAAGACGGCTTTAGGCTTACAATAGATTTAGCTTAAGGCTTCAACAAAAACTTTTTCTATCGAGAAAGAAGATATTTACCAGATTAAACATTTGCGCTAACAGTAACATTATATGAAAAAAAGTTTTAAAATGTTAAAATTAATTTTACAGATACTTTTGCGGTTACTTTGAGCATAAGGTGGGGAAAGAATTGCTTGCTGAACACTTGAAATGTAAATATCTTGGCATTACATTTGATAACAAGCTTAGCTGGGCAGGACACATAGGACAGGTGGTAGGAAAAGGTTTCAAAATTCTGCACTTGTTGGAGAGAGTGATGAGGGGATGTACGAGAGAAGTGAGGGAGTTGGGTTACAAAACTTTTGTCAGACCATTGCTCGAATATGGTAGTGTAGTATGGGACCATCATTTTACGTATCAAATACAGGAGTTGGAGAGGGTGAAAAAAAGGGCTGCCAGATTTGTTTCTGGAAATTATTGCAGAATGCAATCAGTGACGGATATGACAAAGAAGCTGAAATGGTATTCATTGCAAGACAGGAGGAGGATGAGGAGGGTCATGGGAACGTACAGGGCGTATACTGACGATGAGGCATGGAAAGATATTGTAGTAGGTATGAAAAGTAGTGCATGAAAGGAAAAAGATGACCATGACCACAAGCTGGCACTGATTTCAGGCACAAGAGTGTGGGAAGATTCTCTTTTTTAAGTAAGGGTGTCAGGGATTGGAATGAGTTAACAAGAGAAATGATGAATAATTTACCGAAAACGTTGAAGGAATTTAAATATAAAATTTGTAGAGGGCAAATGTAGGTGGCTGCAGGATATGGGGAAGATGGGTGTGTAGGGAAATTGCCACCGGAGCCTGTGCTCCATTGCAATTAAACTAAATTAAAATTAAAATGTTTTTAAGTAAATGCATTAGACGTCAGGGAATTTGTTCTAAATTCTTGCAAATAAGTACCCATGCCGATTTGGCTTTGTTAGGAGCCGATTTTTTTTAACGTAATAGCATGACTCGTAGACTGGAAATTATAGCTAAACGCTAGTGCCTTGTCGTGCATATAAGAGAAAAGCTGACAAGAAGTAACCATAAATATCCAATTAGCAACACAGCTCGGTAGAACCCGTTAAATAACTATTAGTGATAATTCGTAATAATTTTTTGGTGGTGAACATGTCGAGAAAGTAATTGCGACAGCAAACCATATACTTCGTTTCATTGGTAGTAATTTAAGACACTGTACGCCAATAGGTAAATCGGTGACGAACAAAAAGCGCTAGTGTGACCTCACATGTAAAATTGTTTTCTGTCTTTTGTTAATAGAAGCATCAAAGAAGGTCAAAAGAGTCGTGCGACATAACTGGACAAAAGACGTAAGTGAAGAGATTGGGTTGGGAAGACCTGGAACTTTGTAGGCGCTATTCCGTGAGAAGCTAGTTGGGAAGTTAATTACAGATTTATTTCAGGACAACAGTAAACACATTTTATTACCAGCAACATTCATATCCAGAAGGGATAAGGAAGATAAGAGAAGGTAGGGACAGGCTTGATTCTTTTCCCACGAGGAATTTGGAAATGGAATAGGAAGGATTTAACGAGCGAGAAAACTTGGAATCCGATAGGAATTGGTCTTGACGAACTGCACCGGCAAACTTAATCAGGATTTTTCATGGTTTTCCTACGTCAATCCAGGCGAAGGGTCAGGACGGTTCCTTGAGACAGTCCATGGGTACCTCCGGTATTCCCGTATATCTCTTCCCATGCAAATACGTTTACACATTAGCACAGGTGCAGGCATAATCCCTCACCAACTTCGTAATTTACTGCGGAGTAAAAGTAATAGTAATATAGTACCCCAAAGTGAACTAGAATAAATATTTCTGATGCAGAATGATGAACGTGAGTGTGAGGATCAGCGCGCAAATCGGATTAGCCTTGTTTTTGTTTTATTACGTTTCCTGGGAGATATACAAAAAAACGGAATTTGGAAGAATTGATTCCTGAAACTGATGAAAAATACCGATTCATAATCACAAAATTCAATCGTATAGAGCATCAAAATAGATTTGTGGATGATTACATAATTTTCTGATTGGATTTCGGCAGGATTTTGTTGTTGCCGGCGTCCAACAAGGAAGTGAAGAGTTGTCTTTATGGTGCGAAAAAGGGTAATTTCATTTACAACTTTACACAAATCAAATTTTATGGTAAATATAACTTATATACTGGCTTGTTTATTTTTTCGTAACTACAGCATCATTTAGGAGACAAGAATCCTGTGAACGGTTTTGACAAAATGCCCTGTTACTGCTTAAAATGTTTCGCGATTCAACAATTTTTACAGTCAAAGCCGATTGTCAGTTCTCAGCAATCTGTGTGACGAAAATTTGTTGTTCACGAAAGTGAGCCACATATTACCATGCGTGGTGAGTGAACGGTAACATCTTGGCCTAGTATTCGAAGCACGCGTGTTCGAATCCCCTTCCAGCCATTCAGATTTGGGCTTTCCATCGGTTCCCCAGGTCACTCCAGGCGAATTCCAGGATGATTCCAACAAAATTCCTTACAATTCCTTGCTCCTAGTCCTTTTCCGCCCCTAATTACCTCGAAGTCGACCAGAAACATAAAAAAATGTGACGTTTATGGCCTCCCCGCTGTGGTTCAAATGTTCCCCCTTAAAAATCTGCGTCTGATTCCCCTTGAATTTTTTTTTTTTTTTTTAACTGCTTTGCGTCTCTCAACAGCGAGGTCTTTAGAGACGGGAAAGGATGGGGGTAAGAAATGGAAAGGATTTCGGCCATGGCCTTTTTTTTTAAGGAAGCATCCCGGCATTTGCCTGGAGTGATTTGGGAAACCACGGAAAACCCAAATCGGGATGCCCGGACGGGGATTCGAACCGCGATTCTCCTTGAATAGATCCTCAATGAATCTCTGCATTCTCTTTTTCAGTACGTCCTACCAAGTATTCATCTGCTCATTTTATTTTTTGCTTCAATAATGGCTCTTCCTTATGCTGTAAACACTTCAATATACACCAACGTGCTTTACTGTACTCCCACTGGATGCGCCGAGCTGTGAGTCATCCAGGTAGGTGAGTTTTGGGATATTGCTGTCTATGAGAAAGACAGTTATGAGACGTGGATGTCAGGGGTCGGTATAAGATGAGGCTTCTCAGCTGTAGCCGGTGTGCCCGACCAGCTGTGCGCCGGTAATTACGCTGTCCGGAGCGCCACCCTGCAAATTGCTCGTGGCTGGTGGAAGGCGGGAGGGGGGGGGGGAGGCGCTAAGCCCTCCGCCCGCGCACCGCGCCGTCTTCTCATTACTCATCTGCCAGGGCGCGGACAAAGGAGCTACCGTGTGCTACCCGGGCACTGCTGAGAGCGCAGCTCACAGGAGGAAAAGGATCACAGACTCTGGGAAATGTCACGCGCCAGCGATCAGTTCACGATCCTCCACCACTGATATCTGTAAGGAAGAGTTTATCGATCACACTAGAGAACTGCACGATTTCTAATTGATCAGAGATATCGAGGTGAATAACAGAACCCTTCCTTGACTTGCAACGGTCAGAAAAATGTACCTTTCTTTAGAAAAAAAAACTCTGTCGTTTTGATAAATTACCACATTTAGTGTATAGCGTAGAAATGCTAATGCTTCTAGGTTTTGCTAGACTCATTAGTTCTGTATGTCATTTTAGGCTTTAATGCTCCATCAACTAGTAAAGATATACTTTAGCCCAGACCAGTTTTCGTAAGGAAAGGTACTGATACTCAGGGATGACTACCTTGCACACTCTCACAATCTCATTTTCATGCTATACTTGTCTGGATTTACAAATTACTGTAGGAACTATCTACAAATTAATCTCTGAAACCAAATTTCACAAGAAAACAAAATGAATTAGTTCGATTAGTCGTTGATTTTCATTTCATTTTCGGCTCTAATGACCAGCGACGAGGCGTAAAGCCATAAGCAAAAAAAAAATTGCTTTTGGGATGTTGCCGTACTATAAATATTGGGATCATTAAGTAGAAACAGCACTTTCATTAAAAAAGCACTGTCTGAAAAAGAGGCTGTCCCTACATATGCTACCAGTTCTTTTGACATATTGTTCCGTGACAAGGAAATAATATTGAAAAATTCATCATCCATAAAAAGGTTATGGTCAACGATCACGGGGAAGATTTATGTACAATGTTATATCTATACCAGATTGAGCAGAAAAATAACTAGACGAAAATTCAATCATCCTGGGAAACAGAACATAGAAATTGATGGAGACAGACTGTGAATCGTATAACTTGGTGGGTCATCAACATTCAACCGTAAAAGCTGAACTACAGATGATATATTCGCTTTCTGTCTATACTTGTATGCAGTCTGTTATTCTATCACAATTGCTGGCTGCGTCACATGAGATTTTATTTCATCACGTAACGTCTTGAGATCCCGACAGAAGATTGGACAGCTATCGGGTGGTTCTGATAGGCTGTAACAGCACTACCTGTAGCTTCAACACATTGAGTCAATCCTTGCTAGTACATAGTAGAATTGCTGGTGTCTTAGAAACACATTTCAACCCTATCACTTCCACCATATAATTGCATCGTTATCAATATTTACCCTTTTTACAACCCATAAACTTTAAACTCGATTGTTTTGTTAGAGTTTCATCTCTCGACGTCGTCGTTAGAGGAGAGAGAGGATTGGGAGCATGAAATGGGAAGTAATTCAGCCATGACATTTTTTAGGAACAATCCCGGCCATCAGCTTGTCTAATTTCAAGAAAACGTGTGAAACCGAATTCTGGAACCCGCGTCCTCACAAACGCTAGTCCCAAGAGTTAGCATTCAACAGCACAACTCGGTATTTCATTCCTGTCAAGATTAAATAAGTTCACGAGAAATATGTCAATTATAGACCAGAAGATTTTTCTATCTGTGACAGATATGTAATAAGACAATTTTTTTCTTTTTCACTTGTCAGTAGTCAATATTTCTAAAACGGATTAGATTTGGGTGTTTCTGCTCTGTATCAGTTTTATTATAATTTTCTTTTCTAATTTTTTATGTGGTAATTTGCTTTTATTTGCTTATGGATTTACGACTGGTTGACATCGAGGTCATTATAGGTCGGAAAGAACCGGAGTAAAGGTAAGGGGAAACTAGTTAGACATGCCCTTTTAAAGTAACCATCTCGGCATTCACCTGGAGTGATTTTGGGAAGCCATATAAAATCGAAATTTGAATGGCCGAACAGGGAATCGAGCCTACGTCCTCCCAAAACCGAGGCTAGAGTGTTCCCACTCTCCCACCTCGCTAGGTAGAGCAGTAATTTGGTAAATCCATTTGCCGACAGTAATTTTACAGTCAAAATTTTATATTTGGTAGGTCAGGATAAAGTCTTCCGAAAATATCGGGCACCATATATATTCGCTCAGCGTATTGTACGAAAATTATTATTGTAATGAACTTTAATCAACGTTACCTGAATATGATAGTTAACATAAATTTTTGTATTACGAGTTTTAGTGAAAACCGTATTGGTGCTACCTGAATGTCGGGAAGTAGATAAACGTAAAATTGTATCAGGTGCAGTGAGTGATAGAAGTTTATATATATTAATTTTAACTACAGTTAATCAAGTTAGTGAAATTGTTTGGTAATTATCCGTTACTGTTGTTAGGGGTAGAAATAAAATACAATCAGAAAATTTTTGTGAAATTTTGCGTTGCAATCAACTTTTATTACTTAACGTGTACTGTAAAATTAATGGCTGAAAGTAAATTAATCAAATTCCTAACTAAAATATAATAAGATTGGAGCAGAAACAATCAAATTTAATCGGATAGTATCTGCTGCCAAATGTAAAAACTCGTTCTTGTCACATATCTGCCCAGGGGTAAAAAAAAAAAAAGGCAGCAGCCATAATGATACTATCCGTGAAAGGGTCCTTTGAACAATTCTTGCGTTCTTTTCTCAGTTTGGTTTTAAGAAACATGATAATTGTATGTTATTACTATTTACACCCAATTCATGTTTTTACGATATTCTGTAAACGCATTTTTGATTACAGAATAAAATGAAGTGAAAATATAACAAAAGCACACAGCGACAAAAGAGTACAACCCAAGCCCGGTGGGTGGGGGCTATTATATCTACCCTTGGTTACCTGCACTTATTCCAAGGTTATACTGCCCACAAGTTACCAGACATGACGAAATGGCGTACTATACTCAACTGCAGTTAATACTCGAAATCACATCAATACGGATCTTGATTACCGGAAAGCGAAGAGGAGTAATTTCCATAATAATTTCTTGTTGTAATCCAAGCTTCATAGATTTGTTCTACACATTAGATACAGACACTACAAGAGTTGCGGTTGGATTATATAAGATACGCTTGCTTTGATCACAAGAGAAAAGAGTCTCTGGGACATGAGACAGTACTTATAGTCATGAACAAATCAATAATGTTACAAGCTACTGATTACCATTTAATTACTTAAGATCCCATTAGTATACCATTTCAAACGTTAACAACTAATACATAACATGTCAAGTTGATTACTATGTATTAATGCAGTGTCCAGATACCATAATTAATTACTAATTTCCACAAAAAGAAAATCATTAACTATTTTATTGAATGTGAATAACTCTGTTACCTTTTCATTCTGTAGCCCAGATTTATGGATAAAACAAATACTAAATCATATATTATTTTTTTCAGTCATCTTTCGTTACGAGATCCTGAGAAGAAAATCTTTCACGGAGTAAAATGGATACTGAAGTAAAAACTCTTTCGCGCTAGATTTAAATATATTAGATTTTCGTAGATAACATTTTATTTCCTGTGTAAGACATAGAATAAAAAAGCCCTAATGAATTTATCCCTTTCTGTACAATTTGAATGACTTTGTTAAATCTACTACCAGTGTTATTCCTATGTATGTCACAATTGAGACTAAAGTGTTCCAATATAAAATACAGTAGGGAACGTGTGAATTGTGTTGGCATTATAAACACACCTAGAGTTATGCACAATTCCCGCAGGCTTGTTCCACATATAACTCTTAGAGTACGTTTTTTGTGATTTAAAAAAATTCTTTACTTGTAAAGAGTTACTCCAGAATGAGATTTTGTAACGCAATATGCTTCTTGGATGGTATACATACGCTTACTTCTTCATTATTTTTGTTTTTGTGAAATATTAAGTAAAAATCTTTCGTTTGTAGATTATTTGAGTAATGGTTACATCCACTGTCAACGAATATCTTATTCAGCTATCTTATTTACTGGCTTCCGAAGGTAGTGATATATTAGTACTAGTGCGTCAGTATTTTATAATACAAGAAGTAAAGAAATACAAGTTCTTCCAAATTTATTGGCAGCTTGGCCGTTTTTCAACCTGTCTATTTTTGTGTATACACAGATTTCTAAAATAAATTAACAACATATTCGTTGTCAGACACGATTTCTCAGTGAAAGATGGAAGTGGGCAGAAAGAGGGCCGGATGTTAATGTAACCTATTATTATTTGCGACAGTTACGTCGCTTGAAAAAATGGGTCTGTTTGAATATTTTTAGTTGTTGATATTTTTCGCTGCATGTACGCTGATTCCAACTGAAAATATTTCATTTGCGAGTCTAAATGATAATCGCTCGACTTTAAATCGTAAGTGCGCACCTTGCCTTAAGAGGCCATCAAGTGAGTTTTTTCTGGCGCACAGACCTTCCAGGAAGAAAAGGGATTATAGGCCCTAGAGATACTGCGCTTATGTCACTTAGCGCTTTTGGCATGACACCGAATGATGTAGCGGATAAAAATAATCCTAAAATTAGGAAAACAGATGTCGAATAAGAACTGTTATGTTTTTTTCCATTTAAATGTTAATATTTTCCTTGAAAATCCCTTAGTCCACAAAGCTATCATCAGAATACGTCTCTTGTCTCGGAAAACAGAGTTTTTCGAAAATAAGTTATTGTGTTCGTGCCATAATAGCAGAAACCTGTACCAATAAAATTTTGTCCTAAGAGAGGAAGTATTTGATGGCTTTAGTTTCTGACTTACTATTTTGTTTGCAGCATGCGTATCTTTAAACTGAAAACTAGTTATCTTGCAGACTTCAGAGTGCTGCAGCTATAAAGAGGTTAACCGACATGTTACTAAGAGAAAGATGGTTCTGTTACTGGTTTCACCATTCCCACAATCAGTTTGAATAAAAAACCGCATACAAAAATTGTGACCTCCTATTTTCGAGTTAGTTGCGAGCTCCCTGCTTCTGAATTGTTTGCCTTTGCTGTCTCTGGCTCTTTGTCCAGCATACGCTAGCTTTTTTGTTTTGGCCACCGCAGCGTAACACGACTTTGTGCTTCCGCACCGCAATTGAAAAAATGGAGCAGGAACTGAACATGCTGCGGTGAGTTGGTTTGTCGCCATCTTTTATGCAAGATGGCGTCCTACAGCCGGAGTGGCGAGGTGAAACGCTGTCTCGCCTGACTCTCATGACAGTTGGCTCCACTTTGAACTTGATCTAAACCGAGTAGTAAAAAATTTCATACGTTATATGTGTAAAAAAAAAGGATATTTGTTTTTATCAATTGGATCCATGATAGTAAGGAGTTTCCAATTGTTTTCAACCGGAACCAGACTCCCTGACTCGAGCGTTTGTGGGCAACATAAGAATGGTGAAAGCGTTTTTCAGTAAATTCGAGTAGAAGATAAATTGCAATGTTTTTCTATACACTACCCTAAAAGTGATTAAAAAAATACGGACAAAACTCAAACAAACAGTTACAGTTTATACCGGTCGTTCAAAATAGATATATGCGAGGATACAAAGTCTACAAAAATATAAAGAGAACACTGAAATGTGTCATAGTGATCAGAAAAATAAATCACGAATTAATGAACTAAATATTGTAAACTATCCTTCTGTAAGAACAAAGAACCTGTTTATTGGATATAAATCAATCTTGTTTTTCGTTTACTAAAACGACATACGAAACAGAATCACAGTTTGAGCACATCGTTCAACATTTCTAAGACATAAAATAACTACTGATGTATACTAAAACATAGAATTATGCATAAATACTAAATTTCTATTGGTGTATCAAAACATTCTAAAACGTTAAGATCTGGACTTAATTTTTTGGAAAAAATATCATATTAGTATAAATAAGCTAAACGAAATATAACGACGCTATAAAACTTAGGTATGAACAGTAATGTAACTGTCACATTTTCCTGTTCATAACTGAGTACTCACACTTTTTTTCAGTACTACTCAATATCCGAAATTCTTTTCCACACAAACCCATTACCAAAACATCTGAAGAGTTTAATTTTTTAAAACTATGAAACTGTGATACTTACCTTCATTTCATACCAAAATAGCACTTCCGTACCTTATTGTTAAATCTCACTTGAAACTTTTTGCAAAGTTTTTAAAGTAGAAAAAAGTTAGTATAATTTCGGCTGTATCAATTCAGGTATAACCTCAGCGCTGTCGAGTACATCACTGTTCACAGCTATAACTGCAGTAGGGCCTAATTAATAGAAGCGGATAAATCTTGTATCACTATTTAAAATCTATTAGTATCAACAAAAATTTTTTATTAATCTCACTCAGCATTACCAAATTAATACCAGAACATTCAAATTCCTTAATTCACTAGTTCACAGCAGACGATAAAAGTTGATTATTTGTCCAGTAAGCGTTGCGGGAAAAAATCTACATCTACATATATACTCTGCAATTCACAAAATTGTGGGTGGCAGAGGGTGCTCACTGCTCAGCACCAAAGCTAATCTCTTTGTTGTGCATTCCAATCCCTAATGGTACGAGGGAAAAAAGAATTCATATAAGAATCAGTGCGGCACCTTATTTCTCTAATTTTATCTTTCCTGTCATTCCGACCCAAATAAGGTTGGTGGACGAAGTATTTCATTACACTTGTAAGTGAAAGGGGGAGTACGCATGTTTACCAATAAGTTTAAACGAAACGTGCGTCTTCTACCTACCAGAGACTCCCAGCCTAGTCTACTAATCAGTTCTGTGACGCTTTCATAAGGACTGTAGCAAGCGGTCACGAATCGAGCGGCTCTTCTCTGTACTTTCTTTATACTTTCGATCAACCCCTTACGAAACGAATCACAGATGGCACAACAATAGTCCAAATGTGGACGCACAAGAGATTTGTACGCTATCTCCTTTGTTTGTTCATTACAATTTTTCAAGATTCGACCTAGGAACCACAGCCTAGAATTAGCTCTACCTACCAACGTATTAATATGTAAGTCCCATTTCATATTCCTTTGTACTGTTACTCCCAAATATTTCATAGAATCGACCATATCAATAACTGAATTGTTTAACTCGTATTTATGAACAATAGGATTCTTTTTGTTAGTTATGCTCATTGTCTTACACTTTTCACAATTTAGTGTGAGTTGCCACTCAGCGCACCATGCCAAAATAACATCCAGATCACGCTGAATTTCTAAACAATCGGCCAAATTCCTTACTTCCCTATAAATAACCGCATCGTCAGCAAACAATCTAAAAATGCTTTTCACTTTGTCTCCGAAATCGTTTATAAATATTAAGAAAAGAAAAATGGCGTCGGACCAAAGGGGAAACTCCCCAGTAACGAGGCAAAAATGGATACGAATGTGGAAGTATTGCGAAAATGCTTTGCCTTTCTTATAGGAACTTTGTTAACAATTTAATTTGATTATCTATTCTCAGTATTGATGAACAACATAACCATCAAACAGAAACGCCTGACAAGGCTTCTTAAGTATAACGTCATCGAAACATGGAGTTCAGAGAGATTGTAATAATTTAACAGTCAGCAGTACTCATAGTTATTGAATGTGTACCATTTCGTATGTATTTTATAAGAAGTATATTATTAGGTTTGTTTTGTTAGTAAATTATTCTACAGAATACATTCTTCTACTACGTAGAGAAAATGTCTCAACAATAAAAAATTATTAAGTTGTATTTCAGGAGTTTCGCCGTAATAGTCCACATTCAGTCGTTGAGTTTTGGCCTTAGAGTTGATGAAGATGTGAAGATCAAATAAATATAATGTTGCAGTAATCAGTAGATATCAATCAATTTTATTTATTAAATGGTAATATTTCAATTGTTAACTTTTGTTTTTAATATTTTCGTAGTGTAATTTAAGGAGCGTTCTAGTAATCACAAAAGATATATTTCCAACCAAGCAGCTATTTTCAGCTGACCACCGCTGTATTAGAAATATTATAAATTTTTTGCAATATCGTTTCATCTGGCAGCCCTGTCCGAAATATTTTCGTTACGAATCTTTGTGGTGAAAGTCTGTCAGAATTCAGAAATTTTAACACTGGCATGAAATCGTTATTTTGCGCATATAGAAATGTAGTTTGATAGAAGTCGTAATTATTGAGTCAAAAGTTTATGAGATGGTGAAAGTAAATGAATTTCACCGTGGACATCAAGGTGGAATTATTCCAACAAAAATAAAAATATATATAGCCATAACCTTTCATAAATCTCGGAAATGTAGCCATGAACATATCATAATCCCTTTATTGTTATGCTTTTAACCGCTGCGTAAGTGCATACAAAGCCTTCTTTAGTGCCATTCGTGTGTTTCAATATATCTGTAATATTTTTTTAACTGTTGTAAGTAAAATGTAGTTATAGGTACATGTGGTAGACAGCGATAAAGTACTGCCAGATAATTAAACGTGGCCGCATGTTTGTATTTAAGGATATTTTCAATTAGTGAATCGGTATTGGTTTAGATTGCATTGAATGGTTTTCAGTTGATGAGTTTATTGTGCTATTTACTGTTTTTCGCTGTACAGATTTTCGTAAAAGTGATATTCTCGTATTGTTAATTTGCTTGCAATATGATCGATAACTTCGTGTATTAAGTATATTCATGTACTTGTGGTGCAATAGTTGTGTGAAAAGAATAGTTCTTTAATTCATAAGTAACTTGCACAGATCATACCTCCAGAACATTCATTATGCGATTGTTCAGTTACCTGCTTTTGAGGACTAAGTATACTGTGAGATCATCGATGGCTTACTTCTTGTATTTCTGACAGCGTCGTTTACATTTTTAGTACTTTTTGTTTCATAAACGTTGTGCACTCTCTTTACCTCTTCCTGTATTTGTATAAGTATTCTGTACCATTCTCATAGAATTTGAATAGATTGTAGGTATCTATTACGCTGAAGAGTCTATTTCACTTTGTTCTTATAGTTACAGACAAGTACAGACAAGCTGGTTTTGTTCCCATATCAAGAAACATGAATGATTGGGAAATAATCTTTTTTGGATGGAAATAATATGTTTCTTCGGCTTATAATGTTTACGAGATTGTAGATGAGTTTATGTGTTTGAAGTCGTCTCAAATAAAAGCATGAAACAATTATTATCACACCAAAGATGTCAGCTGGTATTAAGGCACATTATCTATCTATCTAGACAGTTGAAGAAACTATTGGGCTTCCAGTCTTTTATACTCTGTGCCGGTGTTTTTTATTTGCGTATAAATTATGCAACCTGTTCGTACACGCACCAGACATTACCATTTCAAATATTACTTACAGATAAGCTTCATGACTAATGTTGAAGGCAGTCGGTGGGTCATAAACAACCATACAATCTTCCATAATAGTGGCAGGTTCAAGTAGTACTAGAAACAAATGACGTGCGCATACGCGCTAAAAATGTACATAGAACCCAAATTCACGAAGATAGGAGGATAACCAGCAAAGAGAAAAAGCAAGGCCTGTTCCTGTAGTTTCTCCTACCCAGCCAACATTTATTTAACATTAATTTATCAGTTAATTACCAACCCGAATCTCAGGTTTCACGCCGAAACATTCGCGAGCACAGCCAGTATGGCATATAAGAAACTTCCTGGCGAAAATTACAAATACAAGATAGACTTGCGCAAAGATGAATGTCGGATCAGGAGTCAGCAAATGTTTCATATCATTGTGTTCAAATGGGCTAGATCTCCAGCCGAACGAACTGCGTGTTCTCATTCGTTTACCAACCGGCATGTATCATAATCGGTTCCTTACTGTTTTCTGTTATAATAAGAAAGAATAGTTGGTAACTTCTCATTTGTGTCCGAGTTTCATTAGTGCTTACCACAAAGTGCAGTTATTCCTGTAACAGCCCATGGCATGAGCTATGTAGGAATGAGCTGCTACAGCAATGCCAGTCCCTCACTCCAAGGGAAGTGGTTTGGATATTTGTTACTGCTTTGATGTCGAAACATGCATCAGAGGACTCCTACGCCACCTTCACATGTACTGAATGCCTCTGAACTTTTCTGATTCTGCTATGAGTGACAGAATTTCGTGAGTTCTATGAATCGATTACTAATAACAAAAATTATGAGACATTTCGTGTCTGAATGACATATCATACGAAATCGCTTCGATAATTTTTTGTATTTATGCATTAAGAATCAACGGTACTTGAATTTAACAAATTGTCAGGCATTAACTTGTGCCTCCTAGCATTGAGAACTGATTTAATTTTAATTATACATACGGAATTTATGGTTAATACTGTTGCGTAATATAACAGCACAACTAAAATTAGCGTATTTCGCTTTATTTAATTTCTTAGTTTACTTGTAAATTAATTTCTCTTCTACTTTTTCTGAAAATAAAACTTCTAAAGAAAAATTTAAGTTTGCTATAAAAGCTATCTCAATCAAATCATTTTGTTTATTCAATTATTGACAACTGAAATGTTTTAGAAACAAATGACGTTTGTGACGTTTTACGCAGATATGCATGATAACAGAAATGTGCTTATATGGGTACTTACTTTCATTTAGTTTTGATTTTCATGTTGTTTTAATTTTCCTTTAGAAAATTCATTCTTATGCTGTTAGTGAATGGTTTATGGAGTTTGTAACGTAATAATTTTATATATATATAGTTAATGTTCGTCGTTGCTTTACGTTCAATGCTCCCTTTTCTACCACTCGTTATTTCTAGTTATACGATTCGATTGCAGTGCTGTCGCCAGTCGGGTTAGCCTTACTAATTAAATACATTAATTGAATTACATTCAAAGGAACATTTGGGAAGCTATTGAGAAATCACACTCAGGAACTAGTTTCCACAGTTCACTAAGATTTATTCTTCAGAACGTTACATAACCCAAAGCAAGCCACCAGACACAAGGAAAATTAGACTTCGTCACCAAATAATTCAGTTTTGAGGATAAATAAGTTTGTGAATTAGTGTGTCCAACTTCAGTAATTAATTATTCAACCATCTATGTGGCACAACTCCGTAGTAGTTCACCAAACGAAGTTTGTAGCACATCATACATCACAGTCCACAAAAGTATTCCAGCACTGTTCACATAATACTCTGCCGATTACGTAATAGTACACCGCCCACACGATACATACACACGCGGCTATTCTCCGCTCCCCTCGTCCGTACTCTTCCGTAGACAATACCCGACTGACTCCCCAACGATATTCCATATAGATCTATCGAATATCACACATTCGATACTCACTTATAAACCTAATACCGACTTCCTTTATATGCAAATACCCATATCATTGTGGTGTTACGAGTTTTCATAACGCCACTGATTATTTTAGAGCGATGTTCTGTTCAAACGTTTAAAATAAAAATTTAAATCTTTGACAGGAATTTAAAAAAAGAGATATTTATTGGCGTAAGTAAGTGAATTATACAAAATGTCGACGAAGTGTGTATGATTTCTAAAAATTTTCTTCATGTTTATTTCGTTGAGAAATTTATATTTTGTAGGCATAAATTTACGCAGTTCCACTACCTGCTCCAGTATTCGAGGGAAACTGCTTAAGAAAAAAGCACTAAAGCAACTGTCTTGATTTAATCGGTGTAGGTAGCCAAATGAAACATTTTACAGAAAATCACAAAAATTATTTCTACCATCGTCTATGATTTCCTAAAAATACACGTTGTAATAATAATGTAGAAAAGTGAAAAAAATTACTTTCATTTATTTTTGATTTTACATGTTTACATGTTTTAATTTTTTTTCTTTTAGAAAATTCGTCCTTATGCTAATAGTGAATGGTTTATGGAGTTTTCATAACGCCATTGATTATTTTAGAGCAGTGTTTGCAATTAACTGTAAGTTATTAACACCCTGACTCCTCCGTCGAACCAAAGCGCACTAGCCACGTCGCTGACGCCTGGTGAATATTCACGCTGAAGCGACGGCTGTTGTGAATACAACGGCGCGTTTGAGTGGTGGTTGACTTTGATGTTGACACAGGCTGCAGACTGTTCACAAAGTGAAGATCCCCCCATCAATGGATCAGAATAGGAAATACCGTACGTGTCGGAAAATCAGCTCTAAAACATTCTAAAACACTTGCGAAAAGCTGAGACATCAAAAAATTCACGTCTTGTGGCTTATGGTGGTTACACGGGATCAGTTCAAATGTTTTGAGACCAAATTAATGATAAGTAGATTATATGTGAAATTTACCTTATCAAAAATCAATATGTGGTAATGATACATTGACTCAACATTGAGAACCGGACGTTAACTTTATCATTTTGATTGGCTTATGAGGTGTTGGGCTAGCAAAGCAATAAATTAATTCTAATCACGTGTTTGTCTGCTTAAGAATACGTAACTTTTATTTCGACGTAAGAAACATGAATTTTAAATTTAAACCTGGCCGCGGGTTGTTTTTCAGAAATCAAAGCTGAAGATAATAATTTATACATGTGAATTTTATAGATGAAAAATGTTTGGTGGTATGTTGTATATCAGAAACCACTGGCAAAATTTATTTCCCGGCTAGTTGGCTCAGTCAACAAGCTCGTTTACAAGAAGCTACCGCTTTGCATTCGCTCTCGCCTCGGTTTATTTGATGGCAAAGTGAAGCGTGACAGATTCCAGTTGTTGCTCGTGCTGCACTCTATCCCAGCTTTTATCATTTAACACTTATCGCTAACAAATAGAAATAATATGGTAACGAAACTTCTAGTAAGTCACCAGTAATATGGAGTTGATTTTATTGATAACTAGCTGTTACCCGCGACTTCGTACGCGTGGACTTAGAATTTCATTGATAGAATTGGATAGGTATAGAAAGCTCTAAGTTACGTAAGATTTGTCTCAAACAACACCGAGTCGGCATCATTTGACGGGAAAGCCATCACTATACCATTCTACCTTCGAACCTGTCTCATTAAGAGAATCAATTTTCAACATGTTTGAAAACAGAAAAAAAACGAAGATCCGGGAAGGTGGGAGGGGGGGGGGGGTTGACTGAGAGCAGCTGAAATTTCAGCTTTTTCTTCTATCTTCAGCATGAGCATCAGATTCTTGGGTTCTAATAACTTTAGCTTTCCATGCTCTGCTAGAGCTACACCTGAGGTCTGGTTTTCGCCTGAGAGGCTTGTCAAAAAAGAAGACAAAGTAAACTGATGCAAGAAACTTTTACTCAGACAGAAAGTAATATACACTGAAGAGCCAAAGAAACTGGTACACCTGCCTAATATTGTGTAGGGCCCCCGCGAGCACGCGAAAGTGCCGCAACACGAGGTGGTATGGACTCGACTAATGTCTGAAATAGTGATGGAGGGAATTGACACCATGGATCCTGCAGGGCTGTCCATAAATTCGTAAGAGTACGAGGGGGTGGAGACCTCTTTTGAACGGCACGTTGCAAGGCATTCCAGATATGCTTAATAATGTTCATGTCTGGTAAGTTTGGTGGCCAAGCGGAGGTGTTTAAACTCATAAGAGTGTTCCTGGAGCCACTCTGTAGCAATTCTGGACGAGGGGAGTGTCGCATTGTCCTGCTGGAATTGCCCAAGTCCGTAGGAATGCACAATTGACATGGATGGATGCAGGTAAGCAGCCAGGATGCGTATGTCCGTGTCATCTGTCAGAATCGTATCTAGACGTATCAGAGACCCAATGTCATTCCAACTGCACAAGCCCCACACCATATGTATCGAAATTTGTTTTTCGGTTCTACACCTAAATTTCACTGAAAATTTTTATAGTTGTATATACACATGCGCAGAAACATAATATCAGCCACGGCACCCGACCATTCTAAAAGTCAGCTACAATATTTGTCTGATGAGAATTCAAATATCTCATTAATAGAAATCACTAGTGCACTTTAATTTTACAGGATAATTAATTTCCTCGTATTTTTGTTTATTACCTAAGATTCTAGGCTTTCCATTAACAGATTGGTTAACGCAACCAATTCGAAAGGTGTGTAATGTAGTGGATTTTATCGACGGTACCTTCGTAAATAAGATTTAATATATACAAACAATCTTTGTTTTCCTCAAGGAACTTAGTAGTATCTTATAACAGGCGAACAGATGCAACTGAGCGTAGAATGCTTTGTTGGGGTCATCTCATCAGCTGTACTTGGCACTTAAGACGCTCTCCAATCGAGCCAGCTGCTGTTGTGGGGCGTGGCTGAGTGCCAAATGTGGGCCGCAGGCAACTTGCAGCTCAACAGGTGGTCTGCACAACGACAAGTGCCACCGTAAACAGCGACGCATACGGGCCTCGCGTTGGAAGGGTCGCTGGTTCGAGTCCGGCCAAAGGCGTAGCAGATTATAATAAAGTGTTGTCATAATCAAGTATAAAATAAATATAAAACGACTATACAGTTTGTAACTAGGCAGCTAAGTGTAATGATACCAATTTTGCTTGATTTATGATATTTGATGGCAAAAGTACTAAGAGTAAAGAACCTTTTATGAGGTAGTACACGTTAAAAACTAAATTTAATCAACACACGGTCATACAAAGTATATAAATGTGAACATGCAGATTTTTTTTCCCTTCCTCATAAAATCGTCGAAAAACCTCAAGCTTCTGAGACAATATCCTCAACACGTCTTCTTCATTACAAATTTTGTCAGAATTAAAGCAAGCGCAACATTAAGCGTGTGAGTGAGCGATTACCGGTCGGGCGTAGCATCCTATCGGCGATAAGGACTCCAGTATTCGAGAATTTTCCGAAATTACTCCGAGGCGATTTCTTCAAATTGCCACAGCTGAACGCCATCCAGAACCCTACCCGACCGTATGACCTCAACGTCAAGTAGTTATAATAAAGCTTCAAGTAAAAAACAATAAAGAAAAGGTTTAAAAGTTGTTTATAAAGAATCCAGCGTAAAGAAATTTCATATTTTCACGCCACTCTACACATCAGCAGGTAGCCATCTCGATTGAAAAGTGGTTTAAGTAGCAAGTGCAGGTGAAGGGATCTCCGAAACGAATCCTATTCTCTCAGTTACCGAGTGTGGTGGATGAGTGGTTAACGCTCTGGCCTCGCATCCGGAAGGACGCCCGTTCCAACTCCGTCCTGGAATCCAGATTTCGGTTTTCCATGGTTTCCCCAAATCATTCCAGGTGAATGCCGGGATGCTTCCTTCAAAGGGTCATTGCGGAATTCCTTCCCATTCCTTGTCCCAAGTGCCATCCCGTCTCTAATGACCTCGTACGACGTGGTGTAACGCCATAAGTAAAAATAAAAATAAATTCTTCAGTTGATATGTGATTACCTTTTATAGATTAACTAAGTGTAACAACAATGAAATTGACAGAAACACTGAAATTACTTGTGCATGAATCCTTCCTTCCTTCGGATACTTTGCTTGGAATTACTTGGCACAATAATTGGTTTTTCTCTGGCCTCGCATTAGAGAGAATGTGAGATTGAATCCCCACCCGGCCATCTAGATTTCGGTTTTCCATGATTTCCTGATACAACTCCTGGTGAATTGGGGGATGGTTCCTTCAAAAACGAGCCAAGCCTGAATCCCATATCATTCTTTGCAGTCGTGCTTCGCCGCCTTTAATGACTTCGACGAGGCATGCAGCCACAAGAAAAAGTAGAAAGAAAAGTTTTTTTTTTTTAATGTGGTTACTGTCGTTTATATTTTCGGTGTCCATTATTTCTAGTTAGGAGATCGCTTCTTTTACATCTAACATAAATATAACCCCTCAGATACTTAAATTATTTGTTAATTGTTCCCTACCCCGCCAACTCAATGAATTTCCAGAAGTTAAGCCTGACAAAAAGTTAGTAATACAGCAGAAGATATTTGATAAGAACAGAATAACTGGAAAAACGTGTATTAAAAATAATAGAGTGTATGAAAAATGATCTTGTAAACTGTTGCTATGGAAATGGTGCACCTAATAGCTTCGTTAATATTAGTGATTAAGTTAAACAAAAGGTGATTAAGTTAAAAATATATATCGGAAATAAACCTAGCCATAAGACGGAAAACATACTAAATCCATCTAAATACAACTTTAATTAATACTTTAGATAAAATATTTGTTGAAGAAGAATTTCATTCTATGATCGTCTCCAGAAAAAGTTACAATAAATAAAAGTTTTTTTCTCTTTCCTCTTTCTCTCTCTCTCTCTCTTTCTTTTAGCGGATTGTCTTCCAAGAACCACTTACAATAAAAGAAAAACAATTAAGTAAAATTTATACCACAATCTAAAACAATAACTTTCGAAAGGAAAATACTAATTTAGTTTAAACTTACCAAATTATCATTATTGTAATAAATACAATTTGTCGTGATCGAGGTCGATCACTTGCCTAAAAACTTTGTATTTCTCACTGATTAAGGAAACAAGCTAAAGAAAAGATGTAGCTGTAAAAATGAAGTTTCAACATTTTGAACATTGTATCAACAGAACTCTGAATAGCACTGCAACAATTAAGATTTTTTAATATAATCGCAATAAGCTACAACAAAATGAGAATTTTGGAACAGTTTACTTACAATCCTGACTTTAAAGAAAATGAAAAAATACATAAAAACGGACCTGAACGTTCTTAAAAGCACGGTGGAAAAAACTGTGATAAGTTAAAAAAATAAAAAATAAAAAAACATGCCTAACTGCAGACATTCAGGCTAAGTAATCGCTATTAATGATAACATGTTGAAAGAATCATAGATGTAGTGGAGTGATTTTAAAGAGTCCAAATGCATTTATTAGAAGGTGAATTTACGTCGAAATATGGAATGATAAACAATCATATTAGCACATAACGAAAAATACATTTTTGCACTAATTTTCTGCTTTAATGAACAAAAGTCTAGCAAAAAAAAAACTGATTTTTATGGGAAAAATGAAACAGCTTTTGAGTGTATAAATACTTAACGACCTGATTAGTTAGTTCACCCCTTCAAAAATATCAACATATAAACAATATCTTTAGAAGATTTTTAAGCAAATGCACTGTCTGAAATGATTTGAAATGTCAAAAAATTAGCTTTTAAATAAATAAAAATACGAACTTTTCCAGTTTCACCTATTTTTAACTCAGCAGTTGTGAAGGCATGTCTTTGTATTAACAGGAAGCTACTAAGGTCGAAGTTTGAGTGTGCTCCACGGCTAACAGGGTAACAGGATGTGACAGCTTCCCTCCGGCTGTTCAGCGCTTTGAAAGGGAAGTTTAGACGCCTGGCTCCATCCATCTTTTCTAGAGGTGAAAAAGAAAACACTAACAGGAGTTTGGCGGCTGAGAGGTAAGCCGGCTTTGCAGGGATATCGATCCGTTATAGCATCACGTAATCCAAAGGTTTCGGCAAAACATAATTACATAAACAGCTTACCTCAGACTTTGCTTGGAACCTACGTCAGTCAGCCTTGTCCACATGATATTGATAAATCTGACTTTCCAGTACAATAAAAATCAGTTACATTGGGATCCTTTTGCAGGACTTATATTGGTCCTGAGAGGGCCACAGCTTCTAAAACCTTCGCCTACTTTTCTGTAAACTTTTATTTATCTTCTGGGATTGTATTCAAATGGTCCACTATCCCACCTCTCTGAAAGACACGTTGTAATAACAATATATTACAGGGCCGAAGAAAAAACTGTTTCCTTATAACTTAAATTCAAACACAAGGCTTGGGATTAGATTTATGCTCTCTGTTTCGCAGATGATAGTTGCAAAGTTATTAATCTGGCACGCAAGCTGGATAGGCGTTAACGTATCTAATCAGATTTCAAATATTTTTCAATAACTAAGACTGCAAATTGTTACTATTGCTGTTTAACTGACATACTCTTTGTACAGGACGTCTTACCTCTGATACACTGGCTTAGTACGCCTTTTGGGAGAGTCCAAGCAACTTTCGGACTGTCGACTAAGTTAGGTTTACTCTCTTCGTTATTAACTACATTGGCTGCTTATTCTCAACAAGAAGCATTTGAAGGAATAAAACAAAGAACTCAGTTACGACTTACATCTAACGATTTTCAGTATTTATTGTATAGCGTCGAAATTTCACTGCAGATTCCTTGCTCGCAAAAACACACTTACGAAACTCGGTGCGTAATTGAAGGGATGGAAAAGGCATTAACGTGTGAAGTTAATGAAAATCAGCAGACACACATTTATAACAATTCTTTCCTATACGTACCTGCACAAAACCACTTTACTTTAATTCATTAGATTTTTTTTAACTTGGCAACTGACAAATGGCTGATAGGTATTAAAAAATTAACTAATGCAATAACATTTCAAATGAAAGAAATTTATAGTTGCTTCTATGTGGAAAATCACTGTAGATGTGATACCACAGATTCTAGGGGGAAAGAAAAAAAGGAAAAAATTTTCCCTTCCATTTAAAGAAAGAAGAAGCTCTGCTGAAATCGCTTCTTTCTCATACCAACCACTGAGAAACATTAAATAAAAATGAACTCTTTTCGAGTTGTTTTAAAAGGATCAACCGCAACCGCGACATTCGCCTTTCGTGATTAATATCCCTATAACATGACTGTTTGCGATTTCAGACAATACTCTTATGTTTTCTTAAATTCAGTTTTTATCCAGCAATGTCTTTCATACTGCGTGGTCTTTAAAAATCATAAAAATTTAACAAACATGAAATTTCTTATATATGCTCAGCATACTATACTGATAAAATTACAGCAGAATAAATCAGTACATTTATGGTGGTAATTAAATCTTAACCAATAAATAATAGGTTTTGTTGTTGTTTTTATCCGTCTGATGCAGCTAAAATAAAAAATTTGTTTCAGCATATGCGTTTCGATTTATTAAATCGCCTTCAATAACCTAAAACAAGTTATTTGCAAATTTTTTTGTACTGAAATCCGATGTATCTGTAAATAATAAAAATCTGTAACTAAAATACGTTATTTATATTTTTAACACTTACAGCTATTATTTTATTAGTACATTTCAGTTAGGTAATGTTCCATAACAGTCCTGTGTTCCACCTGAGTTTTGTGTTTCAGACACGCTCTGTACTGTGTTGGTATTCAAAACAAGTCTCATTTTTGTAAACACACTACGGTTTTCCACCTGCTGCGTTTACACATACATAGCAGGTGGGAAACAGTAGTGTGTTTACAATAAAAATACAATGCGAGTGTGAAACACAAAGCTCAGATGGAACACAAGTCTTATATGTAACATTACTCAACTGAAATTTATTAATAAAATAAAAATTTTAAGTGATAAAGTTATAACTAACATATTTTAGATACAGATTATTATTGTTATTTAAATTGCGGCGAACAAGGAAACGAAAAGTGGATCATGAAAGAACTCATCCATTACATGGGCATTACCACACAGACAAAGTCTGAAGTCCCAGAAAAGTTTCCTGAGAACATCACAGGAACTTATAACTACAACTGAGAAAGCCAGGTTACAACTGTGGGAAGCTAAGGCTCCCCTTCCCCATGGCTGAATCTTTACCACCTGATTATGACAAGGAATGGTAGCTATGGAAGTTTTAGAACAGTCTAAGATCAGGATTGGACAGATCCAAAGTCAACCTAGCAAGCTTTGCGGAGATCGATGGCATGAAGTTCTACTGCGGAGAAGATCAGACTGTAGAGCACATGCTACAGTGACGACTGTATCCAGCGTCCTGCTCGGAAAATGATCTGTATGTGGCCTCAGAAAATGCACTTGAAGTGACCAAGTTTTGGTCTAATACAATTTGATGCAACAATATTTTTCCCACACGAAAAAAAAAATATTGTTTACAGAAATAAAATATTTTGGTATCAAAAAATATTAACATTCTTTGTTTTAGGGCACGTAAAATTATTTAATAAACCAAAATGCGTACGCCAAAATAAAGATATTTTTTTAGCTTCAGTATACGGTTATAAACAACGAGAAAACCAATTATTAGTAGAGTAGCTGAGTATGAGAGCACATATACCAACATGTTAAACCTTAATCTTGCCGTTTTCACAACTTGTGTAAGACTGTATTCCTTGTGATTGTGTTGATTTAATAATCAAATATTATAGTTTTTTTATCAAGTAAGGGGATTCTTGATTATTTCTGCTTTTCTCGTTTTTTTTTTTTTTTTTTTTTTTTTTTTTTTTTTTTTTTTTTTTTTTTTTTTTTTTTGTGTGTGTGTGTGTGTGTTTGTGGCGGCAGGTGGGTCGTAGAGGAATATTACAATATATTTGCAGGATTATATTACAACAGCAGTGTTTTAATATTGTAAATTTTGTAAGGGTTCATAAACAAGTCAAAAGTTGATGGTATAAACCAAAAGTCTCTCATGTCATATCATTCACACAAACCGTATGATTTTTTCAGTGAGTATTCAACGGCTTCCCCTTCAACATAAACCAGAAAGATTTCAGCTCTTTTTTATGGCTTCACACTTCAAAGACGTCTAAGTCATTAGAGCGGGATGGGACTGAGGACAAGGGACGGGAAGGAATTTGGCCATGGCACTTTTGAAGGAAGCATCTCGGCATTCGCCTGGAATGATTTGAGGAAACCATGGAAAACCCCAATCTGGATGCCCGCACGGAGATTCGAACCCACGTCCTTCCGAATGCGAGGCCAGAGCGTTACCGCGCACCCCACACGCTCGGTCAGTCAGCTTCTGAAGTCACTTTAAACCGTTTCTGAAATGTACAAAAGGTTAGAACGAAATCTCAAATTACTTGATCATAACAAAGTTAGAGATTAAATGATTTTTCACTAAAGTCTTTAATCCGCAGCTTTCCTTAAATTCTGTTAGACCCACCGACCGGTACATTATTCAAGTTTCAATCAGAAGATTCCTTACACAACAAATTTTTCACCAAGTAAATAATTTCTCCTTCTCCAAAAAATAAAAAATAAAATAAAAAATAAAAAAATAAAATAAAAAAAAAAAACACCCGCAAATAATCACTTGAATTTCCTAATACTTTCGCTAACAATCTCTAACCATTTCTTTGAATATCACATTGGAAATTTACGATTTCAAATTACTAACGTTCCTATCAATTTCTTGCACAATTATGGTATAACTTATAAAATCAATACTTGATTGCTGATTCACAACTTCTAAACTGGAACAGAATTTGAAACACCAGAATAGACGTGCCAATTTTTAAACAATTGCGCAACCGCTAAGTGTCGACTAATAATTAATTTCGTTGGTATTATTATTGCTTCCCTAACCTGACACACTTATGTAAACTTAGCTCTTGCTATTTCGACGAAAACACCTAATTTGAGTGAGACATTATACTAAAATCCTCACTTTCGATGAATAACAACAATACAATATCAGACAGCTTACTTAATCCCCGAACAAGACCAAAAGACCAACTCATACGGTTACCGCAAATAACTAGAAGCACACGCTAATCTCATTCACTGCCACAAAAATTAAAACCTGGTTCTGGACCGAAGGTCAGATTCCGACGAAGACTAGTGATGAAAAAGGCGACGCTTGGTGGCGGCTCCTCTTTTTATACTGACGCTTCTTTTGATGGAACCCAGACGCGAGAACTGTGTCGCAATGCTTGCCCCTAATCCTAAATATTACACCACTCGCAATTTCATAATTTTTACAATAAAACTAATATCTTAAAATACACTCTGTAAAGCCTTAGAACCGTCACAAGCTCTCTATTTCATCTATTAATATATCTGTTTGATGTCATATAGACTCTTACACTATTTTAGTTAGTAGTTCACATTAAGATTTATATTTCAGTATCACCTAACTTAACCATGTAGGTCCCTTTTATTCTTTTTATTTTATCTGCTTTACGTCTCTCTAATAGCGAGGTCTTTAGAGACGGGAAAGGATGGGGGGGGGGGGGGCAAGGAATGGGAAGGAATTCGGCCATGGCCTTTTGAAGGAAGCATCCCGGCATTTGCCTGGAGTGATTTGGGAAACCATGGAAAACCCAAATCCGGATACCCGGACGGGGATTCGAACCGCCGTCCTCCCGAATGCGAGGCCAGAACGCTAGCCGTTACACCACCACGCTCGGTCCCTTTTATTCTTGCAAAATAATTTTTAGTAATTATTTTTGTTTTATTTATTAATAGCAAATGATTTGGTTGAAAAAATTAATTGGTAGATTCCAAAAAATCTTTTAAAAATAAAGTAAAAATAAGATTGTACACAGAACGTGACCTTTAAGCTACAGTGAATGTGCTCAGTATTAGAGTAGTGCGCGGGACCAGAGAGTGTCGCCTTGACCTTATCCAGCAAAAGAGACAGACAGCGTTCTCATTTCAAGGTGCATATGGATCTGTCTTCTCCCACTCTCTCCAAAAGAGGAAGGAAAAACATTAAGAAGTAAAACTTCAGCTGCGTAACGTATTGCAGATTTTAAGATACTTTTCATGGACCTAGTAACAAATTCACAGCGCCTAACTAGAGTCCCGGCCAAGATTCACGAGTGTACAGTTTCATATACAGGTGCACAAATATCAATCATTATATCAATTTCCGATTTTTAGTAACATGCCAACAAAACCATTATTATCTTTGGTACCTCCATGTTAGATTTGAGTTCCAATTTTGTGACATCTGGGTAAGTATAAAAAGCTTTATAAAGAGGCATTATTATTTTGTACTTGCTGTATTTTCTGAGTTAATTATTAATTTATACACGTTTAATTGGCATTTTATAAGTTTTTACAATATAGTATTTTAATTCCCTTTTCTTTTTCTTTTTTTTTATATTGCCTTGATTTTATTGTACTTCTGTTTCAGTTGCTGCTTTTGATGCTATAAATATTATTTTATCCTCTTGTACGAAAATACAAGACTTGGCATATCTGGCATAAAATCAATCTTTTGTTATTGAAATTTCTGCAAAATTTAACCCATTCGTGACAAATAGTGAACAAAATATCAAATACCCGCTTTTATATGTACAGAATCCGCCCAGATGGCTCAGTTGGTTGCGGCACCGTGATGGTATCCTGCGCTGACACTGTGCCAGCTGGTTGCGGCACCGTGATGGTATCCTCTTGGTATCCTGTCAGCTGGTTGCGGCACTGTGATGGTATCCTGCGCTGACACTGTGTCAGCTGGTTGTGGCACCGTGATGGTATCCTGCGCTGAAACTGTGTCAGCTGGTTCGAGTCTGGCAGCAGAGGTTTCCATCAACAAGATTTAACTGACCGGTTATGAGATGTGATGGTGCATAAATCATAACCACCACAATGTGTACCAAAATCCCGTGCTAATTCCAAACCAGATTCTACTCCAAAATCCTGGTTTAATATCCAAAGCGGGCCATATGACTCTGTAAAGGTGATTTGTACATCAGGTGGGGACGTTAAGTTAGGCAGTCCCCCCAGATGTCTTTCGGAAAAGTGGGCCTGGATAGGCTGGGACTGGGTTTCACAATCTCCTTTATTTGATCTCTTATCTACAACACAAATAACAGTGTACACTGAACACACCCGCAATATCAGAGTCATACATATACTTACGAAACTTGTCACACCGAAGAAGCAAACACCCCAGTTTCATCTCCCCGGAACGTTGACACGTAGGGGTAAACAACCTCCATGGTAAACGATTACACTAAAATGTGAATATGACACTCAAGAAGAAGTCAAGCACAGAGGTGAGTTCTCTGCAGAAAGAGTTATGAAAAAACTTTTTGAGCACAGTAACTCAGATTTACTTTTTTCTTGTGATCTGAACATAAAATAGTACGCTATAACTGAGAAATCTCCATCACAGTTATTGTTTAAAGTATGTTTATCTTCAAACCTTCGACAGCAATTGCTTTGGTGTAAAACTATGACATTATATTTTAACAAGAAACTGCAGAAAAATTGCCAGCAAGATGAACGTACAGTAAAAGTCCGGTTATCCGAGTTCCGATTATCCGAGCTGCCGGGTTAACCGAGGCAAATTTTTGAAATATGATAGGGAGCTTTTATGAAGATATGAAGGTGGCACTGTGACAGATTCAATAAAGAAAATAGTATCAGTGAAAGATTCAGTTTATTGGTCAGCCATGGCATGGGATGAGGTAAAACAGGAAACGCTTCAACGATCATGGAGGAAACTGTCTGGTATGGAAAAACCTAAAAAAGACAATCTAGCTCAACAAGATGTCAATGAACTGACACAGTTAGTCAACCAACTTCCAGTCGTAAAAGAAATTAACAATGACGATATAAAAGAGTGGTTGTTGGATGACGATCCAAATAAGCTTAACGATGATGAAATATTTAATATGGTTGTCAGCGGACAAGGAGAAGAAGGCGAAAAAGATAAAAATGAAACTGTTCCAAAAATTTCTCATTCTGAAGGTTTAAAAAGAACAGAAGCAGCACTTGAGTATATTAGTAACAGGAAGAATCCTCAGCAGCCGACATAATGATGCTACAGCGTTGGCGCTATACACTATAAATTGTATTATTTCAGTTTCAATATGTTTTCTGATTCATTGTAACCTCTTTCCTTGACCTCCAGTTATCCGAGTTTTTCGTTATCCGAGGTGGTCCCGGTCCCGTTTACCTCGGGTAATCAGACTTCTGCTGTGTTATACTTTACACTTTTGTTTTTGGTTGAATGAATCCGAAATCACAAAAAGCGTGAAAAATATGACACTGGTTGAAATAAAAAAATAAGTAGTCGCTTCTTCGAACTTCAGAATTGACAGTCATAACTTCTAACTTCATGCGTTAAAAAAGCAACAGCAGTTAGCTAATATGGATGGTGACTGCTATTTTTCTTTTTAATTTTCCCATCTCATAAATTTTAACAACTCTATTGTACTCTGCCATGCATATATCAGTGTGAAATGTTAGCTGAATTTATCAGATTTCCGCCGAATTATGCGAGAAAAGTTTTAAACAAAGGGCAGTAATTAATGCTTCCGAAAATAAAGCGGTGAGCAGTAGACTGGAATATTATGCAAATTGGCTCATTATTATTAGTTGCGTTACTGCTTTAAAATAATACCGCTGAAGGAGACAAGCTGAACTCATGGGGAAAAAATAGCTAAGAGACCTATAGCAAGCGTAAACAATGAGAGTCACGTTTATGTGGTAGAGGCGCGTTTGGTTGCATTTCGAGTGCCGCCACTGCGTTATGCGCCTGCTTGGCTTACGATCCCCGCTGGAAGGAAGCCATTGTGTGATCTGCAGGCTCGTAATTGTCCGGGATTGCGCCTCCCAACTGCAGTTAATCTCCCCAGCAGATCGATCTGTTCGAGTTACCGCGCATATGTCTGTTAGCCTGTAAGAGAGATGCGCAATTCAATTATCTGGGAAGAAATGTATGAAAGAAACCTGCGCAGTGGTTCAGAAAAATGGAACAAGGAAATTTTGAATTAACGTACCTTTATCCTTAATTCCCGTCACTGGCAAAAGTTACAATGAATTCATTATGTAATATGTTCTATTCTTGTTAGGTGAAGCCGATTGTCCATAATCTCTTCCTGACATCAGATTATTATCACTAACTAGTATTTATACTCCTGTCACAGAAGTCACCAAATGAGGAATAAATCGGTAAACAGTTGTTGCAATAATATCGGTGAAAGTCTACAGTTTTTCAATGGTGCTCAATTTATGGATTCTATAGTTCGAATCCTATAAAGTTACGTAATCCCTACGTAAGTTACTCAATTGACTCTGGGTCACAAAATCCCTACATAGGTTACTCAATTCACTTTGAATTTTTAATAACAAAAAAGTTACCTATCGTTCATCAAATTGGTTTACTATATCAAAAAACAGCTACCGACTCTATTCCATTTTTTCTGAAAATTGAAAGAAACTTAGAAAGAACACATTAAATAAAAAATAAAAAGGAATCTTGTTTCTGCAGCTTCAAATATCTTCGATGTACAGCCCTCAACAATAACTTTTCAGTTTCGTACATTGCCTTCGATCCTGTAGCCTACTTTTATATCTCTCTTAGTTCCCTAAACTTTCGTCTTAGCTTCTTAAAAGTTCTTGTCATTTCATAAACCGATGTGATCCTGCTAAAACTTTTATTCGAAAATATCGGATCTTAGTGCCTCATATTACTACACTCTCATGTAAAACTCGCTGATCATTACCATTAAAGAAATATTCCTAAAAATGATTATAACTACCTCCTGATGAAAACTGTTACCAATATTTAGATGCGGCTACCCCTCGTGTCAACTCAGAAAAAACTGTTCCAGGACTGAATGCTGCTCTCCAGTATGCCGGCCTGTATAATATGCCCTGTGAGCGAAGCCTCGTCATCTATTGCGTATATGGTGCAATATCCTGGAGTTGTTTGCACCCTTACCCCTTTATCTGATGAAATGACGGAAAGCTTCGTCACTCTTGCACCTTTATTACCCATTGTTTCATCAGGTTAACCATATTCTGTTAAATCTCTACCAGATCACGTTTATAAAGTCCTTGTGACATCTCAAAGTCTTGCCTTCTTCAAAAGTTTAATTTGAGATCAACCCATTGGTTGAAAATATTTTTATGCTAGTGTAATTTACACGTGTTATGCTACATATAATTGGGTTTAATCTTTATTGGGTGCAGCGTCCCAAAACAAAGAGGTAGAATGAAAGCGAATACCAGCAACCGCACCCTCCCGTTATTATTAATACAGAACAAGGTCGCCGCAACGCTAAACACTCGAATTCAATAAACGACTCATTATCGATCTGGTCACTGCCCTCAGTCGACATGTAGCGCAGAGAGATTAGTGATTTGAAGTAGACATTTGTATATATTCCGGTATTTAGGAAATTAAGTGCTAGCCTTGTACTTGCTGATAACACAATTTTCCCTAACCAATACTGACAATAGCCGTTGCAGCGTGTCGGTGCCGGAAAATATTACTAATCTGGTAAATGTTTTAGTCAAAGTGTAGTGATATAAATGCCCTGGCTGTGAGATAATTGATACGAGACATGTATCGCTCAAAAAATGCCCGCGGTCTGGAGATTTCTATGCATGATAAGCTCGTCATGTAGCGTGAAAGGACACAGTGTCTCACGAAACCCATTTGAGGTGAATTTGAAAAAAGACATTTGTTAACTCGATGGAACTGTTCTAATCGAGAACGTATGAAGTAGATAAAAAATGGGGGTTTGTACATTTGAGTGGAGAAAGGTAGGCTTCGCTTCTGAAGAACCACATGGTCACGTGTGTTTCAGGGGCCAATTAAAACGCTTCGAATGTATGGAAGAATGGAGAGAAATCATGAAGCAAATGTGAGTTCAAAAAATATTGTTATTAACGTTTTGTTAATTTTTTTTTTGTTTTGTCGGCCTATCAAGACGTTTGTATTGGTGATATCTGAATCCACTGGAGAGTAAAAGAGGGCAGAAGAGTCTTCTCGGCAAGAAAGCAAGTAGTGGAGCTTGAATGAGAGATTATATTTCGGACCTTCATACTGGCTACGATACTTACTGCTAGTACTTCGATAAATAGGATTTGATGCTTAAATAGAAAATCTGCAAATTATAGCGACAGAGCATTGAAAAGTATTGCGTTTGTATAGCTGATTTGTTAGAGTTTTGGCGGATACAAAATATGTCATCACAGGGCCGTTTCGTTACATTACGTTCCGGTGATGAATAAGTGAGGAAACACAGTGGGTCATCGTCTTCAAGTTGCCCTCGCAAGACTTCATTATGATAATATCTACGATTTAACTATCCAGTCGCCTTCAATTCAAAATCTAAACGTTAAAACCTGATCACGTTCTACTGATGCAAATCACATGATAGAATCTTTCAATTTCTGCCTATTGTTAATTTAGCTAAAACCATTCTCTTTTACAATGATCTACAAATTCTTTATTGATGATCAATTAATTTCGTTTCATTTAAATGTGTGTTAATTGATTGTTTATTATCTTAATAACTACACGTTTAATAAAAAATGTTTGAAGTTCATATTTCAAGTTAAATAAACTGTTGAATTTGTTAACTTCATTTGGTTTGTAATTCCTCTAGAAATAATATTTTCTGTCCTACCCTTTATATCTTATTAAGTTCTTTGACTCATATGTCAAGACGAATTATTTCTAATATGATTTATTTCCTATGGCACCAGCTGTTTACGAGAAAATATATCATCAGGGCAGGTTGTTAAAGTGTTAATATCAATATTCGTAAGGGATATTGTATCCTTATGTATCGTATAAAAATGATCAAGTAGTACACCACAACCTACTCGAAAAATACACTGCAAGATGTTTCACGCTCAGCGAACTTGATCTGGCATTCAAATATGTAGCTAAAATGGCACCAGTAATAGAAAACATTTATTATTCGATGCTTCACAAGCTACCTCTCCGTGCTACAATTGGTCTGTTACAGTTATTTATTTAAGGAAAACGATTATTTGTCTCAGTGCTGAAAGCAAAAAATAAAGTTAAAAATTAAAATTAAAAATCAGCCATCACAGTGATCTACCAATATAACATTTCGGATTTACGAAGGGAAAAAGCACGCAAGACAACTTCAGTATTCTCATCACACACATGGTACACATGTTTCGTACATCAAAGTTATCAGTCCGCAATATTCTATGACATAGCTGGAACATGCGACTACGTTTACGTGAAAGTTTTAAAAGAAAAGCTAAGGGAATTACGACTTAAAGATTTATGTACATCAGCGGAATTTATATCATCACTGGACTGTATACATTCGCAGCACTGTATGGGTCACGTGTTGCGTTTTAGCACCGAGCAATACCTATTTTAATCTTGCATTCTATCTAAATGGCTGTCTCCGACCACTTACTTGAATGTATGGTATGAAAAGAAAATGAAAAACATATCTGTCTTCGTAGATCTTTCGGCAGCATACGGTGTAGCTTCGAGAGAGAGGTGTTCATATTTAAGCTGCTCAGGGCTATTCCTTACAGAAATATGATAACTTAATTCAAAAATATGTTAAGTAACCACAAGTTAAAGATGTGCAATGAGCTCAGCAGGAGCATATTTCACAAGCTGAATAACGGTCCACCACGAGGTTCGGTTCTCTCTCTCTATACTCTTCAACTGATACATTTATGACATGCCAGATACTATCTCTCACAAGTTCCTATGTGCTAGTGATATAAACACTGCAAAGACCTAACTTCGCAGAGATAGAAGAAATCATGAACCGTAATATTCAGAAATTGGATGCATATTTTCGAAGTTGGCGCCAACAACCTAATCCGCAGAAAACATACAGTAAGTAGCTGCACTCCGCCTTAAGAAACAAACAAACATGCGAACAGAGGTCACATGCTACAATCTAACAGTATCGCAAAACACGATCAGACAGGTATTTTACTCATGGAAGGCACCTTCATAATACAGTTATCAAGCTAAAAAGTCGGAACAATCTAATTCAAGGTATTGGTGCAAACACATTAAGTACAACAGTCTTGGCAATGGTTATTAAGCTAGATACTACTCTAGTGCATGGATTATTAGTTCTTACACCCAGATGTTAGACGAGCAGCTTTACCAAACCACGCGCATCATAACTTCACATTTAGCATATTCCTATCACCCCTGTCCAGTGGCTGCCAGTTTTCAATAACGAAGCTGCTAAAGCGAGTACTGATATAATGGCACATAATTACACAACCATTGATATTTTTTAATTAACATCGCTTTTAACCGTGTTTAATACAGCTTGTGTTACATTTGAAGGAAAACCTATCAACGGATTTAAAAAATGCATTGTAACAAAAAACTATGAATATTGATGCTAGGATGACATATATCGGTTTTTAGAACATTATTGTTTAACAAAAAAGTTAATTATACTGTTATAAAAAGTTTTATCAGCAGGTCTTACAGTGGATTTCGATTTGAAGATCCGCTCACAGGATTAAGCAATTACTGAATTTTATTGAAATTTCATGGCGGAAATCATAAACCGGTAACTCACGCTGGCCATGTTATCAAAATCACTAACACTGCTGCAAAAGAGCAACGGTCCTAAACATTACTAAGTCCACTAATTATTTTGTGGTGAACCTCATAAATAAACTTAAATATCACCTGAAAATCATACAGATAAATACCCGTAAATCCGCTGTTCTTGTCACTAGGGTAACCAAGCTAACAGTACAAATTCAGTCGTTTCAACATTTTTAGGGTATATTTTTTTAAGAAAAAAACTGATAATAGTTGCCTCATCTTTGAATATTGCCGGAATTGGCAAAGTCTATTACTTCTTTAAACATAATATCTTAATGTATACATGAAAATTATGATATTTCCTAAATCGAGAAGAAATCTTAGAAAAGGTCAATAGAAATTCTCTAGATGTTTGCAGGGATTTGATAACTGCAGCAGTATGTATGATGTGGAATAGTAGTTTAGTCAACTATCCGGGTGATGATTATTGATTCCATCCATACAAACAGCATTGTAAGACACAATTTTTAAAATCTAAATCTCTATGGTGCATCAGAATATGAAGTACAAATTTATGTTGGACCAAGTTAAGAATACTGCATAAGGTGCTGGTAAGCTTAGGATTTTTAACTGAAGCGAAATCGTTAACAACGTTCGTTGCAGCTGCATGGAAATTCGTTGCCTTTCCTTTGGTATGACAAAACCTGTTTCGTTTGCAAAAATTGTGTCAGAAATAATCTAACAAGCAAGCCACAGGACTTTTTCATATAGTAATGGAGCGGAAGGCTCCCATTTCGAATCCTGGTCTCACCTGGAATTTTTATAAGCCTTAAAACTGACCTTCACCTTTAGAAAAGCTTAGCTTTGATCATGTCACCTCCCTCCAGCAAGATTACCGGAGTAGGGCAGCCATGACAGAGGCACAAATGCAACTAATCGAAACTCTCTCTCCCGGTGGGCAACATTCCTTTGGCTATTTATTGGAATATCACCAGTTATTGCCCAGGCTGATTGTGTTGATTTACCACTATAGAATCTTTGATCGCCCAGTGTACCGAGTTGCATCAAAATCGTCTCAGCAATTTTCGGATCATAATATAACTCACTCTCGTTCACTCCAGAAGTATAAACGTAGGGGTTGATTTACACGTACAGTATATTCTACAATATAGACGTATTATTGTAGGAATAAATTTTTAATGTTGCAGACAGAGAATAGCAGCAAAACAGAACTCACGGGAAAATATATATTTGCGAGTGAGGATCCACCGGCTACACTCAAAATATGACCTACTACTACGAACGGCGAAATACACTATTCCCTTGTTCGCAGATGAACACGTCTCTTTTTAAACTTACTGAAAAAATTTACTTGATTCTCGTCATCGCCAAGAAAAATAAAATTTGGAAAAAATTTTGTGCATTGTTTGGCATGGGGAATAAATATCCGATCTGTTGATTCACTTTGTATCTTATATGCTCTAATGAAATTTCTTCATTATCATTTGTAATTATTTTTATCGTACAAACGAAGTCATTTGAAAGCACGAGTTGAATTTTCGAATTTTCCTAAAAAATAATTTAGATACTTGGTTCACACAAAACAGGAACAATGTTCAGGTGGGGCATTAAATTTGGGAAAGACAACTTTTTAACTTTTCAACTTCACTAATTGAATATTTGATTAATATTTACATTGTAACTGTAGCGCTATCGACCTAAACCAAAGCACACTATGACCCAATACCACAACAAATGTGAAATCTCACACACTTCTGCCGTTTTACTGTTTTAAAAGCTCTTATTTCAAAAACTTTAATGTTATTATAATAGAAACAAACAGACTCGGTTATTTTTTATTTAACATTCAAGAAACAGAAAAACTTACTATACATCTGTTAAATTGAAATCAGCGAGTTTCTATAAACACGCGCTAGGGTAATCTCTGGTCCAACTGCTACATGATAATCTGTTACTAAAATGTTTCTGCTTTATTCTGATCCCCGTCATATTAACCGCTTCCTTTGTTAATTAAAAATGATTATCCTAATACCAGAGGTTCGTTGAACTTAACAATTTAAACCTTACTGGCGACCACAATAACTTATGATGTGAATATAGCTCAATTGTCCGAGACGATACGGTTTACTCACGTATAGGTTTTTTTACAGTACATAAAGGTTACGATAAGTCAATTAAACGGCTAAATATAGGTAACTCTACCCCAAAAACCTAGATACGAGTATATGACCTGGTGGTATCTTAATGAATTGAAGGATTTAATGGAATTTGACATGAAACTTATGTTACGAAGTGTAGCAGTAGGTCGAATAATGATATGGGCATCTAATAAGCACGTATATAATATATAAGGAACAATGCGCAAACACTTTATCGTGGTAAACAACAGTCATTTGTAGCGTTTTCACCACCAAAAAAAAAAAAAACTATAGGCCGGTCTGATTAGCCAGCGATTTAACAGATGATTTTTAAAAAGAAAAGTAGTTGGTTGCATGTTCATCGAGACCATAAGAAATCATAGACCTCATTCAGAGGAATATAGTCCTTTCAAATCAAAATGGTTTAAAATTGCAGAAATAATTGCATCAATAGTATAATCTTTATCAACACAGGGATAATAACAATAAAGTTAACAATAAAAATATTCTGAACAGGTTAAACTAGGAAATTTGAAAAGAACATTTTGAGCAGAGAAACGATTAAAATAAGTAGAAACGGATGAAATCATGAAAATACGTGTAGAAAAGATGAGCGAAAGGTCACATAGTCAGCGAATACTAAATAGTACAGAATAGAAGAAGATATGTTCACAAACGTTACAAAAATGTAATTAAAGAAGCGACCGAGCTAAAACGCAGCATGGCAGAAAAAAGCTTAGAAGTGAAATTTCAACTTATAATTCGTCAGAAGTGGAAAGAACCGGGGCAGAAGGAAGAATTCGCTCATAGCCTTTCGAAGAATCCATATCAGCATTTGCATAGAATGTTTGCTCTAAACCAGGTAAAACTGAAACTGGTTTGTCAGAGGGGCATTTGAACCCGTGTTCTCCCGAATGGTAGTACCGAGCGTTACCGCTCACCGACCAAGCTCAGTAAAAACAGTGAATGGTCGAGTGAAAGGTTTCTTTAAAAAAAAAAATAAAGAAGAAGAAGAAGTACAGGAAGCAGGGCAAAGAATTTTTACTACTATTAAGATGAGACCAACTTTCAATTTAAAAACATATTCATTTTTAAATTGAAAGTTGGTCTCATCTTAATAGTAGTAAAAATTCTTTGCGTAATTGCATTCTGTTAAACAACGATGCGCAAATTTGACTGTTTTTTGAGGAATCAATTAATGCTTTAATACTGAACACCAAAAAATGAATAAACTTTTAAAATATTAACATCGTGACAGTCAGCACTGAAGTATTAAGAAATCTTAAGTTCGATGCAAATCTCAAGTCTAAAAACAGACTTGTCAATAATGAAACTCTGCATATAGTTGATTCATACATCAAAGACAAATATCGGAAGCATAGAAGCATCTAAAAAGAGTTTTGAAGGAGCATTACAAATGTGAACTGTGAAACAAAACATATATTAAACAGCATAAATCAAAACAGAGGTCAAGTTACAACTACTCTGGATAGTGCTCACAAGAAAATAATTAATTAAACGAGATTCTAAGGAAAGAGCTAAGAATACAGTAAAGAAGTCGCTTTGAAGACAGTAGTGATAGAAGAGGCTTGAAAGATTACTAGGCTTACACGGCAGGACTAAACAACAACATAAACTCACACAAATTTCACCTTACCAAACCAGTATTGTTCATAAGTTTATGAAGTGTCTGGACAGCTTGATATTTGCGTGTGTGATGAGTTGTAATCTAAACAACTATTTATATTATCATTGGAAAAGTTTTGTTGGATAAAGTAGTTTAAAGGTTAAATTATCGATAAATTATTAGGATTATTGTTAGCGAGTAGAATTATTTATATTTTCGTTTAAAATTATCTATAATTCACTCAATTGTGCTGGTTAATCCTCATAACTTTATTATTTAGAGTTTTTGATAGTTTAAAAATAGCTGAAAGCTAGGTAGTTAGTTTAAGAACAGCATATTATAACTAAATTTTGTGGTATAAGTTATTTATCAATTTTAAACTCTTAAATATCTAACTAAATAATTTGTTTGGTTCCCGATTGTGGTGGTATCTATTACTGTCGTATACTGCAGGCCCGTGTTATCAGAAATAGCAAGTTTGTTATCGAATTATTTATAAAATATTAAAAATGTACAAATAACAATATATATTTTTTAAACAGCTGATTAGTGTTATGCACCTTTGGCCTACGTACTATAGACAGTTTAAATTCAGTTGTAGATTTAATTCTGAAATTAGTAAGTGTAAGTTGTGTTTATCAGATTTTAAGGTACCTTTATCTAGTTGTTACTTACAGTGAGGCAATTAAAGACTAAAGCTTAAAATAAAATTAAATAAGGAAACAGGAAATGAGATAAGTGTATTGTATTTTTTTTTTTTTATTCCAATACTCTATAGTTAAATTTAAGTTAATAGGGTATCGGTTTTTATGCTTAAGATATTAGAAGTTAAATTTAACGAACGTCATTGATTAACGTTGATTTTATTTGCGCTATCTGAATTAGTTTGAAAAAAATCATGTCTAAGAAAATGTAGCGCCACTCGCTGGTTCTTGGCGAGTGGTGTGAATTGCATTGAGTGTAAGAAGTGGTTTTACTGGTGGTACACTAGTGTAAAGTGAGAAATTTTTGTTGTTGTTGTTGTTACAGTGGTCAGGAACTGGAATAAATTACCAAGAGAAGTGATGAACAATTTATTAAAACCATTGACAGAATTTAAAATTAATTTTCCTTAAGGAAAAAAGGTAACTGAATGAGGATATTGCAATCAAAAAATTTAAGATTAAAAAAAAGAAGTAAACAAGAATCAGTGATTTGGCGCAATACTCTATCGCAATT